>OZ024882.1:11026152-11661152 GCA_964017185.1 Rugalucina vietnamica | reverse complement strand
TGCCCCCAGCTGCAGGCACATTTCGCCATGCTGCTCATGATAAAATTGATATGAATATTTGGATTATTAATTTTCATATACATTATAACATATGAATGTTGGAATACATTATATTATGAAAGATTTTAAACAAAAAGTTTGGAATTTTAAGACTGCCGCTTAATGGATTTCTAAATAGTGTTATTTGCTTTGCAAGGTATATTATTAGCTGCCCTGCTACTAATGAAAGCGTTTATGATGATTTAAAACTACTGAATTATTTGTTTTATTGAACCAGTGTTTTAAATGACAATTAACTAATTACATATGAGCCGCCTCATGGGAAATCCAACAATCTGCATAGGCGAAAACAAAGGCGCAGATCAGCTTCGCGGTAACCGCGAAGCTGATCAGCGCCTTTGTTTTCGCTACACGGATAGTACAATTCCTCTACTTTCTAAATCCAAAATTTCCAGCCTCTAGCCATCTTCTGTGCTTGTACAGGCCGGTTTGTGTCGGACCTGTTCGGAAACCACATTGTTGGTTTTCCTACGAGGCGGCTCATATATGAGCCACAGTATGAGAAAGTCTGGTTTCCACTTCTCTTATGCTTAATGGTTATAAAGGACTGTAGTTAAATATTGTTTTAAGAGGCAGGCTGAAAGAACTTGTAGCTCAACCCTGCAATGTCCAAATGAAGCAAACTGATGTTTAAACTATGATGTCTGAAACCAACAACATGGATTTCATGTAACATTGCTCATACTTTGGCAAAGGAAATGACATTGATGTTATGGCATAATGAACTGAAAGCCCACATTGTTCAGGGACTTGTTTATTGAAGCTGAAAAATCATTAAAACTTTGTAGATAATTGCAGTTCATAACTTAATAGATGGCTCTTAAAATTGGAAAACCTGAATTGTAACTTTGCAAAGAAGAATGGCATAATTCAGCTTGCACATCTATGGACTCAGATATTTTGGCATGGCAAGATCGCCACCTGCCGCATGTGAAAACCAACAATTTGCATAGGCGAAAACAAAGCCGCATATCAGCTTCGCAGTAACTGCGAAGCTGATGAGCACCTTTGTTTTCGCTACACGGAAAGTACAATTCTTCTTCTTAATTCTGAAATTTCAAGCTTCTAACCTGTGATTGTACAGCCCGCTTTGTGTTGGACCTGGTCGGAAACGCAAATTGTTGGTTTTCTCTTGCACAGGCTCATATATAGTCATGCAAGATTCACAACAGTAACTTAGACTTAATCCACTAATGGGGAAATTAACTAGCAAGCAGTGTCGATTTACAAAGTTCCGAAACCCTAACTGAATACCCCAAGGTACTTACAGAGGCAGTTCTTATGAGGACCCAGAATCAATCTTTTGAAGCAGAAATTAGAAAATAATGTAACCCCCTGTTTTGAAACCCCAGTTTTCCTATTTGAAAACAGGGTTGGCATATTATGAGTCTACATTACACCGGCATGTTGTCCTGATGGCACTGATCAGTTGTGCAGTATCACTCGTGCGTTCTAGGGACTAATTTCTCCCCCATCCGAACCCCTGGTGAAATAATGTCACTGGCATGTCACCAGTAAACTATTAAACTATTCAGATTCAGATCAGTTAATCTTTGTTTTTGCATTTGCAGTAATTCCACATATCTATGGAGCTTTGCCATTTCCAGATATGCAAAAATCAGAATTTTTCCGTTACTCTCTCATAGTTATTTCAGATAATAGCTTGGCAGCTTAATTGGCAAACAATTATTGCAAATAGCATATTGTCTAGTACATTATTTTGTTTGACTAATATGTGAAAGTAAAATGTCAATGGATGATTATTTAGAAAGCAAAGGTTTGTAGTTAGTATCATGTGATTAAAGACAGGGTTTTCATTTATTTTCTGGTTCCCAGCATGTTACTGTGTTACTGGATGTCACGAATGCTTGATGGGGATGTCCTCTAGAATATATTATTTAGCAACATACACATCCATTTCGTACATATGGAGCATTCTTTGGTAAAGATTCAATCATTTTGAATGGTTCAGGAAGAGCGGTTGCAAGTTAAATGTGACAGAATGTGCACCAGATACTGGCCATGTGCAACAGTGGCCTGCCCCGACATCAGGAAAACGTGTTCATGAAATGTATACCCCTTTAAACCCCACTTTTATATAGAAAAACTGGGGTTTGTAGGGGTATACCTATTTTACTTATTATTGATCCAAAACATAGATTGTGGGTACTCGTTAGAACCGCCTCGGCAAGGAGGTTCTAATGTGTACAATGTTATCAATGTTTTGAGCAACAATATTAAAACTATAAAAAATTTTCTAATGAAATTTTAAATTTTTATAGCTGAAAAAATCTCTGTATATTGCATGGGCGTGTATTCGTCATGTTAAATTGTTCTTATTTGTTCAACTTGTTACGTGCCAGGCGTAACTAGAAGATTAAGGAAACCAACAAGTTGGTTAGCCAGCAACAAGCTTTGTTTAAAATTTAACAAATCTATTTAGAAGTGATTTAACCAGTAATTACATGTGAAACAATCAAAAGCATATACACAATCAAACAAAAATGAATGTACAATACCTTTCAAGATGTTAATTCCCTTAAAGAATGTCTGAATGTCCCTCAGAATTTTTTAACACAAGTCTGTATCAGTTTCTGATCCCAAGAATTAAAGTTTGTTTCAAAATAGCACTATGTCCCAATCCAGAATCGAATATCACAAAGTAATCCAAGAATAAGTTTAAATTCCAGTAAGATAGATTTTGACTTCTTAATAGTAACAGTACCCAAAGATTGTCCTAATGAAAATTTGTAGCCCTTATATAGCACTGAGGAACATTCAGGATTCTTCCAGCAAATTCTATGATATCATATACTAAAAATAACAAGTTGTTTACCAAAATTTAATGTTCTGGAATATTCTAGAGAGGCCATTATCCTTCCAGAAAATTCCACAATATTCTTTTGACATAAAAAAGATTTTTCTAGAAGATTCTACATCTTTCCAGGTTTTTCCGGACTTTTCCGTCAAAGAACAATTTGAAATTTCAAGAAAATTCTGAAGTAAGGCCAGACTTTTTTTATTTTCTGGTTCTCGGGAGATTTTTGACCAAAGTTTGGATAGGAGGAGAAAATAAAAATAAAAATATAAGCTGAAAAACCTTACAGTCGAAATAAAAATAAAAATAAAAGTCAGAAAATTGCAATTTTTTTTTTTTTTTTTTTTTTTTTTTGGTCTTTATCTATGACTAGGTTTATTTCAAGGTGTCTTGGGTCACACAATAAAAAGACATACTTTCCAGTGTAGAATGTAATCAGATAGGACTAGAAAACACTTTATGCTGACTAGTATTTTTGTATAACTAGAAAACACTTTTATGCTGACTTACATCAGGATAACAAGCCTATATGATGAATACCCTGGTAAACACCATTTTTACAGGGAAGTGGGGTTTACAGGGCATCTGCTTGAAAACATGCATTGTGGGTACTCATTAGAACCTCCTCGATGAGGTGGTTCTAACGAGTACCCAACGTGTGTTTTGAGCAGAATTAAGAAAATTATCACCATTTTATATATTAAAAAAAAATCATTTTTGCAGCCATAGAAATCTAATGTATTTTAAATGGCAAACTTTCGCTAATATTTTATGCTGACTAGAGTATTAAATGAGCCGCCCCATGGGAAAACCAACAATCTGCATAAGCAAAAACAAAGGCGCAGATCAGCTTCGCAGTAACTGCGAAGCTGATCAGCGCCTTTGTTTTCGCTACTCGGATAGTACAATTATTCTTCTACTTATATGCAAAATTTCAAGCTTCTAGCCTGCTTCTGTGACTGTACAGGCCGGTCTGTGTCGGACCTGTTCAGAAACCACATTGTTGGTTTTCCTACGAGGCGGCTCAAATGTCTTCAAATTAGATATCACTTCTATAAAGGTAATGACTAGTGTAATTAAATGTCTTCAAATTAGACTGAATTTCAGCGATACTCGTTACCCAGAGAATGAATTGAAATCTTAACCTTTAGCATGCTGAGCAATATAGTGAAATCAATATGGCAGCCCACTGACGTTTTTTCCAATTTTTTTCCGTGTTTTCTTAATTTTTGAGCCATAAAAACAGCTGAATAAATTCAACAAACGCAGTAAACAAATCTACTTTCGGTTTCGGAAGTCTTTGTTACGCCGATTTCTAGCGTAAAAATTCATCATACGTACCGTTACGATGTCATATTTCGGGTGTAAATGCACCCAATTTTCCATTTACCAGCGAAAAAAGCGCTGAAAATGCATTTCTAATGCAAAAATAACGAAAATCCGATCAAAATCGGCCGACAAATCGGTCCCAAAACCACAAGCCGCCATGTTGTTTTCATGCGCAACTGTCTGGGCATCGCTCATTAATATTCATAAGTAGGCAGTGGGCGAAAAGTGCGGGAAATTTGAAAGCGGTTTTTCTTGTCGACCGGTATTTTATTTCGCTATGGGGCGGAAAATTACGATCGGCGGCAATAAAAAAAATAAAATTGAGCGAGAGCAATTTTATTTTTATTCCAGTTTTTGAAAAAATAGGGTCGGCGCTCCCGAGAACCAGAAAATAAAAAAAGTCAGGCCTAAACAACCTGTTTATGTCCAATATTTGGGACACTAAAAGTAAATAATTGCTAAGGACAACAAGCAAACGTCATATGTATAACATCATACTTTCCTGGGCATACTCCCTTGGGAAGTTTACCAGTACTGAATGCACATCTTTCGACAAGTAACTGTCATACATAACACTTCCCCTCTTCAAAGAAAAGAAAGTTTTATAAAATAAAGCTTTCTTTTGCAATACTGGATAATTGTATACAATATGTTTAGCAAAATTTGTGCAAAACTAATCAAATACAACAGCACAAAGCTGGACATCAGCATTGTAGAGCCACTTAAGCTCTGCTTAGGGTGTCTGAAATGATATTATCTCTTCCTCGGATATGTCTGATGTCAAGATTGTGCTCTTGCAACATGAGACTCCACCTGAGTAAACGCTGGTTCTTGTTTTTCATTTTATGTATGAAAGTCAGTGGATTGTGGTCACTGAAGACAACAATTGGTGTATGTGAAGAAGCTAAGTAAACTTCAAAGTGCTGAAGCGCAAGGATTAGAGATAGGCATTCTTTCTCTATGCAGAGATATATACTATACAGAGATTTGAAACTGCTATTGAACATCGATATTTGCCCCCGCTATGACTGTCGCTCAGGTAGACAGGTAAATCGAGGGAAAAAATCAATATTTTTATCGGCCGCTGAATCTGTTCTGAAAGTTTGTATATTAGCAAAAATATAGTGTTAATATTTTCTTCGTTTGGTTCGCTATTATCTAGATAATAGTAGAAATATTTATTTATGTTAAATAGGCCTTCGAATTTCCAACAAATAGATACTAAACACGCCCGGTATCTTTGTTAAAAAGAGTTATTTATTTACGGTTGATAATTTATATAATTATTATCCTTTGTCCTACGATTTGTAAAAGCCGTTGTTGTTGTTTTTTTCTCCCACAAATTAATACGTTTTTAATTATGCTTATTATCTACGCGACTGGACACATTTGAAACAATTATTTACGGATTATCTATAGATTAAAGAAATCGCCGATTGATTAATCTCGCTGTAATACTAATCATATTTAACGCCGAAAAAAAGAAACGATAATTAGTGAACAAGGCGCTAATTAAAATAAAATGTATATTTAAGCTTTAACTCCGACAGTTCAAGGCATTTCAAATTCGCAATTTACGTTAAACGCGCGTCAGAATGTCTTACGGAAAAGACGATTTTTTACATTGGGATGATGATATTGATCTTGATTCTTTGCTAGGTGATTATACGTGTAGTGAAATTGAACTCACGGACGATGATGAACCATCGACAAAAAAACAGAAAGCAAAAAAAAAAGTGAAAAGTGACAATAGTGAAAATAGTGCTAAGGCTAAAACGTACAATTGTTCCGAGTGTACTAATTCGTATGCGTCGATATCTGGGTTGCGCGGTCATCTACGAAAAAAACATGGAATTACAAATGCAAAAGGTAAGGAGGCCATTCAATATTTTGATCTTGTATATTTCATTGTTCGATTTTTTTTTCTCTCGATTTTCCCAAAAATGACTTTTTATCAGGTGTTTTCCTGCAATGTTTTCACAATGTTTAACGAACTTGTGAATTAAAATAATTAGTACACAATTTTTATCTATCTATCTTCATAGCTATACTGAGTCGATCAATTTCTGATCATCATCAGTTTTAAGCTCCTTTTAGCCACAATTTAGCTAAATTCAGTTCAGAAGCTAACATCTAGGATGTCCTGAGCCTGCTGTAAAATCATTTGTCATTTTTTCTTTCAAAATGTAACTTTTTCATCTTATTTGCAATGCCAAATAAGGTGTAGAAAATATCGCCATTTTAAATTCAAAAGCGCGAAAAGTTGTGAAAAACAGCTGCTTAATTCGGACGATTTGACCCTGTCAAAAATACCCAAACAGTATCAAAGGGCAATAAAACGATTTGTAAGACATTGTTCTTTAAGAATATTGACGATGTTTATCAAAAAAATGTCATTCATGGAAGCCTTATAATGAAAAATAAAACGCACCGTTTTGAGATCAGACGGAACAGATTTTCCTAAAATTACAAAAATAGTCAATATTTATACGATCATAACCCAAACGCAGTCACGCGCAGAGTGCTAATTTACAAATAAAACGACTTTTACATCTTTCTTCTTTCATATTTTGTTGATTAAAAATTACCTAGCCTATTTATAACAACGCGTTGCAGCAAAAAAGTACCGACTATTTTACGCTTGGTCGCCATTTTGAAACCTTCAACAAGGATTGCATCGTTTTATCAACGTAAAATATACGAGTAAAAACCCAATAAGAACACTACAAATTTCAGAATCTGGTTCATAAATGAAAGATAAAATGCTTATCATTTCTTTAGGACTAAAATATTGCTTCATCAGATGTATAAAATCGCCGATGGAAGTTGATTTTTATAGCGTTGAAATTGTCTTCGTTTAGAGTAAAAAAACAAAATGGCGGAAGTAGGTGGAGCCACAGGTAGAGGCGCGTCAATCAAAAGTGACCGCTAGGTGGACTTTCTTATCTCTTCATCTTTATCTCAGCTCTATGGTAGAGTAATTTCTCTGATGCTTGTTAAACTTTTTGGAAAAATAACAAACAGGATGGTCAACACCATTGTCATCTTCTTGCAACAATACACTGCCTGCACCAACATCACTGGCATCTACAGCCAACTTGAACTCTTTGTCAAAACTTGGTGCTAAGAGAACCGGAGCACTTCTAAGTATGGCCTTGAGCTTATCAAATGACTTCTGGCAGTCATCTGTCCAAACATACTTGGCCTTCTTACCAAGCAAGTTTGTCAGAGGCTCAGCTATAGCCGAGAAGTTGTTGCAGAATTTCCTGTAATATCCAGCCATACCCAGAAAGCGCATCAGTTGTCTTTTGCTAGTAGGTACAGGAAAATCTGAGATAGCCTCAACTTTAGCTTCTACAGGTTTTACCTGACCTTGACCTACAATGTGTCCAAGAAATGTCAAGTTTGCATGGCAAAATTCACTTTTTGCCAAGTTCACAGTTAGTTTAGCATCACTTAGCCGGTCAAAGAATGTTCTGATTGTCTGCAAGTGTTGTTGCCACTCCTCACTGAAGATAATAGCGTCGTCGATATAGGCTTTACAGCCATCCAGATTGGAAATCAAACTGTTGACCAGCCGCTGAAAAGTCGCAGGCGAGTTCTTCATTCCAAATGGCATGACTTTATACTGGTACAGTCCATCTGGTGTAACAAATGCCGAGATCTCATTTGCTCTGTCCGTGAGGGGTATCTGCCAAAATCCCTTTAGCAGATCGAACTTTGTAACATACTTGGCATGTCCAATATTATCAATGCAGTCATCGATTCGTGGGATGGGAAAAGTGTCTGTTTTAGTGACAGAATTGACTTTTCGATAGTCTGTGCACATTCTAAATGTCCCATCTGGCTTTGGTACAAGAATACAAGGAGAACTCCATTCACTTTGGCTGGGTTCAATGAAATCATTGTCCAGCAAATATTGAACTTCTTCCCTGAGATATTGCTTTTTTACAGGGTTCATTCTGTAAGGATGTTGCTTTACAGGTTTTGAACCTTCAATAATGTCAACATCATGATAGATTTTGTCAGTTCTGGATGGAATGTCCGGAAATAAGTGCTCATATTCGAGAACTAACTGTTTCAGTTCAAGTCTTTTGTCTGAATCAAGGTGAGACAGTTTCTGATCAAGATTCTGTAGTATGTCAGAATTCTGGAGTTTCGATGACGAGGGATCAGATTTCTCCAAGTTGAAGTCCTCAGAGTCCATTTGATTTTGTTCATGAGGGACAGAATTAACTATATTTACTGATGAAATAACAGAACTATCCCTATCAATATACTTCTTGAGCATATTAATGTGACATAGCTGTTTTTGCTTGCGCCTCCCAGGAGTGTTAACAATGTAATTCACGTCACTTAACTTTTTATCAACAGTATACGGGCCATAATATCTAGCTTGTAAAGGTCTGCCAGGAATGGGCAAGAAAGCAAGTACCTTGTCTCCAGGCTCAAAATTTCTGTCTTTAGCATTTTCATCATAACGAATCTTCATTTTGCTTTGAGCAGATTTGAGATTGGACCGAGCTGCATCACAGGCCTTTGATAGTCTGTTTTTGAAATCAGACACATACTGAAGTAAGTTCAAAGGACTGTCATCATCTGAGAGAAATTTCTCTTTTAGAAGTTTTAACGGTCCACGTACAGTGTGCCCAAAAACAAGCTCAAATGGGCTGAACCCCAGAGACTCTTGTACAGATTCTCTTACAGCAAATAGAAGCAAGTGTATGCCTTTATCCCAATCTTTTTCAGTGTCAAAGCAGTAAGATCTGATCATGTTTTTCAAAGTTTGATGGAATCTTTCTAAGGCACCTTGGCTTTCAGGGTGGTAAGCCGATGACTTGTATTGCTTAATTCCAAGTTCGTACATGACTTGCTGAAAAATTCCTGACATAAAATTTGAGCCCTGGTCTGACTGGATAGATTTTGGGAGGCCTACAAATGTGAAGAACTTCACAAGTGCATTAACTATTGTTTAAGCCTTGATATTTCTGAGTGGGATAGCTTCAGGAAAGCGAGTTGAAGCACACATTATGGTCAGAAGATATTCACAACCTTTCTTTGTTTTGGGTAAGGGACCTACACAATCAATAATCACTCTGCTGAAAGGTTCATCAAAGGCAGGAATGGGCTGCAATTGAGCTTTTGGAATGGTCTGATTGGGCTTTCCTACCATTTGACAAGTGTGGCAGGATTTGCAATGCTGTGAAACATCAGATTTTAGTCCTGGCCAGTAGAAATGATTTAGAATCTTGTGATAGGTCTTATTTACACCTAAATGGCCTGACATGGGTGTTTCATGAGCCAAGTTTAAGATTTCAGGGCGATAAACCCTAGGAACCACAATTTGGTTGTTAACAGTCCACTCATCTGCTGCGGAGACATCCGGAGGACGCCATTTTCTCATCAAAATGCCATTTTTGACATAATAGCAAACAGGAACCTGGGATATTTCATTTTCATTAAAAGCCCTTTCAAATAAAGGCGAGATCTCAGGATCACTGTGTTGTTCTTTACAAAGCTGTGACCTTGACAGCTGGTCATGACCTTGGTCATTTGAGTTGGAAGGTGAAAGGTCATTTTCTGACCCTGACCTTGGATTGCTAGGGTCAGTCTGAATATCAGACTGACTAGGGGAAAGAGATGTTGAAATCTCTTTATTAAAGGACTGACCTATCAAAGTGTCAGTTAAATTTATGTCCTGCATCCCATCATATAATTTGGCTTTCTTAGCCATTGCCCTAGTAACAGCACAAGAAGGGTAAAGGTCAGGAATTTCCTGCTCAATGGGATCAGGGGGTTGATCAACACATGGTGTGCTGGTCAAAAGTGGGTTTGCCACAACCTTATCTCCTGCCAAATCATTGCCTAACAGCAAATGAATACCTTTAAAGGGTAAGGAAGGTCTAATACCTACAGCCACGGGACCTTTAACTAAGTCTGAGGACAAATAGATATTATGGAGCGGTACATTAACAAATCCACACTCTACGCCCTGGATAAGGACACTTGTCCCAGAAGAAGACTTCTCGGAAAATGGCAAGGTATCTGCCAAGATAAGGGATTGAGAAGCTCCGGTATCTCGTAAGATTTTGATAGGGGTAGACTGGGCAGAGTCACTGTTAAGTGACACAAAACCATCTGATAAGAATGGTTCATAAATCTCCATAATAGAATCCTCAGAGACTGACTCTTTACAAGTTCTGGTCAGTATAGGGTTTTCTTCCTGGATACAAGACTGTGGTTTAGCCTTTAAGGAGGTGAGACCTGTCGGTTTAGCACTATCTAGATTTTCTCTTTCTTTCTTTCGTTTCAGTGCCAAACATTCAGAAATAATGTGGCCAGTTTTCTTACAATAATTACAAATTGGCTGGGATAAGGGATTTTGTCCTTTGTTTTCACTAGAAAATTTGGGTTTTGGACTGGAATTGTCAGTTGGATTACTGGGATTGGCTTTGGGACCGGACTGAGAGGAATATGGTTTTGACTGAGGGGTAATTTGCTTTGATTGAGGGTTATATGGTTTCCTAGGATATGGCTTGTTGACAAATGAAGCCTTATGAGTCAAAGCATAGTCATCAGCTAAACGTGCTGCTGTTTCCAAGTTTTCAACTTCTCTTTCGTTCAAGAAAGCCTTAACATCAGAATTTATGCACCGTTTGAATTCTTCAACAAGCATGAGCTGCCTTAGCTTTGCATGATCAGAACCTACTTTCTTTGAAGAACACCATCTATCAAATAGTTGCTCTTTTGTTCTAGCAAACTCAACATGAGTCTGGTCATGTTCTTTTCTACAGTCTCTAAATTTCTGCCTGTATGCCTCAGGGACCAGCTCATAAGCCTTAAGAATAAATTCCTTTACTGTATCATAATCTGAGCTTTGCTCAAGAGAAAGCTGAGTGTAAATTTCTCGAGCTTTACCAATTACAACACTTTGCAAAAGCAAGGTCCAGTGCTCCCTTGGCCATTTCAAGTTTTCTGCCACCTTCTCAAAATGTAAGAAATATTTGTCAACCTCTTTTTCTTGAAATGGAGGAACGAGACGGATGTGTTTTGTGACATCAAATATTTTGCTTGTGTCTGAAGATAAAGATTTTGATTTTGATTTTTCATTATACTGCGTTTACACTATGTTCACGGCGGCCCCGGCAGCCCCGTTTGCTAGAAACGTAGCGTGCCGGGGAGTTTTGGTAATACATTTCTCTGATTTTCAAGATCTTTTACGTTTTGTTACGTTTTCCTACGTTGTATTACGATATCCGTAACAAGCCGTGGTAGTTATAAGCCGGTGTGTCACGGAGGTGCTAAGGTACGTTACGGTCTATCACGGTTATTAGCACGTTCTATTATGGCATGTTACGTTCTGTTGCGGTCAGTTGCGTTTTGACCAAGGCGTAACACGTTTTTTCGGTCTGTCAAGGTCAGCTACGGACGAAACGTAGACACCATACAATATAAAGCATTTTTTTTCTTTTCTATACGAATAAGTCCTTTGAAATAATAACAACCGCGCTCCTTAACAACCGACTGCAGAGTTGATTAAGAACGTTCGGGATTGCGATTCTTCTTCAGTTGCATAGTGCAGCGTATGGTCTGTATTGTTAACTATAGTGACTGCTCCAATATGAAGGAACATGTCCACATGATATGCCATTTTATATCTATACACTTCACGCGCCATGATAAACATAACAGAACGTTACATACGTAGAAGAACAGGGTGAACACCGTCTATGACGTAATGCACCGTAACTTAACGCAACAAAACGTGTTGAGTATTCCGTAGGAAACGGGACGAGACGTGAGACGACCGTGATCAAACGCAACAGAACGTGGAAGATCCGTAGCTTGCCGGGCTATTCACTAGCTTCCCGTTGCACTACGGACCGCCTCCACGTTTCGCTACGTACTGTTATGTTCTGCCACGGTGTGTTACGTTCAGCCCGTTTTATCACGGCTCATTACGTTTCTCATTTCCGCCGTGACTGTCGTGGCAGATTTTTAAACTGTCAAAAAATTTGTCACGGTGTCCACGGTTATCCCGGCGTGCTACGTTTGCCTATCCCGTTCCCCTACGTTGCCTCACGGTTATCCCGTTTTGCTCACGGTTGTCTGAAACGTGAACGCTGGGAACATAGTGTAAACGCAGTATTAAATTCAATTTCTTTGATTCTTAACTGAAATAGCCTTTCTCTTTCTTTTTCTTCATTTTCAAATCTCAATTTTTCTTTTTCAATTTCGAGCCATTCTTCTCGTTCTAATTTTTTATATTCTAAAGCTCTTTGTTTCTCCTTCTCTCGTTCTTCCATTTCTAACCTTTGTTTATGCATTCTTTCTTCCCGTTCTAAAGTTTCCAATCTTATTCTTTCTTCCCTTTCGGCCTTTTCTGCCCTTATTCTTTCATCCCGCTCTAAAGTTTCCAACCTTATTCTTTCTTCATACTCAAATTTTAGTTTTTCCATCTCAATTTGTCTTTTGATTTCTAGTTCCCTCAACTGCAAGTCAATCTGAGTGACTAGAATCTGAGAAGTAGCCGAGGAATCAAAAATTTCCTCGTCATCAAAAAACTGAATCAAAATGTTCTTAATTTCATGTTTTAACATGGAAGTCTTGATATTTGACAACCCATAATGATCAGCTATGTCTAAGAGATCACTCTTTTTGGCCTTATCTAACAGCTCCTGAGAAGGCGCAGCAATAAAGTCACTTAGTTTGAATGACATGGTTGCTTTTTGCTGGCTTTAGCTATTTAAACAGCAAGCAGTGAAGATACTTTAGAATTTTAAATAAATTTGGTGCACAAGAAATTTCAATCCCGGACTCGAGCCCCCAATTGTGTTACGTGCCAGGCGTAACTAGAAGATTAAGGAAACCAACAAGTTGGTTAGCCAGCAACAAGCTTTGTTTAAAATTTAACAAATCTATTTAGAAGTGATTTAACCAGTAATTACATGTGAAACAATCAAAAGCATATACACAATCAAACAAAAATGAATGTACAATACCTTTCAAGATGTTAATTCCCTTAAAGAATGTCTGAATGTCCCTCAGAATTTTTTAACACAAGTCTGTATCAGTTTCTGATCCCAAGAATTAAAGTTTGTTTCAAAATAGCACTATGTCCCAATCCAGAATCGAATATCACAAAGTAATCCAAGAATAAGTTTAAATTCCAGTAAGATAGATTTTGACTTCTTAATAGTAACAGTACCCAAAGATTGTCCTTATGAAAATTTGTAGCCCTTATATAGCACTGAGGAACATTCAGGATTCTTCCAGCAAATTCTATGATATCATATACTAAAAATAACAAGTTGTTTACCAAAATTTAATGTTCTGGAATATTCTAGAGAGGCCATTATCCTTCCAGAAAATTCCACAATATTCTTTTGACATAAAAAAGATTTTTCTAGAAGATTCTACATCTTTCCAGGTTTTTCCGGACTTTTCCGTCAAAGAACAATTTGAAATTTCTAGAAAATTCTGAAGTAAACAACCTGTTTATGTCCAATATTTGGGACACTAAAAGTAAATAATTGCTAAGGACAACAAGCAAACGTCATATGTATAACATCATACTTTCCTGGGCATACTCCCTTGGGAAGTTTACCAGTACTGAATGCACATCTTTCGACAAGTAACTGTCATACATAACAAACTTAATTAGTAGCCTAATGAGAAACTCGCTGGTATGTCTAAAATGCCAAAGTCGGGTAGTTCTGCTTTATAGAAATCGTATATAACGGAAGCATGGTGGCATAGTGGTAGAGCATCAGAGGTCCAGGTCCGGAAGTTATAAAACTTTTTTCATGCTCAGCTCAGGTGAGATTAAAATATATCCTGCTCATAAATGTTAAAATGCCAACAATTGTTGGCATTTTAACATTTCTGAGCAGAATAAATTACAGGCTTTGGTGATCTTAACCTGAAATTTCAATTTATTGAAGCTATTTTGTCATTTATGAGCAATTTGAATTTCATGCTCAGCTGAGTTGAGCAAGAAAAAAGTTTTATAACCTCGGGACCGTGATAGAAATCCCACTGGCGCTCTGTGTGTCTTTGAGCAAGACTCATTAACTCCCAATAGCATCAGTTAATACCCAGGAAATGGTGGTTTTATCCGGACATAACTGAAAACTTGTTTGACTGTGATGTATGATATTTAAATTCCTTTTTTCTTCCTTACAGCCTCCACTCTTCGAGATGAGACAGCGGAAATGCTAATACAGCAAGGGCTTGAAGAAATAGCTCAGGCCCCAACTAGCGAACAAATTGCCTTCCTTCTTGTTGAAAGAGCAAGACTCTTGGACGAACTTGAGGCCGAACAAGGTCGCAGCCAGTCTGTGATTTCTGACGGACGTCTTTCGGAAGAATTACAAAGGACAATTGATAGAGAACGGGAAGAGTTGCACGAGGAAATGGAACAGCAGCGAACTTTGAGTCGTAACGAGGTTGAGACATTGCGACGGGAACATGAGGAGGAGATTAGCGTTGTTATGGAAGAAAATACTCGTCTTGAAGAGGAACTTTCTACTGTCAAAAATAAGGTAAGAATGTTATATGAATTCTTGTAAGTTTTTACATTTAAGTTTGGTGTATTTTGCTATTTGATAGAATGCATCATAGCTGTGTCTATTTTGTGCCTCTTTCATGGAAACGAGACCATGATAGATCCACATTTTTAACAAAATCTTTTGTTGAACTTGGCTATGGCCAGTCTGTCTTTTCTGCTGATCCTAAAAGAATATAGGGATTAAACTTGGTTTTCTATGCATTAACATCTGCTGGGCCCCGAGGGAGGCGTTGAAACAATGCATAAATGACCATCCTGACATACTTCTCAGCACTTTACCATGGACATTAAAGGACAGTTCACCACTAAATCAGGCCAAAAAGTGCTTCACCAATTTAAATTGTCTCTGCCAGCAAACTATATTTGTTCGAAAGGGATTTCTTTCACTAAGTGGGACTTTTTGAAAATTGTTAGTTGTTGGGCAGACTGAAGTAGCCACTTGAAAATGGCATTAAAGTTTGTAACCAATGAAAGATTAGGTAACATTATGTCAATATCCAATGACTGATAAGATAACATGAGTTAAGCCTGGTTGCTCAGAGAAAACCATGTTAAGTTCTATTTTGCTATCAGTTTAAATTCTGTTTAATGCCCTGTGTGATTTATTTATTTTAAAGGCATTTTTTGTATACAGGCTTTTGGTGTTTTGTACAACATTGTTCAATTTTGGGTTTAATTTATTTCATGGATGTCTGCATGTGTCTGTAACTTTTGGTGATCTTTCAACCATTGCCCTATAATCACAAAACAGAATCTGCATCTTTTATTAAATGCGCCTTTTTTTTAATCACAAAACAGAATCTGCATCTTTTATTAAATGCGCCTTTTTTTTTCCCCAAAATACATACATGTATATGAATGGGCTTTATGTTTTGTGTTACATGTAACTTATGGGCATAGTGGGGTGGTTAGAAGCCATACAAATAACCCAACATTAAAACCTACCCCAGTTTGGAACATGCTATGATGATCAGCAAAATATTTTTAAGACCAGTTTGATTTTACGTGAGTCATAACGAAAACATGTCCATGTAATATATAGATTTTTCTTAAGTTGTAAAAATTTTCAGCAGATAATTTTTGATATTTTTTCTTATTTTTGCTCAAAACATGGATTGTGAGTACACGTTAGAACCGCCTCGATGAGGCGGTTCTAACGAGTACCCACAATCTATGTTTTGAAGCAAAAATAAGAAAAATAGGTATACCCCCGCATGCCCCAGTTTTGCTATATAAAAGTGGGGTTTAAGGGGGTATTCGTTGCACGGACATGTGTTCCTGATAATGGTGGCTGTTTTCTGTGGTCATAACATACAAAAATGTCAGAGTTATCTTAAAATACTTGGTCATCTCAATCTGCATAAAGGATCAAGCCATGAAAAATCATGGGGAAACAAAAGAAATAGTTGGTGCACAGCCAATTAATATAGGCTTAAAAAGTCAATAATTTTATCAGGGAGACTCAATGAATAAGGATTTATGTCACCTCATGAAAAAGAGCCTGTTCTGATGTATGTGAAAAAGTCAAATTCTTCAAATATAGGCTATCTGCACTTTGTTTTCAGTAAATGAATCTTGTAATTTATGGTTTCTTAATCTGCAATTTTAATCCTGTTATTGTCATCCTTTGTTGTACTGCTTGGTTTGGGTCTAACCCTGTCCGGCATCCTAAAACATGCTTTCTATTGACAAAGCTGGTTGTGGAATGGCATTTTTAGTCCTTATACCAACACTTTATCATGGACATTAGGTCAAGTATGGTGGAATATTGATGTTTTGGTCTAAACCTTTGATATATACCTCAACCTCTTTACAACACTATTGTTGGGGTCCAAGACAGTTTCTGTGTTAGCTATCGAATCTGTGTTATGATGAGAGTAAAATGTATACATGTAGATATATAACAAAATTAGACCATTTGGAGTCCAGGAATGGTCTGTGTTATACCCTAAACCATGCTGTAATGAACCATGTTATAAAGAGGTCCAGGTGTACTTATAATTGATTGGAAATGCTATTCTGTATAACTGAAATTTTGAGTATGCAATTTCCTTGGGAAACAAATTTATAAGACAGAGTCTGTAAGGGGAAGATGATATTCTGACCAGTCTGGCCTAGTGGTTTATATACCCAACTTGGTCAACAGCCTAAGAATAGAAATTGTTGTGTAATGCCTCGTAGAGATTTTTTCAATAATTGCTTAATTTAGGCCAAAGTATGGTACTCAGCTCTCAATTGCAATCAGGCTGTAATTAAAAGGAAATATTATTTTAGATTATATTTATCCTCAAGAATTGAATTGACCGCAATATTTACATGTAATTCTGACTTTTATATTTGACTATTGTGTCACGTAAAGTTGTTAACTTCAAACCTACCCTGTATACTTGTAATGCAACCAAATTCTCACAGCCAAAATGGATGCAACATCACACATCACATGATGAAATGGAGTGCTGCGATTGGAAACCAGACAGTTTGGCAACAACCTACAGCCAAGTGTAAATGGCCTCGCTATAGGTTGCCCATTCGGTCCTGGGCTTCCAATCAACTCACTCCATTTGGTCACATGTTGTGTGATGTTGTATCATTGTATCAGTCTGTGCTGCAAGAAATTTTGTTGTGTCACAGGTATATATAGGGTGAAAACACTTAAGATAGACCAAATATATTAAGTTGCTAGGGGATGGAGGGCAATGGATTTTACTTGTCTTTTAGATCTTGTAGAAAGGGTATGTTCATTTTAGTGAGCAGATTCGTGTGAATGAATCTTGTCTGTGGGGCATCTGAACTGGTTTGACACAAACCAGGCTGTTTTACAAGGCTGTACATTGACAGATGGCTAAAAACTTTAAATTTGGATTCTAACAAAGTAGAGATATTGCACTATCCGTGTAGCAAAATAAAAAAAAAAAAAAAAAAAAAAAAAGAATGACACACCTTGCAACTTATCCATGTCTTTGATTTTACATGTGCAAAAAGCAAGTTTTGTCATTATGTTACTCAAATAAGTTGTGCCTGTGTTGGCTGAATCTTTTTCATGCACAACTCAGCTGAAATAAAATTCATCCTGCTCATAAAGTTAAAATGCATTATTGTTGCTCCATAGGAATTAGCATGACCATGGTATTCTCTGTGTACTTGCAGGTTGAGGGACTCGAGTCTAAACTGAAGCAGGTGGAAGATGAGCTCAAAAAAGAAAAGGAGACTCATGAGAAAGAAAAAGAGGGATTTGTTAGTCCAGGTGAGTGTATGCCTAGTGTTAATTGAGCGGCGTTGTGAGAAAACCAGATTATTGGCTGTGCGAAAACAAAGGCGCAGATCAGCTGTGCAGTAACTGCACAGCTGATCAGCGCCCTTGTTCTCGCTAAACAGATAGTACAATTCCTCTTCTTCCTAATTCCGAAATTTCAAGCTATTAGCATTTTTCTGGGACAGTACAGGTCGATTTGTGTCGCACCTTGTCGGAAACCCAGAAGACCGGTTTTCTCGCGTCGCAGCTCAATTAATAATCACACGAGCTATCCAGAGACAAGCAGTGCTACTGAGAACAGCCAACGCAGATGAAATCAATAAACAACAATAAGTATCAATAGGTTACAGTAAATACAATGTCTAGGAACAACTTGCCACAGATGCATTTCTGATCCATGCAAGTTGTTCCCACACAGGTATTTGCATCCTACAGCCATATACTGGTTTTATCTGCAATGGTTGTTCTCAGTCATGTTGGTTGTCTCTGGATAACTGGTGTGTTATGATTACTGTACAGTCACTGTGGTTGAATTATCAAATTAATGTCTGAAACACACAACATCTGAAGAAAATGAAATGGTAATGTTGCATACATGGATCCAAAAGTGGGGACAGGTTGTCTGGATACTCGCCTGATTTTGTAAGGCATGGGTTTTGAAATAGTCAAAATATATTAAGGATCCCTGAGAGAATACTTGGCTCTCCCCAAAAAGATTCTTGAGGAAAACTGAACTGTTTTAAAGGCATCAAATCATCAGAATGTAACCATCATTACATAAAGATCACATTATTATCATTTTAAGACATATGAGCCGTCGCATGGGAAAACCAACATTGTGGTTTCCGAACAGGTCCGACATAAACCAACCTGTACAGTCACAGAAAAGAGCTAGAAGCTTGAAATTTCGGATTTAAGTAGAGGAGGAACTGTACTATCCAAGTAGCGAAAACAAAGGAGCTGATCAGCTTCGCGGTTTCCGCGAAGCTGATCTGCGTCTTTGTTTCCGCATATGCAGATTGTTGGTTTTCTCACGAGGTGGCTCATATATTAGTATCTCCATGAGATGCTCACTGTATACCTTGTTTTTATCCAGAAATCTATTCCCAATTTATAAGCTCCCTTGTTTCCCCTGAGTCAGTTCAGGGTGCCGGTAAGTTTCCATGACAACGTTATAACTACTGCATTTATTTGTACATTAGAAATAGTTAAGAATGATTCCAAAATTACGTTTAAAGATAGTCTGATAGTTCAGTAGATTAAAAGAAAAGCATGAAAAAAGCACAAGACATATATGCATATATTCATGGCAGTAGTTATGATGTTAAAGGTTTTTAAAGGAACTTTATCTTTTGTGTAATTTTGATGAGGGTCTTGAATTTTTCATTTGTTAGGGGATTGTTTGTATGTTAGAGTTAAAGTACTGAGTAGAAAAAATAAGTAAAATAAAGGGAGTCGAAGACGAGCTGTTTTTACTTATTTTTCTACGAGGTCTTTGACTAACTTGTAGTATGACACGGGAAAGTTGACAGATCCATACTGTAACTTCTAATATCAGGAAGTTACAGTACGGTTTTCATTCTGCCTTCTTCCTGTGTATTAATATGTAGGCCCGCCTCCTTTGATATTCAGTTATATTTGAATTAATGTTACAAAACCTTCAAAGGAAAAGCAGAAAGTCAAACTACAATTATTAATGCAATGATAGCACTTAAAATTGTATCCATCTATGAATTGTGCATCCTAGTGACACCTTTGATTTCCCTAAGGCATATAATGTCACACTTAATGTATAGTCCAAAAATATTCACCTGGTGTTGGGTGAACTCTATTAGTATATAATTATAGTTCGTTGCAATTCTGAATATATCTTCGGACCGCTTCGTGATTGCTCGTTCATCATCGTGACTCTTCGTGATTATTAGCAAGGTAAATGTATCGGTATATAAAGTTGCTGTCCCAAGAAATTGTTCAGGACTGCATAGCTCAAATGGTAGAGCACGCAGATTAAGATTACATTACTTTTCATTTTACCGATAGCGGTTCGAGTCCCACTATTAATGATTGCACTTTTTATTATTATTTCTTATGTACCCTATTCATTCTCTATCGTATTTAATAATTTGATTTTGGTCAATTTTGTGTATGTTTTTTTTTCTCTCTCTATCTCTATCTCTCTCTCTGGTCGGAAGAGTCATCTCTGAGGTTGATGACCAGTGCGATATGGTTGTATTTGAAAACCCTTATGTTGCACGATATGGCACATGAAAAGTGCAATAAAGCAAGAATATCATGTTCTCCGTGCGATTGCTTTTGATAAAACGTGATGTGCATTTTATTTAATAAAATAAAAAGAAAAATATATTTTTCACCTTCTATGAGATTCGAACCAGGGATCCTCATGTTACAAATCCAGTGTCCTAACCACTGAGCTAAGGTCCTTGTGATACACGATGTAGCAAACTGCTTATATATTGGGTACACATTCTTCGCGTACTTTATCGAGTCTTACCGAGGGTGCACGAATCAATTACGATAGTATCAATAATTTATTATACAGCGTCATTGCGATTTAATTTATGCAATGCATAAAGGTCAACGTCTGGTGAATATTTTTGGACAATAATGGAGTTAAAAAAAAAAATGTTACTATTTTAGCATTGGATGAACCCACAACCCCGCCACTAAGTCCGTTTTTGAATTCACTTATATCTCCTAGAAGTAAGTCGGCTCTGTGTAGTAATTTTATTGTTTATGTACATGTAGGCTAATTATGTCTCCCCCCGACAGGGTCGGGAGACATATTGTTTTTCCCCGTGCGTCTGTCCGTCCGTCCGTCCGTCCGTCCGTCTGTCTGTCTGTCTGTCTGTCTGTCCGTCACAAATCGTGTCCGCTCAATAACTTGAAAACCGTTAAAGATTTTTCAATGAAACTTGGTACACTTGTAAACCACGACGAGACGATGTGTCATGCACAAGACCATAACTCTAGCTTGAGTATTTTTGGAGTTATTTCCCTTTGATTATTTTCGATACAATTTCGTGTCCGCTGTATAACTTGAAAACAGTTAAAGATTTTTCAATGAAGCTTGGTACACTTGTAGACCACGACGAGATGATGTGTCATGCACAAGAACCATAACTCTGGCTTGAGTATTTTTGGAGTTATTTCCCTTTGATTATTTTCGATACAATTTCGTGTCCGCTGTATAACTTGAAAACCGTTAAAGATTTTTCAATGAAACTTGGTACACTTGTAGACCACGACGAGACGATGTGTCATGCACAAGAACCATAAATCTGGCTTGAGTATTTTTGGAGTTATTTCCCTTTGATTGTTTTCGATACCATTTCATGTCCGCTGTATAACTTGAAAACCCTTTAAGATTTTTCAATAAAACTTGGTACACTTATTGAGCATGATCAGACAATGTGTCATGCACAAGAATCATAACTCTGGCTTGAGTATTTTATGAGTTATTTCCCTTTGATTATTTTTCATACAATTTCGTGTCCGCTTTATAACTCGAAAATCGTAAGAGTTATTTCAATGAAACTTGGTACACTTATAAAGCACGATGAGATTATGTGTCATGCTAAAGAACCATAACTCTTGCTTGCATATCTTTGGAGTAATTTCCCTTTGATTATTTTCCATATAATTTCGTGTCCACCCTATAACTTGAAAACTGTAAGAGAAATTTCAGTGAAACTTGGTACACTTATAAAGCATGATGAGACAATGTGTCATGCACAAGAATTATAACTCTACCTTTCATATCTTTGGAGTTATTTCCCTTTGATTATTTTTCCATACAATTTCATGTCCACTCTATAACTTGAAAACCATAAGAGATATTTAAATGAAACTTGGTACACTTATAAAGCACGATGAGATGATGTGTCATGCTAAAGAACCATAACTCTTGCTTGCATATCTTTGGAGTTATTTCCCTTTGATTATTTTTCATTTAATTTCGTGTCTGCTCTATAACTCAAAAACTATTAGAGATTTTTCAATGAAACATGGTACACTTATAAAGCATGATGCACAAGAATCATTACTCTTGCTTTCATATCTTTGGAGTTATTTCCCTTTGATTATTTTCCAAACACTTTCGTGCCCCCTCTATAACTTGAAAACCTTAAGAGATATTTCAATGAAACTTGGTACACTTATAAAACAGAATGACAGGATATGTGATGCACAAGAATTATAACTCTTGCTTGCATATTTTGGACATGCACGTAGAAAGGGGGGAGACATCAGTTTTCACATAGAAAACAAATTCTAGTTCTAAACGGGGCTGCTTGGGAACTAATTTTGGAACTGGCGGTGTATATGTATGGCTCACACATTTTATCTTTGGGTAAAGTCACTTTAAGAAATGGATCAGGGAACATCTATTACCAATTTCCTAACTGTGCTTTGAGGGGTTTTTTGTGTTTTTTTTTTTTTTTTTTTTTTTTTTTTTTTCATTTCACTTCTAATGATCTAAGTCCAAGTCGCCATGATTGTTTTGCATGTGCAGCCTAGCATTCACAGGTTAGGTTCACATGTGCAGCAAACATTTTTTCATATAGATTGGTCTTGAAATTGTCCACCACCATTTCCTATGTGTTACCTCTGACAGTTGTCAGTTCAAGGATTTGCATTGAGTATTGGTTAACTTGTTTTGGGTTAAGCATAATTCAGAAATGTGCTTGCAGCAGATATAAAGTCTGGATCAATAAAAATCTCATTAATGATAAAAATTTGACAGTAAAAGAAAAAGAAAACGTTCACCGATTGTTGTCATAGGTACATTATCCTCACCTAACCAGAGCACATCTTTTAACAGCCGAGATGTACACTTTTGTGTATGGTTTGCTTGGTAAGGCAGCATGAAACATGTAATAATGAAGGTTTTAATGTATGTACCCATAAAAAAATTGTTGTCTTTGTTTATCATTTTAATCTTTTATTCTGATTGCAGTAGTTTCAAGGGGAAAACATATGAGCCACGCTGTGAGAAAACCGGTCTTCCATGTTTCCGACCAGGCCTGACACAAACCGACCTGTACAGCTACAGAAGATGGTTAGAAGTTGGAAATTTTGGGTTTAGAAAGTAGAGGAATTGTACTATCCGTGTAGCAAAAACAAAGACGCTGATCAGCTGTGCACTTACTCCACAGCTGATCTGCGCCTTTGTTTTTGCCTAGGTAAAAATCTGGTTTTCTCAAGACGAGGCTCGTATGATATGGTAGCATATATTTTTCATGGTTTCATGGTTATTTGTCCATGAAAACTTGTTTCTTCGCTATATCAATTGTTTCATTTAAGAAGCCCACATCCAAAGTAGCATGTATTGATGGAAAACTTTCAATAATTCATTTCTGTCCTCAGTTAGATTATGGTAGCATTTTATGTTGTTTCATGTACATGTATATCAGCCATTATTGTTTGACTGAATCGCATGAGAAATGTATCATTAAACAAACAAAAAAAATGTACAAATGTTTTGCATGTCTGCAATGTGATTATTTTTTCATTTTAGCAACCAGTATTGTGAACCCATATTTGAGTTCATATTAATAGTTGAATAGTCATACTATAAGTTAAAGTACTTTTACTATTGCTTGGTCCGATGCCCAAAATATATTGTATCTTTTAAATGTGATTTCATAGAAATGGAAATTGTAATTGATTTGAGATTTGAGGCCAGTCGCAGGCAACAACCAACAATTGATACACACAGTTTGTGTGACTACTTACTACTTAGTGCCTACAAATGAGCCACCTCGTGGGAAAACCAACAATATGATTTCCGAACAGGTCTGACACAAACCAGGCTGTAGAAGCACAGAAGCAAGCTAGACGCCTGAAATTTTGGAGGTAAGTAGAGGAGGAATTGTACTATCCGAGTAGCGAAAACAAAGGCGCTGATCAGCTTCGCGGTAACCTCGAAGCTGATCTGCGTCTTTGTTTTCGCCTATGCAGATTGTTGGTTTTCCCATGGGGTGGCTCAAATATTTAGTATGATCATTATAATGTAAGCTTTGTAGGGAAAGGTTCTAAAATTTTGCCATTCCATTGTAAGATTGCCCAGATTTCTGAAGAAATAAGAACCAACAGTCACATAGAGTGGCTCAATTAGTGAAATAGTTTTTGAAATATGAAATAATAATTATTTTGTCATTCTGTACAATAGCAGATCATTTGAGCCTCGACGTGAGAAAACCGGTCTTCGGAGTTTCAGACTGGGTCCGATACAAATCGGCCTGTACAGTCACAGAAGCAGGCCAGATGCTTGAAGTTTTGGCTACAAGTAGAAGAGGAATTGTACTAACCGAGTAGTGAAAACAAAGGCGCTGATCTGCTGCAAAGGCGCTGATCTACTGCAGTTACTGCACAGCTGATCTGCGCCTTTGTTTTTGCACATGCAAAAATCCAGTTTTCTCATGATGTGGCTCATTTTAAACTAATATTGACCTAAATTTTCTTTTTAAGTGTGTTTATTCCATTACAAGTTTATTAGTTGTATTGTGAAGTTGTCCTTAAGGTCTCTGCTTTTTTGTACAAAACATTCTGTTACAATGTTGAAGGACATTTTTTATTGTATTGTAAATCTTATCCAAGTTGTATAATAGTTTGAAAAAGACACACATAGATTATCATATACAATCAAAATTAATCAATTTGTTGAGTGTCCTCATGAAGAAAGATGCCTTGGGGTTTCCAGCCAGGAACCACACAATCTGGTCTGTAAAGCTACAGAAGATAGCTAGAGATTTGAACTCGTAGAATGGACAGAACTTTGTTTTTTTTGTTTTTTGTTTTCACATGATGTTAAAAGCAGTTGTTTATGATGCATCTCAGTTGATAGTCTATATATGGTACAGTTTTTCTAAAAAAGAAAGATATCAGATGTATAAGATTTTGGGCATTACTTCTATTTCACCTTAAATCCAGTCTAATATAATCCTTTATCACATGAAAAGCTTTTCAGACATGTCATTATCCAGTTTTATTATCCAAATATTATTATAATTATACATATGACAATCCCTCTATATTGAGAGATTTTCTTTTCTGTTTAGACCCGCGAGCCTCACCCCGCCAGAGACCCCCCAGTCCTGCCAGGTCCCCCAGTGATGTGGCGCTACGACAGATAATCTCAGAGAAGACTAAACTTGAAGGAGAAATACTGGGATACAAACAGAAAATACGGTCATTTGATGGGGAAATTGATACCCTTAAGGAAAAGGTATAGCATTGATTTTGTCGATAAATACAAGTTAAAGAAAGTAACAAGTATGCATTGAGAAGAAATTGGCTGAACAAGAACAACACAACTATCCTAGAAACCACAATGAAAAACAACAACTTGGCTATTTAGTAAACTTGTGTATCAGATATTTCCTAAAAGGTGGCCACCCTTATACACACTATAATCTTTATACACAAAAAAGACAGTACTGGACAACCATCATTAAAACAGATTGAAACACAAGATTGGTACTGTATTTGTAGATGATCAGGCTCACCAGAGTCTTCAATAGCCTAGACCATGGCATTGTCTTTGAAAGCTGTATAATTTTGTAGGGGAGCTCAGTGGCCTAGTGGTGAATTGTAGGATCCAAAGTCTATGGGTAATGGACCTGACTTCGAACTAAAGTAATTGAAGGTACCCACCATGAGCAGCCACCCCTGCTCCCACTTGGGTCACCCATGCAGCCACTAACCAAGCTCAACGTTGCTTAACTAGCAATAGTAGCCAGAAACACTACACTTCACTGTAAAGCTAGCTCCTACTGCAAGGCTGTATATGTGTATATGCACCCCAGCCACTACAGAACCTCACTGAGCATCTCCCCTGGCCCTGAGGTTATAAAACTTTTTTCATGCTCAGCTCAGCTGAGACTGAAATTTATCCTGCTCATAAATGTTAAAATGCCAACAATTGTTGGCATTTTAACATTTATAAGCAGGATAAATTACTAGTTTTTGAGTTTTGAACCTAAATTGTCCACAATTTTTGACTATTTCAACATTTATGAGCAGTTGAAATTTCATGCTCAGCTGAGCTGAGCTTGAAAAAAGTTTTATAACCTCGGACCCTGATTAGTGCCTAGGCTTGAGCAAGACACACTTACTCACCATAGTTCTGTTATACCAAGGAGATTTTGACTCCATTCTGACATATTACTGAAAAATTGTTATGAAACAAGTACACATAATATGTATCTGTGTTTATAGCTTGCCAAGATACAGAAAGATAATGAAGAATTACAGATGAAAAATTCCCAGCTTCAAATGAAAAATAAAAGTTTGAAGTCAGAGCTAGAAGAGGCTGAGCAACAGCTGGATGAATCAGAGGTAATGATTGGCTGTAATGTATTGATGGCTGTGATTGGTTGATGTTTGGTTGATGATGATATGTTACTTATAATGTGAAGGAGAAATTGTAAGCGCTTGATTCAGAATTGCTTCAGTCATATGAAAAAAAAAAAGTTAATTCTTCAATCAAGAGAATTAAGGAAAGAATTATTGCTTCATAAAATAAGGAGCCCAGTAATAAGCACATCCATTATTGTTTCTTTAACCTAGATTGTATTGACCCTTTCTACAAATAAAAGTAAGAAAAATCATATGTTATTATCTATCCATCAAGTTAAAATTATTTTGTCATGAACCTTTCATTGAATAATTATTTTACTATTTTGGTTTTAGATTCCGGTAAGTTTTAGGACCAGCCAAATCTTTGTATAACCAAATACTACTCAATTGATCAATTTCCATGTCTCTACCTTCTTGTATTGACCAACAACATGTATAGACCTTTGAATTAATCAAAACCTGTGATCGTAGACAAATCTTACCGATTTACCAACACTCATGTAATGATGCCCCACATAACAGGGGGCTGAGTCTAGATAGTTGATAATCGCATGACCAGTAGTTTTAGTTATAACTTTCTAAACATTAATACTTTGTCTTTTCCATTTATATTCGTTCACTCAAAACACCACTGACTTATATAAATAATATATATCTTCCCATGTCATATTTTAGGCTACTTTCTTGTGAATTTATAACAGTTTACTGTTCAGTCCTTACACAGTCTTTTCTACTTAAGTACATGTGAGCCGCGACGCGAGAAAACCGGTCTTCGGGGTTTACGACCAGGTCTGACACAAACCGACCTGTACAGTCACAGAAAAGAGCTAGAAGCTTGAAATTTTGGATATAAGTAGAAGAGAAATTGTACTATCCGTGTAGCGAAAACAAAGGCGCTGATCAGCTTCGCAGTTACTGCGAAGCTGATCTGCGCCTTTGTTTTCGCCTAGGCAAAAATCCGTTTTCTCACGATGTGGCTCATGTATTTTGTTCTTGACATTCTTCTATTTCTCTTGACCTCTCATAGATAGTTTCCAACGAAATATTATTTTATACTTTCTAATTCATCCCTCTTTCATTACTTTAGACCTCTTCATCTTTGCCATCTTTTGAATCTATTTTTCAATTCTACTATCTAGGGTAATTAAACCCATGAGAGGTATTTTCACCATATCTTTTGTACATTTTTCATTAATTCTGCTGATAAAAGATTACCATAAAAGGTTATCCCTGTAACTTTGAAAGGTGCAATGTCAAGACATTTAATGGCCAACGTGGATATCCAGAAATAGTCACCTTAGCGCAAACACAGTGTAACTGCCAAATGCATACTTTTCAGGAGAGACAAAAAAACTTTTTAATTTGAGTATTTCACATACAAGCACATCAAAAAGCAGCTCAAAAACATCTTACTTATTGTTCTTATCTATGTGTAAAATTAGTTTGTTAAAGAATGGTCAGTGACAGATTTTACAGCATTTTTATTTTCAGATACAACATTTTAGCACTGAAAAAGTTTGCGCAAAAACCTTGTAAGTGCACTTACACTGTTTTTGCGCTAAGGTTTTTGAGAATTTTTACCAACGAATAAATTGCAATGCAAAACTATTTTATCTTCCTTTTTGCCTTAATTATAATCTTTTAAGAGTATTTTACAAGCTGACATTATAAAAATACCTAAAACAATGGTTTTTGATGATTTATTTCCAAAAGTTGCAGTTACAACATTTTAGCGCTGAAGTATTTTCTTAGCGCAAAAACCTTGTAAGTGCACTTACAAGGTTTTTGCGCTAAAATTTCAAAAAATAATTTTACATGGGAATTAATTATTTTTCCAAAAATTGAAATAACTTCAGATTTAGATTGAATCCAGTTGTAATACTTCTCCAGGTAATGTACTTTGATAGTAGGCATCCATTTATGCAAAAAAGTGATTTTGGCCAAAATGTCAGTTACACTGTTTTTGCGCTAAGGTGACGAAATTTATTATTATTATTATTTAATACCTATTACTTTAGTTTGTTTTTCCAAAACTGTTTTCTTTCTTTCAACTTTTTTTTCCAAAGACTTTTGTAGGCATATAGTTGAAATAAACCATGATAATGATTTTGCTTTTCAACAGGGCATAGTTGAAGATCTGAAGAAACAAAGGGACGATTTAAAGAATTCCTTAGACACTTTATCATCTGACTATGACACACTTCAGACTGAGTCCAAGAAGTCGAGTCAAATTGTTGAAAGACTAAATGATCAAAACAAAGACTTGTGCGATCAGATGGAATCGTTGAAGCATGAAATGGATGAAATAATAGCTGAAAAGGATGATTTAGTGACTCAGAAATTGAAATTGAGTAAAAGTGAGGTAGATTTAAGTGCAGAAATACAGGAACTTAAGTCGGAACTGAATCTAATGAAAAGTGCCAAAGATGACTATAATATGAAAATAACAGAGCTTCAAGAGACTCAATCCTTGTTAGACACTAAATCTCTGGAGTTTGATAGGTTGAATACTGACACTGAGCTGTTGAATAAAGAGAATAAGGAGTTGTTGAATAGACTTGAAGCAGTGCAAAGTGAACTGGAAACTACCAAGATAGATTCACAAGGATTTGCAAAGCAAGAGGTAACCTTATTTGTTCCTTGAATTTTTTTAACAGTTTAGCATTGTAGGTCACAAATGAATATGAAGAAATAAGTGAGTCTAGTTTTTAGTGACTCCAGGTCCCGAGGTTGTAAAACTTTTTTCATGCTCAGCTCAGCTGAGACTACTGTTTATCCTGCTTATGTTGGCATTTTAACATTTATGAGCAAGATAAATTACTAGTTTTGGGGTTTTGAACCTGAATTTTCCACTAATTTTGACAATTTCAAAATTTATGAGCAGTTGAAATTTCATGCTCAGCTGAGCTGAGCTTGAAAAAAGATTTATAACCTCAAGGCCAGGAAGAATATAATGGGGGACAGGTCAGCACCTGATCAGACTGCTGCTAGGGGATTTTCTGTATTATTGTGAGAGTCAATACATTTATCACAAACATTGAACAAAACCTTGATCAAGGTGGATGGAAATTGGTTTTGGGTTTGTTAATTAAACTAAAAATTCTTTTGAAATCAATTCGGAAGAATAAATAACTGGCAAACCAGGCCAGATCTTGCTCTCAGTCCACTTCTGCCTGGTCTGTTCTAGTTTTGTAAAGAATATCTATTCATTTGTATTGTATTTTCAAACTTTAATTTTTAGTTTGTTTAGATAAAATTCACATATCAACATGTTTTAATATGGTTTGTGTAAACATCAAGAAAACATGTTTGTGAAATGTATACCCCCTCATACCCCTTTTTAGCTCGACTGCACGAAGTGCATAGAGCTATTGCAGTCACCCCGGTCGTCCACGTTCCCGTTCCCGTGCGCGTGCGCGTTCCCGTGCGCGTCACACTTGCGTTAAAGTTTTCTAGAAGTCCATATCTTGACAACCACTCATCAGAAAGCATTCATACTTGGACCATAGATACCCTGTAGGGTTAGCTTTCATTCCATGGCATCGGGCCCCTGGGTCCAGGCCAGGGGGTGGGGCTGGAGGTTAAAATCTAGAACACCTTCAAAAATGGCAATTCTTGTGTTAAAGTTTTCTAGAAGTCCATATCTTGACAACCACTCATCAGAAAGCATTGATACTTGGGCCATTGACACCCTGTAGGGTCGGCTTTCATTCCATGGCATCGGATCCCTGGGTCCATGCCAGGGGGTGGGGCTAGAGGTTAAAATCTAGAACACCATTAATAATAATGGCTTTTCTGTGATATAGTATTCTAGAAGTCTATATCTTGAAAACATTTTATCAGAGGGCTTTCATACTTGGACCATAGGTACCCTGTAGGGTTGAGTTTCATTTCATGGCATCGGATCTCTGGGTCCATGCCTTGGGGGTGGGGCTGGAGGTTAAAAACTAGAACACTGTAAAAAATAGATGTACTGCTGTGTAACTTTTACAAGGAGTCCATATCTTGACAACAACTTATCATAATGCATTCATACATCATACACTTTAGGTTCCATGACATCGGACCTCTGGGTCGGAGTCAGGGGGGCGGGGCTAGAGGTCAAAATCTAGAACTCCCCGATTTTTTTTTTCTTTTTATTTCTTAATAGAAACAACTTAGGAAGATGGTTGGTCATTCATCTTTTGACTTTGTGACACTGACTTGTGTGTCATGACGGTAAGGGTCGGTTGACCTACTTTCCATGGTTCAGTGATTTTGCCTTATATCTTGACACTCAATTAGTATATTTTCTTACTTCTTTCAGATTATGAGTGAGTACGACCAGGCCTTTGACCCCAATATACTTATAGGTCTCTGTGACCTAATTTCACGGTTCAGTGATTTTGCCTTATATCTTGACACTCAATTAGTATATTTTCATACTTTTTTCAGATTATGAGTGAGTATGACCAGACCTTTGACCCCAAGATACTTATAGGTCACTGTGACCTAATTTCACGGTTCAGTGATTTTGCCTTATATCTCGGTACTCAAATGGTTTATGAACAAACTTCTTTCAAAGTATGTTTGCGTATGACAAGACCTTTGACCCTGAAGTAGTCCTAGGTCACTGTGACCTAATTTCATGGTTCAGTGATTTTGCCTTATATCTTGACACTCAATTAGTATATTTTCATACTTTTTTCAGATTATGAGTGAGTATGACCAGACCTTTGACCCCAATATACTTATAGGTCACTGTGACCTAATTTTACGGTTCAGTGACTTTGCCTTATATCTCAGCACTCAAGTGGTTTATGAACAAACTTCTTTCACACAATGTTTGCGTATGACAAGACCTTTGGCCCTAAAGTAGTCCTAGGTCAATATGACCTAATTTCACGGTTCAGTGATTTTCCTTTATATCTCGGCACTCAATTGGTATATGGACATACTTTTTTCACAATATGTATGAGTATGACAAGACCTTTGACCGTAAAGTATTCCTGGGTCACTGTAACCTAATTTCATGGTTCAGTGATTTTGCCTTATATCTCGACACTCAGTTGGTATTTTTTCATACTTCTTTCTGATTATGAATAAGTTTGACCAGACCTTTAACCCAAACATACTTATAGGTCACTATGACCTAATTTCATGGTTCAGTTATTCTGCTTTATATCTCAACACTGAATGGGTATATGATCATATTTCTTTCACATTATGAGTAAGTATCACTAGACCTTTGACACTGAAATACTTATAGGTCAGTGTGACCTTTTTTCACGGTTCAGTGATACTTATAGGTCAGTGTGACCTTTTTTCACGGTTCAGTGATTTTGCCTTTTGTCTTGGCACTCAGTTGGTATATGAATACACTTCTTTCACAATATGAGTGAGACCTCTAAATCTTAGGTAGTTATAGTTAACTTTCATGGTTCAGTGATTTTGCCTTATTGCATCAAGGCAAAAAGATGTATGAGCATCATGCTTTGGGTTACTGGTTGAGTTTGGCCTTATGTTTGACAAAGGTCAGAAGCAGTCGAGCACGCTGTCCTGCGACAGCTCTTATTTGTATAGTAAAACTGGGGTTTATAGGGGTATTCATAATATTTTTAATTTTGATCCAAACATTGATTGTGGGTACTTGCCGAGGCGGTTCTAACGTGTGCCCACAATCAATGTTTTGAGCACAACTATACAAATATTGAACTTTTTCCAGTGAATTTTTAATTTTTTTGAGCTGAAAAAATCTCAGTATATTGTAGGGGCAAGTTTTCATAATGTAACTTTAATTTTGTTATTGTTTCTAGTTAATAATGGGCCATATGAGAGAGCAGAATACCAGAATGCATAGAGAGGTAGAAGAATATAAAGACAAGTTGAAGGAGAAGGTACAGTAGACTGGTCTGAAATTTTCAGACAGATGAGGTTGCACAAAAAATGGAAATAGTGTGGAACCAAATGGTAGTGATAAAGGACATCCTGTTGCGTGCAAATACAGGCCAACCTCATTATAACGCTATCTTTGGGGCCAATAGAAACAGACCATGTTAAAAGTGAACCATGTTATAATAAGGTTATTTACTATAGACATATAGCAAAATAATCAATTTAGGAGCCATTACTTGGCCGTGTTATATTGAAAACTGCATTAAAATGAGACATGTTATAATGAGGTTGAAGTGTAAGTGAAAAAGCATGTTAATGTAACAGTTACTGCATGTATACCATAACTTAATAACATTTTAACACTTAATTTTAATCATTAATCCTAATTTAAAAGCATTTTAAAGTTTAGTATTAATTTCAATTCTTGTATTCCTGTAAATAAAGCTCTCAATATTACATTTAAAATTTAAATATCAGTTTTAGTCATTTTGTTTCTTAAGAGTTTCTTTTCCAAGAAAATAATTTATTTAATCTTTACTCTTATAACATTGTAAATGTTTAACTATGATTTAATGTTTATGTAACAGCAATATAAATGTATTTGACCTATTCTGTGAAATTTTGTTACAGGAAGACGAGTATGCAGAGTTAGAAGCAAAGTAAGTAAGGTGTGACAAATTATGACAGCTCAAGAACAAAGGCACTAAAATATCCTTTGATGAGCTGAGATTTTGCAGAACTTTTTGAACAATTCATTAATTAGAATGCTTAACAAAGTAAGACACAGCAATGCCCCCTGTAATACACCTTTGGAGAGAAACAATAGCCAGAATGAATAAGGGCCTTTACTTCATAGAAAGGCTAGGGACCCTAACTACATACAAAAATTTCATTAAAAATGCATAAAAAGTTATTGTCATAGATTGCATGTAGTTGATTACTAGGTTGCATGAACAGTGCCAAAATAAAATCATGTACCTTCAGTCAAAACTGTAATCCCTTGAAGTTTTGATTTTTCTTTTGAAAGCAAATTTTGAATTTTTGCAGATTCAAGAAAGAGACAGAAGACCTGAAAGCAAAATTACAACTAGCATTAACAGAATTAACTAAAGCTAAAGCTGTAGTTGAACAAGAAAGAAGTGAAAATAGTGAACTAACTAGTCGAGTTGTGGAATTAGAAAACATGCTAGATGATATGTCAAAAACTTGTGATTCTAAAGATTTGAATATGACAGAAATGGAAGAAAAAGTGAAGGAATTAGAAAAAATTTTGTCCAGCAAGTCATTGTTAGAGGAAGAATTGGAAGAAACGAAAAGAAGGACCTCACAATTGGAAGGTAAGAGTCAGTAACAAGTTTGATATGCATGAGCGAGTGCCAAAGGACAGTAAAAGTACTTGTGGAGCATGGTGGCCCAGTGGTAGAGTGTAGGACCTGAAGGAGATCTTGAGCTCAAACCCTATCTCAGCTTCATTGCATCTTGGAACGAGCTGCATATACTTCTCACAGTTTGAATGTGATGGTTAGAATCAAATTAAACTATGTCAAGTGCCTATTCATGCTTATTCATGAAAAGTTCTAAGATATGAATCTTCTTTGTGTATAAGCTATGGTAGTTCCTTGCGTGGGGCTTTAATGAGAACATACATCTTAGATTGTTGAATAAGACTTTCTGTGTATGAAGAGCAAGATGACTTGTTTCCTAGTAAGGTGACCATAGAGCTTGTTTCAACTAAAACTGGCAAGCACATTGGTGAAGTAGACGTAAAGATAAACAGCAGCAGAACCAACTGCCATGGAACTTGTAGTTCTTTTAGGAGCAAATGTAAATTCAATACTTCATTTGACATTACAGGAGATATAGGTGAACTTGAAGGTTTAAGAATAGAGCTAGAAGATTCTCGAGATATGTTGGATCAAGAACAGAGATCTAAGACAATGCTGGAGAGAAAACTACAGGAATTGGAACAAATTCTAGATGATCAAAAGATGGACAGTGAAAACATACAGCACACTCTTACTGCCAAGGTAATGCCAAGTTCTAAAAGTAAAGAGATACTGGACTTGACACAATTAAATTTAAAATCCCCATCCAAACACCAGGCAGGAAAAAAAGGACAGAACAGAATGGCACAGAAATAACACTATTAAAGAGCAAAATGACTAGCTCTTACCCAACACAGCTAGCCTAAACCCTGAAATACTGCTGTAATTATGTTTCTAAAAGCTCAAAATGTTCTTCTGTAGAAAAACATGTACCCCAAAGTGTATATCAGAATGGCAAAGAGTGCTGGGGCCAGTTGTTCAAAATTAACGGTGCCGTAAGTTAACGATTTGTTAAAATTTCAAATGGCAATATTACACATACACTGATATTTTTTGTTGAAAAAAATGTGAGAAACATTTGCATTGCAAAGGATTCTCACATTTTTTCAAAAAAAAATAACAGTGTATTTGCTTTTGAAGTCGATATATAATATTAATAGTTAACAAATTGAGGGCTTAACAAATTGAGGGCTTACCGACAGAGTTAAGCTAACAAAGTTTTATTTTATTGCTGACATCAGCTTAAGTTTTTTTGACATCAGGGTTCTGTACAAAAAGTATTTTGTTCAGGTGGACATTGTAAGAGATGGTTTTGGCACAACAAGAAAAGAAAGTCTTCAATCCGAAAATTGCATGTCTGTGATACATTATTTTCTCCTTGAATAATGTTGCATTGAAATTTCCACTTATATTTCTCTGTTCCAGTCAAAGACGTTGGAGAACCGTGTTCAGGCATTACAAGATGATCTCTTTGCTGCCCAAGATGAGCTACAGGCAGTTCAAGACAAATATGAAGAGGTAAGATGATAGAAAATGACTGTAAGATAGGTTGAATAGTTTATGATAATGTAGGAATCATTTTTGTCTCATTTTTAAAAAAGGAGCCTGGTTATCAAGTGGTAGAACGTTGGACTGATTCTATCCCCAGCATTCCATTCCCACTGGGGTGCCATGTTGTGTCCTTGAGCAAGGCTCATTTAGTGCCTACAGTTCTGGTTTATACACAGAAAGCGATTTTTCCATCACAACAGGACTAATAAATTGTTGACTGGGCTGTTAAACCGCAATTCAAAATTATTTCAATAAGTATATGTGCTGGTTTTGTTCGATTCCATTTCCATGTCACTTTCTAATGAAAGAAACTTACATTGGATTAGAAATAAAAAGAAAGTGTAAAGACAAAGTGAAGAGTACTGTGTTAACACAAAAAATATATCTAATATGTTCTGAGATGGTGACCCTGTATAACAAAACATGTCAAACTACATTCTAGCATAACCGAATGTACCATAGACATGGGGGCAGATTTCAACCAATGCAGGTACCTTGTCAGTCTATGTCATATGTCCTTGTTTGGGGGAAAAAGCTTCATAAGACTAACACCTGTGCTTCAAGGACTCATATTTATCCTTGCCTTGAGGTTATAAAACATTTCTCATACACAGCTCTGACTAAAATTTATCCTGTTCATAAATGTAATAATGCCAACAATTGTTGGTATTTTAACATTTATGAGCAAGATAAATTGTTGGCATTTTAACATTTATGAACAGGACAAATAACTAGTTTTTGAGTTTTGAATCTGAATTTTCCACTAATTTTGACTATTTTAACATTTATGGGCAGTTTAAATTTTATGCTCAGCTGAGCTGAGCTTGAAAAAAAGTTTTATAACCTCGAGGCCAGGTTTGTGCATATGTGAACCTCATACCCGTTATCTAGAAACAGTCAGCCCGACAGAGAACAACCAATGCAGATGAAACCAGTATAAGGCTGCAGTATACAAATACCTGTCTGGGAACAACTTGGTACGGATCAAAATGATCAGTGGGAAGTTGTTCCCAAACAGGTAACTACATTCTGTTGTTCTCTATTGTTCATTATATGGTTCATATATTCACCAGCATAATAACAGCAGTTAAAGCATAATAATGTGATACAGTTAAGTCTGTCCATGTATGTTTGGCATACATATATTGTGCATGTATCAAATGAGCTGCTGCATGGGAAAACCAACAATATGCATAGGCGAAAACAAAGGGGCAGATCAGCTTCGCAGTAACTGCGAAGCTGATCAGCGCCTTTGTTTTCACTACACGGATAGTACAATTCCTCTACTTTCTAAATCCCAAATTTCCAGCCTCTAACCATCTTCTGTGACTGTACTGCCCGGTTTGTGTCGACCTGGTCGAAAACTTAAATTGTTGGGGTTTTTTTACGCACAGGCTCAATTTATATTCATTAATGCTGTCCATGTATGTTTCACCAATGTTGCAGAGTTTAAAAGATAGAGCTAATGAAAAGGAAATTGTAAGAAAACCACTTCATATCCGTAGAACTTTGTATCATGCTAGAGGTTTTAATTTCAGGATCTTTTCTTTTTCTTAGTGATGCATGTGCAGTATTATTTTATTGCCTACTTTTTCTATATTTTACCCATGCAACCTAAGGTTTTCTTAAGTACTAGTCAATGTTCAAAAGTTTAAAAAGCGGTTAGTCATGCTTTTAGGTTGTAATATGCCTCAGCCTCTTTATAACATATCTCATTATAGAAGCATTTTTGGTGTGACATGAAGAATCCCTGGACCCCAAATGATCAGTTTAGACTGATGTTGCTATTTATCTATACATTTTACTCTTGTTATACCCCCGGCATTTATGCCGACGGGTATATAGTTTTCGCTTTTCCGTTTGTCCGTTCGTATGTTCGTTAGTTCGTTTGTTCGTTCGTTAGTTCAGTAGAATTTGCGTCAAAGTTTTGGTTAAAGTTTCTCTAGTGGTGTATATCTCATGCAGTTACAGTCACAAACCATTCATATTTGGACCATAGGTACCCTATAGGGTTTGCCTTGTTTCCATGAGTTCGGACCCCAGGGTCCATGCCCGGGGGTGGGGCTAGAGATCAAAATCTAGGTCACCTATAATTTGTGACAAAGTTTTGGTTAAAGTTTCTCTAGTGGTGTATATCTCAAGAACCATTTATCAGAAATCATTCATATTTGGACTTTAGGTACCCTATAGGGTTAGCTTTGATTCCAAGAGTTCGGACCCCAGGGTCCATGACTGGGGGTGGGGCTAGAGTTCAAAATCTAGGTCACCTTTAATTTGCTTCAAAGTTTTGGTTAAAGTTTCTCTAATGGTGTATATCTCATGAGCCAATTTTCAGAAATCATTCATATTTGGACTTTAGGTACCCTATAAGGTTTGCTTTGTTTCCGTGAGTTCAGACCTGAGGGTCCATGCTCGGGGGGTGGGGCTAGAGTTCAAAATCTAGGTCACCTTGAAAATGTGCTATTTACATAGTGTTTTTTCCTTCTCTAAGTTCATATATTAACAAAGACTTATAGGAATGTATTCCTATTTGGATCATAGATACCCTTTAGGGTTGAATTAAATTCCATGGCACCAAACTCTAGGGGTGGGGCTGGAGGTCAAAATCTAGGACACATTTATAAAATACAGAATATTTACCAAGATTAATATTCTGTAGGTCTATATCTTGACAACCATTTGTCAGAAAGCATTCATACTTACAATATAGGTACCACATAAGGGTTAGACCCAAGGGTCCATGCATGGGGGTGGGGGTGGGATGGACCCAAGGGTCCATGCATGGGGTGGGGGTGGGACTTGAGGTCAAGGTCTGGGGCATTTTTTTTTTTTTTTTTTTTTTTTTTTTTTTTTTTTTTTTTTAAGAATGACACTCTATTTTCATTCCAATCTAGGACTGAGGACCTGACCCATGCTAATGTCCGTGGATTATGTCCTAGATTGAGTATACACGTCAGCTCTGTATACTGCTCTAAAATAGATCTGTCATTCTAAAACACCACTCCCCCATGTTTGTATGTAATGTGCTTATTTCTAAAGTGTACTTGATAAGGGTACTGTCTTTCATTGGGGGTTTGAGGTTCAATGTCAGGGGTGAGCATGTGCAGGGTTGTATAGGTAGGGGGTAGGGAGGTGGCTTTGTGGCTACCAGCCGGGGGTATACGTGCCTCTCAAGGCACTTTTTCTTGTTATAACATGGACTAGATACCTAATGATGAAATTGGTTCAGACCCAAATGAAACAATCATTTTATAAAGAGATTGTGGTGTTGGCTTAAACATTTTTTTAATGAAATCGTAATAACATGCATTGTCGTTTTTGCAAAATGTTCACAGCGTCCATGTGATGAACACATTTTATCTAGCTCCATATAATATTTATAATAAATAAATGTATGCTTTATGTTGACTTTATTATGTTAACATTCAACAATGGGGCTCCAGGTTGTTAAATACAAAATAACTGTGCTTAGACTAGTTACACATACCACATTAGTACATTGCATGTACTATACTACATGGTACATTTATTTAATACATGTACTAGATTAGATCTACATGTATTTTAATCTTAGCTAATTGTATCATCTATTCTTCATCGCTCCTGTCATACCCATAAATATGTAGTTTTATAAAATTCATTAGCCCATACTTCATTTATAGATCTTAGATGCATGTAGGCTTTATTCTGTCTCTCACACTAGTCTTTTCTATAAATGTTGTTTTGATACAAGTGTACCATATAATATTTTGTCAACACACACACACTAGTACTAGTATCGTGTGGTGTTTTTGTCAATAAATATTTCATTCTATTTTTCTAGAAGATTTAACTTTGATTTAACTTTTGTTTTGTCAGTCATGGACCTGGGGTTAGTAACTCAAAGCCATCTTAAGCTTAAGATCATCTTACGACCAACTTAAGTATCTCTTAGGGATTATGGTGAATAATTGAAAAGGACCTTAAGTTACGGTGACAACTTAACAGCATCGTAACTTTTCGGCCATTTCAAGCCATCTTAGCATCATATTATCTTACAAACTGGAGCCTTTCATTTAATAAAAGTTACTATAGTTTAGAGTAGCTGGAATAGCAATGGTGTAAATTCTAAGGCGGTCATCTTAAGATCATCGTAAGTATGTCATAAGAAGGGGAACTTACGATGCCTTCGAGTTACTAGCCCCTGGTCAGAACCATGAATACCTTTTTTTCTCATTAAAAAGTCATAGTTAATGTCTGAATAGGTCGAAAAGCATGAAAACTTGTGATCTTATGAAGAAAGCTGAGTTTGTTAAATTTGGTCAGAAAAATGTTGAAAATTGTTAAGATGTCTCATGAAGAAGCTCATTTAGGTTCTGGAAGAAGCCAAGACATCCCAAGCAGTGCTGGAAGAGAAGCTGGTTAAAGAGGAACAAAAGTCGTTACAGTTAGCTAGACAGGAGGAGTCAACTCTAGCTAGTCAAAGACTGGAACAGAACAAACTAGAGGTAGGTTTGAATTCATATTCTTTTGTTCTGTTGTGTTAGTTAACTGATTGGTCACTTTTAGGGAAATAGTTGCTCATTCAACTCACAAAACGCTCTCTTTGTATCAGTAGTACTTGATTGTCAATTTCTGTTTTGTTTTCCCACATGGGTTTATAGGGGTGGGACTTTGGTTCTTATTACACCAGTTCCTGATCATTGCTTACCGTTATCTTAACAAAGAAGTTGGCACTAGAAAAATGAGCCGCATCGTGAGAAAACCGGATTTTTGCCTAGGCGAAAACAAAGGCGCAGATCAGCTTCGCGGTAACCGCGAAGCTGATCAGCGCCTTTGTTTTCGCTACACGGATAGTATATTTCCTCTTCTTCTTAAATCCGAAATTTCAAGCTTCTAGCCTGCTTCTGAGCTTGTACAGCCCGGTTTGTGTCGGACCTGGTCGGAAATCCCGAAGACCGGTTTTCTCACGATGCGGCTCAAATGTAATTCCTCTGTTCTGGATCAATTTGATGTTCATTAATTAGTTGCATCAGACAAAACACCGTTTGGCATCAGCTTGTTCTGTAATTCTTGTATGTGAAACAAAATACCTTTACATCTCAGAATTCTTTCTTGTATGTGGAATAAAAAGCTTTACAGCTTTTATGACATGACTTAAATATGTCTATATTCACTCTTTTATGTTCTAGAATCTAGAAAAACAAATGGAATCTCTGAAGTCGCGATTATCTGAGTCTCAAACACAGACAGATACCTTAACCAAAGAAAGGGACAGTCTTCAAAGGGAGCTCAAACTCCTACGAGAGACATCCGCCAAGCTCAGCAGTCAGGCTGAAGACACAGAGGCCATGAGAACGGAGCTTGACGCTGTACGTAGGGAGCTGGAGCATTTACGAATGTCGGCCGAGTACGAGGGGGAGGAACGCCAACAGCATTTAGACAAGATACGGACACTGGAGGATTACACTAGACAGCTGGAGCTGGATAATAGAGAACTGGCTAACAAGGTCTGTTAACTCATTTAAGCCTGGCGTCCCTTTTATTGGACATAGGCAAACAGAATAGCCCCAGATGTGACGCCGCAGAACGCGGCGTCCCATCTGGGGCTATTCTGTTTGCTTCGAGAATTTTCATAAAAAATTGAATGAAATAATAAAATCACTCCTGATGCCCCTAAAAATGAAAGTGGACTCACCCAAATGATGTTCATGGGAAAATCCTTTCGTCAAATATGGATTAATAGAAATAATCACTACCAAAACATGCCTTTGTAATACAGTGATTTTTTCATCTGTGGAAATGAAAATTTTCAATTGAAAAAAAATATCATATTTTTTTAACTGAAAACAGATATAGTGGAAAAACATTGGAACCTTACATTTCCAAACTTATAGGAGTCTAAGAGGAAACATCCAAAACATGCATTTCTACACTGTCATATTTTAAAAACTGAAGCTTACACTTGTAGCCATTTGATGAAAAGGAACAACTTCTGAGATACATTCTTTTCATTGGTTAGGCCACTCGCCCTGTAAAACTGCGGTCATGGGTTCAATCACGCTCTTCTCCAGTCCTTGAGACTTTAAATCAAGGTCTTATTGTCATATGACCTTAGCTGTTGAGTGGGATGCAAAACACCGATTCCACCAAAACTGCTGGCTGTTGAGAATGATGTTGATAAAATCCTATTTTTAACAGCTTCAAGAAACACTAGTCAAATACGAACAAGCTGAGGAGAATCTACAGAAAGAGCAACGGGGCACGATGGACAAACAACATCAAAGCCATAGGCAACTTCATACCGTCAAGGCTGACCTGAGTTCAGCTAATAATAAGATACAGGAGCTACGAGAAGAAATACAGAAAAAGCAAAATCAAATCATGAGGCAGGAAGCTGACAAAGTGGGCAGCTCAGTAAGTTCGTTTTCAAAAGTGAGGCACAAGAACCAGTTTAAATCACATTCAAATACATATAGTTGTGACCAGGTGCTTGCTACCATTTTCATTGGAAATTTCGTGAAAACAGTTTTGCTAACAAGTTTCGGAATGCATTTATAAGCATTAGCATCATGCTCAGTTGAGTTGCACATTAAAATAGCAAAGACTTTTGCAATAACTTCAGACTATACATCATGAATCCTATGAAATTTGTATCATATGATCACACACGTGTGAAATATTTTGTGCAATAATGGATGAAATCCCTTGTAACATAGCAAAGATGCCTGTGGAGCATGCCAAAATTTCTGCTTTGAAATTCTTCTAGGGGAAAAGAGAGATTTCGTTCATCTGTAATTATCAGTTGAATTTCACAAAAACCAATACTGTCATGTAGTGTGACTTTTTAATGCATAATCTGGAAAATTTGACAGGTCTACCACCATTAGTTTGTGTTTCTCAGAAAAATTAAGCCCACCTAATTTATATTGTCAGAAAAAATTGATGTTCTAGAATTAAGCTGCAGAAAAATAGCACTTTCAAGAGTTTTGGGTAAACTGTACGTATAAAATATTACAAATGCCTAAAACATGTCACCAGTGAAGTACATGTACAATTAAACTTCATTATAACGTGCCTCTTTATAGTGCGGTTTTCAATATAACACGTCCATGTCATGGCTCCCAAATTAATAGATTTTGCTAAAATTGTAAGTAACCTCATTAGAACACGTTTTCATTTACAACATTGTCTGTTTCTATGGACCCCAACGATAGTGCTATAATGAGGTTGACCTGTAATGAATCTTTTTAGGAAAATCTGACACAAAAGTTATTTTAAGAAATGTTCACCATGGTCATTTTTGTCTAAGCTTTAAATTTTTGTTGTACCTTATATCAAAGGAAAACTAGTTTCTTTTATAAAAATCTTCTTTATGCCCCCAACTTTGAAAAAGTTGGAAGGGCATATTGCTTTTGGCTTGTCTGTCTGTCTGTCTGTCTGTCTGTGCGTCCGTTAACTTTTGAACGGTGAATGGTAGGGTTTTGAAATTTTATGTGTGTATTCCTCATGAAAAAATAGTTGACCCGTATTTTTTTTCATGTCCGAGTTATGCCCCTTTTCTGAGTTATGTCCCTTTGAAAACAAAATTTGAAAATCTTGTGTGCAAGATATCTCAAAAAGTATTTGAGCTAGAGCCTTCATATTTGGTATACTGATTGGGGCTGAAGAGTAGATGACCTGATTAATTTTTAAGAACTTTCCGTCAAATTTTGACAAAAATACGGAATTTTGAAATTTTGATTGATTTTTCCACTTTTCGGTGAAATTTGAAACTTTTGAACAGTGAATGGTAGGGTTTTTAAATTTCATAGACAGTTTTCTCATGAAAAAATAGTTGACCCATATTTTTTTTTCATGTCCGAGTTATGCCCCTGTTTGGAGTTATGCCCCTTTCAATACAAAATTTGAAAATCTTGTGTGCAAGATATCTCAAAAAGTATTAAAGCTAGAGCCTTCATATTTGGTATACTGGTTGGGGCTAAGAAGATGATCACCTGATTAACTTTTGAGGATTTTCCGTCAAATTTTGACAAAATAACTTGATTTAGAAATTTTCACTCCATTTCTAACTTGTATGTAAAAAGCTTACATTCTGTTTTTGGATCGAGGTCAAAACAGAGGCAACCGAACAGCTTCCTCAGAAAATAAAATTTCTCTTCATTCGAATGAAATGAATCATACAAGCTGCCAGTTTAGGGGCAAGCATACAGTTGGGGGCACAGTGTTTTACAAACACGCATTTCTAGTTTTTTTTTGTTTTACTTTGTGTTTAATACATATCTGAACAGAAACTTCAACCATAATTTAAATGAAGAAGGCTTATTCAATGTGAAAATGATGCAGTTGTGATCTTTATGACTTATATAGAGCGAATAAAAGCAAAACATTTGACCAGCCCTCTTCAAAAATGCACCAGAATAAATTTTGACGTGCACCTGTCATGCTGATAGGCTGTCAAGTAAATGTCCATAACTTTTGTATTATATATCATTTTCATCAAATTTCAACAAACCGTTGATGAGTTATCAAAATTGTTTTTGCTATTCTGGGACCCCCCCACCCCCCTGCTGTACATTATATCAAACCGTTGTTGATCCTGTTTACCAAGGTGCCTTCGAAGGTTTATGTCTTTTTCTTTGCCAAAAAATGTCCAGCGGGTCATGCATACTGGCAAAGACTGAATACAGATTTTCAGTTCTTCAAGATTTCACACTTTTATTTATTCTTATAGGCTAAGTCAGAGAGTACCATTGCCCGACTAGAGGCTGAGTTAAATGAATTAAAGATTTACCACAGAAAAGAACTGGATAAACTAAACCACAAGGCAGACCAAGCCACCAAAGAGGCAAAAGATCTCCGCAATCAACTCAGGGAAAAAGAACAGGTGAATTATGCAATAAAATCACAGAAATTTCTTGGTTTTGAAAACTGAGTTAACTAGGTGTGAAAATGTTAGAAAGGAAATGGTTCATACCCTGATGGCTATTCGATGTATCATCAATATTCATATACATGCAAGTCATTAAATCTTGCAAAAGCTAAGAGACAAATGCTTTAAACTCGATTGTGCCCAGTATGATGAACAGAAAAATATAAACAACAAAGATAGAAGTAAACAATTTTGGTTTAAAATATTTATTCATATAATTCTGCACATACATTTTACAGGTTTTATGGTACAGGATTTGTTAAAACGTGATAAGCTTATAAACATCATCTCCTAAATAAATAATTAAGGTTCAGAATTATAGTATGTGAGTGCTAGAAAACAATTTTAGAATAACCAGTCCTCTTTTTCCTTGTTAAAAAGAACTCTATTATATTCATTTCAGGTTCTATAAATTATATTCCTTTCAGGTTTTATAAATAATATTCCTTTCAGGTTTTATAAATAATTCTATCACATTCTTTCAGGAGTTATTAAGCAAGCAACATGAGAGCAAGAGGACCAAAACTCAGACTGATAGATTAGAAGCCCAGTTACAAACAGAAATGAAAATACGCACAGACCTGGAAAACAGAAATACCTCACTAGACCAAGAAATTTCCAAGGTATATAATTGAGCCGCGTCATGAGAAAACAAACTATGTGGTTCCCAAACAGGTCCGACACAAATCAGGCTGTACAAGCACAGAAGCAGGCTAGAAGCTTGAAATTTTGTCTATATGTAGAAGAGGAATTGTACTATTCATGTAGTCAAAACAAAGGCGCTGATCAGCTTCGCAGTTACTGAGAAGCTGATCTGCGTTTTTGTTTTCGCTTATACATATTGTTGTTTTTCCCATGCGGTAGCTCTAGTATGAAACTTCAGTATGATTTAACAAATAAAGGAATATGGCACAAGTACAAAAATGAACTGGATTAAAAGAAATAAATACAGTTTTCCTCTCAAATGTTTTAACTTTTCAGTCGGAGGGCATGGAATTGGTTATAGTGGAAGAATCGCATCCATATCTTCATTGATAACATTCTTCATAGAATTAAGCAGGGAGCATGATGGCCTAGTGATGGAGCATCAGACTCCACATCATGAAAACATGTCCGTGCAATGTATACCCCCTTAAACCCCACTTTTATATAGCAAAACTGGGGTATGCAGGGGTATACCTATTTTTCTTATTTTTGCTCCAAAACATAGATTGTGGGTACTCGTTAGAACCGCCTTGGTGAGGCGGTTCTAACGTGTACCCACAATCTATGTTTTGAGCAAAAATAAGAAAAATATCAAATTTTTCAGTTGAAAATTTTTAATTTTTGAAGCTAAAAAATCTCTGTTTATTGCATGGGAAAGTTTTCGTAATGAAATCTCCAAATCAAGAGAACAGGGATTTGGATCTCACTACTGCTGTGTTGCGTCCTTGAGCAATATACATCAACTCCCCATAGTACTGTAAATAACCAAAACATTGTCTCCGTCCCAACCGAAAAATTGTTGAATTGTTGACCAAGATGTTACTACCTCTAGTTACTAGTTGAATTAGGAAAGAATTATTACCAATCAGAATTGACGTTCCTTTACATTATTTCTTTTACTTTATGAAGGTATGGGGCCAAGTGAGAACCTTGATGGAGAAGAATGCCAGTCTAGAAACAACAAAAAGAAATATTGAAGATGAGCTTGAAAGGGTATGTAGCCATATTTGTAGATGTTCCACCGAAATGTTAGAACTGATTGAGCTGAATGTCTAGATTGGTATTCATAGAAAGTAAGAATAGAATGTCCAGGCATTGATAGAATCTCATTTGAGCCGTCTGGTGGGAAAACCAACAATGTGGTTCCGAACAGGTCCGACACAAATCAGGCTGTGCAGTCACAGAAGAAGAGGAAGTGTACTATCTGTGTAGCGAAAACAAAGGCGCTGATCAGCTTTTCGGTTACCGCGAAGCTGATCTGCGCCTTTGTTTTTTGCATATGCAGATTGTTGGTTTTCTCATGAGGGGCCTCATTTATAATCCTAACCCAGACAACAGGTGTGGAAAAAAAAACACAAGACCACAAAAACCTTACCACCACATAAGAAGAGGAAGATGACCGATGCTAGCATCAGCCAAGAACAAAGATAGAAGCCAGGCTTGAGGACAATGGCCTATGCTAGACTTACAACACCAAAATACTTTTTTATGCATATACTGAAGAGCAGCGAGAAATGTCTATTTTTATCCAGAAAAATAAATTGGCAAATATCAGTTTTAGTAAAAGTCATTAAAAGCATATTGTCATTTAGAATCTCAACATGATACACACAAAACTACTTAGACTATGAGCTGAGGTTTAATTTACTTGTATGGATTAGAAAAGTTGAAGACAGTAAAGTCTTTAAACATAAGTAACATATGTCATAGATAAGCAGCAGTATACGACAAGTAGAGAATACTCTACGTACAGCAGCGGAGCTAAATCTAGTTATAAAACACAAACTAAAGTCCTGCAAGATAGAGCCGATACAGTTATTTTCTCATCATCCAAAATTTTGTAATAAACTTCAATTTAAGAATGGTGTATTTACAGAAAAGCAACAGTATACGCCAGGCAGAGAATACATACAGCCAAGCTAAAGCTAGTCATGAAACACAAACTAAAGCCCTGCAAGACAGAGCTGACACTGCTGAGAAAAGGGTAGGTAACTTGAGAAATATTGAGGGTATTCAAGCTGCATCATGAAAGGCAATTTCTGACCAGGTCTTTCACAAAACCCTCACAGAAGATAACTAGAAGCTTGAAGTTTCAGGTTTAGAAAGAAGAGGGATTGCACTGTCTATAGAGAAAAAACAAAGGCACTGATTACTGTGCAGTGGATCTGTGTCTTTGCTTTTGCATATTCAAGACACTGTTTCTCTCATAATGTTGATCATTTAATATGTAGATATACCAATACAGTGTAGTTATCCAGTTTAAAATGCATGTTTTGGGGTTAGAGTAGATTACCTAACCTAGATTACCTAACCTCCTTAAAACATTTTGAGGGTCTTAATTATAGTCCGTTCATTATGGAGGAAATTTTGTAATATAGACAGTTATTATACATAACATACCCACAACATGCATTTTATGTTCAAATAATCCCTTTACAAGTTATCCTGTAGCCACCTCCCCTGTACATGTTAAACATATTTTATTATTCCCTTTATTAAACACCCCCCTGTTATTCTGTTATTAACTGATCATTATAATATGTTTTGAAAAAAAATAAGAGTAACATTGAATATTAGTGTTAGCGCTGAAATTTGTTTGGAACATGAGTGCTCATTCTTTGCAGCGAGAGACAAAAAAGGCTGCCCCCAAGCACATTCTCATGAATCTGTTAGGATGCATAAGCCAATGTATTCAGCTTGTATTTTCTATGTCTACCTTTCCACAGAATACCATAGTTATGCAAATTATCTTATTTTGTGTTCAAAACATAGATTGTGGGTACAAGGTAGAACCACCTCGGCTGGCCAGTTATAAGGAGTACCCACAATTTATGTTTTGGACCAAAAAAAAAATGCTCAACACCTGTGCACCCCAGTTTTACAACATAAAAGTGGGGTTTGTGGGAATTTATTTTACGGACATGTTTTCTTGATATGTTACATTGCTTTAAGGCATTCACGGTAAAACCTTTTCTATGTAAAGTAAGTGTAGTTATAGAAACACAGAAAATTAGGCTACATCTATAATAACAAAACAGAGCAAAGAATGGAAGTGTACTAGAATAATAAACAAGAGGACCAATGGTCCTGTAAATCCTCATTACATAAACACACCCATGTAATATACAGATTTTTTAAAAGTTGTAAAAATTGAAAATTTTCAGTACTGAATTTTTGAAATTTTTGCTATTTTTGCTTAAAACATAGATTGTGGGTACACGTTAGAATCCCCTTGCTGAGGCGGTTGGAATGAGTACCCACAATCTATGTTTTGGAGCAAAAATAAAGAAACTATGTTTACCCCTGTAAACCCCATTTTGACTATATAAAAGTGGTGTTTGATTGGGTATACTTTACACAGATATGTTATCCTGATGTCACCTGAGATCTGGTCCCGAGGTTATAAAACGTTTTTCATGCTCAACTCAGCTGAGCTTGAAATTTAAAGTGCTCATAAATACTGAAATAGCCAAAATAAATTGAAATTTCAGGTGTAGATCATCAAAAACTGTAATTTATCCTGCTTATAAATGTTAAAATGCCAACAATCGTTGGCATTTTAACATTTATGAGCAGGATAAATTTTAGTCTCAGCTAAGCTGAGCATGAAAAAAGTTTTATAACCTCGGGACCTGGTAACTCAAAGTCTTACATCTACCGCAGAGCAGACAGTGTTAAATGTGATCAGATTGCTTTTACAAGTGATATGTATATCCCAAGAAAATCTCAGTAATATAGAGAAAGAAGGCATGCAACTTATAGAAATTCCTTTCCAAGTACACTACCATTCTTTTGTATGAAATATATACTTTAGATTGTGAACACCTGAATGTTTTGTACACGCATATATATGCATGTTGTAGCTATTTTTCTGTCCAGTAGGCTGATGTTTTGTCAAAAAGAATTATTTTAGTCCATATCTATTTGATTTGCATTGAGTGATTATGAAATCTGTATTTATTTGGTTTACATATTTTACTTAGAAAAACAGTAAGTTTGCGAAGACGCAACACGATGTCAATCACATCTAAGTCCTGAAAGAAACAAACCATACACATACTAGCATAAAAAGCTAGGTAGTCCTGAAAGAAACAAACCATACATATACTAGCATAAAAAGCTTGGTAGTCCTGAAAGAAACAAACCATACACATACTAGCATAAAAAGCTTGGTAGTCCTGAAAGAAACAAACCATACACATACTAGCATAAAAAGCTAGGTAGTCCTGAAAGAAACAAACCATACACATACTAGCATAAAAAGCTTGGTAGTCCTGAAAGAAACAAACCATACACATACTAGCATAAAAAGCTTGGCAGTCCTGAAAGAAACAAACCATACACATACTAGCATAAAAAGTTTGGTAGTCCTGAAAGAAACAAACCATACACATACTAGCATAAAAAGCTAGGTAGTCCTGAAAGAAACAAACCATACACATACTAGCATAAAAAGCTTGGTAGTCCTGAAAGAAACAAACCATACACATACTAGCATAAAAAGCTTGGTAGTCCTGAAAGAAACAAACCATACACATACCAGCATAAAAAGCTAGGTAGTCCTGAAAGAAACAAACCATACACATACTAGCATAAAAAACTTGGTAGTCCTGAAAGAAACAAACCATACACATACCAGCATAAAAAGCTAGGTAGTCCTGAAAGAAACAAACCATACACATACTAGCATAAAAAGCTTGGTAGTCCTGAAAGAAACAAACCATACAATTCTAGCATAAAAAGCTTGGTAGTCAATGCCATATCATGTAACATAAGTGATTTCTAAAACATTTTCTTTCATTTCTTTTGTAGCTTATAACAAGATCAGTTTCATTTCATTATCAAAATAAGATTGATTTGAATTGCCCTTGGATGAGAAAGGTATTTAAATTGGAATAAAATTACATTTTAATAGTTCTTACTGGTAACCAGTTTAGGGCTATTCCAGGAAACAGGTTGCATGACCATTCAGAATTACATGTAGTTCATTCTTGTGAATTAGAATATTTTTCTTGCTGAAATCATCTTCATGATCCCATACTGACTTACTTGATGGGAGACCATGTGATTGCATTTTGAGAAGAAATGATATTACATTGTATAGCGGCCACAGATTTGATCTAGACAGTATACATTTGCTGTCTTGTACACCCATTTTGTGATATCTGGAACAGCCCTAGATAAATGATAAATGCAAGTAGCCTTTTCTCAATCTAAAAATGGTATTGGTTGATTTTTAATCGTTGCCTCATTAGCTATGTTCTTATTGAGCCTGGATATGTTTTATTGCATATGGCCCAATAGATAATATGCAATTACATATTTGTCTATAGCTTATTCTTGTGACTTGATAAACACTTTATTTCCACAAGTTTTAGCTTCATGGGCTGAGGTTGATCTTTAGCAAGCTCAGTTATTATAGCCTATTGACGTGTGTTCGCCATTCAAAAGGAATCTCTACGCATTTTTCATGTCATCCACATTCACAAATCTGTAATACACACTCCATATTATAAACTCAAAGAAAGCTTATTTTTCAACAATAATATGAGCCGCCTCATGGGAAAACCAACAATCTGAATAGGCAAAAACAAAGACGCAGATCAGCTTCGCGGTAACCGCGAAGCTGATCAGCGCCTTTGTTTTCGCTACTCGGATAGTACAATTCCTCCTCTACTTAACTGCGAAATTTCAAACTTCTAGCCTGCTTCTGTAGCTGTACAGCCTGATTTGTGTCAGATCTGTTCGAAAACCACATTGTTGGTTTTTCCACGAGATGGCTCATATGTAGATGTAACTAAACACTTGCTTTATTGCACCAATAATAGTACAGTTGACAATTGGTGATTTCTCATCCTGAGTGCTTTCTTTTACATTTCTGATTGTTTTACTATAGATGTTCTCTTTTCTAGATTTGAGTTTTTACATCAGCTTTCAGGCATTATAGATTAGAATTTGATATGTCGGTTGCTAGGGTTTTTCAATATTTTTGATAGAATTTCATATACAGGTGCGTTCAGTTATTAATATACCCCTGCGATATTCAGAAATAAATTGACAACTTCTCTTGTTTTTGAACAATCGTCACTGGATGAATTTGTTTATATAATGTGTTAGGTATGAGTATAAATATTTACTCTGTATATAAAACCTCCCGATCTTGTGATGTTGTATGCCTAAATTGATAACATAACATATGGAACCAAATTTTTAGCAAAAATTTCGCTGACTTTTGAGTTTCAAAGATTCCACGAGGAACCATGGTTAATGGATTGTTATTATATTTATAATTTATGAAAGAATAGCCATTTTTCTACTACGGCTGAAAATTTGGTGTCTTTATAAGCACGATTTACAAAGTTACACCCTGATTTTCATTCATTGTACATTTTAGAATTTCATGGTAAAGCGGCTGTTACAATATAAAACTAAGCATGTCAGTGTTATTTTGCAAGAAAACTAATATTCTACCAGGACGGTTTTACAACCAAAGCAAGTGTGTTCCTTCACGAGGTAAGCATGTCTCAAAGCATTGTGGAGTCACTCATGGCTTTGTATTCTGCCAGAACATGGGTTGGCATTTCATCATACAGTTTCATGATTTGTTCCTCCGCACCGAATACCATAATGGGCTAAACTGATAGTTAGGCAATGACTCACATCTCCCCTTCGTGATATTTCAAACCTCTTCTATAGTGTTTAAGTCGCGGAAATTAACATGACAATAAAGAATGCGTATTTATGCAAGGCAATGTTCTTTGTATTTACCCTAAATCTGAAAAACACATTATTGATATCAGAGGAATATCTGTCTTTGAATATCCTTGTGATTCCCTTGACTTAAAGCCTATAAAGCACAAAGATGAGCTGTGAAAGTTAGCCTAACAATAAAAGCATCTCTGTGAAAGAACCAGTCCCCTATGGTATTCTGTGCTGAGAAAACAAACCATGGATTGTCTGATGAAATGCCAACCTACGTTTTGGCAGAATACAAAGCCATGGGTGACTCCACAGTGCTTTAAGATATGCTTGCCTTATGAAGGAACTCACAAGCAAGCTATGGTCGTAAAATCCTCTTGGTTAAAATATTAGTTTCCCTGTAAAATAACACTGACATGTTTAGTTTCATATTGTAACAACCGCTTTACCATGAAATTCTAAAATGTACAATGAATGAAAATGAGGGTGTAACTTTGTAAATAGACTAGTGCTCATAAAGACACCAAATTTTCAGCCTTAGTACAAAAATGGTTATTCTATCATAAATTACAAATATAATTACAATCCATTTACCGCGGTTCCTTGTGGAATCCTTGAAACTCGATTATCAGCGAAAGTTTTGTGAAAAATTATGTAATCAATTTAGGCATACAACATCATAAGATGTGGAAGTTTTATATGCAGAGTAAATATTTATACTCATACCTAACTTATTATATAAACAAATTGATCCAGTTGTCCATTTCTTGCCAATGACGATTGTTCAAAAACAAGAAAAGTTGTCAATTTATTTCTGAATATCGCAGGGGTATATTAATAACTGAACACACCTGTACAACTTCTTTTATGACCAGAATATTTGACTATCAAAAAATTGATATTTAAGATAAAACAATGTATCCATTTTGAAAACAGAATGTAAGATAAAGATAAGACAAGCATTTTTATTTTTTCTAGAATAAGTTTAAAGGGTTAGTAAGGCTGTATGACCTCAGCGAAGATTTATTATATCTCCAAAAATCAGATTCTATGTTACATTATTAGTATGCTAAAAATGATCATATTTGTTAAATGGATGGTATTACGAGGGTTGTCCGGAAAGTTTTAGGACTGTGCCGATATCTCAAAAAATATTTTATGCTATACAAATAAAGATATATGAGTTTATAGATAAGGCCTTTCTGAATAATATATGGGAAAATTGGAATCAAAACCTACATACACTTGGAGATATTGGTCTCCAAGGCAACCGATGTGGCGCTTCTCGGAGCACTTTGAATTTTGTGCTGGAGACAAGAAAACAATTGCCCACAAATTGGCCATATGGCTTTATAACGCCATCAATTGTTCAATATGTTCACAAAATTCCATGGTCTTTCGACGGTTATCAACTTTGCAACAGCTAACAGAAGTGTATGTGTCGATCAAAATGTTGGTAAGAAACTCGACGTCGCCGCATTGGATGAAGCAGCGCTTTTTTATCATACAGTGTTGCTGCCGTAATCAGTTCACAAATCTAATCAAAATTTTTCACTATTGGTTGAACAAAATCCAGGCTATGCAAGATCATTAATTTTTCGCTTTTTCGAAAAGTTTTTGTCAGGAAATCGGTGATAAGAGGAAGGGCTACAGGCCGTTCGATGCGTGCGAAAAAGCGAAACCCCGTTTAAAATCGACGCAAAAGAGTTTGGAGGTAGCCAAATGAAAACGAATGTGTTTTCCTGATATATTTTATATTTTTGCCCTCGGAATAATCAAATAAACTTGAAACTATCGAGCGTTGGTGCCCGATGACCTTGAGGGCCACTTTAAAATGCATCCGATCAGCCAGGTCTTTCTTGTAAAATCATAACGGGCGCGACGTTATTGATGTCAAAGTGCTCCGAGAGTAGCAACATGCTCGTATTAAAATGATTATATCAATATGTTCCCGGTGAGCAAATACGCTGAAATTTTCAGCAATAACTCATGATATAATGTTATATCCCTGTGTAAAATTACAAATGATTCTCTTGAATAGTTATTGAGATATAGACACAGTCTCAAAACTTTCCGGACAGCCTACGTATATGTCAGTATTCGCTATTAAAGCAATTGTGGTTGGTGATTGATAGATTTTTCCTCTCTGAGGTGATTCAAGATAGCAGCTACAGCATGTTACTTCTTCACTATGTTCTTAATTATTCACTCTTGGTTACATTTTACTTCATTATGTTACACACTTCCCTTTCTTAACAAATCATGTCCTCTGACATTTCAGGCTGACTCACTACAGCGTGAACTGCAGGAAACCTCTCGGAAGCTCCAGTCCGTTCAAGCTCAGGTCTACCAAGCGGAGAATAGCAAGTTAGACCTACAAGATAAGAAGGACAGGGTCACAACATTAAAGAATCAACTGGATGGTGAAAAATTGCAGAGGTATGTGATTACATTTTGAGAATTAAAATAAATTGAGGCTTTCATGTAATAGATCAAAAAGCAATAATCAAAAATCACACCTTTAAGGTTTGTTAAACTATTATTTAGAGCCTCATCTACAGAAAGCTGGTCTTTTGCCAAACACAGTCTGCCTAGCCATAAAACTGGTTAGTGAGTGGAAAATTTTAATAAAAACATCCAGACAAATTCAGATAATCAGATCTTTTGCCTGGATTGGGATCATAAATTTAGTTGTGTCTATTCCTGGTCTGTCTTTAAATCACATGTGTTCTACAAAAATTCTTTTACCTATCAATTCTTTGCTATTTTTAGATCACTTCTGGACCAAACTGTTAAAGAACTACAACAACAAGTATCCATGATGAGACAACGGGAGGCCAAGGTTTTGGAACAAAATAGGGAGCTCCAACACACGATCCTTGACCTTGAACAAAAGCTAGAAGAGGTTCAGGATCGTAGTCAGACGGCATTTGAAATGGTACGCTCACTCTGCACGCACTGTATGCCGATTGCTTTTCACTGGGTAGGAGCTTTGTTTTATCTTGCTTTCAGGGTGTGGATTAATGTTTTCTTTTGGTTTTAAGATGCTGATCACTTACAAATTTGGGATTTATTTGTTGATAACTGTAACAACTCATACAAAATGTGAAGATTTTAAAGATCTTTTCATGTTCTTTTTTATTTTAAACTTAAAAAAAACCTTGTTTAAAGTTTTCAGTCATACGGAAAAAAAAGTTACATGTTACATTTGTTCATCTGGGAGAAAGGTTTAAACCCACATATATTGAATACTTTGAGACTCGAGATAATGATAGAAATATTCAAAAAATAATCTGAAATTGGATAACTCAATAAAACTATTTTGAATTCAGTTAGGCACTTCATGAGTGCTATTTTAGGTACTATATTCATAGAATATTGTCAAACAATATTTTTAGCTCTCCTGAGCCGAAGGCTCATGGGGAGCTTATAGTATGGTAGTCGAGCCGGCGTCCGTCCGTGCGTGCATCCGTTCACATTTTCAAAGATCTTCTTCTCTGAAACCGCTTGGCCGATCTAAGCCAAATTTTATGTGGAGCATCCATGGGTAGGGGGAACGAAAGTTTGTGTTTTTTATCTTGATCGGATAAGAACTCTGGTTGCTATGGCAACTTGAACTTGAAGTTGACTTGTATGGAGAAAAGTGGAAATTGGCATTTTCCATTGTCAGGCTGGGGATATTTGAATTTTGTTTTTGCATAAAAGTTTATTGAGTAGTCCTTCACGTTTAAGGCAACTTTTGTAAAAATCACTTTATTCGTTTGGTTGCTATAGCAACATAAAGGGTAAATTTTGGAAAAAAATATTAAAAAATCTTCTTCTCAGAAGCCGTATGGGGGATGAAGCTGAAATTTAGCATACATGTTTATGACATTAGCCTGTACAAAGTTTGTGTTTTTTATTGTCTTTGTCCAACTACTTTGGTTGCTATGGTAACTTGAAGTTTCCATTGACTTATAAGGCAAAAAGTGGAAATTTGCAATTTCTGCCGTTTCATTGAGGATATTGAAATTTTGTTTTTACATAAATGTTTATTGAGTAGTCCTCCCCGTTTTAGGCAATGCTATAGCAACGTAAAGGGTAAATTTTCGAAAAAATATTTTTTTCTCAGAAGCTGTAAGGCGGATGAAGCTGAAACGTCGCATACATGCTTATGATATTAGCCTCTACAAAGTTTGTGTTATTTATTGTCCTTGTCCCACTACTTTGGTTGCTATGGCAACTTAAAGTTCCCATTGACTTATAAGACGAAAAGCGGAAATTGCAATTTTTTGAAAACTATTGCAGCCTGAGACCTGAAAAGTGGTAGATGCAAACAACTAATGGAGTAAATGAAGGTATGTGATTAATTTAGGCCAAGGTCATCTCTTGACCTTGAAGGGTCTGTTATCCATACACACTTTTCCAAGATCTTCTTCTCTGAAACCGCTTGGCCAATCAAAGTGAAATTTTATGTGGAGCATCCCTGGGTAATGGGGACAAAAATTTGATCGCGAAATCTGGGTCACATGACCATATATGGTAAAAACCACTCAAAAATCTTCTTCACCAGAATGGGCAGGCCGATTTTCACGAAACTTGGTATGTAGCATTTGGGACTCCAGCCCATCGTAGTTTGATCAAATAATGAACCTAGGATGACCTATTTTACGTCAAGGTCAATTTTGGGAACATAGTCTTTTAAATGGGAAAAAGTGAAAAATATGGATTTTTTGAAAACTATTGCAGCTTGAGACCCGAAAAGTGGTAGATGCAAAACAACTAATGAAAGTATGTGATTAATTTAGGTCAAGGTCATCTCTAGACCTTGGCTGATCTGTCGTCTATACACACTTTTCGAAGATCTTCTTCTCTGAAACAGCATGGCCAATCAAACTGAAATTTTATGTGGAGCATCCCTGGATAGGGGTAACGAAAGTTTGATCCCGAAATCTAGGTCACATGACCAAGATGGCCGCCACGCCCATATATGGTAAAAACCACTCAAAAATCTAACCGGCAGGCCGATTTTCACGAAACTTGGTATGTAGCATTTGGGACTCCAGCCCATCATAGTTTGATAAAATGATGACCCTAGGATGACCTTGACCTATTTTATGGCAAGGTCAATTTTGGAAACATAGGCTTTTACATGTGAAAAAGTGAAAACAATGGATATTTTGTAAATTAAATGCAGCCTGAGACCTGAAAAGTGGTAGATGCAAACAACTAATAGAGTAGATGAAGGTATGTGATTAATTTAGGTCAAGGTCAATTTTGGAAACATAGGCAAACATGGAAACATGGGGAAAAGTGACAACTAGGTCTCAGGTAAGCGTTTACAGGACCAATAATCCTATGGTAACTATTGCAGCCATAGACCTGAAACATTACCAAGATGGCCGTCATACCCATTTAGGGTAAAAAAAAAAAGAAAAAAATTCACTTTGTTCAGTGACTGTACTTGTTGACTCTCAGGTGAGCGATCGTTGCCCTTGGGCTACTTGTCTTATTTAATGTGCAAAACATACAAAAATCTACTGATACGCTGCCTATATAATTAGTTTGAATGCTTGCATTAGATAATTGTGATTTTGAGTGTGAATAGCATGACAACTTTGTGTTTTCAGGTTTTCAATTCCAACCAGGTATATGAAAATCGTTACAACCATTTATATAACCCATGGTTCATTTGATGAGAGTTGTCACCCTTAATTCTCACAATACATGTTTGTTCTTTGAAATAAATACTCACTAATGGTTTTTATTCCCATCCATAGCACATGTATGCCAAGGTTTCACAACCAAGGCCCAGTTGTTCAAAACTAACGACGTCATTAGTTAACGTTTCGTTAAAATTTCAAACATTATTATTACAAATACACTGTTATTTTTTGTTGAAAAAATGTGAGAATCCTTTGCACTGCAAAGGATTCTCACATTTTTTCAACAAAAAATAACAGTGTATTTGTTACTTTAGCTGATATTTGCTTAACAAATTTATGTCTTAACGATATCGTTAAGCTAACGATGCTTTGAACAACTGGGTCCAAATTTCCAAATTTACTTAAACAAAGGTTACTGTTCATTATAAATGTTTGTATCTTGTTCCCTGATCATAACCCATTGTTTTACCAATTCCTGACAATGTTCCATGTTATTTATGTATAGGATGGAAGTAGCTCATCATTGGTTACTAAAATAAACAGTTTGAATCAACAGGTAGGAGGTATAGTGGGTAGGGTCAAATCTGTGCAAAATGGAACATATAAGGTGGATGCTATATTATGATTGAAAAAGTATCAATTTTTTATGGAAACATTCATAAAGCCATGAAAAAGGTATGGAGAAAGCACCCTTCAGTTTTAACATCCAGAAAGCATCCTTAAGTTTTAACATCCACCTTTCTATTTCCATATTGTTGATATAAATCCCACTAATTTCAATGTTAATGCATGCTTAAATGTATATACTTGTACCACTGCATGATACCGTATACCACTATACACTGTATAGTTATATTAAATAGTCAATAGTTCAGTATAGTAAGGTTCAATTCTGCTCCCAGTTCTATCTATGCATTTACATAAAAAATGTTTTCAAAACTTTACATATCTTTCTCAGATTTGCATGCTTTTATTATTTAGTACCATTAGTAAATCCTTGTAGTTCTATCATGTCTGTCTTTTTTTACTTTCGCCTCTTCACCTAATTATCTTTTTAGCATGTAGTCCTGCATGCAGCCTCTAGATATAGAATAGAACAGACCATTTTATTGTTGCATGTACTTCTTGATAGAAATTTTACAAGTTTTAAATATGACTCTACATTATGAATATAGTTTTAGAATTTAAATGTAAATACTATGTACATTGTATGTCATGGCTGCTGTCTCAGTCATATGTTTGAAGCCCGTTAAATAAGCATTTAAACATACACTGTATATCATCAATTTTATGCTGACTAATTTTACATTTTATATTCTGTTAATTTCAGGAGAAAATGTTCATATTCCTTATTGGACTTTGTGCCAATTCTATTTGAAATACATTGGCGTAGTTTGCATCCTCTTATAACTTTAAATTGTGATTAACAGAGTGATGGCCAATTGTTTTCTTTTTTTTAAGAATTTTTGTTAAGAAAGGGGTAACATCAGTCTTAACAACACAGACCATAGCTGGTTTTAACACATTGTATATATATAAATAAAATGAAAACTGAGATCTTTTATTAACAGTGAACATTGCTTTAAGGCAGCCTTATAACAAACATGTATTGTGAATGTTAGTTGCACACTATATTACAACAGGTTTTGTTTTATTTTTATATTTTTTTGCGATTTGTTTTCAATTCAAGAGTATTTAGAATCATTTAATATGAACAAACTTGGTCAGGTCTTAAAACTAATTAGATCTGAAAAATTTGGAACCTTTTAGTTTGATTGGCAATGAAGAATAACCTTGCATAATGCCCATTGTACCATTTCAGCAACAGCATATGTCCGAGGTTGGTAAAAGGTCTATGATGGAACAGATATTGAGACTACAGAAAGATATAAAAGACCTTCAGTACGAGCTTCTGACAGTGAACGAAAGAAGAGAGATTCTAGATAGAAAATATGAGGAAAGAAAGATACGAACAAAATCAAAATTACTCAAAGCAAGGTGACTATGTAATATTGTTACAAGATTAAGCCAGAGAAAATTAAATTGTAGGTTCTTATCTGGAGGCCCATCTCCCACTGAGATTTACTCCTCCGAATTTTTTTTTCACCTGCCATTACTCCTTACTTTATGGAATAATAGCAAAAGAGAAATGAAAAACTGAATACAGCTGTGTATACACTTATTTTACTAGCTAGATAAGAATCTATCCATTGATTTTCTCTGGTCTTTGTGAATTTAGAATAGAAAACTCATGTAAACTAACTAAAATGTTTCATTATATATGTTTATTAAAAATATGCTTCATCCTTTTTTAGATGGGATTTAAAAAAATTATACAAGAATAGAAAATTTAGTTCTAATATAGCATTTCGTATAAAAGTTAAAAATAGTTACAGTGTACAGTCAAATTAACCTGTGCCCTTTCTTTTGGTTTTGGGCTTTGGGCTTGCTTTCAAGGCATCTATGATCTGTACCAATAAAAATACCCTGCTATTAACCAAATATCTTTACATAGCTGCATATACAAACACACCTGCATGTATAGTATATCCACCTTTCAAACCCTTCTTAGAAATGTATTTTGAGAAAATTAAATGCCTCTTCAAATAATATGAATTTTGAATGCTAAAATTTTCAGTGAAGCTGAGAAATGTACAGTATGCAAGTTGAGAAAGTATGCTTGTTTTCATCTAGCAGAGTGATTTCTTTTTATGAGTGTTTGCATTTTCTTTATTTTCATTCCCAAACCAAGTTGTTTTGAAAACATCATTCGGATAGACTCTGGGAAAGTTGTTTTGTTATAATTTAGTTTTTTTCAAATTATCATTCTCAGTGCAGATTTGATTTGTCCCAGTGTGTGAAACATGAAATTGCTTATCTTTAAATATTATTTGTACCTTCAAATGGGTAGTGCAAAATGAGTAGGATTAATTTGATTAAAAAAAAAAAAAAAAAAAAAAAAAGACTGATTAAGAAACATTTGACACATTTTCCTTTCTAACTCAATACAGTATGTATCTAAATTAGGGAAACTTTGGTTGCAATCTATTTATTGTTTATAAATTTTTTCAGTGACTTTGATGAGAGTAGCAGGTATCAGCATGATTTGAAGAGTTGACACAAAGATGATTTTATAGCTTTTTGATGGACTAAATGATTTTATAATTTAGATTTGATTCAAAAAGTGGCATAATAGCTGTAGCTTGATTAATTTTTCATCATTTCACATCAGTTGCATGCAACCTTATATTCAGAGAAAAGAAACTGTTGATCACATTCATTATTTCATTACTTGTGGTTTTCTTCCATTATTTCATAATTTCTTGTTGTTTTATTCTGTTTTCCAAACATGACCATATTTTGTTTAATGTGAAATATTGTTGAAGTTTGTATTTTTATAGGCATATTTCTTGATATCTGTGTCACATGTTATAAATAGCTGCAAATTATTCATTAAATGAGATATGAGATTGTTTAATGGCTCTTACATACTCTTGGAAGTATGATTGAGATTATGGATGTCATATTTTAAATACAGTTGGGTACTCAATTTTATTTGTTTAGTTGAAATGCCATTTGAATTACAAAGAAGACTGCCACTTCGTTTTGCATATTTTATCTGTTTTACTTTGTAACTAGTCTTTGTCCAGTTCAGTTGTCTTAATAATTGTCACCCTTAAGACATCAGCTTCAGCCTACCAGTGTTTGCTCTGCATTTTCTAGCTGTCTATAATTCCTTGCTGCTTTTTTTCTTCTATTTATAACTTGCTTCTTTCTGATATTTGCCAATATAACCAGAAAATTTGAGCCAGACATGTTCATTATGATTCTAGTTATAGACAAGTGTGTTTGCTCCCAGAAATTTTCTTTTATCAAACTGTTTAATGAATGTTTTGTTTAAGTGTTATAGGACATACATGTAAGATTGAATTATTGCTATTATTATTCGTTATTGTTGTAATGAAGTGCATCTCACAAACTCTAAACACTTATAATTAAGCACATTTGGTTAAGTCTAGAGAAGGTATTCATGTTATTATAGATATAATTTATTCAGCCATCAATTTATCAAGTCCTATCTTATACCAAACTGACTTACCTATTGGGAAAATTGCTGCTCATTCGGTTTACGATATGTTTCATGGTATAGGTACCTGATTGTTAGTTTGGTTTTTTCCCACCTCAGTTTTTGGAGTGGGAATCTTTTTCTGATTGCGCCTTTTCCTGATCTTTGCCTACTTGTACCTTTTTACATTTGATTTTTATTGACCATAACATTTTTATGGAAATAGAGATTACATGTGTGTGCTTGGTTTGAACCTTCTTAAAATGAGAAAATCAATATGAACATGAACTAATAAGAATGTAAAGATTAAGGTAAGCAATGATCTGGAACTGCTGCACTCAGGCTTTTTACACAAATTTATGACATTATATATAGATACTAGTAAGAAAAGGCTTTGCATTGTGATAAACTTCATATAGATTGTACTATTTCCTGATCATTGCCTAGTTTTTTGACTTTTTACAAATGAGTTGTAGGTTCTGTGCTCTGATTCTAATAAAAGCTACCATGCATCTCCTCACTTTGAAAATGTAATCACATAAGATGAAAATTTAGTTGATGCTCCATGTATGCAAATGGGTATAAATCTTATTTTGGGCTTGGTATTTCAGTGGGGATAGTTTAATTACTCTTGAAGAAGAAACCGACCATTCAGGGTAACTTTGCATTTGTAGCAAACTTCAGAGTTGCTGGTCAAAGTTTTTTACTCTCTCCACCGATTCCTTCATTTACTGGTTATAAGTGTTCTTGGAATTGTTTTTGTTGCTTTTTAGACAATTTTAACCATTTAAAAAAAGAAAATATTTGTTTGAAATTAAAGAATTTTATCATCTGGTTTTGTTGTTCAGAATTTGTGTAGATCATATTCTTTTATTCATTACTATTGTTTCATTCTAATTGTTTGTAGTACATATTCTTTTGAAATGACAATTCTTTTATTTTGTAAAAATGTGTTACTGGTGAAAGTTTGGTAGTATACATGAAATGGCTTCAGGATAAGTTTACTCCCTTTCTCCTCCTTATTGTCTTGTCCTGTTTTGTTAAATGAGAAAAACGACTATGGGATCATATTCCAGAAAATAAAACCTAAAAGTATGGTCAGTTTACTGTAAGGACTTGATAATTGGTGTTTGATAAACAATGAAATTGCTATGATATGCTTTCAAGTTATTGACCATAATCTTATTGCGACAGGAATCAAAGAGATAAGGAAATCTTACAAATAATTTGTCTGTGGATCCTAGATAAGTGATAAAATGGTTATGTTGATATATGGTTACTCAAAGCTTGAAAAGATATTTGTATTTTATGCACAGGTATAGCAAAGCTCAAACTTTGCCCACACCCCACACCGTTAATGAACATAGGCAATACTTTCTTGCAGAGAATTTTACACCAAGGAAAAGACACGGGTTCAAGAGCAACTTAACAGAATGGATGAAGATCTTAGATTAACTAGAGCAACTCTTAGAAAAGAATTGGATTGGAAAGACAGAATGGATAGCAACTATAAACAGTTAATTACAGAGAAAAGAGAGCTTCTTACACAGTAAGTCATATGAGCCGCGACGCGAGAAAACCGGTCTTCGGGGTTTCCGACCAGGTCCGACACAAACCAGCCTGTACAAGCTCAGAAAAGAGCTAGAAGCTTGAAATTTCGGATTTAAGTAGAAGAGGAATTGTACTATCCGAGTAGCGAAAACAAAGGGGCTGATCAGCTTCGCAGTTACTGCGAAGCTGATCTGCGCCTTTGTTTTCGCATAGGCATTAATCCCGTTTTCTCACGATGCGGCTCATATTGTAAAGAGTTGATTAACTGATGTCAGTACTTTTGCATGGGGTTTGGCTAAAGAAATTATGTTTAGTTTTGAAATAAAACATTTTGGTTTATCTTTAAACTTTGCTACATTGTTTATAATAAACAAAAAGACTTGCTTTATGCAAGCATGAATCAACTTGTGTCTTAGCTATTCAACAGACAAAAAAATCAAAGGATTGTTGATTTTTATTTCCATAGGATCAAAACTGATTTTTAAATTTACATTATGAATTGTGATTATAATTAATCATATTTAAATAAACAAACATTGCAAACTTTTAATATTGTGACAAATATCCATATACATGTATATGGATACGATATGCAAGATTCAGTTATTTTATTGAATTTACCACTAACATTGTTTCAACCACCAACATTGTTTCATTAGTTTTGTCCAGTTTCAAAGTTTAATACATGATCCTCATAACTGTTTTTACATGTATGTGATTGTGTTAACATTGATAATGTCCCAGCCCATCTATCAACTTCTTTTTGTGCCATGTTAATAATGCTGCAAGTTTATAACAGTATCATCAGGATAACATGTCCATGTATTGAATGCCCCCTTAAATCCCACTTACCGGTATATTTAGTAAAATGGGTATGCAGGGATATCCCTATTTTTCTTATTTTTGCTCCAAAATATAGAATGTGGGTACTTGTTAGAACTGCCTCAATCAATCTATGTTTTGATCAAAAATAAGAAAACTATCAAAAATTTTCTGCTGAAAATTTTCAATTTTTACAACTTAAGAAAAATCTATTAATTACATGGGCATGTTTTGGTAATGTTTAACAGTCTTGATTCAGTTTTGACTAACTTCATGGCTGTCAGTATCACCTACTGATAACATTTTAACCAGTTTTTGATGCTTATCTGGCCAGGTCTGATCAGACTCCATTCAGTGCATTGATAAGAGAATTTTAAACCAAAAACATCTAAAAATCAGCAGGCTATCTGACTAAATAAAAGACAAACAAAATTACCCAGTTTGCAAAAAGTTGAAAGATCACAAATGTTTCTAACACCACTACTGTTTGTGTGTCCCTAACCACCCAAACCATTGTTTGTCTTTTTTGCCATTTCAGCCCTCCCCATATTTTACAGGTTGAACGACCAGGAGGAGAACCTGAGAGAGAAGGGCAGAATGGTGTCCATCTTACAAGTCCGGACAAAATTTCTGGAGGAGGAGAATTCACGATTACAGGATCGAATAGATTCAGTAACACAGCAGAAACATGGGCTCGATAAATTGTTAAAGGAACAGAAGCTTGGAAAAGAAAGAGAGGTATTTGAGATTTTGTTTTATCTCTTGTAAGCATTCTGAATGATCTGACTTGGATATTGACCCCCATGATTATTTATGTACTATAGGCATAGTAAGCACAACCCAACTTCTTTCTTTCACCAGTGTGAAGCACTTTAAATGGTTCTCATATTCAGTTCTGATTATAATATTTAAAACCCTCCCTCAAATATTGTCTCAATCAGTAATGTGTGCATTCATATTGTATGGTGTTATCCTGATTTTTGCTTCAATCGCATTTAACTTTAAGGTGTAAATGTGTTGATTCTACTATGCATTTGCATAGATTAATAGTTCTTCAACTGTGAAATGTGTTCCTAGTATTCCGCTTATCGGAAAAGATGGCGATGACGTCATCGATAAAATTACCTGTGAACTCACGGGTACAGAGTCAATAAATACACAGACTTAATACACATATTTGTGCGGGCAAACGCGTGTTAAATGGTAAATATACGTTGAAATTAAAGCTGAATTAACTAAAATAAATTTAATTTAATATCAGAACCACTGAAAAAGAATAATCCGCCATCTGTCTGAAAAATTATTCTGGCAAGGTTTGTTTTAAACTCGGAAAACTGAAGGAGCTACAGAGAAAGAGTACTATGTAATTGGATAACTTAATCCAATGTATTCACTTATTTATTTCAGCTCACAAATTTTTCTAGAAGTGTTTTCATCTAACGGCAGCTTACACGTATTTCACGATTTAATTTTGTAATTATGATAATTTAATATAACAACAGATAGAAATGCACAGTATTCGTGCTGTTGAAGTTGTTCGAGTTTTAAAATTCAAGCAATGTGTGGTATGTTATTTAAAATCTTAAGTATGTCTCCTCCAAAAACAGATCCTACAAAATGACAGAAGAAATTCTACGGCGTAAGATTGTCATAAAATTTCAATTTGATTTGAGACTGAAGTGCCTAAAATAGGGTGCATATTAAATAATAAGAGATCAAAGCCGCCCGCGCTTGTCGAAAAATCAAAATATTTAACTATAAATAAACACGGAAATATTGCGCTATTCACGATGTTTTCCTTCCATATTCAAAATATAAGCATTCTGGAAACAATCTTTCCTCATTACACAACAAAACTTTTAAAGATTTCGGCGTTTTGTGTCATTTGTGCAAATAAAATATAACGTGTATTGGCTTTTAATAAAGCCGCCATTACTGACTTGTACCCGTGAGAGTGACCCGGATGCTGGCTGATGACGTCACGCCATCTTTTCCGATAATCGGAATTCAATCCTCATACTGGCCAGTGTTTTCACTTGCTGCTTTTAACATGCAGATAACAATCATTTTGTTGTGAAAAATTTCTAAAAGCTAACCAATCATTTCATTTGTCTTTATATATCTATTACAGAATCAAATAACCCATTCATTAAAACTGCTCATTGCAATCGGTTTGGAACTGTTGTTTGAATTCAATAGGCATAAAGATTTTGTTTTGTAAACTTTTGATAAATTTTGACGCAACCGGCTTCCAGTTGATCAAAATCATTTGTGATATCTAACTTGTTAGGCTCAATTTATTTGTTAGGACCCATGCTTAAATGCTTTAATTTCAACAAATTTCTTTATAAATGTGATACTCTGTATAGAAGATATTTGTATACCACTAGTCTAGAAGTCATTTGCGAAAAAAGAAAGTATGCCCAAATTTAAGTGTCTTGTAAATCTGATAAATGATAGAAAGCAATGGCGTTTTCAGTGGTCTGTGATTATCTAGGTAAGCTTTGACAAGTTTCTAGTATAGATCTCCTTCTTGAATTTCTTCCTGAATATATTTTCACCCAACCTATAACATTAATCCTGGCACAGTGTGGTGGGTGGGTGTTTGTTGGTGTGTCATTTTAGATCATAGGGTTATGGTATTCCTTTTGTTATTTAGGAAAACCCTGCGGTTATGATATACTACTAACCATTGTACATACTAACAGATACAACTAAATTCAAAATCCAAAATCCCAACATTACAGTAGAGGTTTTGAAGAATTTGACTTGGGAAAGTGTTGGCAAACATTGGACAAGAACATAAACAACAGGCATAGCAGACATGAACAAACTGACGGTTGAGTTCTTCAGCAATGTATTACTTTACTTAAACCATGGTTGCAGGCATCATTAACCATAGTTCAGATCAACAGCTATCATTTAGCTTTGCCTCTTTAAAACATGAGTATTAAGTTAAGTGCTTCATCTGTCGTTGGTGCCTGTGGTATTTGATTTATGTTCTGTTTGTCCTTACAGTCATTTTAGTTTATGATAATTCCTTCATTCTGTAGGACAGCTTGCCTATCTTTAGGTTACTGTTTAAAATAGTAGCTGATGACTGAGATAACTAACAAAGGCATTTTTTGTTTGAAATGCCTTCATTTTTTATCAAATATAAGGTACATTACAGATCTAGCTTTGATAATTTTCAGCTTCCAGAACTGATTCAGAGTAAGTTTTCAGTTGCAATTACGTTAAAAGTAGGCAGTAGATGAATATTGTACTGGTAGAAATAACATAGAGCATAATTGCTGTGATGGTTTGTTTAAGCTGAAAATATTTGATGAATGTAGAAAAGTCACACTCTTTAAAATATTTTGTCTTTCAGATTATATTGTTTTCTCCCCATTGCTTCAAATAGCTACATTAATATAGCCCTGCGATATTCAGAAATAAATTGACAACTTTTCTTGATTTTGAACAATCGTCACTGGCAAGGAATGGAAAGCTGGATGAATTTGTTTATATAATGTGTAAGGTATGAGTATAAGTATTTACTCTGTACATAAAACTTCCCGATCTTGTGATTGTTGTATGCCTAAATTGATTACATAATATATGGAACCTAATTTTTAACAAAAATTTCGCTGATTTTCGAGTTTCGCAGATTCCACAAAGAACTAAGGTTAATGGATTTTAATTATATTTGCAATTTATGAAAGAATAATCATTTTTGTACTACCGCTGAAAATTTGGTGTCTTTATGAGCACTATTTACAAAGTTTCACCCTTATTTTCATTCATTGTACATTTTAGAATTTCATGATAAAGCGGTTGTTACAATATAAAACTTAGCATGTCAGTGTTATTTTGCAAGAAAACTAATATTCTACCAGGACGGTTTTACAACTAAAGCTTGCAAGTGTGTTCCTTAACGAGGTAAGCATGTCTTAAACCCATGGCGTTGTATATCTGCCAGAACGTGGGTTGGCATTTCATCATGCAATCTCATGATTTGTTCCTCCGCACCGAATGCCATAATGGGCTAAACTGATTGTTAGGCAACGACCCAATCTTCCAAACCTCTTCTTTAGTGTGTTTAAGTCATGGAAATTAACATGTCAATAAAGAATGCGTATTTATACAAGGCAATGTTCTTTGTTTCACCCTTAATCAAAAATAACATTATTGATATTAGATGAATGTCTGTCTTGAATGTCCTTGTGATTCCCTTGACTTAAAGCCTATAAAAGAGGATTGAAATATCACAAAGATGAGCTGTGAAAGCTAGTCTGACAATAAAAGCCTCTCTGTGAAAGTACCAGTCCCCTATGATATTATGTGCTGAGAAAAACAAACCATGAATTGTATTATGAAATGCCAACCCACGTTTTGGCAGAATACAGAGCCATGGTGATTCCACAGTGCTTAAAGACAGGCTTACCTCATGAAGGACTTCGCTAGCAAGCTTTGGTTATAAAAACCTATTGGTAGAATATTAGTTTCCTTGCAAAATAATACTGACATGCTTAGTTTTATATTGTAACAACCGCTTTACCATTAATTCAAAAATGTTCAGTGAATGAAAATCAGGGTGCAACTTTGTAAATAGTGCCCATAAAGTCACCAAATTTGCAGCCTTAGCACAAAAAATGATTATTCTATCATAACTTACAAAAATGATTACAATCCATTAGCCATGGTTCCTTGTGGAATCTTTGAAACTCGATTATCAGCGAAATTTTTGTTAAAAATATGCTTCCATATGTTATGTAATCAATTTAGGCATACAACATCACAAGTTCGGGAAGTTTTATGTACAGAGTAAATATTCATACTCATACCTAACATTATCTAAATAAATCCATTTAGTTGTCCATTCCTTGCCAGTAACGATTGTTCAAAAACAAGAAGAGTTGTCAATTTATTTTTGAATATCGCAGGGGCATATGAATAACTGAATGCACCTGTATACATTGACAAGCACATTTGTTAACAAGAGAGCAAATAGCAAACCATAGTATGTACAGAAGACTTTAAGCAATGAAGCATAGTTTAAATATATAATTTTGTTATTGCTTTTCTTTGTAATTTCTGCTTCTTCATTTCATCGTGTTACAGAAACAAACTATTTGGTGAAATTGTGATCTAATTTATTTCCCATATTTCTTGTCATAACAACACCATTTGTTACATTAACATTCAAACAGTAATACTTACATATCTAAACATTTCATGTTTTGTGAAATTAATTTGATCAAGTTTTAAAACGCCTTAGACAATTATAGATGTCTTTGCAATTTAATTTTATATTTTTCATAAGTTGAACTATGGCTGGTGGACAAATTCATTACACAGTAGGGACAAATACAGTGAAATTTAAAGAAAAAACAATAGACAGTGAGAAAAATCACACTTTTAAAAACTATGATATTAATCCTTGCCAAAAATGAATAAAGAGAAAATGACGTCAAAATTTAGCTGCAGCAACTGAAGTGTAGTGTAGTCATTATGTTCTCAAAGTCTCAACTAAAATTTCTGAGACAAAGTGCATACAATAGAACAAGAATCAATTCTGCTGACGGTTTATTTTCTATATTTAGACGAAACCTCAAATCTAATACTGTCACACTTGTAGCCAGTCCAAATAAGACCTCGTGATTGAAACCAACAAAGGGTAATGTGACATGAATTACAGCAACAATGTGTTTTCTTTTCGTCTGAGCCATATGCCGCACTGCAAACACAGTGATACAATTGACTCATTCTCAATGCTATTTAATCATTTGACTCGTAAAACTACATGAATTGCAGCTCTGGTGTTTGAAATGAACAGCCATATGACATACAGGTGCGTTCACTTATTAGTATACCCCTGCGATATTCAGAAATAAATTGACAATTTTTCTTGTTTTTGAACAATCGCCACTTGCAAGAAATAGACAAGACAACAGGATGAATTTGTTCATATAATATGTTAAGTAGGTCTATAAATATTTACTCTGTATATAAAACTTCCAGATCGTGTGATGTATGCCTAAATTGATTACATAACATATGGAGCCAAATATTTAACAAAAATTTCGCTGATATTCGAGATTCAAAGATTCCACAAGGAACCATGGTTAATGGTTTGTAATTTTGTTTGTAAATTATGAAAGAATAGCCATTTTTGTACTACGACTGAAAATGTGGTGTCTTTATGAGCGCCATTTACAGAGTTACATCCTGATTGTCATTTATTGTACATTTTAGAGTTTCATGATAAAGCGATTCTTACAATATAAAACTAAGCATGTCAGTGTTATTTTGCAAGAAAACAAAATATTCTACTAGGGGGGTTATTCGACCAAAGCTTGCTAGTGGGTTCCTTCATAAAGTAAGCATGTCTTAAAGCACTTTGGAGTCACACTGCCAAAACGTGGGTTGGCATTTCATGATTGTTTCCTACGCACCGAGGGGCCAAGTGGGCTGAATTTATTGTTAGACAATGACTCACATATTCCAAACCTCTTCTATAGCGATTAAGTCACGGAAATTAACATGCCAATAAAGGATGTCAAAATAGTACATTTGTATTTATGCAAAGCAAATGTTCTTTGTATTCATCCCTATTATTGATATTAGAGGAACGTCTGTCTTTGAATGTCCTGGTGATTTCCTTGATTTTATGCCTAAACAAGAGGATTTAAATATCATTATTATGAACAGTGAGAGATAGCCTAAGTATGAAAGTTTCTCTGTGAAAGTCCCAGTCCCCTATGGTATTCTGTGCCGAGAAACAAACCATGAATTGTATGTTGAAATGTCAACCCACATTTTGGCAGAATATAAAGCCATATGTGACTCCACAGTGCCTTAAGGCATGCTTACCTCATAAAAGAACCCACTAGCAAGTTTTGTTCGAAAAACCGTCCTGGTAGAATATTAGTTTTCTTGCAAAATAACACTGACATGCTTAGTTTTATATTGTAAGAACCGTTTTACTATAAAATTATAAAATGCACAATAAATGAAAATCAGGGTGTAACTCTGTAAATAGTGCTCATAAAGACACCAAATTTTCAGCCGTAGAACAAAAATGGCTATTCTTTCATAATTTGTAAACAAAATTACAAACCATTAACCATGGTTCCTTGTGGAATCTTTGAATCTCGAATATCAGCGATTTTTTTTTTGTTAAAAATTTGGCTCCATATGTTATGTAATCAATTTAGGCATACACCATCACACGATCTGGAAGTTTTTTATACAGAGTAAATATTTATAGACATACTTAACATATTGTATAAACAAATTCATCCAGAAGTCTATTTCTTGCCAGTTACGATTGTTCAAAAACAAGAAAAGTTGTCAATTTATTTCTGAATATCGCAGGGGTATATTAATAAGTGAACGCACCTGTACTGCAAATTCAAATACAATGCATTTCTATTAAATCAATGTTTAATACTAAGACTCACACATATTCCGTCTTGCCCTGTATCCAGTCCAAATAGAACAACTTTGCTGAAACCAATAAATGGTACAATTGCACGACTTTGGGCAATAATGTGTTAAACATTTCTGTTTATCCATATGGCATACTTCCAATTAAAATACAATAAACTCCTTTGAAACGTTGATGTGTAATGGTCCATCACAAAAGATTTAGAAAGAACTACAATGTTTACATAATGCAACTCATTTTGGTATTTTGTAGATAATGGGATACAAAATTTATGAAGTAAAGTATCATTGAGAGGGTAAATATTTCCCGATATTTTATTATACACAGCTATATAATATAATTATGATAGTCTTGTTATAAGTATAATAATAATAATAGGAATGCATGTGGGGCCACAAACGTAAATCATTGCATGTATTTGTATTACCCAATACTTTGTACACATGTAACATGTTTATTTCAGTGTTTACAATGTTCAATTCCAAAATATAAAACTTGCTTAATAGTGTATCAAATTTTCTTTGGTTGTTTAATGTTTGAAATAATGTTGCAAGGATAATTCATTATCTGTTTAATGGCAATTATTCAGTTTTGAAAAAGCATCAATACCAGTTAGTATGGAAAATAAATGGTCATTCAACGTCGGGATTATGTGAAGTAGTCTTGTGTCAGAATTACCCTGTCTGATTTATTTGAAGAAAAAAAAGAAAAGAAAAAAAGAAAAACTGCATACACCAAAGTATAACATTTTGCTTGCTTAAAGCTTTGTATATTTGACACTTGATATATTAGCTGTTGCTATATTGTAGTTGTCCTTGTGTATAATTTGCGTTGCAGGCCAGCTTTGCATCCTTATCATGTTATCTATTTTTTTTTATTTCACATTATATGCTTAGTTAACATATATCCATATCTAGCCCAGTATCACTCATTCCATTTATAATAAGCAGCAAAAACATATGTGCACTTTAATTGTGTATTAAGTTTACTGTTTGTATTTTTTTTTCTATACAAGTTTTTTTTTTAAATTTCACGAATTTTATATTTTTCATATGTTTTAACGAAAACAAATATCAACTATTTTTGTATTTGAGCTTCTCTTTATTTGCTAATTTATTCATTTTCAAAAAATTAAAAAAAATATTGTAGTACCGGTGGGGAAAATGTTTGCATTAAGCATTCACATTTGTATTTATTTCTTTTCAGAGTAGTTTTCTTAGACCTGTATCTCCAGGTGACAATGCTCACAGCATTACCATGGCAACCAGTGGGTTAGGAAACAGCATTAATTCAAGCTGGGGGCCTGACAATACAGCAGATACTTTGTTACACTACAGAAACCATTTGGATACTGGAACAAATGGATACCTTACCGGAGGATCTATAGGAGATAGTATTGACCTTTTCAGAGAAAAAGATACTGCAAGTGAATCTTCTTTTGACGGGGACGACTTTGATGCATGACTTGTTAGCAGGAATAGTAGTCATCAAACAAGCGCTAAAGTTAGGAATACGATTGTTAGTGCTTGAAAGAAGTGTCTACAGAACAATATGTAAATATTTCAAGCATTATTTTAATTTCATGCGCATAACTTTAAGTGCCTGTAATGTGATTAGAATAAATCAAGTGTTTACTTTTGACTACTTCCTGTACTTAGGATAGTCAAAAGCTAGTAGATAGCAGTGACTAGATTGAGTCTAGGACCTGAAAAGAAAAAGTGAAATCTCCAAAGCTTGGTATGAGCAAATTTCTGACAAAATTTAGACTTTTTGGTTCAAGTGTCTGTGACAAGTATCCATTGGGTAAGATTGTTTAAGACATGATCTGTGCATCTGTCACAATCGTAGCCACTGAAGGCCACAAACATTCCATACATGTATATTACATCAGTGCTTACACTGTCTCACGTCTAGCAAACTGTGATAAAGTCCCGTCCGTAGTGGCTTAGATTTGTACTTTTACAATGCTGCTGATGTATATAGTTTACATTTTATACAGAAGAATATTTATTTCATCACTTTGCCGTCCTTTGTTGAAGACATTTATTGTGAACAAAATTATTTTACATTTTTCGTATATGACTAACATTATATTACTATTGACATCACTTTGCCGTCCATTTATAGAATACATTTTAATATGCAGAATATTAGCTTTACATTGATTACCCTGATGTTGTTAATGGTGAATATTGTTATTTATAAGCAAATTTACTCTCATTGTATACATGTATCTAGATCAGTTAGACATGGCTAAAGTTGAAACGAAGACATCTCCAATTATTAGAGACAAGAGAACTTAGAAAATAGTGCAACATAATTAGATAACAAAAATATTCATGTTTGACCAGCTGTAAAAAATATATCAACGTAAAATATTTTCCAAAAAGAACTGAGCAAACAGCTTTCAAACTACTTCAAGGCTACTGCTTTTCTAAATTGATTGTGGTTATACGTATTATTTCAATGCAGATCCATCCAACAGTTGGTTAGTTTTGTACGCCAGTGATGTTCCTACTTTGTCATAGCAATCATTCATATTATGCAAACCATTTCATTTACTTATTGTAAATAGGAGTAGTGTATAATGTGTAAATTGATGCCTTTCGATTATTTGTATTTCGTTAATTGGATATTGTTCTGGTGTTAATATATATCATATCAAAGTAGGGCAGCTCAAAGCTGGCATTATGTTTAGTTGTAAGAGATATCACATAAATAGTTCTGATAATTACTAGTGAAACCTTGTTAACACTTTGTTTTAAACTAATTGGTGCAAAATTCTTTTTCATATTTGTTTGTATTATCAAAGTAGTACTTACATTATGGCAAAAGTTAACCCATTTCTGGGATTCAAATTTATACAAAGGTACAAGTAGGCAATGATCGGGAAAAGGTGCAATCAGCAAGAAATTCCCACTTCAAAAACCGAGGTGGGAAAAAACTAAATTGATAATTAGGTACTCATACTAAGAAAAAACATCGTAAGCCGAGTGAGTTGCTATTTTCCCAATAGGCGGCCACTCAGTTACCCAAACTTCACTAAAATATGAAAACGTACAAATGGTTCAAACAGCATAAACATTTGACTCCAAAACAAAACAAATAGAACCACAACAGAAGTATCGCTTTGGAACTATCAGTAATATTAAATTACTGGGGCTCTTGTATATTTTGGTCGTTGCATGAAATTACATTCTGTCTGATTGCACCGTTTCCTGATAATTGCCTACTTTTACCTTCATAAAATCGCAATAATTACTTTCATAAAAAATGTAATTTCTAAATTGTTTACTTAAATTTCATTTATGATTATTGCAAGTATTTTGCATACACATACAAGACATTTATCTTTCTGAAATAAAAAAGGGAGTCTTTGTTGATTATTCTTTTTAATGTATCGATAATAAATGAAAACCCCATTCTTGCCATTTTCGTGCCCATGTCTGAAAAGTATGTTAACATTGTGGTTATTATGGTTTCTCTCATATTTGGAGACTAAATATTAGGGACTGACCATTTGATTTTTATTGAGGGAGGATGGGGGCTGGAAGATGCCTGTCTTTTTATTTGTATATTATACAATATATACAATAGAATTTACCTTTTTCAAAAAATCTTCCAATCCCCCCCTCCTCCCCCTTTAAAAATCAAATGGTCGCTCCCTTAGAATAGATTACTAGGAAAAAATCTTAACCACTTTTTGGTATTGCTATTCTTTTAGGTGAAGGTTAGACTTGAACAGCTTTTTCAACGTGTACCTTTCTATAACTCAGTTTTGTATGTTGTTATTTATAATCATTTCATTATAACTGTGATATGTGTTGTTATATCACATGTAACAGATATTTTATATAATTATTTTTGCATATTTTAAAGAAAAAAAATATATTAATTATTGTTTTGATTGATGCAAAATCATGTATGTCAGATGAAAAGAATATGTGGTAATTGACGGTGTCCTTTTGATGCTTATAGAAATTGTCAAAGCCAATTTGTATGGGCTATTACAGCAAAGTAAATACATGTGTGATGATAAAATTAAATGTTGTAAATGTATTTCATACTTATCAAACAATATCAGTTACACATCTTATGCTTTTCCTCTGATATAAAATCATGTTCATTAATGCATTTAAAACTGGTTGGGTGTTCCATTCATTTTTGTTGAGTTAAAGTAGCATTGTAATAATGATTGCATGTAGTCACTTAACGATAGACTTATTGTCAGGTTGGTAACCTGCTTCATATACATGTATATTTATGTCTCCCCTCGACAGGGTCGGGAGACATATTGTTTTTCCCCGTGCGTCTGTCCGTCTGTCCGTCACAAATCGTGTCCGCTCTATAACTTGAAAACCGTTAAAGATTTTTCAATGAAACTTGGTACACTTGTAAACCACGACGAGACGATGTGTCATGCACAAGAACCATAACTCTAGCTTGAGTATTTTTGGAGTTATTTCCCTTTGATTATTTTCGATACAATTTCGTGTCCGCTGTATAACTTGAAAACCGTTAAAGATTTTTCAATGAAACTTGGTACACTTGTAGACCATGACGAGACGATGTGTCATGCACAAGAACCATAACTCTGGCTTTAGTATTTTTGGAGTTATTTCCCTTTGATTATTTCCAATACAATTTCGTGTCCGCTGTATAACTTGAAAACCGTTTAAGATTTTTCAATAAAACTTGGTACACTTATTGAGCATGATCAGACGATGTGTCATGCACAAGAACCATAACTCTGGCTTGAGTATTTTTGGAGTTATTTCCCTTTGATTATTTTCCATACAATTTCGTGTCCGCTTTATAACTCGAAAATCGTAAGAGTTATTTCAATGAAACTTGGTACACTTATAAAGCACGATGAGATTACGTGTCGTGCTAAAGAACCATAACTCTTGCTTGCATATCTTTGGAGTAATTTCCCTTTGATTATTTTCCATACAATTTCGTGTCCACCCTATAACTTGAAAACCGCAAGAGAAATTTCAGTGAAACTTGGTACACTTATAAAGCATGATAAGACGATGTGTCATGCACAAGAATTTTAACTCTTGCTTTCATATCTTTGGAGTTATTTCCCTTTGATTATTTTTCCATACAATTTCATGTCCACTCTATAACTTGAAAACCATAAGAAATATTTCAATGAAACTTGGTACACTTATAAAGCACGATGAGATGATGTGTCATGCTAAAGAACTATAACTCTTGCTTGCATGCATATCTTTTGAGTTATTTCCCTTTGATTATTTTTCATTCAATTTCGTGTCTGCTCTATAACTCAAAAACCATGAGAGATTTTTCAATGAAACATGGTACACTTATAAAGCATGATGCACAAGAATCATTACTCTTGCTTTCATATCTTTGGAGTTATTTCCCTTTGATTATTTTCCAAACACTTTCGTGCCCCCTCTATAACTTGAAAACCGTAAGAGATATTTCAATGAAACTTGGTACACTTATAAAACAGAAGACAGGATATTTGATGCACAAGAACTATATATCTTGCTTGCATATTTTGGACATGCACGTAGAAAGGGGGGGGGGGGGGAGACATCAGTTTTCACATAGAAAACAAATTATAGTAGCATCCTAATTGTGTATAACTGCTGTTTACAATCATTTTATATGATAAGCAAATAAGTTGGACTGGGATGCATTGCAGTTTGTGTATAAGTATTTGTTAGAAAAAAAAACACATAAGTTTAAGCTCTTTGGGCAGTACATTTTTAAGAATTTAAGGAAGACTGGTTGGAAAGTGTTAACTTAGGTTATTGCCATTTATTCTTTGAAATGTTTAGGTATGATCATAAACAGGATGCAGTTACTAATGACCACAACCGAAATTGGAAATAAACAAAGCACTTACCAAGTTGATGTTGAGTTTATCTCTAAGTGTTTTCTTAGTATTTAATGTTGGCAGCTCTAAATCATGTGGCTGTATCTGTAGAAATGTAGCTTAAATGTATTTTTATACATTAATAAATGCAGAATTTTACTCATTTTGTTATATCTTTGAAATGTCCGTGAATATGTCATTGCTTTACCTTCCAGTCCATCAGGAAAACATGTCCATGAAATGTATACCTCCTCCTACCTTACTTTTATATAGTAAAACTGAGTACATATTTCTTTATTTTTTATCCAAAATACAAATTATAACCTCCTCGCGGAGGTGGTTCTAACGTGTACCCACAATCTATGTTTTGAGCCAAAGATTGGAAAATAAAAAAATAAAAAGCTGAAAATTTTCAAATTTTATGGCATTAAATATTGCTGAATAATACATGTGATAGTTATGTCCCCCCAACCGAAGGTGGGGGACATATTGTTTTTGGTGCGGTTCCCGTCGGCGTCGGCGTCCGCGTCCGCGTAGCTTCTTTCTTACGCGATATCTTTTGAACCAGTGGATGGATTTTGACCAAACTTGCATAGATACATGGTTGGGAGGGGGGAAAGAGTTGATTAGATTTTGGTGACCTTGACCTCATTTTCAAGGTCACCAGCCCATGAAAACTGATCAAATTAGGTTTTCTGACGCGATATCTTCTGAACAAATGAATGGATTTTGAGCAAACTTGCACAAGAGCATTGTTGGGAGGAGGCTCAGAGTTGATTAGATTTTGGTGACCTTGACCTAATTTTCAAGGTCACGAGTCCATAAAAACTGTTGAAATTAGTCTTTCCAACTCAATATCTTGAAAACCAATTGATGGATTTTGACCAAACTTGCACAGAAGCATTGTTGGGAGGAGGCTCAGAGTTGATAAGATTTTGGTGACCTTGACCTAATTTTCAAGGTCATAAGTCCATAAAGAATGTTGAAATTAGTCTTTCCAATGCAATATCTTGTAAACCGATTGATGGATTTTGACTAAACTTGCACAGAAGCATTGTTGCGAGAAGGCTCAGAGTTGATTAGATTTTGGTGACCTTGACCTAATTTTCAAGGTCACGAGTCCATAAAAAATGTTGAAATTAGTCTTTCCAACGCAATATCTTATAAACCAATTGATGGATTTTGACCAAACTTGCACAGAAGCATTGTTGGGAGAAGGCTCAGAGTTGGTTAGATTTTGATGACCTTGACCTAATTCTGAAGGTCACGAGTCTATAAAACTGTTGAAATTAGTTTTTCCGATACGATATCTTGTAAACTAATTGATGGACTTTGACCAAACTTGCACAAAAGCATTGTTGGGAGGAGGCTCAGAGTTGATTAGATTTTGGTGACCTTGACCTAATTTTCAAGGTCACGAGTCCATAAAAACTGTTGAAATTAGTCTTTCCAATGCAATATCTTGTGAACCAAATAATGGTTTTTGACCAAACTTGCACAGAAGCATTGTTGGGAGGAGGCTCAGAGTTGATTAGATTTTGGTGACCTTGACAGAATTTTCAAGGTCACGAGTCCATAAAAACTGTTGAAATTAGTCTTTCCAACTCAATATCTTGAAAACCAATAGATGGATTTTGACCAAACTTGCACAGAAGCATTGTTGCAAGAAGGCTCAGAGTTGATTAGATTTTGGTGACCTTGATCTAATTTTCAAGGTCACGAGTCCATAAAAAATGTTGAAATTAATCTTTCCAACTCGATAACTTGTAAACCAATTGATGGATTTTGACCAAACTTGCACAGAAGCATTGTTGCGAGAAGGCTCAGAGTTGATTAGATTTCGGTGACCTTGACCTAATTTTCAAGGTCACGAGTCCATAAAAAAATGTTGAAATTAGTCTTTTCACTGCAATATCTTGTAAACCAGTTGATGGATTTTGACCAAACTTGCACAGAAGCATTGTTTGGAGGAGGCTCAAAGTTGATTAGATTTTGATGACCTTGACCTAATTTCCAAGGTCACGGGTCCATAAAAACTGTTGAAATTAGTTTTTCCGATACGATATCTTGTAAACTAATTGATGGATTTTGACCAAACTTGCTCAGAAGCATTGTTGTGAGGAGGTTCAGAGTTTATAAGAATTTGGTGATTGTGACCCAATTTTAGACAGGGTCCAAAACAAGTTTAAACTATCACACCTTACATGGTGTCTTCCCTAGAAAAACTTCATATCACAAGGTAACTACACTTCAATTACTAAACGGTTGGGGGGACATAGTTTTCCTCAGAAAACATTGTTTTAATTTTCGTATTGGATTTGCAGCGTTTTGTTTTCAACATTAAATGGGTAGCTGTAATGCGTTCTTTGTCTTTTTGCAAATGCAAAGACTTTGACTGTGGAAAATGTATTGGCATTGTTTCAATATGGGTAAATCACTCTCATGCTAAAACATTGGGACAGATTTTATACCTTTACTGGCAATTTGTTACTTTCCAATTTCCAGTCTGTTGGAATATTCTTGCTAAAGGATTATGGAATTATATACAGCAACACTTTTGTAGTTGTGTTGTTTTTATTCACAATTTTCTAAAATACATATGTACAAAGCCAATCTAAATTAAAACAAATGAAAGGGGGTAAGCAGCTGTATAATCAAACACATGCAAGTATATTCGGTTGATTACAAATATGTAATAGGGATTAGACAGAAATATTAAAGCTAGTATAAGCAATTTTGTCAGCTTTATTTGGCTAGTTCATGAAAACGAAAAATGTGAGAATTTCAATCTTGTTTCGGCAGTCATATTTGATGTACAAATTATGAATAGAATTTTTGTCTACTTTATTTGGCTTAAGTGAAAAATGCTGATAAATTCAAATTTGTGAAAATTTCAATATTGGTTCAGTAGTTGTATGTGATATACAAATTACGAATAGTATCGCTGATGAACAACTGGCAAACCTACCAGAGATCTGCACTGAAATTCATGAATTTAAATGGCAATGTACATATTTTTAGCAGTTACCTAGAACTCAATAAAGTTACAGGGTGTTTAATGTTTTCATTTTTTATAAAATACATTCAGTATTATCGAATAGGGTTTACAAAACTTAGACAAATGTCCTTGACTGTAATGAGTATTAACTTATATTAGAGTAAACAATTACTTATGTCAAAGACAAAAATGGTCATAATGAGTAATATAAGTAAATGAGTAAAAATTCACATATATCATAATTCCTCTTTTCTCATGCCATGAGAATGCTTTTCCTTGCGTTTTGTGTCATCTTTTTGAGTTCTTGCTATAAATTCTCTCATTTGTGCCCTCTTTCCCCTAGGCTGTTTCATTCGTCTTGGTGGTTGAAAATTCATATCCTCGTGCTTATGTATGTGAGGAACAGTTTTGGTAGCTGTTGCCTTTGCTTTGGCCTCTTGTTCTCTCATCATTTGCTTAACTAGCTGAGGGGCACTTGCGGCACAACGGAATCCTACATTGTACGCTGTGTATGTCGGCTCTTGGCCCATCCTGAAGTCAAATATAAAATGCTACATTTTACAAACCATTTAGGCCACTTATCTTCAAGATCGGTGATGCACCAAGGTTTTCTGTATGTTTAGGAAAACTTGTGTTTTGTGCTCAACACTGACAAGGAGCCAATACTTGAAAAACATGTGACATTATATTTCTATCCTACAGCAAACTACTTTCGCATTAGTTTCTTTCTTCAGTGACAAATGCTTGTAGAAACAGCTATACTAATTTTACTAATTTTCATAGAAATCGGATGGAAAAAAACAGTGATTATATTAATTAAAAATGCAGGTGCGTTCAGTTATTAATATACTCCTGCGATATTCAGAAATAAATTGACAACTTTTCTCGTTTTTGAAAATCGTCACTGGCAAGAAATGGACAACTGGATGAATTTGCTTATATAATGTGTTAAGAATGAGTATACATATTTACTCTGTATATAAAACTTCCAGATCTTGTGATGGTGTATGCCTAAATTGATTACATAACATATGGAGCCAAATTGTTTATAAAAATTTCGCTGATATTCGAGTTTCAAAGATTTCACAAGGAATCATGGTTAATGGATGGTAATTATATTAGTAATTTATGAAAGAACGACCATTTTTGTTCTGAGGCTGAAAATTTGAGTCTTTATGAGCACTATTTACAAAGTTACGCCCTGATTATCATTCATTGTACATTTGAGAATTTCGTGGTAAAGCGGTGGTTACAATTTAAAACTAGGCATGTTAGTGTTATTTTGCAAGAAAACTAATATTCTACCAGGACGGTTTTACGACCAAAGCTTGATACTGAGTTCCTTCAAAAGGTAAGCATGTCTTAAAGCTCTGTGAAGTCGCTCGTGGTTTTGTATTCTGCCAAAACGTGTGTTGGCATTTCATCATACAATTCATGGTTTGGTTTCTCGGCACAGAATAACATAGGGGACTTTCACAGCTCAACTTCGTGATATTTCAATCCTCTTGTATAGGCTTTAAGTCAAAGAATCACCAGGATATTCAAAGACAGCCATTCCTCTAATATCAATAATGTGTTTAGCGGATTTGGGATAAATACAAAGCACAATGTCTTGCATAAATACGCATCCTTTATTGGCATGTTGATTTCCATGACTTAAACACTATAGAAGAGGGTTTGAATATCACTAAGAGGAGATGTGAGTCATTGCCTAAAAATCAATGTAGTCCACTATGGTATTCGGTGCGGAGGAACAAATCATGAAACTGGGTCACAAGACGTTTCGCCCCCAAGACGTTTCCCCCCTAGTCGTTCCCCCCCTAGTCGTTTCGCCTCTATTTTCCACCCTAGTCGTTTCGCCCCCAATACCCTAGATGTTTCGCCCCCAATGCCATTTCCCCCCTAGTCGTTTCGCCTCCAATGTTTATTTATTTATTTATTTATTAAGGTCAAAGTTTATTAGGATAGACAAAACGAATAGATAGATAGATAGATAGATAGATAGATAGATAGATAGATAGATAGATAGATAGATAGATACGTGGCTTGTCCCAAAAGTCCCGTTACACATACATTTTATTCTGAACGCATAGCAGGAACCAACAACAGTTACTCATGCAGCATTATTGGCCATATTGGAACTTATTTTATTGTTCAAAATAATACTCACTTCAATGACCTCACTGCTACAGTTACATTGGTTACCATAAGTAGGTATGACCGGAGCAAGTCATATTATGCAAAATGTTTCCATAGTTTATATTTTTCGCAATCTGCCAAATCAAAATAGGCATAACGTGATCATTTAGAAAAATATACCAGCCTAACTACTATTCTATGAGCATCATTTAGTGATAATTTTATGAAATTTGAGAAAGATTTGATAGTTTGGGAGACAAATAAAGAAGCTTACCTATAAAAATTCAACGACAAAATTACGACGCCGGCAAAAACATGCGGAGCAACAATACAGGGTCGTTATATTTAAACATCTAAAATATGTTCTTTAATGGAAACAAAGCAAATGTTTAGCTTGATATTAGTTGGTGTTTTCAATACTAGTTCACAACACCTACTTTTAAAACGATATACCAGCTAACAGTAATATTACTTGACCTAATGAAACATGGGCAGTGGTTAACAGTGGTTGGCACTTGGTTAATTATTCTTATTTTGCATGGCTGATCTTTATAGCATTATTTTGACGATTTGCTTATAAATATTTTACTCAGATTTCCAAATACATGCTACGATATCGTTCAGCTAAATATAAATCTAATTTTGAAATAGATTGTTTTGTTTGTAGTGTATTTATCCAAACGGTAAAATATTAAGAAAAAATCAAAATTAACGGCAACGTCATTAGACCTGCTCCGCTGAAGTAGGGGAACAAAGGTTCAAACCTCCACTGCATTTTAACAAATGCACATAGCAGTACGAAAATGTGCCCCCAAAACCCTTAGATATAGTACTTTGTAATCATAAGTGTTGTAAGATCTGACATGTTGTTATCAAGGCAAAACAATGAGTGTAATGGAACTTTTGGGACAACCCTCGTAGATAGATAGATAGATAGATAGATAGATAGATAGATAGATAGATAGATAGATAGATATCAGGTTTGGTGTGGTAATAAAGTGAAGGTGTGAAAAACTTACGGTATAATAATGCGCAGAATTTATGTCATTAATTATTGACACCGACTTCTGAAGGATGATTAACTAAAGTGTGAAAAAATAGATTCTTTAATCAAAGATTGCTTTCCGAATCATATGGTTTTGTCGGCATGCGGCAGGCTTTGTCTTTAAAAGAACTTAATGACTCAGTGGAATTTTAAATCTAATTATCTTTTATTCAGCGATTTCTTTTAATAGACCGATTATCGGGTACATAAGATGTTCTAAGTCATTAAGCATCATTCATATTTTTGTTTTTATTTATTTATTATTTATTGACGTCAATAGCATAACATAACATAACATAATATAACTTTATTTCTCTCAAACTGTATACAATACAATACATGAGGAATTGAACACTGAGCAGATAAATATACAATTAATTGTTTGTTGAGGTGCGTGCGCAGTTTACAGGCACTAAAATTTGCTTAAGATAATATATATGAACCTACTTAATTGCTGTAATAGTTTTATCTTTGTACTTGTCATAAGTGTTTGGAATTTCAGAGTATTAACATGTTTACGATAAAAACTCGGCAAATATAATCTTCTAGTTTCTTTAAAAAACTCACATTCGAACAAGTAATGAAATTCGTCGCCCAATTCGTTTCGATTGCATAGAGTACAAAATCTTTGAGATCTCTCAGTGTCATTCCAACTTCCCCTTTCTATGGGTAATCTATTATTTGCTGTTCTATATCTGGCAATAGGTATGTAAAATTTTGGCTGGAGCTCATTTATATAAAATTCCATTTGGCAATGTTGCCAAACATTTGTCGAAAAATTCTTACACTCTCTTTAATTATTTGCAGTTTTAAAACGCATGGATAGAATTTAACGAAAATATGTGGTTTGTTGCATAATTCATTTGCCTATCAAATGATACCAAACTCATGAAAATGAGTTTAAAATAAGAAACAGGATAGTTTAGTACACATTAAAATACATTGAATTCTATGGAGGTTTCGTCGTTGCGGAAATTGATTTGGCACGTAACTGTAATAGAATTCCAAAGGCACTTTACTTTGAACCCATGATTTCTTTTTCAGCCAATACTTATTAATGGCCCGGTACTGGCCGGTAACTAAGGAAAAGGTAACATAAACCTTACCCTTAGGCTGACGTGACAGGGCGACGATGCTCCATTATAAATTTCTTTCCAGATATTAATTTACAAAAGCCAGCGAAATGACATGTCTTTTGCAAACGAACTCTTTTACAGCATTGATTGCCCAAGTGAACAACTTAATAAGACTTTACTATACAAGTTTGAATTTTTTTATTGCCTAGCATAATTATTTACATGAAGCAAAATGATGTACATAAGGTAATTATACTATATCTATATATTAGGGGGCGAAACGACTAGGGTGACGAAACGACTAGGGGGCGAAACGACTAGTGGGGGCGAAACGACCAGGGGGAAACGACTAGGGGGAAAACGTCTTGGGGGCGAAACGACTAGGGGGCGAAATGGTTTGGGGGCGAAACGTCCCGGATTCATGAAACTGTATGGTGAAATGCCAACCCACGTTCTGGCAGAATACATGTACATAGCCACGGGTGACTCCACAGAGCTTTAAGACATGCTTACCTGCTTACCTCATGAAGCAAGCTTTGGTCGTAATTAAAGCCGTCCTGGTAGAATATTAGTTTTCTTTCAACATAACACTGACATGCTTAGTATCATATTGTAACAATCGCCAAATTTTCAGCCTCAGTACAAAAATGGTTATTCATTCATAAATTACAAAAATAATTACAATCCATTAACCATGATTCCTTGTGGAATCTTTGAAACTCGAATATTAGCGAAATGTTTGTTAAACATTTAGCTCCATATGTTATGTAATCAATTAAGGCATACAAGAACAAAATATCTGGAAGATTTATCTACATATTTTTTGCCAGTGACGATTGTTCAAAAACAAGAAAAGTTGTCAATTTATTTCTGAACATCACAGGCGTATATTAATAACTGAACGCACCTGTATGTCAGGATCACCAGTCACTGTTTTTTTTTTTTTTTTTTTTTTTTGTTTTTTTTTTTTTTTTTTTGTTTTGTTTTTTTTTTTTGTTTTTGTTTTTTTTTTTGTTTTTTTGTAATGTGCATAGGGAAACTTACTTGTTCGATGTTCGGACGATGTGGTTGGCTAAACCGTCGTGTGTATCTAAGAAGGAGCCGCCCTTTAGCACATATCTCTCTGGCTGCTTTAAACGATCCTTTCCCTGTTCGTAAAACTTTGTTGTTGTCCATTCCCATACATTGCCCAACATGTCATGCATGGCTTAAACGAAATGGGAATACATAGACGTTCGTAAGGTAACTGCATAAATATTGTCATTAAGAATAATAATTATCCAAATATATGGAGCTATTATTGTGCAGCAGCTGCAAAACATTAGTATCTAAGTGGACACGAGTTTTGTCTTTTTAGAACAAAAAAAAGGTTACAAGTAGGCAATGATCAGGAAAAGGCGCAATCAGAAAGAAATTCCCACTCCAAAAACCGAGGTGGGAAAAACTAAGTTGACAATTAGGTACTTATACTTAGAAAACATATTGTAAGCCAAGTGAGCAGCTATTTCTCAATAGGCGACCACTCAGTAACCCGAATTTAAGATAAAAGTATGAAAACGTACATAAGGTTCAAGCAGCACAAAAAATCGACTCCAAAACATAAAACCAGAGGACCAATGGTCCTGTAAACGCTCACCCAAGATCTGAGATATACACTGTATACAAATAAACTTGTTTGAATATAAAGGTCATTTAAATGTATATAGCCCCAGAAAAGGATCAGAACAACCCCTGGGTTTTCATAAATATTCTGTTCACTTGCCCATTTCCTGAAAGTTTTCACTTCAGTGTCATTTTAACAGTTTTCTGCAGGATCATGATTTATATACTATACGCATTGTAGTACTCTAGTCTTAATCGCTACATGTCAAGTTTCGTTGCAATATGTTCATTAGTTCCTGCGCAGACGATTTGAAGGGTTTTTACCATATATGGGCATGGCGGCCATCTTGGTCATTGACCTGGTTTATTTATAATCACATTAGTTCCCCCTTGATACAATGCTTCCTATGAGATTTGACTTTGATTGGCCAAGCGGTTTTAGAGGAGAAAATCTTTGAATATTATGATTATATACATGTATATACATATGTATGTATGTATATACATGCCCGGGGCAGGGGCAGACCCACCCCTGGGGTCCAGATTCTTTTCAGAACCTTAAATCTCCAGTTCATTTACGGATTTCCTGCAAGGTTTGTCCTTCAAATCCTGTTTAAACAATTTTCCCCATTCAAATGCATAGGCGACCTATGCTGACCTTGTCGTAAAATACGTAGGTCAAGATTATCCAAGGGTCACTTTGTATAGTTCCATTGCCTGATGCTTCAAGCCACGTTTCAAAATTATAAGTAGTAGGGTCGTCACTTTGGGGGTAGTTATTCAAGATTACGCAACATTACGTAATAATAACGCCGTAGAGGCGTTAATTGGTTATAATTAATTCTAGGAACGAATCAATATTGACTCGGCGCGAAGCGCCGAGAAGGAGCCGCGCCACGGGAAGACGCGCGCGCGAAAAACGTAGGATATGCGAAGTCTGATCAGGCGCAGCCTGATCAGTGCCCCGCTAAATTGTTGTCAGCACGTAGCAAGTATCGCGAAAAAAAAGGTTCATTACGGAGAAAACTCTCATTTAAAGGGATAAATGTGGTCGTATATGGTACTGGACGGTTACAATAGCTTAGTCCGTCTCTACCCATCTTCTGATTGGTTAAAACGCATTGTTAAGTCTAGGAGATATGATCATGGCATCAGTTATCAAAATGAAACCGTCCTATAAAGTGTCGGTCCACGCGATCGAAAAACATCTGAACTCGGATAATACGGACGCTTCTATCTTTTTCAATGGACGTCTCATGCACGACAGTATTAGAAAATGTTTGGATAAACCCGACAAAAAGAACGATTGTGGTAAACGGTACGAGCTCATCAAAACTTTTTCTTCCGAAATAGGAGTTTTGGGATATAGCAATCGAACGAGCAACACCATTAAACTCGTGTGTACAAGAACCAAAAAGTTAACGATTGTCATAACCGCCTATCCGATTCCCAGGCAACCAATTATCAGATACGCTTAGACAGACTTAACCAATCAAATTCCGGTCTTAGATTGACCAATAGGATCACGACTGTGACTATATAAATGAGGACTGTGTGGGGCCTTCAGTCTAGGAGAGGGGCGTCAACGTTTACGAAAATATGCAAGACGACTTCAAAAGTTAGGTTATCCGGTACGCCTTGAAAACGTTAAAATGTTGACAGCATCTGCCTGTCACACTCTAAGCGACGGACTGGATATGAAGACGTTGGCTGCTGAAAGAAATGCCGTGTACGAGCCAGAGTTGTTCCCCGCACTCAATTTCAAAGTGGAAGACGTAAACTTTTGTTGTTTCCATACGGGCAAAGTAGTAATCACGGGTTTGAAATTTACCAGACAAATGGATAATGTGATTTTACCAACGCTTATTGAACTGGAGTTGTATACACGTAAGAATCGGTAGCTGAAGTAAAAGGTAATCATGGAACATTCTAAAGTATACCGATGTATTAACTATTTGTCGACGCTGAGAGGTGCATCACCCTCCGACCGTAAAACTATGCTTCAAAATGTGACTCGGTTGCAAATGGCATCCATTACTGAAGTAGCCAAACGATTGGCCAACGGAACAATCAATCCTCTAAGAAGGGATGCACAGCTCTTCGAAAGGAGACGTCTAATACTACGAACATTAGCGTCCAACACAGTAAGCTTCGGGAGAAAAAAGGCATTAGTGAAACGGAATTCTGCGCTCTTGCCATCTATGTTGAGAAGCTCTTACCTGATTCAAACCATACTTGACGAAGTACAGACGACAAGCGAAACATAATGACGGAATTCTATACCTATCTTAGTAGCAAAGACTCATTGAATTTGCGTACGAATAACAGCCCATCCGATTTTTGGATCCAGTTTCATAAACCCTTCGCCTTAGACGGCCACTGGGTGTGCGCTCTCAAGCAGATATCGCTGACGTGTAACTTTACTCCTAAATCTAAAAGACTGTATCTCTGTTGCGATATTGTGGGTGAATCGTACGTAAGAAACAGTGCCGTACCGGTCTTGAGAAATATCGAAATAGAAAACCGATACAAAAAACTTACAACTGTCACGTTTGATGACGACATCTATCTCCCGGTTAACGTGTCAAACTTGAACGCCATTAGACTGTACCTATTAGGCGAAGATCTAGAGCCAATAAACTTCGAGTCCAACGACCTCCATTGCGTAATACATTTCAAACAAAATGGGCTCTGTCGAAGTGTACGACCCTAAGCAGCAAAAATGGGTTCCGTACATTCCAGACTACGACAAATGGTACCAGCACTTTAAAGACTTGCGCGATGGTTACGTTCAACCCGATCACCTTGGCCGGTATGTGGTCGGTGTAGGAGAAAGAAATAGAAAATTACAAGAAGATCAAAGACCCGTAGTGAAATTGGTATCTCCCGTGGCCCAGGCTGTAGAAATGGCCAAATCAGAAATGGAGCGAGAGAGTAAAAATGCAAGGGGTAACAAGCGTAAGAAGGAGACAACCACCCACGAACCGGTGCATAATCGGTTTAAACGTTACGCTTATAGTCCAGAAGATCAGGTGTAAAATTATCAAACAAAAATGGACAACTGTCATCAAGAAGGCTTATCATTGTTTTCATTACCACCATCAGACACGGCATATCAGGCGAGAGAATGGATCGAATACCGACCTTCAAACCAAGTTACCTCAACTTCATTGATAGATTTTAATATTCCTCCTCAGTCATCCGCCTACATTGATCTGAAACACAGCGTCTTAAACGTAAAACTTCGCTTAACTGATGCCCAAGGACTACCCATAAAACACGATGTCGCGGTCGCCCTGATCAACTTGCCCTTACACACGATATTTAGACAAGTGGACGTGACGTTTCAGCAGACACCTCTGTCAAACATTGGTTCAAATTACGCGTACAAAAGTTATATCGATACCATTTTGAAAACTAGCCAAGCAACACAGACAAATATATTAACGAGTCAGTTATTTTACAAAGATACTGGAGATACACCAGACGAAGCAGATGCTAAAGCAAGCGGAAACCTGGGACTATTTAGCAGGTACTTTGCTACATCGGGTGGGAAAATAGTTGATCTGGAAGGGCCTTTATTCCTAGACCTGTTTCAACAGTCTCGATTACTGGTAAACGGTGTGAGTATCGGAATCAAACTGTGGCCTAGTCTAGACGCTTTCAGACTTATGTCTAACAGTACGACCCCTGACGAAAAGGTTCAAATTCTAGACGTAAGATTCAAACTATGCGTACAACGTTTAAATGGGGGAGTATTAGTAGCGCATGAAAAGCTTTTTCAAGATCAACCGGCTCTCTATCCATACTTGCGGTCGGAAATAAAGACCACTTCCATTGCCCCAGGACAGTACGGGTTCAGCGCAGATGACATATTTCAAGGTTTGGTTCCGAGCAAACTCGTAGTTGGTTTAGTGTCTAGCGCCGCTTACAATGGTGACTACACGCGAAACCCATTAAACTTTCAACCCTACGACTGCAATTCAGTGGGATTATACGTCGACGGTCAGTCTTACCCAGCCCAACCTTTACAACCAAACTACGATGCTGATCAGTTCGTGGACTGTTACAGAACGCTTACGCTATTTAGGAAAGATATCAATATTAGCAGAGATGACTACAAGAATGGGTATTGCCTCTATGTTCTCGACGTTGATCCTTATTACACGTTTAATACTAAAAGAAGGGGTCATTGTCGACTTGAATTAAAGTTCAATACCCCTTTACCAGAGAGCGTCACCCTGATAATGTATGCCACGTTTCCAGAAATTCTTCACATCAACCAGGCCAGATCTGTATATTTGAAATGAATAACCTCGATCTTCAAAGTATACTGGGCGAGTATCCCGTCAGAATTTGCTCAGCCGATAATATTGAAAAGGATAAATTTGTAATCGCAAATACGGACTCAAAGGACGGACCTGGAAAACACTGGGTCGCTTTCTTCTTTACAGACAGTGGACCTGACGAGTTTTTCGATTCTTTGGGTAAACCAGCGGAGTTTTATGACTTTGAGGAAGAATTACACAAACCTTACTTAACTAACTGTAACCGTTTGCAAGAGTTTGGGTCGAACGCATGCGGATATTACTGCGTATATTTCGTAATGTGTCGATATGCCGGTATGGCACTGAGTGACATTATAAAGGTGTTTAATGTGCGAGATCTGAGTGCAAATGATAGATTTGTAAGAACATTTGTAAATATAACGCAACAAAAATTGTAGTTTTAAACATGTTTTATTTGTTGTAATAAAATACAGAACATAATAAAGTTGTTGTTGTTTAAAATGATATCCAGTCCGCGAATGCGTCAGTCTTTATTTTTGTTTTAACGTCACGTTTCCCTGGCGGTGGCGGATCGATTCCATTTTCTTTTCTTTTTTTCTTGTTAGTCCCATCAAAGGTGTCGTTATTTTTATTTTTCTTACTAGCTGTCCTGAGTGGTACGGGTGATGGTTTAGATTTTCGCTCTGGTGTCGTATACTCAGCATACGGTACTGTCTCAACTACAGTAGGGTTCTGTTTATGCTTTAACATCCTCTGGTATTTATCGTAAGGGACCAGAACAAGCTTTTCCATCACTTAAGGATAGTTTCTAAGTAAGGTATGGCTATTTTCAACAGCGTATAAACGAAGCGTTGCCTATCTCGAATGGTCTGTTTCTTGTGTGTATAACCGAGCTTTCTATCCCCCAAAATGTGTAGTAGGCGTCTTTCACGTTTAAGCTTCTTTTGCTGTGACGTAGTCAACTGTATCCTGAATTTGACAATATTATGAGCTATTTGACTTATAGCTCTTACTTGCTGTCTCGTTATCGTATGTAGCAGCGCCTTTCGTTGTGCCGGTGTTGTTTGCACAAATAAAACCAAAAAATGTCGTTCCTGTACGAGTAATTGCACCATAATTACTCTTACAACAGAGTCGTTATCTGGTTCTTACGTCAGTCTGTAAACTACGGGGTCTTCGCCTGGGAATATGCGGGTCCTAAGACGGTATCTATTGTCAGCGTGTGGACTCATATCTATTACCAAATAACCGTATTTATCGCTATTGAGCGCGTCTTCGTAGGCTTGTAAGAACCCCTTTGATTTACCGGGATACAACTGTCGTCCTAGAAATGACACTTGAGATGTGTCTCTTAAATTTTTCATCAACACCATGTACCACGTATTTAAAGCAATGGTTCTTGCATGCTTTCCGCCTGGATACAAGGACTGCGTGATTACTAATACACTGACACATCTATGGTGCGTTCCCTGTGTGAAAAGTAGTTCCATGTCTTTATTTCGCATGACGTCATGCATCAGGTCATCTATGACGATGAGTTTGTGCGTTTTGTCGCGAGTGAAGTCTTCTATTTCGTCGGCAGACGGGAGACCTAGTTTACTATAAAAATTGGGTATCGTACGTTCCATGTCGTCAAAGAGGTCCTGGTGTATACCATAACAATATAATATTTTGGACGGAGGGTCTTTAGGATACATGTCATTGACATTGGCCAAAAGCTTATACACCCACTGGCTTTTTCCACTTCCGGTCTGTCCGCATATCCACATGCTTGAACAGGATTGAAAGGGTAGGGTGCAATTCATTTTTTAAGGTTTGGACTAGGCAAAGCGTAACCGATACAGCTACTAAGCAAACTTATCCAAAGCTCGGTAGATCCGTTTTGCAAAGACAGGTTTACAATAGAGGTAATTATGATGACGTACACAATGATCATCTGACAAAAGTATACGATTTCAGCTTTCGGTAACCGGGCTCCTAACAAATGCCATTTTTCAGTGTTTGACCGATTTTCGTCATCTGATTTGTGATCGTAAATGAACGTTTCGTTTTCGGGCGCAGGGGAAGCCATATTCTTACGTTGGAAATAATAAATAGACGTGAACGATGTATTCTTACATATAATTTTAATAAGGCAAGGTTGTCAATCATTCAAACATACAAAATCATAGTTGCAAGAATATAAAACATTACTGTCAACATTCATAGGAGTTTCAGAAACGTTGATACTGAAGACGGTAAACATTAACGAACATCTAAATACAATTAATTTGCGCGTATGTTAAGCTATATATCATCAGTCGCAAAATATAAAATGGTGTTGACAGAATCCATGCATGTTATTTTCAAAAATTAATACGGTACATACAAAAACAGATAAACCAATCACAAAATGTCGAACGACAAAAGCAAAAATACAAATATTGTTAATGAAAATTTATGTATACATGAGCAAAAATGTAATCATCATTTACAAAAACTGAAACGGTATATACAAAAACAGATAAACCAATCACAAAATGTCGAACGACAAAAGCAAAAATACAAATATTGTTAATGGAAATTTATGTATACATGAGCAAAAATATAATCATCATTTACAAAAATTAATACGGTACATACAAAAACAGATAAACCAATCACAAAATGTCGAACGACAAAAGCAAAAATGCAAACATTGCTAATGGAAATTAATGTATACATGAGCAAAAATGTTATCATCATTTACAAAAACTGAAACGGTTTATACAAAAAACAAATAAACCAATCACAAAATGTCGAACGACAAAAGCAAAAATACAAATATTGTTAATGAAAATTTATGTATACATGAGCAAAAATGTAATTATCATTTACAAAAACTGAAACGGTATATACAAAAAACAAATAAACCAATCACAAAATTTCGAACGACAAAAACAAAAAAACACAAACATTGTTAATGAAAATTAATGTATACATGAGCAAAAACGTAATTATCATTTACAAAAACTGAAACGGTATATACAAAAACAGATAAACCAATCACAAAATGTCGAACGACAAAAGCAAAAATACAAACACTGTTAATGAAAATTTATGTATACATGAGCAAAAACGTAATCGTCATTTACAAAAACTGAAACGGTATATACAAAAACAGATAAACCAATCACAAAATGTCGAACGACAAAAGCAAAAATACAAACACTGCTAATGGAAATTTATGTATTCATGAGCAAAAATGTAATCGTCATTTACAAAAACTGAAACGGTATATACAAAAACAGATAAACCAATCACAAAATGTCGAACGACAAAAGCAAAAATACAAACACTGTTAATGGAAATTAATGTATACATGAGCAAAAATGTAATCATCATTTACAAAAACTGAAAACGGCAATAACAAATACTGTACAAAGCATTAACAAATAAAGAAATGCCAATATCAATATTAGTTATATGAATGACAAATGTAGGAATGGCAACAGCAGTATTCAACCTTAACGTGCAAACTTAACAAAATATATTACAACATCAACTATAACTATCATAAAATGCTTCATTTACATTTATTTGTGACCATGGTACGAATGGAAAGCTATAACATATGTTAACGCATGACAAGAAACAAAATAATAACACAGTTTTGGGCATAGAACACATTTGTAGTTTTTATTTGACACAATGCAACAAATGGGGAAAGGACAAATACATAACAGTAACAATAATAAGACAACATTGGTGGATATTTACATATTCAAATCGATCTATGATCGTCCATGTATATATTTTAGAAACCATACGGCACAGTGTCGTAATTGTCCAATCTTCGTCTTTTAGTATAAACCATTTGGTATGTTTTACATTCTTCACGATTAAACAATTTACGTTTTCTTTGATCTCTACAAATTTTCATTGAATTAGTCACTTCAATGGTTTTGCGTTCAGAAGCGTTTGTGACAATTTCTTTGACGCTATCAAAATTAATCAAATTGCTATTTGTAAAGTTCAAAGAAAACCCTCGCACTTTGCACGTTTCTTTTCCTTTGCTCGTTCTATAAGCGTAGTTTTTTGGTCCTCCAGACACAAACTCTACGATGTGGTCTTTTACATCGACTTCGTCCGTCAGCTCGCCCAGATAATCTCCTAATGGTGGATCATATTGACCAGGTCGGCTGACATAGATTACGCTATCCGTATCGTAGTATAGTACTCTTCTATCCAGGCGTTCAAGCACATCGTAGAGTTTAAGTCTGGCCCAACAGGTTGTAAATGTAGCCAGGTAGATATTGGTCTTGTTATCTTCGGGTATACAATCCTTTTTATATACCCAATCTACCTGGATCATATCGTCCGCGATAATGTGGAAGTTTTGGGGATCTTTCATCGGGTCGCTGAATACCTTGAAGAAATTGGCTTCCTCGGTTTCGTGAAAGAAATCCGTTTGTCTCATATTCAGGCGCTGGCCGAATTTTCCCCAGAAACAATTAAGCAAAAGCTTAGACAACGCCCTTAAACCCGGATTCTTCTGTATGCTCGCCGGGTCAAGGGCGACACCTTCTTTTGCGAAATATTCTTGCACGTATTTCGCCATATCCTCGTCGGTCTGAATCCATTCTGGTGCTCCACTGGCTTCCTGCTTAAACTTCAAAAACGTGTTGATATACGACGAAAATAAACCGCCTTGTTGTGTCTCGGGATCGTACTCGGTTTTCTCGGTCCAGTGGTATACCTCGTATATACGGAGAACTTTGTATCCCAATCGAATTGCGGTTTCTAATTCTGGGGTACACCAAGTACCAACAAGGCATCTATTTTCGTCGGAGCAAGTACAGCTGTTTTCATTTTCCTGATCAGCACACGTTCGACAAAGCGGAAATTTCAGTTTCCCGTTAGACCTGTATGGGAGGACCGGGTGGTAAAGTCCTCTAGGGGGTAAAACTTTCACCTTGGCAATCCCAAAATACTGGTCTATCGGTTTGAAATTAGATGTGATCACTTCAGGGTGGCCAGTCGGATACTCGCAGTACTTGTTAACCCAGGGATAGAGACTCGTAAAATCGACGTACTTGATCTGCTCATCTCCTGATGCTTTATAATAAAGCTGGCTGGCATTAGTACGTCCGCCGAAAAAGCTGTCCCTGGGATCTAATCTGTCGCTGATGTCCAAGTTCTGTATGAAGCTGTTCAAGTCGGGATTTTTCTGGGCTTGTTCTTTGAAGTCGTGTTCCCAAATGCAAACGTACTTCATACCCAGTCTCTCTATGTAAGTTTTCTTCTTTAAGGTGACAGCATACAATTCAGACATCGACTGGCCTGTGCATGGATGTTTGGTACTTTCCCTGTCCGTGGGAAAGCAAACATCGCACCCGTGAAAAACGCAACCGTGATACTCGTATGCCGTGTTGGTTGCTTCGCAATAACCATCTAGCTTGTATCTTGTACCCGGTAAACGTTTTTCACCTCCGTTCAAGGCGTGCTGGATAGCGATGCCGTTTGAATAAGCCATCCACTCAAGCCATTGAATCGATGCCTTGCTGTACGTTTCCTCTTGTCCCCCCTGTGGTGGTACTTTCGCAATTGGCGATCGGATGAATCGCCTCTCGGTGATTTGATCATTCAAATCGCTCTCTTTAACCCACTGGTTGTTGAGCCATACCTCCAGGTTACCGTCGATGTATTTAGCCTTAATCCATGTATGCCCACCATTTAATTTGACCTTCCATTCTTCTTCCAAATACTTAGTTTTATACACTCCCATGCAGACACTGGCGATGGTAACATAGTCAAAAGGATCTATCGCCACATCTTTCACCTCTTGGTTGCCTTTCTTTGTACTCACAAATGCACGGGTCGTGGTAGAGGAGATCAGGAGTTGTCTGAACTTGAGGCAAGCTTGTCGAAGAATGTCGACGTCGCTGACACAATATTCTTTAATCTCTTTTCTGAAATCGAACCGTTGGTCTTTGACGTTTTGGTACCATTCCAGAAACTCCTTGCGTTCCTTAGACGTCATAAAGTTGTAGCCGTAGAACTCTGGTGCCGGATAGCTTCCGACATAACTTTGGTTTTCTTTACGATTAAAGTGATGCGGAAACCACCCCTTTTTTAGTTCCTTTAACCCAAAGGCCTCTGGGAGAGCTGCCAACTTCATGGGAAGGAAGTTTAAACTGTCGATGACTTGAATGTGTAGCCCCTTTTCAACAGTCATGTACATAATCTTGCTGCCATTGTAGATTATTTTGCCAGGGCGCATACTGTTATCTATAAGGTGTTCCAGCAAAAAATAACCGTCATAACCCTTTAGATTGTGGGCTATCACCTTGAAATTTTTATGCTGTTCCGTAAACAGCCACTGGCAAAATTTCGTGGCAGTGTCCTCTCCTTGGAAGGTAACCTGTCTGAACCCGCAAGTCTCAGGACATGGGCCTTGATCGTCTTCGTCTCCACCCGGTTTTAGGCATTTGTCGCATCGAGGACCGCAATCGTCGCATTTTGAATCCGCAGTCACGTGGATATCAATGCAACTGTTGCATACGGACTGCGCCACCACATAATTCGGTCTATGGGTTGTTCGTCCGCACCAAGCGGTTCTGCAATTTTGGCATTTTCTGCACTTGGCGCATTTGTGATCCGATTTACAGTCTTTGCACTCTTTTTGAGATGGAGCGTAACCGTCTTGGCATGTGCTGACCTCGTCCTGACTACACTCGAAATCAAAGAAGATAAAATTGGCATTCAGCGAGGACTTGAAGGGCGTTGCTCTCATGTAACACATGTGTCCAGGCAAAACGTATTGTTCGCAACTCGAACACATGTATTCCCCACACTTGTGTTGTTCTATCTTCCTGATAACGCGGTTGACCACCTTAAAGCAAATGGAACATTTCCACCATTTCTGACATTGCGAAGGGCCACTTCTCTTGGATCCTGCCTTAGCCACTGGTACCTTCTTATGGGCTTGGTAACAGTCGATTGACCGGCACTCCATATTACAATCGTTGCATTTCACGGACTGCGTCTTTCGGCACTCTTGGCGTTTGCATATGATGCATGAAGTGTCACACCGGTGTTTTTCCCTCGTGTCATAATGTTTTAAACAGGAGCTGCAGAAATAAACAGCACTGAAAAAAGCGGTAATACTCGTTAAACTGTGGAAGTGCTCGTCATCCACGAGATATATGTATATACAGGGCCTTTCGTCCGTGCTCGGAGTGGTGATGAACTTGTTGCCTAATCTGGCACTCACCACCATGATTCGAACACCGAGGACGTCCTCAAAGGCTGGAATGTCGCCCAAACTAGCCGGTCTGTCGAGGGGAACACCCGCCATACGACTGATGGCTTCTGCCATGTCCCTTTGCTGTTTTCGTCCGGATTTTCTAATGTCGTCGTAACAGGAAAGAGGTACTTTACGGTGCTCTAAGATAAGCTGAAGATTTGACTTTGCTCCTCTTGTATTAGTAATGTCTTTCCACTCGGAAGGAGAACACCGGTTCAGTTTGGCCCAACTAACGCTTATCGCCCTGGCCATACACAGTTTATCGTTATTTACAATTGTCACGATACTTTTCTTCAAGTTTATGGAATTTTTCTTGCCGCTAAGTTTGGTAATTCGACGTCTGGCTCCACCTTTTGGCAAGTCAACTGACCCCACCGTAATGTCGAAACTCTCATCTACAGACAGATTTTGGTGACTATTTAACACCTTTTCAATCGTCTCCATCACTGTGTCCGCGTTAAGCTGGTCCCAAGGTTGAAGAGGTACAACGATTGGGTCGTGCAAATCGTCATGCTGAATGATGACACGTCCCAAATCGTTTCCCGCCAAGTTGCCCCTCGCTTGGTCCAAAACGTCGTCGAACATGTCGTGCAGTCCTTCTCTAATGTCGTTGAGACGTTGACCATGATGTTGATCGTCCACCTGAAAAATTGTAACAAAGTCAATTACTTGAAGAAAAGAAACATTGATTAAAACATGCATGTGTGCTTACACGCGCTTATGTATGTGTGAATGTGCATGCTTAATACGCGTATGTATGTATGTATGTATGTATGTATGTATGTATGTATGTATGTATGTATGTGTATGCGTAAATGCATGCATGCACGCATGCATGTGTGTATTTGTATGCGTAATTGCACGCATGCACGCATGTGTGTGTGCGTGTATTTGTGTGTGCGTGCGTGTGTAGACTGATGAAAAATCGTAATAATGCAAACCAGGCGTGGGATGAAATGTATAGACGATAAATTGGTGTTGGTATAGGTGATTTTCATAGCGTTAAATGTATATTTTTAACACATTGTGCATATCTGAACTTAAAGATGTCGGATGTTCTCTTACCTTGACCTCATAGCACGTGTCTACTGCAGCGTTTTTTGCGTATGTGCGTTTGGTCTTCTGTCGACAGGTATAATTAAGCCCTGGAGCAGCTGGTGGCGTATCCGGTCTGTGAGACGGTCCTGGCCGTGGCTCATCCCCTCTTCCTCGCTGTAATGTAATATTTGACAATCGTTTATAATGACAAGTAGTTCACTTAAATGGCAAATACAATGATACATGCATTGTTTTTTTCCTTATGCAAAATGCTCGAATTTCAGTAACACGAATGTCTATATATATCTTCTTGGTTATTTACATCATGAAAATTAATAATTTATAATGCCTGATACAAAAAAAAAAATGATTAACTTTTCGCAGGGAAACTAACCTGTACAGTTTGTGGGGTATCCGGTATTTGAGACGGTCCAGACTGAGGTTCATCCCCACTTCCATACTGTAAAGAGAACGCAATAGATATTTTTTTTTTATATAATTGCGAGTAAACTGACAAACCGACCGATTTTTACTCTATAAAGCGAACACAATGCACGTTTTTAATAGTTAGTATAGATTTTTCTTATTTTCATTTGTAAAATTAAGTTTAATACAGCGTAAATATGCAATACAACAAAAATGCGTGGTCTGTGTGACCAGTCAGTATAAAAACTGAATTCATTGGTTATAAGTTCATACCAAACACGATGAAACGCTAATAAACAAAAGCTAACCTGTACAGGCGGCAGAGTATCCATTTTGTGAGACGGTTCCGGCTGTTCTTCATTCCTACTTTCTTCCTGTAAAATTTCATTATAAGAATTAAGAGCCTCGTAGAACAGCTATATAGCAGATCGAGCTTTAAACAAAACTTCTGTTAAAAACTAAATTTAAAATAATGCTAGTCTATGTATCCAGATGAAAGTTGCAGAATTACATTAATGCTATTTCATGTTGCCAAATTGAAAGGGTCAGGTAGCGGTATGGCGGTATTTCCTGTTCCATAAACATGTTCACCGCTCTTTAAGGATCTATGTTTTATTTTTCATTCATAGGAAACTACTTCATCGCTTCGCAATCAAAAAGCCAAACGAAAAATGTAAGGCAAATACGAAAGCATAGAATCATACAAACAAAAGTATTTACGAGTTACTAACCTGTAACGACCGACTCTCTCGGCAATTCGTTGTAGCCATGTCGTTCTCTGTTCGATCTTGTGTCTGTAACCAAATAATAATAATAATAATAATAATTTGAATCATGCAAATATTAAAACTACTACACTATATGATTTGTTTTTTAACATAATAAAGCATTAAATGCTTCACAAGAATCATGAGATAGTTAGAGCTGTATAATTATCTAAAACATGTACAATAAGAATTGACAAAATGGCGTCAGAAGAATTTTACCTGCGTCAATGGATTCCATTCACCATCATTTATACAGTCTTGAGCCAATGAATCCATTTCGTCGTCAAACTCTAATACCCTGGTTGCCTTTTCGATCTCATCTTTCTCTTCTTGCTCTTTGACAAACTCGAGCGCTAACTCCAAATTGCTGTCATCTTGCGCCTGGTCGAATGTCCGCATCACATTGTCAAGTTGTTCCATAATAAAATCATTGTCAATTTGCGGGTTTCTTAATTGAAACAAGCGCAATCGTACCACTGGTGTTTCTTGCAAATTCCAAAATACTGCAAACGCGTTTAATTCATCAACATCCGTGAAAGAATTTATTATACTTTCCAACGCTCCGGTATATGTATCCATGTTGATCACTTTATTGGGAATAAAGGCCGTTTACAGACATATGCGATCTTACCTGGCATCAGAAATCAAAACGAGGCTACCCGATATTGATTGGTTAATAATTCTTCTGATAGGCGTGGCTTCCTTGAAATATCCGTTTTCATAGACAATGATTGACAGGCTCTATACTTTGGCGGTAAAAATTGAAGGTGTGCTGATCATGGTCCTATAAAATCGTACATCGTACGTTTATTTTTGTTCATGAAATTGGCACCCTTTTCATAAAAAATACAAATTCTAAATGACGAAAAAAAATGAAGACGTGCTGATCATAGTCTATAAAAATTGTACATCGTATGTCTATGAAATTGGCATCCTATGATCACAGAAAAATGAGAGATGCACTGAAATATTTGCATCGAAATATTTGATGGGATGAACAAACTATGATAGTCCAATTAGGAATCGTAAGCAGATTTAAGGCGATTATCGCCACTTCAGACATATTCTGCATAATTTTTAAGTCGCTTAATTTATAGATAAACCAACTAATGTCCAACTGGATTATTTCAGACGAGACATGTAAGTTATAATGCAAATTATATTACTGAGGGTCTTTGGATATTAATTAGACAATGGCAACATTAGGTCTAATCTTATCAAAAGATGATGTGCAATCGTATTCGAAGGTATTTCTTTTCGTTTAAAACGTATCTATAAATGATGTGTGCGAAATATTTAGGTACATGCACTACCGACTTTTATTTATCACTACTTAGACAATGCGGAAAAGTCTCGCATTAAATGCAGTTTCTTTCAGTATAAGATGGTCTTCTTAACTGAAACGGTTTCTTGGTACGACGCGGCTATTAACTGGCATCGCAAACCGCCAAATTATAGTTCGATCCTGGATATAATTTTGGCTAAATATGATCAATTATCGCCTCCTTATGAAACGAAGCCGAAGGATCGCGTTTTTGGTTGCATAAAGTATCGGTTTTGACTAAATAATTAATAAGTTAGGGAAAATAATTTCTGCATCTAATTCTGTGCGAGCGGGGGGCAAACGATGACAGACGGTTAAAAAGGGTGCCTTAGATAGCGACCAAAGACAAAATGTGCCTTCCTTAAACGTCGACTATAGTGCTCTAGGTAACCGGTATAAAACGTGCGTGTACTGTACATTAATATATATATATCGCTAAAAACTGTTCCTGTCATTCTTGTTGGTGCGTACTTACATTTTTCTGTTTTGATAGCTTTTTTCCTTTTAGGATTGACGCGGCTGTTGTCTGGTTTCGCAGTGAAAGCGCCAAAATAATAGTTGACCGTAGCTAAATATGAACAATTATCGCCTGCTAATATAATGAAGCTGCAAGAGCCTAAGTATCGGTCTTATTATTAATAGGGGTCTTTTTCTGTACAAATCGGCTTAAAATGACATACCCTAAAATGATGTCTCGTCTGTCCATTCTCTTATTCGTATGTTTGTTCGTTCGTTTGTAATGCGGTTTAACGTCCCAGCGATCATATTTTCAGTCATGTCGGGACAAGGGGGCACCGCTTCCTGGGTTTTAGTCAGTACTCATGAGGCAGTTAATGCTTCTTGCTCGAGGACGCGGAACGGTGACTCAAATGGGGGATCGAACCCCTTATTCGTGAGGCACTGATCAGGCTGCGCCTGATCAGACTTCGCATATCCTACGTTTTTCGCGCGCGCGTCTTCCCGTGGCGCGGCTCCTTCTCGGCGCTTCGCGCCGAGTCAATATTGATTCGTTCCTAGAATTAATTATAACCAATTAACGCCTCTACGGCGTTATTATTACGTAATGTTGCGTAATCTTGAATAACTACCCCCAAAGTGACGACCCTACTACTATTATAAGCCTTCTGGTTCTGGAGAAGAAGATTGTTTAAGGTTTTTGCTATTTATAGCCATGGCGGCCATCTTGGTCATGTGAGCTTGACCATTTATACTATAATAATGTTATTAATCAAGTAATTTCGTATTGCCCCAGTTACAGGGTCCGAGGTCTGCTGTATTGGCCCGAGGCGGACAGCTGGCCGAGGACCTGTAACTGGGCCAATACGAAATTACTTGTTTAATGACAACTTTATTAATTAACGTTTCTATTTGAATTGTGCCCTTTGACAATTTAGTGCACAACACAATGAATAAAAAAAATTAGGCACATGCATGTACATGCACAAAAAATAGCAACCGTCCTCTTCTGCTTTAAACACTGAAGCCACGATTAGAGGCCTATAAACTACAGAAAATTATTTGATAAAATCTGGAATGCAGGCATCGAAACACTGCGAAATTCGTGATAGTGAATCGACACTTGAGGAGAAAACCAGGGAAGAAGGCAAATGAACATAATAACAATGTAGAGCGGGTTCGGGTGTTAGTGAACCATAGGCAGTTAGTGAACCATGGCTGTATTGCATACTTTTTGACCTGTATCGCTTATTTATATAAATAAGTGCTTAATATGAGCGAAAACGCATATTCTCACTTATCTCTGATGCACAGCTCTCACAGACTTGATGCAAGACCAACAATTATACTATTTGATTGGAAGACTCCAAATTTGTCTGTTCTTAGAAAGCCATTTAAAAAGAGGACTTTGGGCTGTTTGGGTTCACACCCCAAAATGTGCTTATTTTTAAAAGCAATTGATAAAAACCGGTATACAAACCAATTCAGCAACTGATTCTCGCTACAAGTGATATCTAGCTTTGCTCATTTAGGTCATATATGGGGTTCACTAATACCCGACAAATTTTTACCGGAGGGTATTAGTGAACCATGAAATCTTGTGACCACAACTATTCCATTTTCATAGTTCTAATCTCAGTGTTTTTGAATCAGTCTATGTTGTTAAAGATGAAATTGACAACAAAACTTCGCAAAATTTGAAATAATTTGCTAGGAATACAAAAAAAAGAGCGTTACTCGGCCGTGAGATGAACTAATTGAGCTGAATAAACATGGAACACACATAACATTTAATTATAAAGATGTTAACTATGATAACTATGCTGCCTTCTTTAATTGCACGCCGCGGGGTCGGGCGTCAGACTCTATGATGGCCCCGACTTAAAGCTATTCATTTTAGTTGGTTGGGGCCGGAGCTTCTTGTCTGTTGCTTGGCCCACCGGGGTCCAACTGGTGTTTTTCTTTTGCTCTGGAGTTAGTAGGTTATTCGGCGCCCAGGGATCTCCATCGTCGGGCAGCTTACTCAATCTGTGAGTCCTGGTTTTTGATTCATCAGGATGTTTATCATGATTTATTTGTTTGTTCTTGATGATTCATTGACTAGTTAGAGATTCACCACGAGGACCGAAGAACTAACTAAATGTTATGAACCACTGCAGAAGCTGAGGGTAAGGTTAGGTACCTGTATAACCGGTTTAAGCCCGCCAGTAACTTTGTGTTACTGATCGTTCCAAGTCGATACTTCTGTGGTGGTTCTTTTTGTTTTATGTCTTGGTGTTTAAAAACATTTTGGTGCTGTTGGCGCCTTATGTATGTTTTCATATTTTTAGTTAAGTTATGGTAACTTAGTGGCCACCTATTGGGAAAATAGCTGCTCATTCGGCTTACGATATGTTTCATGGTATAAGTACCTGATTGTTAGTTTGGTTTTTTCCCACCGCGGTTTTTGGAGTGGGAATCTTTTTCTGATTGCGCCTTTTCCTGATCTTTGCCTACTTGTACCTTTTTTGTGACATGTAATATATATAGATAACATTACTAGTATGTTATTCACGTCAAACACGGTTACCCTATGGATCATTATCTCGTTTTGGGTCTCAAGGCTAATAAAATCTGTATTTTTAAAACTCACTGTCCGTTCATTAGTTTCTGGTATTTTTGGTGAACTGTCTTGAGACGTATGTATTCTTTAACTTTTATGCTTAGAATTGTTATGAATTACACAGGAATGACGGGATATCACATGATTTCAGCAATGAATAAAAGTATATTGCTATTTTAGTGAAAAAAAAAATAATGACTCTGACCATAAAAATTTCCACAGTTGATGTTGTAATGACGAAAAGTGCATTTACAGAACAGTTTGTCCTCTAGAATTGCTTGTACTACATGATAATTAAACATGTTAATGCTATTAGCTATATGCTTTCAAAAGGCTTTCAAAACACTTTTATTAAGATACTAGGGGATTCACTTTTACCCTCCATTACTGTCCACTAATACCCGATGGGTTCACTAACTGCCTCCCCGAAGTATACCTCTTTCATGCACCAAACTAACCCCGCCTGCTCGTGTGATCAGCGCCGAGGTAAATAAGTAAATAAATAAATAACGTTTCATAAGATAAAACATAGTCAACAAACGGTTGAAACGCCTTTGAGGCTTGGCGAGCCGGAGTAAAATGCCTACAAACCTTGTGTTTCCATATAAGATTGACTAGATCTACTGTAGATACAAAATAAACCAAACTTGTAGTTAATTAATAACTTTCATTGTCTCTTCCTGATGCTAGCGGTTTCAGAGAAGATGTTTGAATATTATGGTCATATAAATGTAGATAGCCCCGGGGCAAGGGCAGACAACCTCCTACAGACAAATCTCTTTCATAAACATAAATATTCTGTCCATTTGCCCATTTCCCGCAAATTTTGCCCTTCAAATCATATTTTAACAATTTTCCCAATTCAAATGCATGGGCGACCTATGTTGACCTTGCCGTAAATAGGTCAAGGTTATCCTAGGTGTCATAATTTATATAAAAAGGTACAAGTAGGCAAAGATCAGGAAAAGGCGCAATCAGAAAGAGATTCCCACTCCAAAAACCGAGGTGGGAAAAAACCAAACTAACAATCAGGCACTTATACCATGAAACATATCGTAACATATCGTCATAATTTATATAAACTTTGTAGAGCTCTATTGCCTGATGCTTCATGCCAAGTTTCAAAATCATAAGCCTTCTGGTTCTGCAGAAGATTTTAAAGGTTTTTCCTTTTTATAGCCATGGCGGCCATCTTGGTCATGTGATTGACCATTTATACAAACATTTGTTCCCCCTTCCTAACGATGCTCCACATGAAAAGGTACAAGTAGGCATAGATCAGGAAAAGGCGCAATCAGAAAAAGATTCCCGCTCCGAAAACCGAGGTGGGGAAAAAACCAAACTAACAATCAGGGCCCAGTTGTTCAAAACATCGTTAGCTTAACGGTGTCGTTAAGCCCTAAATTTGTTAGCTAAATATTGACTTCAAAAGCAAATACACTGTTATTTTTTGTTAAAAAATGTGAGAATCCTTTGCAATGCAAAGGATTCTCACATTTTTTCAACAAAAAATAACAGTGTATTTGTAATATTCATGTTTGAAATTTTAACGAATCGTTAACTAACGACATCGTTAATTTTGAACAACTGGCCCCAGGTACTTATACCATGAAACATATCGTAAGCCGAATGAGCAGCTATTTTCCCAATAGGTGGCCACTCAGTTACCTTAACTTAACTAAAAATATGAAAACATACATAAGGCGCCAACAGCACAAAAAATTTTTAAACACCAAGACATAAAACAAAAAGAACCACTACAGAAGTATCGACTTGGAACGATCAGTAACACAAAGTTACTGGCGGGCTTAAACCGGTTTTACAGGTACGTAACCTCACCCTCAGCTTCTGTAGTGGTTCAGTGATAAACAAGAAATAAGAAATACTAAACATAGATACCAACGTTTAACATGAATAACGGAAAGCAGAGCGAGCAGCTATTGAAGGTATTAGGTGGTCACAGTGCTAGCTTGGACAGAACAAGTAAATGCAGAGGGCTAAGTGAACAGCCACTATATTCGGGTGGTCACAAAGCCATGCAACATGAAACTCGTAATTGGAAAAACTTTGGTAAGTGTGAACCAGAACAGCAGTACCGCCTTGGTACGGTCAGTTATAAAATAACTGGGGGGCTTAAACCGGTTTTACAGGTACCTAACCTCACCCTCAGCCTCTGCAGTGGTTCATAACATTTAGTTAGTTCTTCGGTCCTCGTGGTGAATCTCTAACTAGTCGACGAATCATCAAGAACAAACAAATAAATCATGATAAACATCCTGATGAATCAAAAACGAGGACTCACAGATTGAGTAAGCTGCCCGACGATGAAGCTTGGCTTTGATTGGCCCAGAGGAGAAGACGTTTGAACATTGTGAACAACGACGACGACAACGACGGAGCATGGGTATACTATAAGCTCACCTTGTCAGCCCAACGGCTCAGGTGTGCTAACAAATAGAACCACAACAGAAGTATCGCCTTGGAACGGTTAGTAATATAAATTTACTGGGGGGGGGGGGCTTAAGTCGATTTTATAGGCGCTTAACCTCACCCTCATCTTCTGCAGTGGTTCACAGCTTTTAGTTAGTTGTTCGGTCCTCGTGGTGAACCTCCAACTAGTCAATGAATCATCAAGAACATACAAATAAATCATGATAACCACCATAATGGATCAAAAACGAGGACTCACAGATTCAGTAAGCTGCCCGACGATAGAGAGCTCTGTACGCCGAATAACTAACTGAAACCCGAAGCAAAAGAAAACACCAATTGAACACCAATGGATAGGCACCAGACAAAAAGCTCCGGCCCCAACCAACTTAAATGGATAGCTTTATGTCGGGGACATCATAGAGTCTGACGCCCGACCCACCGGTGTGCAATTTAAGAAGGCAGCTTAGTTATCAACCATAATTGGGTTAAACACTTAGCATACAGACTGTCGCATAATATTCAAGTTATAAGCTATACGTCTGTAATGTGTTATGATTTTTTCTGAACTGAAAAGAAAATTCCTTCCTTCCTATTAGTTTCTTAAATATCAGAGAGAGAGAGAGAGAGAGAAAGAGAGAGAGAGAGAGAGCATAACGAAAACCGAAAACTCGCCCATGCAATATACAGATATTTTTAGCTGAAAAACAAAATGAAAATTTAAGCAAAAAAAAACAAAACAAAAAAAAAAAACAAAAAAAAAAAAAAAAAAAAAAAACAAGGCAATTTTAAAATTTTTGCTCAAAACATAGATCGTGGGTACACGATTCGAACGAATACACACAATCTATGTTTTGGACCAAAAATGAAAAATATGTATACCCCTATACACCCCAGTTTTACTATATAAAGGTGGGCTTTAAGAGGGTAACCATTGCACAGACATGCTTTCCTGATAAAAGAGCCTTACACGCATTGTTCTGTGCCGGGAATGCGTCTACTGGTGATAGTCCTTTATATCCATCAACGCCCTTATCTTCGTCAGGAAACTTTCCCTACAATAGATTTATTTAAAAAATCTACATGTAGGTGGATATCAATGTTAGATAAAAAGGTCTTTTCAAAAAGAAAAAAAAATCTTCCTATTAAAAGATACTCTTGTCAGAAACATTCCGAACATATATTAGCGATGTCCTAATTTTGAACGACCTGAAACCCATACAAGCATAAACAAATAAAATATAAACGTTTGATCCCGCCTTGAAATTCTCAAACGAGAAATAAGTATAACAATAAAAAGGCAAAATACGATAGAGATCAGTAGAAACCGCGGAGTAGCAGCATTACCCATGAGATGGCCACTCAGTTACATGATATATTGACGTCCCCAAAACTGAACAGAAGAGCCCCAATAGAGCTACAACATTGGAAGAAAAATCTGGCATAATGCATTTGTTCGGATAGGCCTCTGAAAAGGTAAGATTCTGGTCCAAGTTTCTGTTCATTGACTTGACCCTCTTTTAAGAACTCTTACATACTATCGATAGAAAAAGTGTACCTGCCACAGATTCATTCTTGAGTTCTGGAACTTGTCTCCCCATGGATAACGTTTACCTGTAAGTATAATTTAATTTTTATATAGTTTATTTTTAGCTAGGCACCCTTAGACATCATAAATTCAATAGGATGCCATTTGGACTCCGAAAATCTCCAGTCAGCTTCCAAAGACTAATGGAGAGGTGCATTGGAGATTTTAGTCTCAAGGATTGCATCATTTGGAGAACACATCAATCAGCATCGACTACGATATAGCGCCTATAGGAAAACTATCAGGAAATGTGAATCGGGTATATCATAGGCAAGTTTTGTCGTACGCTAGAATTCCAACAGATCCCGAAAAGCTAGAACTTCCAGGAAGCGTGATCTTTTATATATCTTTTCTCCCTTATTATAAAATGACCATTGAACCTTAATAGGCATATGTGCCCAGCACTTACATACATGTACTTATTAACTACTTGATTTAAAGTTTGCACTCTGTCAATCAATCTTTTTATATTACCATGATTAAGCTATACAATTTATTAAATTTGCAAGCGTAATGCAATCACGGTCAGGGTACCTTTTAATTCTGCTCTAGCTGCAAATTCCCACTCATCTTCTGTCGGCAGTCGTTTACCAATAAACTGGCAATATGCCCGCGCATCATAGTAACTCACGTGCACAACTGGGTAATCTAGCTTAAATCGGACACTTGTACCAGCACCTGCAGGCTAAAAACATAATATGCTATCAGTGAAAATCATGTTTGATGTAAAGCATTAATATAGCTTTATATTTATTATTTTTATGATATTATTATTTTTATTTATTATACTATTTGTCTTTTTCGATATTAACTAATTTTTGGCCTCCGTTGGGCATCCTTTCTAAAACATGTCGTCATATCAATCCTACTGAAAATTATGTATCAACCTACTCGAAAATAACTATTTGCGTATCAAAATATTACCTTTCCGCTACGTCCTAACATGTCTTGATAAGAATAACTGTTTTCGGGTAGAGTCACTCTTGTTCAAGATGGTGTTCCCTTTCGGCTTAGCACAGCTGTATATCTGTGGAGACCTTATTTAATGGTTTGCTTTATTTTTTATAATAATTGATTTACAGTCAAAATCGTACCCTGTCCCACTGTGCGCCTGTAACCTTAAGCCACCAGGATTTGCCCTCGGTCTCGGTCGCCCACTTCCTCTTGACGATTTTCGACACTTGATAGGACGGAACCATACTGTAGCCGGATTCTTCAGCATCCGTTCGAAACCGCGGCTTCTTAAGTTTATAACGCCTAGAAACATAGTACAGATATGCCGTCACTTTGGCATCTTTTGCTGATGTGCAGTACATGCATTGCCGGAAGTGAGTCGATAGTGCCATCAATACTTTCGCTTGATGTTGTAAACAGTTAAACAAATACCGTTCGTGCATGTAATTTGCATTTGAGAGTATAAGGTATTACCCGTACGACTTCTTAGCTTAAAGTCTCAAATAACAAACAAACAAATGACAACTCCTCTACAACGAACTAATATGACGTTTAATATTAGCTAAACGGGGATCGCCAACTTCCATCGAGAAAACAACAGAATAACAGTCGAAGAGGTGATATGGATGAAATATGGAAAATATTGTAAATATGATTTACCAGAACTGAGCATTAGTGACTGGGTAAACGTCCATATAGAAAGGTTTTACTTCAGTCTCATATACCGGGTACTCCAACCGAGACTTCGGGTCATTGAATCCGGTCTGGAAACGCCCACCCATCTGGCGTCGCATGATGTCTTTGAAATCATAACTGGTACCCAGAAGCACTGCAAAGAGATGTCCAAAGTCACACATGGAAACAGTAACAAAACAATAAAAATGGAATTTTCTATAAACATGCCGAGACGAAAGGCATTGCTGTTAACACGTACAGTCTGGCCGGCTTCATATATGCAATTGTTTCAGACTGGTTTAAAATCTTACGTTAGTTATTAGAGAGAGAGAGAGAGAGAGAGAGAGAGAGTACTTACTTGTATTTATTTCTTGATGTGTTAAACTGTAAACTCGAAAAATACACGATAATAGAAAAATGTAAGATATCTTGATGAAAACATCCGTTGAAGCCATATTTCACGTATAAAACACAAAAAGGCACGAAAAAGGTGTAACGATGAAAATGATATTACAAAAATACAATCTGTGACAATATGGACAACGTGTTAATGATTAACTGGAAGGATGAGAAAATTAGAGTTTTACGTGGACTTATTCATTCTTTTCTTCTTTCATAACTTAAATCTATAATTGCAACAGCTGTGCCGTATTATTGTAACTGACTGTTGTTACCGTGTTGTTCAAGAGACCACTTGGTTCAGTACAGTATCGATAATTTTGTTTAATACTCATTTGTAATTTATTATTTTGATTTATCAACTTTTGGTAAGAATCAATGGTACCAAAAATCTGGATGCCCTAGTAGCTACCGCATCTACATGTCGTGCCAGCTGATCATTACGAAAACTTGCCCATGCAATAAACGGAGACTTTTTGAGCTTTAAAAATTGAAAATTTTCAGCTGGAAAATTTTGATATTTTTCTTATTTTTGCTCAAAACATAGATTGTGGGTACACGTTAGAACCGCCTCCGCGAGGCGGTTCAAACGAGTATCCACAATCTATGTTATGGAGCAAAAATAAGAAAAATAGGTATACCCCTGCAAACCCCAGTTTTACTATATAAAAGTGGGGTGTACGGGGGTATTCATTGCACGGACATGTATTCCTGATGTGTAATCACTGACGAAAACGCGGAGATACATTCCGTTGTCTACCACTTTAAGGGTGTGACCATGGAGCCTGTATTCTGTTTGTCTCTCGAAACATATGTTTTGTAGGTGAAAGTCATCTGCCACCTTGACACCGTCTTTCCTGATCGTTCCAAGTCGATACTTCTGTGGTGGTTCTTTTTGTTTTATGTCTTGGTGTTTAAAATATTTTTGTGCTGTTGGCGCCTTATGTATGTTTTCATATTTTTAGTTAAGGTAACTGAGTGGCCACCTATTGGGAAAATAGCTGCTCATTCGGCCTACGAAATGTTTTCATGGTATAAGTACCTGATTGTTAGTTTGGTTTTTTCCCACCTCGGTTTTTGGAGTGGGAATCTTTTTCTGATTGCGCCTTTTCCTGATCTTTGCCTACTTGTACCTTTTTTCCCATTCCTCCAGAGCCAGATCTTGTTGAACTGAATCTGCATCAGGAGTAGTCATGTCAAGACTATTATCTATATATAGAAGTACCATTCAATTATTCTTTTTCAAACAAACTTGAATTGGTAGTTTTTTTAATATTTAGTCTATGTGACGTCAATATTGATTCCAGCCTCATATGACGATACAAAATAATAAAACAGGGATTCGTTCTTGTTTTTGCTCTTGGGATTGGTTGTGGATACTCTTTAGATCCGTTTCAGTGAGACGGGTGTAGAGGGTGCTCATACCCTTTGTCTTGGTCATTGAAAGAAAATACAACTCAATCTTTTAATAGAAAAAATAGCTATTTATTCAAGTCGTTACATAGACATATTTTGCATGTAGACATGATATCATACATATGATTATATTTGGCCCCTGTTCGATTCCAGCTGGTAGTTACAATGTGTGATGTTTGTGAAGGTGGATCCAACTACTTTGTTTCATGTCATCCGTTGTTTGTGGCCTTTTATATACTTCTGGGATGCATAAATGTAACACAGAGGTCTGTGTGGGGCCGCTTGCAGTATGGACGAATTTTTGAGATTGTGTGGTTTGATACACTAGTTAGTACATGTACTTTAGTGACGTCATTACATATATGTTTTTCATGTCATGTCTGTTATGATCCTATATGTTTTGGATTATTTGCAGAATAAATTTTGAATCTTTGAATCTTGAATCTTTGTAAAGCATCCACTTTCCCGGTCCACTTTCTACTTGGTCCTCACCGCCCGATCGAATTTTACTGGTTGAATGTTCAATTTTTATCATGGTTCATAAAATATTTGGGGGCAAAGTTTGTTTATGGCTTTATTCATTTAACTTGCAAATGACAAGTGACGAATAATTATCATGCCAATGACCTGGAATCAGAATCAGAATCAGAATAGTTTACTGGTGACACGCCAAATGACATTATTTCACCAGGGGGTTCGGATGGGGGGAAAATTAGTCCCTTGAACGCACGAGTGAAGCGAACTTGGACACACAATCATCTGACATTTCAGCAGTAGAAAACAGAGAGTCAGGGAGGTCATTCCAGTCCCTGATAGTCTGGGGAAAGAAACTACATTTATAGGCCTCTATATACTAGCAGATGGAAGCTGAAATGCCTTGGAGTGGCTATTTCTACAACGCCTAGTCTTTGGGATAAGGTCATCTGTAGGTATTCTGGCTTTACCCTTCAGACCTTTGTATAGTAATATAAGTCGATTATCCGTCCTCCTTTTCTTGAGAGATTCCCATCTGAGTTGTTCAAGAATGCCAGTCATACTACCTTCCTCGAAAGTATAATTCCTAGTTACAAATCTAGCGGCACGATTCTGAACCTTCTCCAATTCCTCCTGGAGGCATTTAGTATGAGGATCCCAAACAGAACTTCCATATTCCAGGACTGGGCGCACCAGTCCTTTATAAGCTGCTTCTTTAACATCTTGGGGGCAAGAAAATAAGTTTCTCCTCAAGAATCCAAGTGTTCTGTTGGCTTTAGTACAGATATTATTGATATGGGTATTCCACTTGAGGTCATTTGTAATTGTTACACCTAGATATTTAATGCTATCAACATTTTCCAAAACCGTTCCCTCGAGGGTGTACGAGGCCTCAATTTTATTTATCCGCTTATTTGTCAGCTGCATCATGTTGCATTTGACAGGTTGAAATCTCATGCCCCATTTTCGGGCCCAGCTCCCTAAAAGGTCAATGTCTTTCTGAAGTTTCAATGTATCTTCTACCGTTTTAATTTCACGGTAACAAACACAGTCATCGGCAAAAAGCCTGATTTGAGAGTCAATGCCAACGGGTATGTCATTTATGTACAAGGAGAACAACAATGGACCGAGAACGGTGCCCTGAGGGACACCAGACACAACAGGGGCCCAGTCAGATTTAACACCATTAACTACTACCCTTTGCTGCCTGAAGCACAAAAAAACATTTATCCATTCCAATGTCTTTCCACCTATACCATAACTAAACAATTTGCTTTTAAGAAGTTCATGTGGAGGGGTGTCAAAAGCTTTTTCAAAGTCCAAAATAAAAGTGTCAACCTGACCCTTTTTGTCCAATATTTTTGCCCAATCATTTATCACTGTAATTAACTGAGTTTCACAACTATGCCATTTCCTGAATGCATGCTGTTTGTCCGACAAAAGATTATACTGGTCAAGATGACCCATGATATTTGAGCAGACAATATGTTCTAGAAGTTTGCAAGGAATACAAGTCAAAGAAACTGGGCGGTAATTACAAGCAAGGGACCTGTCACCTTTCTTGAAAAGTGGACAAATATTAGCAAGTGACCATTCCTTGGGGATTTCACCCGTATTGATTGACTGCTGGAAGAGATGTGCAAATACAGGTCCTAATTCTTTTGCCAATTCTTTAAGGACTCTAGGATGGAGTTCATCAGGTCCTAAGGCTTTAGATGGGTTCAGACCTTTAAGGAGTTTTGTTACTCCTTCCTTTGTTACAACAATTTCATCCATGAATGGGGCCGACCTATCCAGAAGTGGGACTTGGTTGTGTACCGTTTTGGTGAATACATCTGTGAACTGTCCATTAAATTCTTCTGCTTTTTCGAAATCTGATTGAGCAATACCACTTCCATTTTTCTTTTTCAAAGGGGGGATGCCTTGGGTATCTTTCCTCTGACTATTGATATACCTATAAAAATCCCTGGGATTAGCCTTAACGTCCCCTACCAAGTTATTGACATAAAGGTCATGCTGCTTTCTTATATCAGCTTTGATTTCCCTTCTTAAGTTTTCAAATTTAGATCTAATTTTTGCACTTCCAGTTTTCTTAGCTTTTGCATGAGTTATATTTTTCCTGCGAATCTTCCTCCTTATCTCAGGAGTTATCCATGGGACAGAAGAGACAGAGCGACTTGTTTTTGATGGGATATGCTTATCTGCCGAGTCCTGAATGAAGGATGTAATAAGATTGAAATTCTCCTGAACCGAACGGGTATCCGAGTAGCCATTGAAATACTTTTCCTTTGCAAATTTTAATGTTTCTGCCCTCATAGATTCATAATCACCTTTCTGGTACCGATACACCTTCCTCCGAGGTTTCTTAATGGGGGGAATAACAATCTTCAGCGTTCCAGAAACAATATCATGATCACTGAGACAATCTAGGGAGTGGATGTCTACAAACTGATTGGGAAGAGAAGTGATAATCAAGTCCAAAGTATTTCTTTCTCTGGTAGGGAAGTGGACTAATTGATCAAATCCATGATCATTAATAATGTCAACCAAAATTTGACCTTCAATCCTACTCAATGGTGACCCACATTTATTGTGTCTGTCCGGCCAAACAATATCTCCAAAGTTGAAATCCCCTAGAACGTGAACTGAGGGGGGGTTATTTCCTTTATGTTTATCCCTAATTTTGTTAAGCTGCTCTCTGAACAAAGTATCAAATTTCTGTAGGTCTTCCAAAGGTGTCAAGTTTTCATCACTATGAGGCGGCCTATACCAGCTTGCAACAAAATGTGCGGTTTTATTAGCGAATACTTTTACCCAAACTGATTCTGACTTATTTTCTAATTCTGTCATTGGCATGTGTGGGATATCCTTGTGAATAAGTAACATGACACCACCACCATCAAGAGTTCTGTCCTTCCTGTACACACTATATGGGAAAGTTTCCGGAAACAATTCTGAACTTGAAATAGAACTGTCAATCTTTGTTTCTTGAATCGCTACAATCTGAGGTTCATGAAGATCAATGAAAGCCAACAACTCAAGCTTTTTACCTCTAATGCTGTTGATGTTTATACTGAAAAATTTCAATCCACCAATAAACTTGCTTTTGCTTGTCAAAGTTGAGGGTGCTGAGGACTTAGTTTTATCACTGTTTCCAAGTGGATTAAACCTATTTTCACTTTCCAAATTTAACTGTTCGTCAAAAAAAGAGTCAGAAAAATTGAAGAAATCACATTTTGGACAAATCCAAGTACAGTTTGTGTTTTGCATGGTTTCATATTGTGAATCGGATAGAAAAGAGCAGTCATTGTGCACCCACATATCACATTTGTCACACTGAACCGCCTTGTGGCAATTGAGAACTAATCCACTGCAAAGGCTACACTCAGCCTTGCAGTTTGAACAATACCAAGATTCACTACCGGATTCTAATTCTAGCAATTCTTCCTTTCCAAGGTTGGCACATGATGCGTGGAAACGCTTTTCACAATCTGCACATTCTACTACCTGATCAGCTGCCTTACAGTATTTTTTACATAGACGACACTGAAATCTAGGGCCCGGGTTCATTTCGATGTCTCCGGCCAAAACAATCAAAATGAGAAGATTTGTTCCATTTGAGTTCTTAAAGCTGCGTAAACCCTCTGATCCTCTTCGGTTACCAATTTTTCTTGTGAAAGCCAAGCTCTGAGCAATTCCACTAACTGATTTTCCAAATCCTATACTACAGTCCTGGTTTGCATTTAAAATATCTCCTGATGTTGTCCACTTCCAAACACAGAGTCCGAAAACCAAAAACAAAGCCAACCTGAGGAGCAGCGGACAAGACTTCGGTGTATGGAAACTACGCACAGGATTTTTTCCACCCCGACAAGTCAACCGCCCCACAGTTGGACCGACAAAACCTGAAACCAAAAACAAAGCCAACCTGAGGAGCAGCGGACAAGACTTCGGTGTATGGAAACTACGCACAGGATTTTTTCCACCCCGACAAGTCAACCGCCCCACAGTTGGACCGACAAAACCTGAAGCCATGAATTCCAATTCAAATGATTAAACAAAAAGACCTTCAATCACTATATGAAAAAAGTGGGTGGGGGAAGGTCAATCCAGAAGAACTATTCTGATTCTTTAACTTTTATGACAGATCGTTGCAGCCCTGCTAGAGCCGTTCAATGTCACTGTCAATGAAGCTTGAACAAATTCTGGTCCAAAAGCTTGTCAGCTCTCAGGCCAAAAAAGTTTCAAGAAGAGAGATTTTCAAGTAAAGTACGAATCGTTTTGGCGCGAATCGCACGACAAAGAAAATCTAAGAAAATCGATGCTTAGACTCTTTACTTGGGGGAAAACAGCGACCAACAATGAGAAATTGCAGGTCCAAAACTTCCTGACCCAAAGTCGGGATAGTTTTACAGACAAAAACAATGGGAAATTCGGAATTAGTTATACTGGAATCGACAAAGCAAACGCGTTAATGAATAGGACTTGTTTTGTAAGTGATAAAGTAGATAAATATATTTTTGAAATGTCAGTAGTTGGTGATAATTCGGATCTGATAAATAATATTTTGATTCCGAGGTGATGACGGGGATACCAGTTTTGGCTATTCGATTTCGAAACGACTTGGTTTCCATTTTCGGTAAATCAAGAGTGACCTCCCTTGACAGTTTTGGCGGGAAGTATTGTCACTTATTTTCGCGGAATCTGTCAGACAGATCTAGTTTCAGGGAGCGCTAACTGGAGAACAAGCATAAAATTTGTCTAAGTTAGATCTGTATGTAATAGTATCCATATTAGGCAGTTCTAACAAGTAGCTACATTTCATGTTGATTTGTTTTGTTTATTAAATAAATTCAAACATTTTTTTTTTTAATTTTGTTGCAGCTGCCCAGCTGCCAGGCTAAGAAAAATCTAGACTCAGACCTTCAGCTGTTATTTACAATCTCCATGCATGTTTACACAAAAGCATTCCGAATGTGTCATACAGCCTCAGTGCCAAGAGTGTACTAACCAGTCAAAAATAGTTATACTTTAAACATCAAATTTTGAAACCCGAAATTCACTGTGAAAAACTAAATCCCGCTCACCCTGACTTCACATACTGTTCACAGAGATATTAAATTTTCTCTCCAGGTGATGTTCCACAAGAAAAGTCTCTGATTTCCTGCTTAAAATCCATAATTTCTGGAGATTTACACATTCAGCTAGCTCGTTTGCTCTCATTTTTTTACGCAACGCTAAGCCAATCAGAAAGAAGCTCTCCATGCTCACGTGACAAAGCGTGCATCGTGACGTCAAGGCACACACGTGACGTCACGAAGGTCAAGTTCAGATGCACTGACCACGTGTCAACCATGTGTAATCCTGTTTTATTCAATCGGAAATTGTTTCGATCAAATAGAACCATCAAGGTCCGCAACGGAACGTAGTGGATTGAGGTTTCGCAACTAAGAAAAATCTGTATGGATGTGTTTTAAGCATAAACAAAGATGCTGAACAGCTGTGCATTAACATCAGCTGTGCAGTTAATGCACAGCTGATCTGCGCCTTTGTTTTCGCCTATGCATGTTGTTAGTTTTCTTATCTCTCTGTCTTCATACAGTCAATCAATTTCCGATCATCATCTCAGGTGTGGGGTTTTGGTGGCTACATTTTTAGTTTAGCAAAGCGATGAGAAACATTTGGGATGGAACCATTAAAAGTAAAACATATACCTTTGAATCCCTGAACTAAATAAGAGCCTTGAATTCTTCAGCGGTCTTTGATGAGACCACTGAAGGAGGAAGACTTTTTATTCCATGATGGGACAGTCTTCTGCAGCTCAAATTTAAAATGCTGAACAAACCAGTCTAAGCTCAGCTTATCGGCTCATTTGTTTTCCCATATTCTCATTGTTACTCTTGCATGTCATACCAGCCAAAAAGGCAATAAATTTCTTGTTCAGATTGTGTGACTTGGTGCTTTTACTTCTAATATGTCAATCAAAATGACAGCTTAATTCATCTGAGCTTCATCATGAGAAACTGGATATTTGCCTGTGCAAAAACAAAGACGCAGATCAGTTGTGCAGTAACTGCACCACTGATCAGCACCTTTGTTTTCGCTACACGGATAGTAAAACTAGTCTACGAAAACCAAAATTTCAAGCTTCTAGCCTTCTTCTGTGATTGTATAGGCTGGTTTATGTTGGACCTTGTCGGAAACCCTATAGACCGGTTTTCTCGCATCACGGCTCACCTAATCCTTGTTATCCTGTTACTTGTGCCATTAGATTTGACCAGTATTAATGACCATCTCTTGTTTTTTTTGTAAGAAGAGTTTTTAGTAAGAGGTTAGGACATCAGTCATTCTGAACCCTGACAAATTTGCTTATACTGGACAATGCCAATGCATTAGAAATACACTTCAACGTCATGATAACATGCCTCACTATAATGTGGTTTTCAATAAAGCACGGCCATGTGACTTGGCTCCCAAATTAGTAACTTTGCTGTATGTCTATAGTAAGTAATCTCATTATAACGCAGTTCCACTTATAACACAACCTGCTCCTTTGGCTCCCAAAAAAGTTTTATAATGAGGCCAACCTGTAAATAGAGTGAATGTAGTATTGGTCAAACTGATCTTCAGGAATTGCAGTCTGATTTGGTCTGCTTTGATAGTCACAATATTATAAAGCATCAGCAAAACAGATCTTCTCATGATATTGCCCGTTTAAAGGGTAATGGGTTTGTACTCATGGTTGTAGGTGTAATATGGAATGGCAAAAATCATAACATTTTGCATAATTATATTACAAAAAGAAATAATAATTCCATATCAGTCAGATCAGGAGAAAACCTGCCTTACTTCATGTAACACATAAAATGCTATTATTTCTCATGAGATGGCTCTAGTAGAGACTCTTTCCTTGCAATTTAAAATGCAGTTTCTGAGACTTGGTTAAAGGGTATTAGGCGGTATTCCATATCCCAAAAAGATCTATCCAAAATATTCCCTAAGTTAATTTGACTCCTATTCCCACAATCAATTCAAATACCTTCAAAATTCCTCATGACAGGGCTTGTATAGGGGCCATAGGTTTATTTCAACATCAGAATGTACTCCTTGGACTGTACATGGCAGCACTGAAATTAACAAAAGTTTGCAAATTTGAGTTTCTTCATCTACAGTCTTAACCCATTGATGACAAATGGATTCACCCATCATTGTCATTTGGTTGAGCTCCACTTTAATATTTAGGGGCTTTAGAAGTGATTTTGAAATTTTATTCACTCAATTGTTCGATGAAATTACTCTCAGCAAACAGAATAGCCCCAGATGGGACACAGTATTACAGTTCAACCTCATTATAACGCGCCTCACTGTAGTGCGGTTTTCAATATAACATGGCCATGTCATGGCTCCCAAAATGATTATTTTGTTATATGTCTATTGTAAATAACCTCATTATAACACGGTTCACTTTAACACGGTCTGTTTTCATGGACCCCAAAGACAGCGTTATAATGAGGTTGACCTGTATGTAGTGTCACATCTGGGGCTATGCTGTTTGCCTGTGTCCCATAAAAAGGATGCCAGGCTTAAATAAGTACAGTTCAACCTCATCATTATGAAAACTTGCCCATGCAATATACAGAGATTTTTTTCACCTGTAAAAATGGCAAATTTCATTGGATTTTTAAAAATATTTTTCTTATTTTTGCTCAAAACATAGATTGTGGGTACACGTTAGAACCGCCTCGCCGAGGCGGTTCTAACCAGTACCCACAATCTATGTTTTGGAGCAAAAATAAGAAAAATAGATATACCCCTGCATTCCCCAGTTTTGCTATATAAAAGTGGGGTTCAAGGGGGTATACATTACACGGACATGTTTTCCTGATGTTATTACGCTATCTTTGTGGTCCATAGAGAGCCATGAAATGGCCGTGTTATATTGAGAACCACATGAGCCGCGACGCGAGAAAACCGGTCTTCGGGGTTTCCGACTAGGTCCGACACAAACCGGCCTGTACAGGCTCAGAAAAGAGCTAGAAGCTTGAAATTTCGGATTTAAGTAGAAGAGGAATTGTACTATCCGAGTAGCGAAAACAAAGGCGCTGATCAGCTTCGCAGTTACTGCGAAGCTGATCTGCGCCTTTGTTTTCGCATAGGCAATAATCCCGTTTTCTCACGATGCGGCTCACATTATAATGAGGCGCATTATAATCAGGTTGAAGTGTAACAGCTTTGGACTAGGAACAGACTGAGTGCACTGATGCCAGATCGATTTTTCATGTGCTAGATTTTTTCCTGTAAATACCTTGGAACATGACAAGGTTTATTACCCACATCATGGACAAATCTGCTCTTTACACATGCATAAGCAATGATGCTGATCAGCTGTGCAGTAACTGCACAACTGATCAGCACCTTAATTTTCAGTACACAGATGGTACAATTCATGTTCACCTTAAATCCAAAATTTTAAGCTTCTAGCCTTCTTCTGTGACAGTACAGGCTGGTTTACGTTGGACCTAGTCAGAAAACTAGAAGACAGGTTTTCTCTAATGCAGCTCACTTGTCAATCGGTGTAATGATCATAAGTAAGACATGTTCAAGAAGATTTTCTTGTAATCCTTGCACGAATCATTGACAACGTTCATTGATGACTTCTCCAGAAAATTACCCCAGTTACTACTGCACTTTACAGGACTAGATCATTGCACTTCTTAGATGGGACAAACACACTAACTCGTATAAGCCTGGCATCATTTTTATGGGACATAGGCAAACAGTATAGCTACAGATGTGTGATGCCACAAAATGCTGCTTCCCATTTGGGGCTATTCTGTTTGCTCAAAGTATTTTCATTGAAAAATGAGGTAAAAATTAAAAAAATCACACCTGATGTCCCTAAAAATGAAAATGGACTCCCCAAATGATAACAATGGGTGATTCTATTTGTCATTAATGGGTTAAGAGACAATTCTTGGTTGAGCTTTGTATCTGTAATGGCGCTTCCTTAGCAATCTTATGATTTTCAGTACAATATGCCTGAGCTTTTCTTATTTTCATGTAGACATTAAAGGAAAAAAGAAGTTGTCAGTTGCTGGCCAAAAAAAGTGCTCCTACATTGTAGAAACCTTTAAACCACAGAGGAACAAACTGAGTGTCACAAGGAAAACTGACAGAGGATTTATATAAAGGGTTTCAGGTTGAAGGGTCATAAAATCTTAATCCAACAAAAATTTAACGTCAAACTTGAAAAAAAAAACAACAAAAAACATTTGAGCCACATCACGAGAAGACCAACATTTTGCATTATGTGAAAACAAAGGCGCAGATCAGCTTCTCAATAACTCTGGTACAATTCATCTACTTTATAAATCCAAAAGTTCAAGCCTCTATCCGTCTTCTGTGCTTGAACAGCTCGGTTTGTGTCAAACCTGTTCCAAAACCACATTGTTGGCTAACTCATGACGTGGCTCATTTGTCAATTTACTTTCCTCATTGCAGATTGTATGTGAAGCATTTTTCCTTAATGTCTTCAGGTTTGGGGCCCAGTAGTATATGGTTCAAGGCAACAAGATGGCAATGTTATAGGCAGCTGGTGAAGGGCTAATTGATTAGGTAGTACCATGTACTGACTTTTTTCATCGTATTTTTTAAACATTTTAACTTCCTAAACTACTTCACGACAACCTCTTTATAACACTATTGTTGGGGTCCAACACAATTTCCATGTTAACTATCCAATCCGTGTTATAATGAGAGTAAAATGTATAGACATATAGCAAAAATATTCAAAAATTGCTTTTGGGGTCCAACATAGATCAGTGTTATATCCAAAACCGTGTTGTAATGAAGTTTGTTATAAAGAGGTTCAGGGGCCTCAACCTCTTTATAACACTATTGTTGGGGTCCAAGGCAATTTCCGTGTTAGCTATTCAATCCTTGTTATAGCGAGAGTAGAATATATAGAGCAAAATTAGACCGATTGGGGTCCATGAATGGTCCGTGTTGTATCCAAAACCGTGCTGTAACGAACCGTGTTATAAAGAGGTCCAGAATCGTTAAGAAAGGCTAGTATATTCTCCACATTCTGCACTTGGTCACCCATAGCAACTCTACAAAATATAACACTTTCAGAAATTAGAAAAAAAATCATCTTTGTTCTATCCCTTGATAGAAAATGAGCCGCTTCGTGGGAAAACCAACAATGTGGTTTCCAAACAGGTTCGACACAAACCGAGCTGTACAAGCACAGAAGCTGGCTAGAAGCTTGAAATTTTGGATTTAGAAAATAGAGTAATTGTACTATCCATAAAGCGCAAACAAAGGCGCTGATCAGCTTCGCGGTTACCGCGAAGCTGATCTGCGTCTTTGTTTTCGCATATGCAGATTGTTTTCTCACTGCGTCTCAAATATTTTCTCAGAAGCAATGCAATTTTAATTGTGGTGGTCTCTGAAATCTGCTGTTGTTGTTTTTAAAGGTATTTTGGGAGGGCTCTTTGAATATACTCTTGGGTATGATAAATGAGAAATAAATACATCTTTAAATGACTGTAAAACCAAAAATGACAAAACAGATTCATAAAAACAACAAGACTTTAGCTTGTCTTTCCCTCAGTGCAGCATCACTTATTAGATTTCCATATGCTTAAGGATTACAATACATCTGAGCAGCATCAAGATGAAAAGTTTAGGACTTTGTCTGATGCGAATTTGCCCTTGCAGGTCATAGCTTGAGTCTTAACATTACATACAGGAGCTAGCAATACGATTTAAGCTTAGCACAGTCATGCACTAGGTGTTTAACAGAATACACAAGTACACAACACATACTGATCTCTTCCTTAACTATTTTTTTTTTTGTTTGCATACTGTAAATATAAGGAACATTTTCTAATCGAGCAATACATCTGGAGAAGACATTGGCCTGTAATTGCCACTGATTTAACAAGAGAAAAATTTAATTATCTGAATTTCCTAGGAATAAAACTGCTTCGATTTTTTTGCCATGGCTGATTGTATCGATAATTAGCGCTAATGAGATTAAAGGCGAGAAGGAAACTATAAAAAATCTAGACACAAGAGACTTTTTGGTATTTAGCTGTCGTAATAGGCTGTTTTTTACAGGGCCATTTTGGAGAATTCGGAAAGAGAAGGATTTTACTATGATTGAGCATGCTGGCCTACTAGTAGTAGTGGTTTGAGCAACTGACTCTGGATTAAAGGTCAGGGGGTTCAACCCCCCCCCTCCACCCCCCACCCCACTGGCGCCAGGTTGTATTCCTGAGTAAGGTACATTAACTCCATACAGTACTGGTTAATTCTGAGGAAGCAATGGCTCTGTCCCATCATGACTGAGAAGCCTACGTGGCGCAGTGGTAATGTCACTTGCCCTGTCCAGGGGTCGCAGGTTCAATCCCGGGCTTCTCCAGTCTGTCGGATGAGACTATAAACCGAGGTCTCGTCTCCATACGACCTTAGCTGTTGGTGGACGATTAACCCCAAATCAACCAACCAGCCAACATGACTAAAAAGTTGACTGAGAGTGTTTTACTAAAGAACAATTAAAGATTTTACTCTGGGTGTAATGCACAAGTCATTTGTAACCACTGCTCCCCCACCTATGGAGAAGGGCAGGGATTATGACTTTTCAGCTTTCAGTGCACTGCTATGAGCCCCACCCCCAGGGCGCAAACTGAAGGTCAAAACTTTGTTCTTTGCCCCGCCCTTCGCAATAGAAAATCTCCCAGGGGTATGGATCCTAATGTCAAAACCCCATCATTTCCCCTGCACTGAAAAGTAATTGCCCCGCACGTTAGCCTGGCTATCCCTCACACTTCCCCATAGGTGGGGGTGGGGGGAGGGGCAGTGGTTACAAATGACTGGTGCATAATGAAAAAGGCATTGATTAGCTGGGCATGTTTTTGTTTAGAGTTGATTTGTGCCTTTGTCATGATGTTTCTCATATGACCAATTACAAACTTTTTATTTTCTGTTACTAGGGACAAGAATAGCTATGGTTGAGAGGGATAGTTTGTGCAAAGATTGTCAACAGAGTAAAACATGGTAACTTCTCTTAAAGGGAAACATCACTATTGGATCACTACGTTTAATCTTCATGAAACTTCACATACGTCAAGATGAATGGATCCTTGGACTAAAAATCATCAGCTTTGCAATTACTGCGAAGCTGATTTGCGCCTTTGTTTTCACCTATGCAAAATGTTGGTTTACTCATGACGCATTTCATACAGAATACTAATTTTAATATTGCAAGCTTGCAGGATTCATTTACTTGAATTTAGCGGATGCATTATCGTGCACTTTCGAACTTCATTCATGTTCAATTTTGAAAAGCAGCTTTATTATTCATAGTCAACTTGCATGTCATTTTTTCTTTGATATTTTAAATGTTTATTGAACCATTAAAATTGATATTACCAGAGTAACTGCAAGTTTTTGTAAAACAGGGTACAAAGACATGTATCAGACTGTTCTTAATGAGGCGAGGACAAGGGTCTGCCCTTTCGATCCATTCACCTGCATTGTTTTTACATAAATTTACTTAATATGCAACCAAGTTGACACATTACAATTATAAAGTGTTAAATGTCCTAATTTTTACAAGTCTAATTGTAATTTATCACTTGATTTTATGCAGATTTTTTCTCCTGGTTGGGCATGTTTATTACAAAAACCTGACTTTTAAAGTCATTTTGTGTCAGTTTTTCGTGACCATCAAATCTGTAAATGGAACTCTGCAATAAAACTGTAGGCTGGATTAACTTTGAAGTGAATGTTGCAGGATTAACATTTTCAGTCATTTTCAGCAAAGGCCTTAAAATAAGAAGTTCCATGTAAATAGTATTTTACATCTATTTAGATTTCTTCATAGTTTTTCTTCTAATAAAAATACATTTAATAAAAAATAAAAATATTGCATGTACTTTTCGTTTTTTCCAGGAAGGTTACATGCACATTGATGGTCAAGACAGGAGATGATAGAAGTGGCTGTCAGAAAAAATCAGCATTATCTTTTTGAGTGGGTTTGTATTATTCACAGCATTTCAGGAAAACATGTCCATGAAATGTATACACATTTGTATAGAAAATCTGGGGTTTGCAGGGGTATACATATTTTTCTTCTTTTTGATCCAAACATAGATTTTGTGTACTCGTTACGAGGCAGCAGTTCTAATGTGTACCCACAATCAATGGTTTGAGCAAAAATATTAAAAATACCAAAATTTTTCCAATGAAATTTTCATTTTTTGTGAAAAATCTTTGTATATTGCATGGACATGTTTTCATAATGAGTTCAGCTTAATAATAGAGATGGATGATAAGTCACAAAACTTATTTAGTGTAGGGGAGCACAGTTGCCTAGTGGTAGAGCATCCCAACTCCAAAATGAGAGCTCCAGGGAGCACCGGGTTGTGGCCTTGAGCAAGACACATCAACTCCTCATAGTACTCCTTATTAATACCCTGGTAAGGAAGCAGTGGCTCCGTCCTGACATGACTGAAAATTGTTGACTGGAATGTAAAACCTCAAAACAAAAACGAAAAACTTATTTAGTTAAAAGTATGATGACATCCGAAGGAGACTTATGAAAAGTCTGACCAGAGTCTGTATGCCAAGCCCCTCTGAAAGATCTTTGTTTTTCATATTCTACCACCTATATTCCACAAAATTAATATATATATATATATATATATATATATATATATATATATATATATATATATATATATATATATATATATATATATATATATATATATATATATATATATATATATATATATATATATATATATATATATATATATATATATAAAGTAGAGAAATAAAGATGTACTAAATTGGCGAAGGTAGGTTTCGAACCCGCAGACTTCGGCTTCGGCGCCTAGCTATACAGGGCCATCCCCTCTACCGACTGCGCTACTACGCTCCTTAAAAAAGGAGTTATCATAGCTCAGGTTTAGAGGCGATTTCCCTGCATAACCCGTCTGATAGGTTACTATTTTTCGTTATGCAAGCACACTCGTCTATATACATGGAATAACTGGATCCTATGGATATAGATATATATATATATATATATAATTTACATTTGCAAAGGAATATTTTTTTTTCTATTTGTATTTAAAAATATTGAGATGTTTTTTGTTGTTTTTTGTTGGTTTTTTTTTTTGTCTTTGCTCTAAGTCACACAGCCTTTTGTATAGCTCAGTCACGCAGCCTTTTGAATCGCTAAACTATTAAAGAATAATGAGTTCATATCTAACATTGATCATAATTCACCGATATGTTTAGGTTTTTGAAGGTGTCAGTTATTCTAAAAGATTTATCAAAAAATAAATTATGTCGAAATCGCAGGTCATGACAATTTACTATAAAAAATTAGATGCTATTTTTTTCTCAATTTTTCTTGATCTAAAACAAAATGAGGTTAAGGATATATTGAGGTCGGTGATTTTATTACATATCCCTGTTCGGAAAACTTTCTTTCACTTTCTTTGGTTTTAAATCTGTTTCATTTAGAAACTTGCACATTTTTTTTCATGTCCTGATCAATGATCAATCCTTAATTGACGTGTTGACCGACTCTCAGGTCATGTCAACTCTAAACTGGGACAATCCAACAAAAGAAAAAGGTGATTATTTGCATTATAATATAATATTTGATAGTATTTGAGCCACCTCGTGGGAAAACCAACAATGTGGTTTCTGAACAGTCCCGACACAAACCAGCCTGTACAAGCACAGGAAAGAGCTAGAAGCTTGAAATTTCGGATTTAAGTAGAAGAGGAATTGTACTATCCGAGAAGCGGAAACAAAGGCGCTGATCAGCTTCGCAGTTACTGCGAAGTACTGCGAAGCTGATCTGCACCTTTGTTTTCGCCTATGCAGATTGTTGGTTTTCCCATGAGGCGGCTCATTTGGTTGAAACACTGTGACCACTGGAATGTCCCATAGTAATGCAAGGATTTCATCATACCAATGGGAAGCCACTGCTGTCTGTGCTTGATATTGAAATTTGACAAAATTTTGAAATTAATCAAAATTTTGGTCACTTTTAAATAATCAAATTAATTGTTGTAAACACAATATAAATGGTAAAAGAGATCAAACTCCAAGAGTGAATTATTTGATTTTCTTTATTTCCCGACTAGTTTCGGTGCATTACCTTTGTCAAGGGACATCAATAAACAACAATGGAGAATGATGACATCAACGTCACACGACGTCAATGACAACGACGTCAAAAAATGGCAATGACGTTGGCGTAAAAAATGGTGATTCCATAATAATAAGCATGCAGTACAAGAAAACAGGATCTATGAAGATACATAATTACAGGCAAAGTGCAATTTAAAAAAGCTGAATAAAAATAAGGCCTGCAATAACTGTTCTAGGAAAAACATGCTAATAGTTAAAATAATACTTTGGAATTCATACCATTAGGAGAAACTGTATCTAAAACATGCATCCAAGTAGTTTCTTTTAAAAGCCTTTTCCAGTCATTTGTAACTCTATCTATTGGCATAAAAGAGAAATCTTGAATGGAGTGTCCAACAGAATTGAAATGTTCAGAAACATTTGTGAATGTATCAGGAAAATGAGCAATGTCATATTTATGATTGTTCATACGATTTGCACATTTCTGACGGGTCTGTCCGACATACTGAGCCTTACATTTTTTACATGTAATCAAGTATATTACAGATGTGGAAGTACATGAAAGGTCATAGTTTACCTTATGTACTGATGCTGTGTTAGTACTGGTGAAACAGTCCGACTCATTAATAGTGGAACAATGACTACATCGCTTCCTATTACATTTAGTAACATTGAATGAAGCAGTTTGTTTGCCCATTTTTGAGTGAACTAATATGTCATGGATATTAGTAGGCCTCTTGTAAGCAACAATAGGTTTCGATTCAAAGAGACGACGTACACTTTCACTGGCTGATATTTTAAGTAAACCCCAGTACTGATTAATGATTTTACCAATATTTGGAAGTGATGGGTTGTAGGAACAGACAAAAGGAATAATGCTTTGATTATTCTGTTTACAGGAGTTGGATATTAAAGCTTCTTCAACCGTAAGATTTGATGCTTTTTGAATAAAAACACAATGACATTTACTTTGAAAGCCTCTTTAATATGTTTTGTAGAAGGAGCATTTGGGTCGAGACCCGTAATGGCATTTTTATACAAATGTTTATGATAGCTTTGGATATAACTATATTATGCGTATTTGCACTGTTAAGCTTTGAAAAATATCGATAACAAAGATACAATCCTGTCAGATTTAAAGCAAATATAAATATATTGAGTGCCAAAGAATTGGTAATAACAGTTTTTGCTCAATATTAATGTTTTCACTTCCATTTTCTGGGACTCTGATACAGATATTCTATTTCAAACACAATCTTTGATTTCATTCTAAAGATATTCTAAACTATCTAGTCATAAAATCAGTTTCTTTCCTTTACCTATAGCAGCCCACATCAAATCAATATGTACACACTGACTGCCTATACTAGTGTGTTCGGAGAATGTTATGAAAAAAACTTGTTTTTCTCATTTTCATTCAACTAGTGTACAGTTAAGCCTGTGCATAACCAGTAACTGTTGTGATTTTGAATTTACTGTTCACTGCTTAGATAATTAAATTTCTGACGCGCCTCATCCTAAAATTTAAAACTTGGCTTTCCTTTGGATTAGAAAGTTAGTCATTCTTTTATCTGGTGGAAAACTTCGGAGACAGATTTTCTCTCTCTCTTTCAATATTGTGAATGGTATGAAAGTAAAATCTGATGTAGTATAGTATAGTAGTTATCTCATTCAAATAGGCGGGAATCGGTGACAAGTGTTGAATTGGAATAAATTTATTCATATAAGGTGACTATATCTTCATATCCTTTGAAGATCTTTTTCATTCAAAATATCCTTAACCATATTTTGATAAAAAAAAAACGACATCTTTTTTTTTTTCTTAATGAAATACACAGTTTATTTATTTTTTGTTTCTTTACATTATTTTTCTTTTTTTTCTCTTTCTTTAAGCATTTTAAGGATTCCTTACCTTATTGACGCTGTCCAAATACAGATTTTACCTTGATTCTTAGCTTGATCCATTTTTTTTTTCTTTTTTAATCAAGGTGTTAAGATAATTCTCAGATTTCACAAGATAACTGTTGCCATTCAAGAGAATACAATGAAGTCAATAAATCAAAGGTGACTTGGTGTTACATGTCACTCAGATATTTTAAATAATGCTCTTTATTTGGTTATTATATCTGTAATGGGGAATAATTTGGCGGTAATGGGGAATAATTTGGCGTAAGTTAACCGTAAGATGTCATTTTCATGAACATATTTTAAGGATGAATGGGGTAATTCTGTTTCCTATATTCATGTGTGCCTGGTTAGAGGTGATAAACATCCTTAAATGCTTGTGCTTTGACCTTAACTGTTAACCTTTAATTTTTCCTAGAAAATACTTCATTTTTATCACACCTGCTTATAGCAGAGTGCGATATAGGGATCCAAATTTCCGTCCGTCCGTTCATTCGTCCATAAATACCCCCTCATCCGATCGTCCGTCCATCCGTCAACATTTACGTCGAAGTTTACTTTTCTCGACATCAGACATAGCTGCAATTCTAAAACCTTGCATAGTAATTGCCCTTGACATACCTTCAAGCACGCACCTTAACCCGGTGCCCTTGACCTATATTTCACGGTCCACTGACTTTGAAAATTTTTACGTCGAAGTTTGCTTTTCTCGACATCAGACATAGCTGCGATTCTTAAACCTTGCATAGTAATTGTCCTTGACATACCCTTCAAGCACGCACCTTAACCCGGTGCCCTTGACCTATATTTCACGGTCCACTGACTTTGAAATTTTTACGTCGAAGTTTGCTTTTCTTGACATCAGACGTAGCTGCAAGTGTGAAACCTTGCATACAAATTGTCCTTGACATACCTTTTAAGCACGCACCTTGACTCGGTGACCTTGACCTATATTTCACAGTCCATTGACTTTGTTAATTTTTACATCCAAGTTTTGTTTTCACTACTCAGTGATAGCTCCAAGTGTGAAACCTTGCATACTTATTGTCCTTGACATACCCTTCAGGCACGCATCTTGACCCAGTGCCCTTGACCTATTTTTCACTGTCTATTGACTTTGTTAATTTTTACGTCGAAAGTTTTGTTTCCACTACTCAGTGATAGCTTCAAGTGTGAAACTTTGCAAACTAATTGTCCTTGACATACCCTTCAAGCACGCACCTTGACCCAGTGCCCTTGACCTATATTTCATGGTCCATTGACTTTGCCCGATGCAGAAGCGATATCGACCTCCGCGGAGTTCTTGTCTATGAAAACAATTTTGTTGGTGACAAAGGTTCTACTGTGTGACAGGAAAGCCTCCCTTGGTAGAATACGTTGGTGCAACATATTAGCGGCATCTGAAGTGCTAGTTATATGCATTAGAAACTCGAAACTTTGTGAAGCCAGTAAGTGTAGAGTATATAGCACAGTAAACCACCCTTGGTGGATGAGCATGCTTTTCCACCGATGGGCTGTTCGTTACATTTGGTGGCAGCGGTGGGATAATGACAACTGCCAGACTGGGGTTGCCTTACCCATGCCAAAATTCGGGATGAGTCTTCTTGGAGGGGAAAGTAATGTGACAAGGTAGCCTCCCTTGGTAGAATGTGTTGGTGCAACATATTAGTGGCATATGGAGTGCTAGTCATATGCAAATTAGAAACTCGAAATTTTCTGAAGCAGTAATCCACCCTTGGTGGATGAGCATGCTTTTCCACCGATGGGGTTTGCTTTGGCTTGGCTTGGCTGTTCGTTACAGAAGGTGTTAAGGTTATTTTAAAATGCCACTGGTGTTGCTATTCAAGAAAATACAGTGTGTTCAATAAATCAAAGGTGACACTGTTTTACATGTCAAATAATGCGCTTTATTAGGGTATTATAGTGGTAATGAGGGATAATTGAGAGCAGGTATGGAGAATTGGCTTTTTCTGATGTACAATAGAACCTTATTATTTGAGCAGCCTCATGGGAAAACCAACAATCTGCATAGGCGAAAACAAAGGCGCAGATCAGCTTCGCGGTAACCGCGAAGCTGATCAGCGCTTTTGTTTTCGCTACTTGGATAGTACAATTCCTCTTCTGCTTAAATCCGAACTTTCAAGCTTCTAGCTCTTTTCTGTGCTTGTACAGGCCGGTTTGTGTCGGGCCTGTTCGGAAACCACATTGTTGGTTTTCCCACGAAGCGGCTCATTTCATGCCTCAAGGCTCATTATAACATGGATTTCAATATAACAAGGCCATCTTGGCACCCAGATTGGTCATTTTTCATATATTGCTATTGTCGATAACGCCATTATAACACGGTATCACTTATAACATACTATGTGGCTATGGACGCAAAGATAGTGTTATAATGGGATCACGTATAGTAAGTATGACACATGTATGGCTAAAGTCCAATTCGCATGCGCAAAAAATACACGCGTGTAAATATACTCCGGTATGTAAATATACTCCGATGTGCAAATCAACCTGTGAGTAAATTTAAATTGCGTTCGCATGGGTTTTATCACCAGGAGTATTTTTGTATGTAAATTTATCATTTCTGGATTGAAACCTGTTAATTTAAGTTTTCTGTATTTGCAAAACAAGGAGAGGCTGCTTCAAGGTGTTCTTGTAGACTTTGGCAGCAGAGGAGAATCATGTAATGGTCAGGCATAACCGTAGCAGTTATACAGTTCCCATTTATCATCCTTTCACAAAGAATTATGTACTGTTAAAATGCCCCAAGAATCTCATCAAGAATGATGAAGAAATAGTGTGGCAGTTTGCATTCCATATGATTTAAAAATAAACTCTTATTTAGCAGCAATGTCCTCAGTTTCAGCAACTGTCATATAATCAGTTATGAACAAATAATGTGAAAATTTGTTATCTAAAAGCAGAATGTTGACTTGAAATAAAAATACTCATGGGTAAATTTTACTTTGCGTTCGCATGGGACAAAATAGTAAATTTACACGTGTGTATTTGTAAAAATAAAATTTGCATCTGGTCAGACCCAGGAGTAAATTTACCCATGTGTAAATATACTCCGGTGTGTATTTGCGTTCGCATGCGCCATTTGCTTACCCCGAGTAAAATTTGCACACCGGAGTATCTTTACTCGTGTGTATTTTTGGCGCATGCAAATTGGACTTAAGACAGCTCTAGCAAATGGTTTGAGGTTTAAACTTTATGGTAGAATTTGATAGGTATAAAGTTTGTGTAAAAAATCTTTAAGATGTTCGGATTTTTCTCAGATTTCTAGATAATTGTTGTCATTTAAGAGAATAAATCAAAGGAAACACTTTGTTACATATCACTTGAGAATTTTTGGAATAGTTTGCTTTTATTTGGTTATTTTAGTGGTATGGAAATGTAATTTAGACAATTCCTTATTTTATTTCGGATTTATGTTATTTGAAAGAGAGTATTGGCTAGGAGTAAGAATTCTTGTTTTTCTTTCAGTTAAGAACAGGGTGTTGTGAAACCTTGTTGTGCAGTGTTACTTTGCTTTGCGACACGAGCAGAATGTGAGTCGACGCTCTTACGTTGCACCTTTTTGAACCAGAGAAAGCTGTAGATTTTATGTCATTTAGTATAAATTTTACATTTTTCTTCATGCAATACTGCGGCAGATTTTCACAAAAACGCAAAAAAAAATAATGATAATTTCTACCATATGAGGCATAAATTGTAATTCTTGAGTCAAGTGTCGCATTTCAATGTACCACACTTGTTCAGGCCACGACGTTACATTACATAGCGGAAAATACAAAAAAATTTACTATCCTACATAGTTAAACCTCAAATAACATGAAAACGGGCATGGTGGTCAGGACTGTTTTTTCACGCATCCTGTTCCAAAATGATTCATGCAGATAATATCAGTTTTAAAAAAAAAATTGTCATGGAATTTAGGAAAAAAAATGTGGTTTTGTGTGAAATCCGAAAACTATTTTCCTTTTCCCCTTTGAGTTTAATGGCAAAAATGGTATTTTTGGATTAAAAAACTAGTAGTAGTTCAAAATTAATCTGGTAGGGTAGGAATATTTATGCATATTCTGATGGGGGAGCATTTAATACATCTATATGCAAAAAAAAATTAGAAAAAAAAAAAATATTGTGGCATCATGCGCGGATCCAGAGGGGGGGGGCCGGGGGTCCGGACCCCCCCTGGAATTTGAAAATTTTACCTAAAAAAAAGGTAATTTCGGGATTTTTGGGGGGTTGGACCCTCCCTCGTCTGTGACCAAAAATTACCATTTTCGTTGGACCCCCTCTCATGAAAATTTCTGGATCCGCGCATGGGCATTTTTACAACATCCTGACCTTAAATGATGGCATGTCCCGAGTGGCATAATTATAAGCACCTATATGCCACTTGCATAACCGTCATCATCGTTTTATTCAGTTAAACATCCTTTTCAAGATTTTTATAATTGGCCTGTATGTCCCGGAAGCAACTCTGCTCAACTTTGACAGGTAAATTGGATGTTGCCATAATTCACACCATGATCCATGGGAGCCTCTTAATTTAAATGGTCAAAATTTGATTTAGCCGCACTTTGTTGTAAAGATCAATATGGGAATTATGTCAGCTTCACTTATGTGAACATGTATGGGGTGCCGTTTTACTATTTATTCCCAATTTTTGGATATCCCTAATTTATTTAAGGATAAATTCATTTATGGATATCCTAAAATGATTAAGGATATCCATTAATATTTTTGGATATCCTAAAATGAATTATGGATATCCATAAAAGGAATTATGGATATCCATAAATGAATTATGGATATCCTTAAATGAATTATGGATATCCTAAATTGAATTATGGATATCCTAAAATACATTTTTGGATATCCAAAAATCATGATGAATTATGGATATCCATAATTAGATTTTTAGATATCCAAAAATCGAATTATGGATACCCTTAAATCAGCTATTTAAGGATATCCTTAAGGATGTTCGCTGCTAACATTTGCCATTTCGGAACTTCCGGTTTTTCTTTTGTTGAATATCTCGTAAACGGTTGCAGAATTTTCCCTAATATTTTGTATTTGGATACATATTGATTATATGCATTGAATGAGCCATGAAAGTTGTCAATTTTAAGAAACTTCATTTTTTCACCCTATTTTCTGCAACTTTTCAGAAAATTTTAGTCGTCAGTAAATTTTAGGGGGTAGGGTAGATTAAACTTAAATATTACACATCTTAAAATTAATTGCACTAGTTCGATGTTTATTTTAGCAGCAGTATATGTGTACATGGTCTTCTAAGTCAGTCTTTGTGTCTTTGGTGTGCTGGTTTTAAAATTTTAGGTGGTTTTATGAAATGGGCTTTAAGAAACAAAACAGCGGAAAAAATGCTGAAATTGGCGATTTTCAAGTTGTTGGTTCTCTCTTATATGCACACTACCCTATATATTTCTTTGTTTTATTCGAACAATATTACAAAGTTCTATGTTGTGTGAAAATACAAGAAAAAGTTTGAATCAACAAATATGGGTTAAGCACATTTCAAAATATTGATTTTTTCCGACTTTTCAAGTATGGGGGTAGGGTTGGAAAAGGAATCGTAAAATTTTGTCATCCATTTCAAGTTGCAAATTTTTCTATGCGTTTGGCCCAAAATAGTCTGCGTTACGTAAATATTATGACTTTTGAAAGTATTCTAGGCGTATTTTTGTTCAAGACAGGTATGTTTCAAAGAATTAAAAAATAAATTAATTTTACTAAATTTAAAACATGGTGCTCAGAGGTCTCATTCAGAGGCCTGTAGCTTGAAAAAATGCACACTACCCTATATTTATTTTGTTTTCAAATGTCTTGTGTTGTATTTTGGAATCAAAAAACAGTGGTTAGACAAAAAGTTTGAATACTTTTTCATTGGCAGCGAACATCCTTAAATGTATTTTAGGATATCCAAAAATATCTTGAATTTAGGATATCCATAATTCGATTTTTGGATATCCATAATTCTATTTTAGGATATCCTTAAATGATCTGATTTAAGGATATCCATAAATCGATTTTAGGATATCCATAATTCATTTTTAAGAATATTTCTTTTCTATAATGATTTCTCCCATGTAATACGCATGCAGCGAAAACAAATGTTGTTTATTCAACCACACGGGATGCCTCCATTCTCTGACTAGGGAGAAATCATTGTATCCCTTAGGCACGTACATCATTTTTATCGCACCTGCTTATAGCAGGGTGCAATATAGGAGTTCAAATTTCCGTTCGGCCGTTCGTTCGTTCGTCCGTCCGTCAACATTTACGTCGAAGTTTAGTTTTCTCGACATCAGTGATAGCTGCGAGTCTGAAACCTTGCATAGTAATTGTCCTTGACATACCCCTCAAGCACGCACCTTGACCCGCTGACCTTGACCTATATTTCATGGTCTACTGACTTTGAAAATTTTTACGTCGAAGTTTGGTTTTCTCAACATCAGTGATAGCTGCGAGTCTGAAACCTTGCATAGTAATTGTCCTTGACATACCCTTCAAGCACGCACCTTGACCCACTGACCTTGACCTATATTTCATGGTCTACTGACTTTGAAAATTTTTACGTCGAAGTTTGGTTTTCTTAACATCAGTGATAGCTGCGAGTCTGAAACCTTGCATAGTAATTGTCCTTGACTTACCCTTCAAGCACACACCTTAACCCGGTGCCCTTGACCTATATTTCACGGTCCACTGACTTTGATAATTTTTACGTCGAAGTTTGGTTTTCTCAACATCAGAGATAGCTGCAAGTCTGAAACCCTGCATAGTAATTGTCCTTGACATACCCTTCAAGCACGCACCTTAACCCGGTGCCCTTGACCTATATTTCACGGTCCACTGACTTTGATAATTTTTATGTCGAAGTTTGGTTTTCTCGACATCAGAGATAGCTGCAAGTCTGAAACCTTGCATAGTAATTGTCCTTGACATACCCTTCAAGCACGCACCTTAACCCGGTGCCCTTGACCTATATTTCACGGTCCACTGACTTTGAAAATTTTTATGTCGAAGTTTGGTTTTCTCGACATCAGAGATAGCTGCGAGTCTGAAACCTTGCATTGTAATTGTCCTTGACATGCCCATCAAGCACGCACCTTGACCCGGTGCCCTTGAACTATATTTCATGGTCTATTGACTTTGCCCGATGCAGGTGCGATATCAACCTCCGCGGAGTTCTGGTTTGTGATTTAAGGATATCCTTAAATGAATTATGGATATCCTAAAATACAGTCCTATTTTAGGATATCCATAATTCATTTATGGATATCCATAAATCGAATTATGGATATCCAATATTAGCCCGATTTTAGGATATTCTTAAATCAAATTATGGATATCCAAAAATAGGATTGTATTTTAGGATATCCATAATTCGATTTTAGGATATCCTAATATCAATTTATGGATATCCAATATTCATCCAAATTAAGGATACCCATAAATCGATTTTAAGATATCCAAAAATGAATTATGGATATCTAAAAATGAATTATGGATATCCAAAAATGAATTTTGGATATCCAAAAATGAATTATGGATATCCATAAATAGGGAATAAATAGTAAAACGGCACCCCATAAAACTGGACTTTGGGGTTTCTGACCAGGTCCAACACAAATCGATCTGTACAGTCACAGAAGAAGGCTAGAAGCTTGAAATTTCGGATTTAAGGATGTTCGCTGCCAATAAAAAAGTATTCAAACTTTTTTTTCTAACCACCCTTTTTTGATTCCAAAATACAACACAAGACATTTGAAAGCAAAATAAATATAGGGTAGTGTGCATTTTTTCAAGCTACAGGCCTCTGAATGAGACCTCTGAGCACCATGTTTTAAATTTGGTGAAATTAATTTAAATTTTAATTCTTTGAAACATACCTGTTTTGAACAAAAACACACCTAGAATGCTTTCAAAAGTCATAGTATTTACGTAAAGCAGACTATTTTGGACCAAAAGCATACAAGAATTTGCAACTTGGAGTGGATGACAAAATTTTACGATTCATTTTCCAACCCTACCTCCATACTTGAAAAGTCGGAAAAAATCAATATTTTGAAATGTGCCAAACCCATGTTTGTTGATTCAAACTTTTTCTTGTATTTTCACACAACATAGAACTTGGTAATATTGTTCGAATAAAATAAAGAAATATATAGGGTAGTGAGCATATAAGAGAGAACCAACAACTTGAAAATCAACATTTTCAGCCTTACTTCGGCTGTTTTGTTTTTAAAAGCCCATTTCATAAAACCACCTAAAATTTTAAAACCAGCACACCAAAGACACAAAGAATGACTTAGAAGACCATGTACACATATACTGCAGATAAAATAAACATCAAACTAGTGCAATTAATTTGAAGATGTGTAATATTCAAGTTTAATCTACCCTACCCCCTAAATTTTACTGACAACTAAAATTTTCTGAAAAGTTGCATAAAATGGGGTGAAAAAATGAAGTTTCTTAGATTGACAATTTTCATGGCTCATTCAATGCATATCATCAATATGTATTCAAATATAAAATATTAGGAAAATATCTGCAACCGTTTACGAGATATTCAAGAAAAGAAAAACCGGAAGTTCCGAAATGGCAAATGTTAGCAGCGAACATCCTTAAGAAGAAGAGGGAATGAACTATTTGTGAAGCGAAAAACAAAAGCACTGACAGTTACTATGAAGCTGTTCTGTGTCTTTGTTTTTGCATAGACAAAGCCGGATTTCGCATGATGTGGCTCATATGTGACTCCTCACCTACTGTCTATACGCCATCTTTCAGAAACTGCCTTTTTCAAAATCACTGTTTTCTGAAACACCTCCCGAAATATATGACTGTCATCCTTTCATATTCCAAAAGTCTTAAAAAGTGCTGCAAAAAATTTTAAAATAGGTTGACAGATAAATATTTATGCCTATATATACGTATAAATATTTATAAAATGTACAAGGGAGGTAATCCAAACACCTTCAAATTGAAACTCAAGGTATAGTATACAATTTTGTTTTTAGATTGGTGCAATTTTAACAAGAAATAAGCAATTTTTATTTCTTCCGGGAAAAAGTTTCTTCCCTTGCTCACATTTTTACAATGGAAAAAAATATTCAAAATGGATTTTCTGGCATGAAAATTTTAATTTGAACCGATTTGCAAAATTTTTTGTGGCACTATATATGACTTTTGTAATGCAAATGAGTGGCATACCACACTTTTAGCTCACCTGAGCCGTTAGGCTCACAAGGTGAGCTTATAGGATGGCCATGATCCGGCGTCCGTCCGTCCGTCCGTCCACAATTTCAAAGATCTTCTTCTCTGAAACCGCTTGGCCAACCAAAGCCAAATTTTATATGAAGCATCTATAGGAAGGGGGAACCAATGTGTATATAAGAAATCCAGGTCACATGACCAAAATGGCCGCCATGCCCATATATGGTAAAAACCCTTCAAAAATCTTCTTCTCCAGAACTGGTGGACTGATTTCAACGAAACTTGGCATGAAGCATTGATGGCTCAAGCACTACAATTTGTATATAAATCATGACCCTGTGATGACCTTGACCTATTTTGCGGTAAGGTCAACATAGGTCGCCAATGCATTTGAATGGGGAAAACGGTCGCCAATGCATTTGAATGGGGAAAACTTTTAAAATGTCATTTAAATTGAAAGTCTTGCAGGAAATGGGCAGTAGGACTGAATATTAATGATTCTGAAAAAAAATGGACCCCAGGGGCTCATATGCCCCCACCCCGGGGCAATATACATGTATATTACCATAATATTCAAACATCTTCTCCTAAGAAACCAGTTGGCCAATCAAAGCCAAATTTTATGTGAAGCATCAATAGGAAGGGGTAATCAATGTATATATAAATAATCCAGGTCACATGACCAAGATGGCCGCAATGCCCATATATGGTAAAAACCCTTCAAAAATCTTCTTCTCCAGAACCGGTGGATCGATTTCAAAGAAACTTGGCATGAAGCATTGATGGCTAAAGTACTACAATATATATATAAATCATGACCCTGTGATGACCTTGACCTTTTTTTACGGCAAGGTCAACATAGGTCGCCAATGCATTTGAATAGGGAAAACTTTTAAAATGTCATTTAAAGTGAAAGTCTTGCAGGAAATGGGCAGTAGGACTGAATATTAATGATTCTGAAAATAAAATGGACCCCAGGGGCTCATCTGCCCCCACCCTGGGGCAATATGTATATTACCATAATATTCAAACATCTTCTCCTCTGAAACCGCTTGGCGAATCAAAGCCAAATTTTATGTGAAGCATCTATGGAATGGGGGAATTAATGTATATATAAATTATCTAGTTCACATGACCAAGATGGCTGCCATGCCCATATATGGTAAAAACCCTTCAAAAATCTTCTTCTCCGAATCTGATGGTTCGATTTCAAAGAAACTTGGCATGAAGCACCAAAGGCTGAAGTACTACAATGTGTATATAAATCATGACCCTGTGGTCACCTTGACCTATTTTACGACAAGGTCAACAAAGGTCGCCAATGCATTGGAATGGGGAAAACTTTTAAAAAGTCATTTGAGGTGAAAATCTTGGAGGAAATGGGTAGTAGGACTAAATATTAATGATTCTGAAAAAAAAATGGACCCAAGGGCTCATATGCCCACACCACGGGGCAATATACATAAATATTACCATAATATTCAAACATCTTCTCCTCTAAAACCACTTGGCCAATTGAAGCCAAATTTTATGTGAAGCATCTATAGGATGGGGGAACCAATGTATATATTAATAATCTAGGTCACATGACCAAGATGGCCACCATGCCCATATATGGTAAAAACCCTTCAAATATCTTCTCTGAAACCAATGGATTGATTTCAGTGAAACTTGGCGTGAAGCATCCATGGCTATAGTACTACAATGTATATATAAATCATGACCCTGTGATGACCTTGACCAAGTTTATGGCAAGGTCAACATGGGTTGCCTATGCATTTGAATGGGAAAAACTGTTAAAATGTCATTTGAAGGGAAAAGCCAGCAAGAAATTGGCAAATGGACAGAATATTGATTATTCTGAAAAAAGAAAATGGCCAAAGGGCTTCATCTGCCCCTGCACTGGGGTTAAATACCATAATATTCAAACATGTTTATTGGTATATGCAGCAGACTCAGGTGAGCGTTTACAGGACCATTGGTCCTCTGGTTCTGTAGGTGTTTTAGAAAAGTGAGATTTTGAAAGGCAGTTCCTGAAAGATGGACAGTAGACCCGAGACTTTGTTTTTAGCTCACCTGAGCCGAAGGCTCACAGGTGAGCTTATAGTATACCCATGCTCCGGCGTCCGTCCGTCGTCCGTCCGTCGTCCGTCGTCTGTCGTCCGTCGTCCAGAATTTCAAAGATCTTCTCCTCTGAAACCGCTTGGCCAATCAAAGCCAAACTTCATGTGGAGCATCCTTAGGAAGGGGGAACGAAAGTTTATATAAATGGTCCAGGTCACATGACCAAGATGGCCGCCATGGCTATAAATAGCAAAAACCTTTAAAAATCTTCTTCTCCAGAACCAGTCGGCCGATTTCCACGAAACTTGGTATGTAGCATTGGGGAAGTGGGCCCATCATAGTTTGTATAAATCATGACCCTAGGATGACCTTGACCTATTTTACGGCAAGGTCAACTTAGGTCGCCAATGCATTTGAATGGGAAAAAATGGTTAAATTGCTATTTAATGGGTAAAACTTACTGGGAATAGGCAAATGGACAGAAGATTAATGTTAATGGAAAATTTTAGCCCCTGGGGGGTTGTCTGCCCCTGCCCCGGGGCTAAATACATGTATACATGTATTTCCATAATAATGAAACATCTTCTTCCCTGAAACCGCATGGCCAATCAAAGCCAAACTTCATATGGAGCATCCTTGGGAAGGGGGAAAGAAAGTTTATATAAATGGTCAAAGTCACATGACCAAGATGGCCGCCATGGCTATAAATAGAAAAAACCTTTAAAAATCTTCTTTTTCAGAACCAGAAGGCCAATGATTTTGAAACTTGGTGTGAAGCATCAGTGACTGGAGCTCTACAAAGTTTATATAAATCATGACCCTGGGATGACCTTGACCTATTTTACGGCAAGGTCAACATAGGTCGCTCATGCATTTGAATGGGGAAAAGTGTTAAAATGTCATTTGTAGGGAAAAACTTGCAGGAAATGGGCAAATGGACTTAAGATTGATGATTCTGAAAAAAATTGGACCCCAGGGGTATGTCAGCCCCCACCCCGGGGCAATATACATGTATATTAGTGATATTCAAAGATCTTCTTCTCTGAAACTGCTTGGCCAATCAAAGCCAAACTTTATGAGGAGCATTGTTAGGAAGTGGGAATGAAAGTGTATATAAATGGTCATGGTCACATGACCAAGATGGCTGTCATGGCTATAAATAGCAAAAACCTTTAAAAATCTTTTCCTCCAGAACCAGAAGGCCTATGATTTTGAAACTTGGCATGAAGCATCAGGCAATGGAGCTCTACAAAGTTATATAAATCGTGACCCTTTGATGACCTTGACCTATTTTACGGCAAGGTCAACTTAGGTCGCCCATGCATTTGAATGGGGAAAATTGTTAAAATGTCATTTGAAGGGCAAAACTTTCAGTAAATTGGCAAATAGACTGCAGTTTTATGTTTTCAAAAAGAAATTGACTCCAGGGGTTGCTCTGACCAAGCCCTTGGAGCACCAGGGGTTGCTCTGACCAAGCCCTGGGGTTATATACATGGATATTACCATTCTAATCAAACAAGTTTATTGGTATATATCTCGGGTTTCAGGTGAGCGTTTACAGGACCATTGGTCCTCTGGTCTTATTTTACAGCCAGCAAGAAGACACGATCATATTTAGATGGTTTTAATAATTTTGAATCTAATTTTATCCTCAAGCTGAATTTTCTATTCCTACTTAGCATGACCACTTTGACCTAAAATTGAGCCGTCCCGTGAGAAAACCAACAATCTGCATAGGCGAAAACAAAGACGCAGATCAGCTTCGCGGTTACCCGAAGCTAATCAGCGTCTTTGTTTTCGCTACTCGGATAGTATAATTCCTCCTCTGCTTAACTCCAAAATTTCAAGCTTCTAGCTCTTTTCTGTGCTTGTACAGGCCGGTTTGTGTCGGACCTGTTCGGAAACCACATTGTTGATTTTCCCACGAGGCGGCTCAATTAATCATATTGATTCTGGAGCCAAAAAGCTGGATATATTAGAGCCGTCACAGCAGCGCCTTTGTTTTTGCTAAACAGATAGTACAATTCCTCTCCTTTCTGAATCCAAAATTTCAAGCTTCTAGCCTGTTTCTGTGACTGCACAGGCCGGTTTGTGTCATACCTGGTCGTAACCCAAATTGTTGGTTTTCTCATGCACAGGCTCATAATTCTGTTTTGTCATTGTATTACCTACTTTTGTGGTAGAAAACTGATGCTTTTAAATCCATCCGCAGGAATTCCCATAGGAGTTCTACAGCTATTGAAGCCACGACGCAAGGAAACTGGTCTTTGGGATTTCCGACCAGGTCTGACACAAACTGACCAGTACAGTCTCAAAAAAAGGCTAAAAGCTTGAAATTTAGGATTTAAAAAGAAGAGGGATTTTATCATCCGTGTGCAGTTACTGCACAGCTGATCTAAGCCTTTGTTTTCGCATGGGCAAAAATCAGGTTTGCTTGTGAAGAGGCTCATTTGTCTTAGAAGATGTTGTGCAAAATAGATAATCCCTGTAAAGACCTAATAAAATCTTATAAAATATTGTCAAATTCCCCAGGGACAAAAATGTCTTGACAAGAAAAACATTTTGCAAATACATAAAAATGATCTATCTACTTGTTTTTTAATCCATTATGAAAACCGTTATGTGGCAACTGATTTTAGACTTGTCATTTTTTAGTAAAAATGTCTGATAATCTTTTCACCGTACTGAGAATATGTACAGGTAAAACTCATTATAACACTATCTTTGGGGTCCATAGAAACAGACCATGTTATAAGTGAACCACGTTATAATGAGGTTACTTACTATAGACATATATAGCAAAATAACCAATTTGGGAGCCATGGCATAGCGGTGTTAAATTGAACACTGTATTATAATGAGGCGCCTTATAATGAGGTTGAAGTGTATACGACAAGTTTTTGCCCTCATTTCATAGAACAAAAATCTTTGTCAGTAAATATAACTATGATTTAGCTGAAATTCTGTCTGTGACTTGAAAGTTTATGAAATAGGAGTAAGAATTTTCCACAGAGTGGTAGCTTTGTCAAGAATTGAGCCTTGTCATGAGAAAACCAATATTTTGCATATGCGAAAACAAAGGCGCAGATCAGCTTTGCAGTAACTGCGAAGCTGATCAGCGCCTTTGTTTTCGCTACACAGATGTTACAATTCTTCTTTCTTAATCTAAAATTTCCAACCTTTAGCCATCTTCTGTGCTTGTACAGCTTGGTTTGTGTCGAACCTGTTTAAAAACCACATTGTTGGTTTTTCCATGACGTGGCTCAGTTGTTCAGCGTTCACATCATTATTTTCAATTATCTTGTCTTGCCAACCATATATATTAATCCGCCTGACATATAAATTCAAATTATGATATGAAATTTGACAACAAGAAAATATTTATCACTATTATCTGGAACACCAGTATATTATTTAGCTCCGAAACTGATGATTAGTTAAGAGAAATATAGGAATTCAAGACTGGACAAATCTTGTAAAAGGAGGGACATAACTACATGAGCCGCGTCATGAGAAAACTGGATATTTGCCTATAAGGAAACAAAGTCGCAGATCAGTTTCGCAGTAACTGCAAAGCTGATCAGTGCCTTTGTTTTCGCTACACGAATAGTACAATTCCTTTACTTTCCAAATCCAAAATTTCTACCTTCTAGCCTGCTCTTGTGACTACAGGACGGTTTGTGCAAAACCGGGTCGGAAACCTCAAAGACCGGTTTTCTTTCATCGCGGCTCGTAGGATCTAAAAACCCTCAGCAAAATTGTATTTCATGCCCAAAATGTCTGCTGCTAAAATTATTTTACTGAGAAGTGTGGGGCCCATTGTAACATGACTGAAAAATAGTTAATTGGGGCATTAAGCTATACTCAAAAGTACACAACGATCATATTGCACCTATGTGCAGGCTATTATTCTTACAGAAATGATTTTTAGCTCACCTGAGCCGTTAGGCTCACAAGGTGAGCTTAAAGGATGGCCATGATCCGGCGTCCGTCCGTCATCCACCATTTTCAAAGATCTTCTTCTCTGAAACCGCTTGGCCAATCAAAGCCAAATTTTATATGAAGCATCTATAGGAAGGGGGAACCAATGTGTTTATAAATAATCCAGGTCACATGACCAAGATGGCCGCCATGCCCATATATGGTAAAAACCCTTCAAAATTCTTCTTGTCCGGAACCACTGGACTGATTTCAAGGAAACTTGTAACAATGTGTTTATAAATTATGACCTTTGGATGACCTTGACCTATTTTACGGCAAGGTCAGCAAAGGTCGCCCATGCATTTGAATGGGGAAAAATGTTAAAATGTCATTTGAAAGGCAAATCTTGCAGGAAATGGGCAAATGGATTGAAGGTAGGTAATTCTGAAAAAAATTTGGACCCCAGGGGTTATTCTGCCCCCACCCCGGGGCAATATACATGTATATTACAAAAATATTCAAAGATCTTCTTCTCTGAAACCACGTGGCATATCAAAGCCCAATTTTATAGGAAGCATCTATGGGAAGGGGGAATCAATGTGTTTATAAATAATCCAGGTCACATGACCAAGATGGCCGCCATGCCCATATATGGTAAAAACCCTTTAAAATTCTTCTTCTCCTGAACCAATGAACCGATTTCAACAAAACTTGGCATGAAGCATTGGGGACTGAAGTACTACAATGTGTTTATTAATTATGACCTTTGGATGACCTTGACCTATTTTACAGCAAGGTCAACATAGGTCGCCAATGCATTTGAATGTTGAAAACTTTTAAAATGTCATTTAAAGTGAAAGTCTTGCAGGAAATGGGCAGTAGGACTGAATATTAATTATTCTGAAAAAAAAATTGGACCCCAGGGGCTCATTTGCCCCAGTCCTGGGGCATTATACATGTATATTACTATAATATTCAAACATCTTCTCCTCTGAAAACGCTTGACCAATCAAAGCCAAATTTCATGTGAAGCATCTATAGAATGGGGGAATCAATGTGTATATAAATAATCCAGGTCACATGACCAAGATGGCCGCCATGCCCATATATGGTATAAACCCTTCAAAAATCTTCTTCTCCGGAACCGGTGGACCGATTTCGAAGAAACTTGGCATGAGGCATCAATGACTCAAGTACTACAATGTATTTATAAATCATGACCCTGTGATGACCTTGACCTATTTTAAGGCAAGGTCAACATGGGTTGCCTATGTATTTGAATGGGTAAACTGTTAAAATGTCATTTGAAGGGAAAAACTTGCATGGACAGTATATTGATTATTCTGAAAAAAAATGGCCCAAGGGCTTCATCTGCCCCTATACTGGGACTATTTTTTTTTATAACATTTGTATATACAGCAGATCTCAGGTGAGCGTTTACAGGACCATTGGTCCTCTGGTTGGTACATGCTTTCCAAAATGTCATTCGGATCTATTTAAAGTCAACTTTGTACTTATTGAATTGAAAAGTTTCTCATTTTGGTCCGTAACCTTTAGAACCACATTGTAGATGTTTGCTGGGAGGTAACTCAGTGCAGCTGATCAGCGCCTTTGTTTTCGCATAGGCAAAAAGAAAACGGTTTTCTCATGACACTGCTCATACTATGTAATCCCTCTATTTCCTATTATGTATAACCTGACAGTTCCAGTCTCTAGCCATCTAATCTGTGGCTTTGACAGCCTGCTTTCACATCTTTGAATTGGCCGAAAACTCCCCAGACAGATTTTCTCGTACCACAACTCATGTTTTTTATCCAGCATATTCCCTACACTTGATGACCAATATTGTTCGCGTTGTCTATTATCACCAAGGCAAACTTCAATGTTTGCTTCAAACTTGGTTGGAAAAATTAACAAGAATCCATTGTTTGTTTTTGTTTTTCTTTAGTTATGTGCATGGACATGGGAAATTTTTGCTAAATCGGAACAAGAAAGATACACATCAGCTTGCTCTTTTGTACACTCTAGATAGTTTACATATTTTCACAGACTATTTTACACACATATATAAAGTTATCCTTTTCGGTATAGAATTTGCTGCTGAGCCAACTTAAGGGCTTTCAATTGTTATAGCAAAAGACACGTTTTTTTATCCAGATGATGTTCTTTTTTATTGCAGGAACAAGTCATATTTCCGAGAGACCAGTCTTAAGTTTAAAACGTCACAGACATCACTGGAGAATGTACGGGAAACACTTTGATATACCCGGATTGGATTGAATCTTTTCTCTCATTCGTTCCTTCTAGTCAAAACAAACATGACTACCTCAAATGAAGCGATGGGGATGCAGTGCAATGGTGGCGTCGGCTTTCACCGACCCGATCAGTACCTCAAAAATGGTGCCAACTTTGACGAAAAAGAAAACGATTATAATCAGACTAATTCTAATGGACATCATATTGATTACGAAAAGGATGCCGAGGTTGGAATTATCAAAAATCCACATACGCCATCTTGCCAACGGAAATGGACACCTCGTGAAAAATATCTGTTGACTATTTGCGGACTTCTATTTTTAGCCTGTGTTGCCTTTGTTCTAGTTGCTTTTGTTCGAGATTCATGTTTTCGATGTCATCATCATAGTAAGTACAACAGTAATTGAGCCGCCTCGTGAGAAAACCAACAATGTGGCTTTTGAACAGGTGGCTGAACAGCCACAGAGGACAGCTAGAAGCTTGAAATTTCAGATTTAAGAAGAAGAGGGATTGTACTTTCCGAGTTGCGAAAACAAAGGTGCTGATCTTCATCTTTGTTTTTGCCTACGCAAATTGTTGGTTTTCTCATGAGGCGGCTCATATCTCACTAATGTGGACACTGGTGTGTGCATTACGAAAACTTGCCCATGCAATATACAGAGATTTATTTATTTTTTTTTTTCAGAAGGAAAAAAAAAAAGAAAATTTCTTCAAAAAATTTTGATATGTTTAATATTTTTGCTAAAAACATACAATGTGGATACATGTTAGAACCACCTCGCCGAGGCAGTTCTAACGATTACCCACAATGTATGTTTTGAATCAGAAAAATTATATACCCCTGTATACCCCAGTTTTGGGGTTTAAGGGTGTATATTATTCATGGACACGATACACCCTCCATTGTTCATACTATAAGCTTCAATTGAATATGATCTTTACAAATGTGTCTAACTGCTAGACGAGAAGTGCTTACTTGCAATTTAATCGCATTATAAAACAAATGACAGTAGAAAAAGCCATCTTAATATATTGCCATCTTAATATATCACTCCAATCTTATTAAAATTGATGTCATTGTTATGCAGTCACAAAATGTGAAAATGTTTCTCGTGAAATGTACTTGGAATAGTAGATATTTTTACCAAAGAAAACCCATGCAGAGGTTAATGCAGAACCATTTGAGCCTTGTCATGAGAAAACCAACAATGTGGTTTTCGAACATGGTCAGACACAAACCGAGCTGTACAAGCACAGAAGATGGCTCGAGGTTGGAAATTTTGGATTTAGAAAGTAGAGGAATTGTACTATCCGTGTAGCAAAAACAAAGGTGCTGATCAGCTTCGCAGTTACTGCGAAGCTGATCTGCATATTTGTTTTCGTATAATATGCAGATTGTTGGTTTTTTCATGAGGCGGCTCATTTTAATAAAACGGATACATCATATATTTTGGCATGTGCTACTATGTTAACTCTGATAAATGAGCCGCATCGTGAGAAAACCGGATATTTGTCTATGCGAAAACAAAGGCGCAGATCAGCTTCGCAGTAACTGCGAAGCTGATCAGCGCCTTTGTTTTCGCTACACGGATAGTACAATTCCTCTTCTTCTTAAATCCGAAATTTCAAGCTTCTAGCCTGCTTCTGTAACTGTACAGGTCGGTTTGTGTTAGACCTGGTCGGAAACCCCGAAGACCGGTTTTCTCGCGTCGCGGCTCAAATGGTGGTGATGCAGTTTCGGCGAAGTGGTTCTAATGAGCACCCACAACATAGGCTTAATGAAAAAATTAACAAAATAATCTTTTTAGTTATCATCAGATACACCTTTTATGTGGTTTTCTGGTACATATGTTCTATGCTATTTACAGACCCACCATCCATACACACAGTTCTCAGTTCTAATGCCGACGGGACTTCTTCACAAACCCTCATTTGTAACTTGTCCAGCGCCCACCGGTCACCTACCCCTCCCAGTTACCGTTGGTTACAGCCAGACGGTATGTCTAGTCTTGGAAATACTCTGGTCATAAACAATGTAACGTCACGCCACTCAGGGAAATATGTGTGTCTTGTAACGAGAATAATTGACGGCGAGGAATGGTCGGCGAGTGCATCTACCATCGTTGATACAGGTAATGATTCTGATAATTTTTGTGATAAAATAGTACAGGGTTCCCACGGCAGGGTTCCCTCGGGCACTGGAAAACATGGAAAATGGCTAAAAATTATTCCATGCATGGAAAACTCATGGAATTTGAAAAATGATGAAATATCATGGAAAAATCATGGAATTTTGTTATGAAATGCCAGTTTGGATGGTTTGGATGTTGTTTGGGGTTCATTTTTTTCACCTCGCTCGCTTCTCTCGCTTGATAAGTATTGATAAATAAAGTTCTGTTTTTCAAAAGGGCATTCAAACTTATTTATCTTCATCAATACCTTGAAGAAAGTTACTTTTGCAATATAATTATCTGTTATTGCCTTTTAAAAAGTGTTTTGTAACAAATAAATAAATAAAAAAAAGGAAAATTAATCCTGGAAATTTAACTCGGCTCATGGAATTATCATGGAAAAGTCACGGAATTTGATTTTACACTTTCCGTGGGAACCCTGTAGTAAGAATTTTCCTTTTATAATAGAGCGTGTTCAGACATTTTATTTAGCTGTAAAAAAAGGCAAGATAAAAAAATGCTGGCCATTTCATCTGTGCCATTTATAGGAGCACAGTGGCCTAGTGGTTAAAGGAGACAGGCTAACATTAGGAAAACATGTCCATGTAATGTATACCCCCTTAAACCCCTTTGTTATATAGAAAACCTGGGGTTTGCAGGTGTATACCTAATTTTCTTATTTTTGATCCAAAACATACATTGTTTCAGCAGGGCAGTTCTAACGCATACCCAGAATGTATGTTTTGAGTAAATATATTAAACATATCATTTTTATTTATTTATTTATTTATTTTTTTTTTCAGTGAAATTTTCAATTTTTACAATTTAAAAATCTCTATTGCATGGACGTGTTTTCATAATGGGATCAAGTGGTTTGGAGTTTGAACTCCACTGTGGCCGGTTGTGTCCTTGAGCAAGACTGGTTAATACTAAGGAAGAAGTGGCTCCATCCTGATGTGACTAAAAAGTTGTTGACTGGACATTAAACCGCAAAACAAACACACAGAAAAATTTCCTTATTTACAAATAGAAGTTTTGATCACCGGTATAAGTAATTTACAATTAAACATACGTATTTGTTCTTATTTCCACAGGACAACTGTTGAAGAAGCCTAAAATCTGCCTCACTAAACATTGTATACGAACAGGTAGGTGTTGGCCTCTTTAACCCATTTCTGACAAATGGACTTTAATGTCCCTATCATTTGGGCGATTCCACTTCAAGTTTTACTGGCTCCAGGAGTGATTTTAATTTTTAGAAGAAAATCCTCTAATGTAGCATTTACACTATGCTCCCAGTGGTCATGGGTTTCAGACAACCATGATCAAAACAGGATAAACGTGAGGCAACGCAGGGGAACAGGATAAGCAAACGTAACAGGCCCCGATAACCGTGGACACCATGGCAAATTTTTTGACAGTTTAAAAATCTGCCACGGCAGTCACGGCGGAAATGAGAAACGTAATGGGTCGTGATAAAACGGGCTGAACGTAACACACCGTGACAATACGTAATTGTATGTTGCAAAACTTGGAGGCGGTCCGTAGTGCAACGGGAAGCTAGTGAATAGCCCAGCAAGCTATGGATCTTCCACGTCCAGTTGTGTTTGATCACGGTCATCGCTCGTCTCGTCCCTTTTCCTAAGGAATACTCAACACGTTTTGTTGCATTAAGTTACGGTGCTTTACTGTCTTTTGACGGTGTTGACCCGGTTCTACTAGGTATGTCAGGTTATGTTACAGTTATCACTGCGCATGAAGTTTAAAGATATAAAATGGCACTCCATGGGGACAAGTTACTTCATATTGGAGCAATCACTATAGTGAACAAAAGAGACCATACGCTGCACTATGCCATTGAAGAAGAAGTAAAATCACAAACTTTCTTAACTCTGCAGTCGGTTGTTGAGGACCGCGGTTGTTATTATTTCAAAGGGCTTATTCTTACATAAATGGCACAAAAACGCTTCAAATTGCATGGTGTCTCCGTTTCGTCCGAAGCTGACCTTAACAGAACGAAAAAAGGTGTTACGCCTTGGTCAAATTGCAACTGACCGCATCAGAACGTAACAGGCCATAATAGAACGTGCTTATAATCATGGTAGAATGAGGACAACTGTAAGGTACCTTAGCGCCTCCGTGAGATACTCGCTTTATCATTTACACGGCGTGTTACGGATATTGTATAGAATGTAACAAAACTTAACAAGACGTAATAGATCTTGAAAACAGAGAAATATATGACCAAAATTCCACGGCACGCTATGTTTCATGCAAATGGGGCTGACGGGGCCACCGGAAACATAGTGTAAACTCAGTATAAGCAAACAGAATAATCCCAAATGGGATGCCGCATTCTGCGGCGTCACATCTGGGGCTATACTGTTTCCCTAAGTCCCATAAAAAGCACGCCAGGTCCTGAGGTTATAAAACTTTTTTCATGCTCAGCTCAGCTGAGACTAAAATTTATCCTGCTTATAAATGTTAAAATGCCAAAGTTGTTGGCATTTTAACATTTATAAGGAGGATAAATCACAAGCTTTGGTGATCTAAACCTGAAATTGATATATATCTGGGCTATTTCATCATTTATGAGCAGTTTAAATTTCATGCTCAACTGAGTTGAGCATGAGAAAAGTTCTATAACCTCTGGCCAGGCTTAGATGAGTTAACATAATCCAATAGAAAGGTCTGCAGCTGTTTAGTGTTGTGGCAATATTGTATCTGCATATTATACATGAATTTTGTCTTGTTAATGTGAGTGTCAGTGAGTGGCAATTTTTAAGGAAGCAGCTGATCCCTCAGTTTATCGTATGTTCCTATTGAATCATGCCTTCTTGTTGTTTGTTGCACTCCCTGAACTGCTATATATAGCTATTTCCTGGTTGGATTTAAACGCTGATTTTGCTAGAGCAACAGACAGACAGCAACTTGTTAATCTTGTACATCTGGTTGGTTAGGGTTTAACGTCCCACCAACAGCTAAGGTCATATGGAGACGGGACCTCTGTTTATAGTCCCATCCGTCAGACTGGAGAAACCGGGGGTCGCAGATCTAGTTGGAAAACCCTGAAAGCCAGACTAGCTAATGACATCACTAGATCTAGTTGGAAAACCCTGAAAGCCAGACTCGCTAATGACATCACTAGATCTGGTTGGAAAACCCTGAAAGCCAGACTCGCTAATGACAGATCACTAGATCTGGTTGGAAAACCCTGAAAGCCAGACTCGCTAATGACATCACTAGATCTGGTTGGAAAACCCTGAAGGCCAGACTCGCTAATGACATCACTAGATCCATACATGTGATACATCTGGGAAGCCAAATAGGGAAATTTCCCTGTCCAAATAGGGAGAATGATTAAACGCCTTACTATTACAAGGCGAGTGTCATACCCACTGCACCACGGAGGCTTCTATTCTTGTATGTAATAGCTATGTGATAACAAAGTAAGGCAGAATACTTGTTTTGGTGTTAGCAGGTAAACAAAACCAACATGATACAAAAACAAAATTTCGATCTGAAGATCCTTGTTACAGCAAAAATCGTACTGATTTCTTCGATTATCCTTAAATGAATAAACATATGAGATCTCTGTTTCCCCCCATAGCTGTTAGTTTAGTGGCATCATGAAAAGCTGCCTTTTCCATTTACAAAAACAAAGGCACAGATCAGGTGTGCAGTAACTGCACAGCTGATATGTGCCTTTGTCTTTGCTATAAGCAGATAGTATGAAACTATTCTTCCTCCTAAAAGCACAGTTTCAATACAGAAGCCATTGCTCATGTGCTTTTAGCAGGATTTTTATCCAACCTGGTAAATAACCTTGCATACAATTTTCTCATGACAGGACTGATTACCCCTGGGTGTTAGTTTAAGGAAAACAAACATTTGCCTTAGTAATGAACCTGATAATACGTTTTGCAATATTCGGTAATAGTTTTCGCAGGTATGCTTGTTATTCGGTATGTCTTTGCAGTCACACCAGGACAAATCTATTGTAGCTACATTAGGAGAAAATCTGTTTCCATTTCATGTAGCTCATATGGTTCCATGAAAATTAACCCCAGTCATTTACAACTACGCTCCCCCCCCCCCTCATCCCATAACAACTTTTCAGTTTTTTTTCTCTATGTTTCAGCTGCCCAACTTATTGACTCATTGAATCCCAAAGTTGACCCATGTGACAATTTCTTCGAGTTTGCATGCGGAAACTGGAACAAGAGAAACGTCATTCCAGAAGATAAATCCAGCTATAACACCTTTGAAAAGTTACATGATGAATTACAAATCACCCTAAAAGGTAAGAAACTGGAATAAAATGAATCGAATTGCTAGAGCAAAAAAATCCAACAAAATCTGTCGAACGTAAAAAAAAAAAAAAGCTGGCGAAAACCTCAAAGTAGCCGGCGATTTTTGGCGGCTGCTGGCTCTTAAAGAAATCCCTGATTGATAAAATTGAAAATGATGATGATGATGATGATTATGATGATGATGATGATGATGATGATGATGATTCTCAGAAGAGTGGTATTTGTCAGTTATTTGCGAAAGAAATGTGCTGTAAGTACTGGTAAAGTACCACTGGGAGGCAAGGAACAGTCTGGCTAGGATAAATGACTGTCCCAACATAACCTTAGCCATTGAGTGATAATGTAAAGCACTATATCGTACAAACAAACCATAAAAAGTTTACGTCGGGATTCTTAACTCCTTGCCTTTCTATCCTTACTTTACAAACTGATATTTCTCTATTTCTTTTCTCCTATACAGGACTGTTAGAGGATGAGCCTCAGCACTATGACAGTGATGCAACCTTGAAGGCCAAAACATTATACCAGTCCTGCATCAACATATGTAAGTATGGTTCATGCTCTTCGATACCATTTTTCATGGAAAAATAACTTCTCCTGACCTTTTGAACTGTGTAGATAAATTGTTTTAAGCTAGCCTGGCACCAGACTGAGAGGCAGAACTACTGTACCTGCTTTTGAATTTAATCCATTCTGTAAAGGCCCCTAAGGCCGAGCGGTTAAGAGCGCTGTTTCTTAATCACTCGATCATCTTACCACTGTGTCTGGTGTGGGTTAGAGCCTGGCTCTGGCCATATGTGAGACAAGCCAAGTTCTGCTTGTGGGTGTGTCAGGTGGTTTTTCTCTGGGTTCTCCCATTTTCGCCCCACCTACTGATTGGCCCGTCTCATATGAGCTGAAATAATCTTGAACGGGACGTAAAACTGAATTAAAAAAAAAAATATATATATAATACATTCTGTAAAAATTATCTTCATCATTTCAACCACGTCAGGAGAAAAACCTGCTTTATCATAATATCAACAACAATATGTGCAAGTATATTCTTTTGTCTTTGCATATGCAAGAAAGCCGGAATTGCTCACAGCCATATTTCAAAATTATGATTTAAGTATTATGCATGAGTATAGTAACTGGTGATTGCCTTTTCCAAATGTATAGGGTTAGCTGGTGAGTTTTTTCTGTTCTGTTTTATCAACAAGGTTTTGTATTCTTGATTTTTTTTTTTTATTTTGTTGTCAAGCCCAGCAATAAAGTGTCTGAAATTCATTCCATTTTGTTAAAAACAAAAATAGATTGGGGGTAATCATTAGAATCAGAGTACCCAAAATCTTTTAATATAGTATAGTTGGTTACCGGTATTCTTCAGGAAAACATGTCCGTGCAATGCAGACCCCCCTAAAACCCCACTTTTATATAGAAAAAAACTGGGGTTTACAGGGGTTTACCTAATTTTCTTATTTTTGATCCAATGAGGCAGTTCTAACGTACCCACAATGCATGTTTTGAGCAAAAACATTAAAAATAAATATTTTCCAATGAATTTTTTTTTTCTTCTTACAAAAATCTCTGTATATTGCATGGACATGTTTTCATAATGTCAAATTCTCATTCTAAAAAGGAATAGGTTAAGGAGTATCTTTTTATCTTTGGAATGTCCATGATGTTTGCACAAGGCATCCCAATAGGGTTTTGTTCCATGATTGTGGGTGTTCGAATTGTTTTTCGTTTATTTGTTCTGTTTTATCGTTGCAAGGTGAGAAGGCTGTTAACTTTCTTTTGCACGGAACTGACATTTTAAGTGCACAAAACAGCCTATTGGGAAATTAATTTTCGATATCATACTTTCCAAAATATTCAGATTTGCCCCATGGAAGTATCAATTTGTTTTTGTGTTGTTATATCATAGCATTCTGTTTTTCTATTGAGAAATCTGTTGTTTCCTCTTAACATATTAAAATGAATAATCTTTTGAAAAACCACCCACTAAAAACAGGCTTCTTAATATTGAGCTGCATCATGAGAAAACCGGATTTTTGCCTAGGCGAAAACAAAGGCGCAGATCAGCTTCGCGGTAACCGCGAAGCTGATCAGCGCCTTTGTTTTCGCTACTCGGATAGTACAATTCCTCTTCTACTTAAATCCGAAATTTCAAGCTTCTAGCTCTTTTCTGAGCTTGTACAGGCCGGTTTGAGTCAGACCTGGTCGGAAACCCCGAAGACCGGTTTTCTCGCGTCGCGGCTCTATTGTTATTACACATGGGAGACTGCTTACAGCAGCTTCTTGTGCAGCATTATGAGAGAACCTACTGAGTGCATTTGCAGAGATATGTAAAGGTGCAGATCATATGTTTGGCAACTTTGCAGCTTTTGTGTTTGCTTAATATAATACATACATCAGGAAAACATGTCCGTGCAATGCATACACCCTTATACCCCACTTTTATATAGCAAAACTTGGGTGTGCAGGGGTGTACCTATTTTTCTTATTTTTGCTCCAAGACATAGATTGTGGGTACTTGTGCAAAAGTGTACCCACAATCTATTTTTTGAGCAAAAATATTAAAAATATTACAAATTTCAGTTTTTACTAAAAAAAAAAATCTGTATATTGCATGGGCGAGTTTTCGTAATACAACTCAGCTGTTCCCTAAGTAAATCTCTATGTTGTCTGGTTGGTGTTAGATCTGGTTGGAAAACCCTGAAAGCCAGACTCGCTAATGACATCACTAGATCTGGTTGGAAAACCCTGAAAGCCAGACTCGCTAATGACATCACTAGATCTGGTTGGAAAACCCTGAAAGCCAGACTCGCTAATGACATCACTAGATCTGGTTGGAAAACCCCTGAAAGCCAGACTTGCTAATGACATCACTAGATCTGGTTTGAAAACCCCTGAAAGCCAGACTTGCTAATGACATCACTAGATCTGGTTGGAAAACCCTGAAAGCCAGACTCGCTAATGACATAACTAGATCTGGTTGGAAAACCCCTGAAAGCCAGACTTGCTAATGACATAACTAGATCTGGTTGGAAAACCCTGAAAGCCAGACTTGCTAATGACATAACTAGATCTGGTTGGAAAACCCCTGAAAGCCAGACTTGCTAATGACATCACTAGATCTGGTTGGAAAACCCTGAAAGCCAGACTCGCTAATGACATAACTAGAGCTGGTTGGAAAACCCCCCGAAAGCCAGACTTGCTAATGACATCACTAGATCTGGTTGGAAAACCCTGAAAGCCAGAGTCACTAGTGACATCACTAGATCTGGTTGGAAACCCCTGAAAGCCAGAGTCGCTAATGACATCACTAGATCTGGTTGGAAAACCCCTGAAAGCCAGACTTGCTAATGACATCGCTAGATCTGGTTGGAAAACCCTGAAAGCCAGACTCGCTAATGACATAACTAGAGCTGGTTGGAAAACCCTGAAAAAGCCAGACTCGCTATTGACATCACTCATTCCAAGGCGGTCTTTTGAAATCTCATATTATTTGAGCCTTTTATAAATTGAGGGAACTACGGTCATCTTTAAAGTAGTTCTTCTTTTACTGTTGAGTCTGCAATTTTCCAAGAAACAATAACCAGTTAAATAATCTGTTCAGACAAAAAGATATTATTTTACATAGTTAATAGTCTATTTTAAGTAGTGGGTGCACATTGTCTTATAATGGTCTCTGCGAAGGTTTCTATAGCAAAATGGTTGGTCATCTGACAATGTAATCACAAACATTGCCTTTCTTGTCTGCTACAGTTCAAGATATTAAAGAACAATTAAAGTGATAAAAATAGTGATGTCCATCCAAGAAAATGAAAGACAAACAAAACTGTCAGTGATGCCACATAATTGTAATAATGTTTCAACAGCAACCTTAAACTAGAAATTTCAAAAAAAGATTTTTTTTTCAAGTACTTTCTTTGTTGTATTGCAGTTATGTATTTTTCAAGTATTAAAGTATAGAAGGTCTAAGAAATGAATTGAAAATCTCAACCAAAAGATAGCAGGAGGGAAAGATAGAGCAATACAGGACATTACAAATGAGCCACCTCGTCGGAAAACCAACAATCTGCATTTGCGAAAACAAGGACGCAGATCAGCTTCGCGGTAACCGCGAAGCTGATCAGCATCTTTGTTTTCGCTACTCGGATAGTTCAATTCCTCTTCTACATAAATGCGAAATTTTAAGCTTCTAGCTCTTTTCTGTGCTTGTACAGGTCGGTTTGTGTCGGACCTGTTCGGAAACCACATTGTTGGTTTTCCCACGAGGCGGCTCAAATACTAATGAAGAGGAAGATAACTACATGTAGCTCCTTCAAGACATTCTATTTGAGCCACCTCGTGGGAAAACCAACAATGTGGTTTCCGAACAGGTCCGACACAAATCAGGCTGTACAGTCACAGAAGCAGGCTAGAAGCTTGAAATTTCGGATTTAAGAAGAAGAGGAAGTGTACTATCCGTGTAGCGAAAACAAAGGCGCTGATCAGCTTCGCGGTTACCGCGAAGCTGATCTGCGTCTTTGTTTTCGCATATGCAGATTGTTGGTTTTCTTATGCAATGGCTCGATTCTATCATTGTAATAAAATTTCTGTCTTTTCTTGTCTGATACAGATCAAATGATAGCAATAATAAGGTTCATGTAAGAAAATGAGAAACAAGCACATACAGTGGACGACAAATTGAGCTAGAAACTCCTAAAGAGATTTTATCAAGTTCTATGTTGTATTCCATTTTTTTTTTCAAAACATCTTAACATTTCAGCTCAATATGAACATGTCAGCCACACCCCGCTAAGTGAAGTTCTAGTAAAATTAGGTCGCTGGCCCATTATTGACTCCAGATGGTCAGAGAGTTTGTACAACTTGGAGGATATACTGGGTACGATGAGGGGAATATACAACGCCCCTATATTGATTGACAGCTGGGTGGGAGCCGATGACAAGAATTCCTCTATGAATATAATACAGGTGAGGGTTTCAGAAAAACAATTTGAGCCTGTGCGTGACAAAACCAACAATTTGGGTTTCCGACCAGGTCTGACACAAACCGGGCTGTACAAGCACAGAAGAAGGCTAGAGGCTTTAAATTTTGGATTTCAGAAGAAGAGGGACTGTACTATCCGTGTAGCGAAAACAAAGGCGCTGATCAGCTTCGCGGTTACCGCGAAGCTGATCTGCGCCTTTGTTTTCGCATAGGCAAAAATCCGGTTTTCTCATGATGCGGCTCATATAATGCAAGAACAAAAGCATTGTAGCTGATCAGCGCATATGTGTTGTCAACATAGATAAAACAAAATCCCCTACATATTACATGTACTTCTTAAATAAAAAAAAATGTCTTTGGGTTTATTTCAAGTACATAATTGCCATAGCCGAGCTTCTCGGTGCAGCCTGATTTTATACATCAGTCATTTGTAACCATGCCCCCCCTCCCCCACCTTCTGGGAAGAGTGGGGGATAATTGGGCTAAAGTGCAGGGCAATTACCTTATGATTGTTCCTGCAGTGCAGGGGAAACGACAGGGTTTGACATTGGGATCCTTACCCCACGGAGATTTTCTATTGAGATGGACAGGGCAAAGAGCAAAGTTTTAACCTTCAGTTTGTCCCCTGGGGTTGGGTATTATAGCTGGCCACTAAAAGATGAAAAGCCATTAACTCTTCCCAGTAGGTGTGGGGGGACAATAGTGCATTATTCATGGGTGTATTGATATTTCTGTTTCTGCTTTTAGCTAGATGAATCTGCACTGGGCCTACCAAGCCGATAATACTACATCCACCTTGACTCATTCCCGCTCAGTGCATATTTGAAGTACATTACTGACATTGCCATACTGAAGGGACCAACACTGGTTACAAATATATGTATATAAGTTGATGATAACGTTTCTGTTTCTAATTTTCAGCTGGATGAACCTGCCCTAGGCCTACCAAGCCGAGAATACTACCTCCACTCTGACTCACCCCCTCTCCGAGCATATTTCAAGTACATGACAGACATTGCCATATTAATGGGTGCCAACACTGCCACTGTTAGAGAGGAGATGAAACAAGTCCTAGATTTTGAGACTATGCTAGCTAATGTAAGACACTGTGGGTTTTTAAACATAATGATCTTTTTAGCTCACCTGAGCCGAAGGCTCACAGGTGAGCTTATAGTATACCCATGCTCCAGCATCCATCCGTCCGTCGTTCACAATTTCAAAGATCTTCTTCTCTGAAACCGCTTGGCCAATCAAAGCCAAACTTCATGTGGAGCATCCTTAGGAAGGGGGAACGAAAGTTTATATAAATCATCATTAAAATGGTCCAGGTCACATGACCAAGATGGCCGCCATGGCTATAAATAGCAAAAACCTTTAAAAATCTTCTTCTCCAGAACCAGTGGGCCGATTTCCACGAAACTTGGTATGTAGCATCGGGGAGGCGGGCCCATCATATTTTATTAGCTCACCTGAGCCGAAGGCTCACAGGTGAGCTTATAGTATACCCATGCTCCGTCGTCCGTCCGTCGTCCGTCGTTCACAATTTCAAAGATCTTCTCCTCTGAAACCGCTTAGCCAATCAAAGCCAAACTTCATGTGGAGCATCCTTAGGAAGGGGGAACTAAAGTTTATATAAATGGTCCAGGTCACATGACCAAGATGGCCGCCATGGCTATAAATAGCAAAAACCTTTAAAAATCTTCTTCTCCAGAACCAGTGGGCCGATTTCCACGAAACTTGGTATGTAGCATTGGGGACTTGGGCCCATCATAATTTATATAAATCATGACCCTAGGATGACCTTGACCTATTTTACAGCAAGGTCAACTTAGGTCCCCAATGCATTTGAATGGTAAAAATGGTAAAATGCTATTTAATGGGTAAAACTTACTGGGAATAGGCAAATGGACAGAAGATTAATGTTAATGGAAAATTTTAGCCCCTGGGGGGTTGTCTGCCCCTGCCCCGGGGCTATATACATGTATATTTCCATAATAATGAAACATCTTCTCCCCTGAAACCGCTATGCCAATCAAAGCCAAACTTCATATGGAGCATCCTTGGGAAGGGGGAAAGAAAGTTTATATAAATGGTCAAGGTCACATGACCAAGATGGCCGCCATAGCTATAAATAGAAAAAACCTTTAAAAATCTTCTTCTCCAGAACCAGAAGGCCAGTGATTTTGAAACTTGGTGTGAAGCTTCAGTGACTAAAGCTCTACAAAGTTTATATAAATCATGACCCTGGGATGACCTTGACCTATTTTACGGCAAGGTCAACATAGGCCGCTCATGCATTTGAATGGGAAAAAATGTATAAAATGTCATTTGTAGGGAAAAACTTGCAGGAAATGGGCAAATGGACTTAAGATTGATGATTCTGAAAAAATTTGGACCCCAGGGGTCTGTCTGCTCCCACCCCGGGGCAATATATATGTATATTACAGTGATATTCAAAGATCTTCTTTTCAGAAACCGCTTGGCCAATCAAAGCCAAACTTTATGAGGAACATTGTTAGGAAGTGGGAATGAAAGTATATATAAATGGTCAAGGTCACCTGACCAAGATGGCTGCCATGGCTATAAATAGCAAAAACCTTTAAAAATCTTCTTCTCCAGAACCAGAAGGCCTATGATTTTGAAACTTGGCATGAAGCATCAGGCAATGGAGCTCTACAAAGTTTATATAAGTTGTGACCCTTGGATGACCTTGACCTATTTTACGGCAAGGTCAATTTAGGTCGCCCATGCATTTGAATGGGGAAAATTGTTAAAATGTCATTTGAAGGGCAAAATTTGCAGTAAATTGGCAAATGGACTGAGGTTTTATGTTTTCAAAAAGAAATTGACTCCAGGGGTTGCTCTGACCGGCCCTGGGGTTATATACTTGTACATTACCATTCTAGTCAAACAAGTTTATTGGTACATATCTCGGGTTTCAGGTGAGCGTTTACAGGACCATTGGTCCTCTGGTATAAATCATGACCCTAGGATGACCTTGACCTATTTTATGGCAAGGTCAACTTAGGTCGCCAATGCATTTGAATGGGAAAAAATGATAAAATGCTATTTAATGGGTAAAACTTACTGGGAATATGCAAATGTTAATGGAAAATTTTAGTTCCTTGGGGCTTGTCTGCCCCTGCCCCGGGGCTATATACATGTATATTTCCATAATAATGAAACATCTTCTCCCCTGAAACCGCTCGGCCAATCAAAGCCAAACTTCATATGGAGCATCCTTGGGAAAGGGGAAAGAAAGTGTTCATAAATGGTCAAGGTCACATGACCAAGATGGCTGCCATGGCTATAAATAGAAAAAACCTTTAAAAATCTTCTCCAGAACCAGAAGGCCAATGATTTTGAAACTTCGTGTGAAACATCAGTGACTGGAGCTCTACAAAGTTTATATAAATCATGACCCTGAGATGACCTTGACCTATTTTACGACAAGGTCAACATAGGTCACTCATGCATTTGAATGGGGAAAAGTGTTAATGTCATTTGTAGGGAAAAACTTGCAGGAAATGGGAACATGGACTTAAGATTGATGATTCTGAAAGATTTGGACCCCAGGGGTCTGTCTGCCCCCACCCCGTGGCAATATACATGTATATTACAGTGATATTCAAAGATCTTCTTCTCTGAAACTGCTTGGCCAATCATAGCCAAACTTTATGTGCAGCATCCTTAGGAAGAGTGAATGGAAGTTTATATAAATGGTCAAGGTCACATGACCAAGGTGGCCGCCATGGCTATAAATAGCAAAAACCTTTAAAAATCTTTCTTCTCAGAACCAGTAGGCCTATGATTTTGAAACTTGGCATGAAGCATCAAGTAATGGAGGTCTACAAAATTTATATAAATCATGACCCTGGGATGACCTTGACCTATTTTAGGTCAACTACTTGGGTCGCATGTGCATTTGAATGGGGAAATTGTTAAAATGGCATTTGAAGGGCAAAACTTGCAGTAAATTGGCAAATGGACAGAATTTTTATGATTTGAAAAAGACAATTCCAGAGGTTGCTCTGACCCTGCCCTGGGGTTATATATATGTATATTACTATTCTAGTCAAACAAATTCATTGGTATCTTAGGTCTCAGTTGAGCGTTTACAGGATCATTGGTCCTCTGTTTTTTTTGTTTTTTTTTTTAAACAAAATTTGCTAGGTCTTGGGGGAAGGTCATCCATGTCATACATTGCAGTTTCAAATACAAAACAAGTTATCAGCTACTGGCATAAAAATGGGCACTAAATGTTGGTAAACATTTTCCAAGGACACTTTCCCAGTAATTGCCTGTCTGACACTTTCCCAGTAACTGCCTGTCCCACCTTCACCTTAACTGATTAACAAATCAGGGAGAAGCACTTTGGCATAGTGGTAGAGCATCCGACTCCAAATCAAGTCCTTAGTTCAATCCCCACTGACCGCAATGTGTTGTGTCCTTGAGCAAGACACATTAAATCCCCAGAGTACTGGTTAATAACCAGGAAGATATGGCTCCATCTTGACATGACTGAAAAATTATTGACTGGGACATTAAACCTCTAATCATTAACAAATGAGCCGCCTCATGGGAAAACCAACAATCTGCATATGCGAAAACAAAGACGCAGATCAGCTTCGCAGTAACCACGAAGCTGATCAGCGCCTTTGTTTTCCCTACACGAATAGTACAATTCCTCTTCTTTCTAAATCCAAAATTTCAAGCCTCTAGCCATCTTCTGTGACTGCACGGGTCGGTTTGTGTCAGACCTGTTCGGAAACCACATTGTTAGTTTTTCCACGAGGCGGCTCAAATCTTACAAAAGCATGTTCATCAAGATCAAGAACTTCTGCACATGCGCCTGCCTTACTTTGAAGTAGGATAATGTTATGCACAGGAAAAGTAAAGCAGACATCAAATGCTCTGCTTTATGTCAAGTATTTCAAACGAGAAAAGAGTTTGTTATTTCTGATAGAACAAAGACTTATCAATGTAAAATCGTGTCGGCTGAGCATGAAGTTTTGTCAAAAGCATTATGTTGTTGCTTTTCTACAGGTGAGCAAGCCACAGAATGAAAAACATGACACGGGTGCCAGATATAACAAAATGAGGATAAAAGATTTACAGTCCAGAGTCCCAGAGGTAAGAGTTCTATCATCATCATCATCATTGTCATCATTATCATCATCAACATCCTCATCATCATTATCATCGTCATCATCATCAAGATCATCATTATAGTCATCATTATCATCATCAACATCATCATCATTATCATCATCATTATCATCGTCATCATTATCAACATCACCATCATCATCACCATCATCATCATCATCACCATCATCACCATCATCGTCATCATCATCATAATCATCATCATTTTTCAAGTCAATTTATTGTAGTCTACTATGATTTATAAACAATGTAAATGACCAAAGCATTCATCTAACTAGAATGCATAAGCAAACAGACATGATTGTCATGGATTTCGCTAACATTGGTTCGTCCTCAACTTGAGTATGCAGCTCCTATTTGGCATCCCTATAATGAAACTCAGACTGCTAAGGTGGAGAAGGTGCAGAAGACTGCAGCCAGGTGGACCTGCAGGAGATGGAGGAACTCCAGTAGCGTCGGTGATATGCTTGACGAGCTTGAGTGGCCATCCCTGCAGTCCCGCAGAGAGCGGTCCTCCTTAACCTTCTTCTACAAGATACACTCCGGTACAGTGTCTCTTGATAAAGACAAATACCTGACCCCGGCACCCAACCTAAGGCAAACTCGGGCATCGCATGAATTACAGTATACAAGACAATTTGCCTATAGTGATGCCCTGAAAAACTCATTTTTCCCCAGAACTATTTCGGTTTGGAATAGTCTCCCTTCTTCAGTGGTCTCATCTAAGACCATTGAGGAATTTAATCATAGGCCCAGAGGCATGCGTTTAAGTATGCCTCTATCTATATCTTGTAAATAGTTTTAATGGCCCACCCCAAATGTTTTTCTCCCTTGACTAAATTCTAAATTTAGCCACCCACCCCACACCTGAGGTGATGATCAGAAATTGATCGACTCAGTATCAGAAGATAGAATGCAGAATAAATTTGACAAAGTGAGTATGAATAATCTGATTTTAAATTTTTTTTGTCTGAGGGTCGTGGTGGCCTAAGAGTGTCTGACTTTGAATTGAGAGGGACTGAGTTCTAACTCGGCTAGGTGACTGCACAGCTGATCAGCACCTTTATTTCTTCTTTTACTTATATTCGAAATTTCAAGCTTGTAGCCTTTTTCTGAGACTGTATAAGCCGTTTTTTGTCGGACCTGATCAGAAACCCCAAATACCAATTTTCTCATGTCACAGCTCAGGTGAGCATTTACAGGTCCAAAAGTCCTCTTGTAGTAAAATGGTGATTCTTTTCTTTCAGTTTGATTGGCTACAATATTTGAATAAATTTATTCCTGTGAAAGTTGACAGCTCCGAAGAAATAGTTGTCTTTGCCTTGGACTATATGAGTGAATTGGTCAAAATTCTGAAGAAAACTAATAAAAGGTGAGACATTTCTATGGACATGGAGGGTTATCATGTAGAAATAAATGGTTTAAAGTTTTACCAAAAAAGATAAAACACATTTCTCATTACAAAAAGCTAAATCTGGTTTAAAAATGGGCTTACATTGAAATACTGCCTCAGAAAAAAAGCAAAATAATGAAGTGGCTAATGCTCCACATTTCAGCTCCGTTAATGGTTTGATCATCCCTTAGCTGTGGGTTTGAGCCCTGCTCTGTTGGATTGTCAGGTGTATTTTCCTGCCGTACCCATGTTTTAACTTTGTCTCGATAATGAGCGAAATAATTTTGGAGGGCATAAAAAACTAAATTTTGACAAAAAAGTTGATAGGCGTTCTAAAAACATCAAAACTCGGTTTCTTATTTGAGCTGCGACACGAGAAAACCAATAATATGGCTTTGGAACAGGTCCGACACAAACCGAGCTGTACATGCACAGAAGATGTCTAGAGGCTTGAAACTTTGGATTTAGAAAGTTGAGGAATTGTACTAACTCTGTAGCGAAAACAAAAATGCTGAACAGCTTCGTAGTTACTGCAAAGCTGATCTGCGCCTTTGGTTTCGCATATGCAGATTGTTGGTTTTCTCATGAGGCGGCTCATTTACGCTGTCTGATCTGGGTCTTATAAGCAGTATTTTTCTCAATCATATGTCAGAAGTTTTAAGAGATCAATGTTTTACCCTTAAATTATTTTTTCTTTTAGAACCATCAGTAATTTCATCATGTGGAGATTGGTACTGGGTTTTACCCCCGAGCTGACAATGGACGTGCAGGAAATCAGACATGAATACAGAAGAGTGTTGCATGTAAGATAGCTACACTGTCAAAGTAGCATTTCCTTCACATTGTGTCTCGCTAGGTGTCCATTACGTAAACACGCCCATGTAATATACAGATTTTTCTTAAGTTGTAAAAATTGAAAATTTTCAGTACAAAATTTTTGACGTTTTTCTTATTTTTGCTCAAAACATGGATTGTGGGTACATGTTAGAACCGCCTTGTCAAGGCGGCTCTAACGAGTACCCACATTCTATGTTTTGGAGCAAAAATGAAGAAAAAATGTTTACCCCTGTAAACCCCATTTTCACTTTATAAAAGTGGGGTTTGAGGGGGTATACTTTACACGGACATGTTATCCTATGCCTAGGTTGGGATTCTAAATTTAATTTGATTCATTCCTGGTCTATAGTCTTGGTTGAGCAGATACATGTATTTAAAAATGAATTTTTGCAAAGTTGCATCACAAATGCTGTCAGATATGTTTACACCTTATAAATATATAGGGAATGAACACGCTTCAAAATGATTTAAGCTTTTCCTGTTGTACTGCTTACATGTCTGCTCCATTTTCCCTATTGAACCTACAGGAAATTTCAATGTATAAAGAAGCGATAATCAGGATGTTAACAAGCCAAGCACATTTATGTAACATTGGTTATGTCGCAAGAACACCTGTTTTTCTTTCTGATCAGGACCTGTCTTTGAGGATTTTGACCAGGTCCGACACAAACCGGCTTGCATAGTTTCAGAAGAAGGCTGGTAGTTTAAAAATTCACATTTAAGATGAACACAGATTGTACTACACCTGTAGTGAAAACGAGGGTGCTGCTCAGCTGTGCAGTTACTGATGGTTTCTCATGACGGCTCACACGTAAACATTTATATCTGTCGATAATTAGTCTGTTGCAAACCTTTGTTACAATTTTACAGGTCTTAATGCATCATGTTAGAAACTCAATCCGTTTATTGACTGGTCATTTTCGTCTTTGATTCCTATCTGTTATTGTTGGTCAGACATGATTGTCACGTTACGAAACATGCCCATGCAATGAACTGAGATTTGTATAGCTGTAAAGAAAGATAATTTTCAGTTTAAATTTTTTTTTTTATTTTTTAGCTCAAAACATAGATTGTGGCTGCCTCTTGAAAGTACATGTACCTACAATCTATTATTAGCCCACCTGAGCCAAAGAGTACTGAAGTGGGGCTATAGTCAGATTTTCTGACAATTCTAGTTTATATTCACAGGGTATAAAGCAAGATAAACCACGTTGGCAGAAATGTGTGGAATATCTCAACGAAAGACTCGGAGTAGCTACAGGAGCCATGTTTGTTCACGAACACTTCAGGAAAGAGAGCAAGGACACTGTAAGTAATTCTTGAATAGATATAACTGGTCTTGTCTCATCTGGGGCTATTCTGTTTGCTTAGAGAAATTTGATTAAGAAATGGAATAAAATTTCAAAATCACTCCTGATGAACTAAATCTGAAAGTGGATTTACCCAACATATTAATGATGGGTGAGTCTGTCTGTCACAAAAAGGTTATGTATATTTCACAGGCCTTAGAAATGATCCACAACCTACGAGAAGCATTCAATGACCTTCTGATGGAAAACGACTGGATGGACGATGCAACCCGTGCCGTAGCGAGAGAGAAAGCCAACGCTATCAAGGAGCGTATTGGATACCCAGAGTTTCTGGTTAATCCTGAACAACTAGATCTAAAAATAGAATCAGTATGTACATGTATTGTGTAAATTTGATAAATGAGCCGTCTCGTGGAAAAACCAACAATGTGGTTTCCGAACAGGTCTGACACAAACCGGCCTGTACAAGCATAGAAAAGAGCTAGAAGCTTGAAATTTCGGATTTAAGTGGAAGAGGAATTGTACTATCCGAGTAGCGAAAACAAAGGCGCTGATCAGCTTCGCGGTTACCGCGAAGCTGATCTGCGCCTTTGTTTTCGCCTATGCAGATTGTTGGTTTTCCCATGAGGCGGCTCAAATATGAACAATCATGACAAAAGCTTGATCTGTAAATGGTCCGATGTGGAAAGAAGTGGGCGTGTGATGGATGTGATCTTCACATCCAAAACACTGTTTCATGAAAGTTCGGTCCTGAAAACAGTAATGTGGCTATCCATTCATATGCTGATTCAAGAACAGCATTTGTCAGTTAGTGGTGAAAGAAATGTGCATAAAGGGCTGGTAACCTGTCTCTGGGATGTTTTTCAAGTGATAACTGACCATCCTGACATGACCATTGCTGTTGACCATGGACGTAAAGCATTAAATAAACAAATAAGCTGCAGCAGCAGGAGGTGGATGGACAAAGACTGTAAATATTATGAGCTTGTGCTGGTCTCAAATTAAGAAAAAAATCACAGGGACTACCATTTATATTCTCAATCAATTTTCGCAAGAAAGCAAAAATAAATCCCTGCAAAAATGCCCATTGTCTTATACTGTACATTAATATAATATTACCATATTCGTTCTTATTAGCGCACAGTGCACATAAGTTTGGCCACACTACAATTGAAAACAACACCTCAACTGCTGAAATAATCATGTCAAAAATATCAATATAATCGTGATCTTTTCCCCGCGACGATTCTTATTGTGTCAACCCAAAATATTTTGAATCAAAACCAAGGTCAGTGAGCGTGTTTTCTGAAAATCGCTAGCATGCAGGAAAGGTCTTTTGTCCTATTAGTAGTACAAAGCTGTGTCACACGAAAAGATGTTGATTTGCCAATAACCGTTTTTGACTAGGCAGTTTATCTCATTCAGTCGCAATTTCTATAATGAATCTACCCTATAGGCCTATTAAATTGATCTTCATCTAATTGATTGCTTCTAAGCTTATGATAATGATGTAAATCAAGATAAAACATTGATAAATTCAATTGATATATTTTCCTTTTCTCTGGGCATGGCCATTTTACTGCATCAGTGAAGTTAAGAATGAACTTCAATCGATAGGAATTTGTTTGATGTATAAATTTTGACTCCACATTCAAGTACAATTTGATCTCATGACCTAAAAATATTTCATTGACAGTCGTGTTTTCTCACGTAAGCATAGCGGCTTTTGTCGCACCTTTCTGCAATCGATTGTAATTGTCATTTTACCAATATGCTAGTCAAGCAGTGTGCTCTTATCCACACGGACCGCAGTGTGTGCTTGTTGGAGCATGTGCGCTTAATAGAATGAATATGATACTTTCAGTCTGTGAAAATTAAATTGCCCACAAAAATATGCATTGAGGCTAAATCATGAATTTTATATCTATATGTTGGGGAAACAGTATTGTTTTAATAAGTTATTATTTTTTCTTACAGCTTGTTTTTGATGAAGACAAGTATTTTGAGAACATCTTGAGAGTGGAGAAATATGATTCCAACAGGACTTTTGCTAAATTTAGACAACCAGTCAATAAGGAAGAGTAAGTAAACCTTATTGAGTGTAGAGGTTTTGCCGAGCATGAGTACTTTGAGAATATCTTGAGAGTAGATAAATATTCAGAATGGGACATTTGTTAAAATTAAAATAAATAGAGAAGACTAAATAAAACTTATTGAGTCATGGTTCCAGGGAGCATTAGTGTTTTAACAACATATTGAACGTAAAAAAGGATGATTTAACCAGAAAAGTTTGAGTGAAGAAAATGTGATCGTGAAAGATGTAAAATACCGAGTCATTGGGTACAATATATGCATTAATGTTTTTACCGGCTAAAACCAAAGGTCATTATGGTTTTGTCAGCTGATGACACAAATAATTGTATACTTAAAAGCATGAGGATGAAATAAATTCCTTCTTCAGTGTTTAACTTTTAAATGGAATTTCTGATACCATTTATACGTAGGTCATTCAAAAAGTAATGCAATATGTAGCGTATTTTTGTGTATTTTTATCTGTCCGTGGTGATGTTTTTAATTTCTGATAGTTTGATTCAATCTGCATTCAGGAAAATAAACATCAACTTAATCAGACCATACACTTTATGTTGCTTAGCAACCATAGAATGGCGGCGAAGGTGTCGTGGCCGCGAAAACCACTTTTCAAAAATTAAATAAATAAACATAAAGCTTTGGTGTTTCTTTGGTGGTGTTTTAAATAGATATCTATATACATGTTTGTGTAATGTCACCTTAGCCAGAACTTTCTAGGCAACTGCAATGTTCATACAGCCCCACGCGTGTCAACTGTTGCTTAGCAATGCCAGAAGCTATGCGATTTCGGTTTTATGTATTTTCCACAGATTTTGGTTGCTAGGCAACGAAATATGTTATTTGAGATTTGCATTTTATAGCAAGTAAATTACAAAGTGTCAATGGCAGATACAAATAGGCGTATAAATATTCAATTAAACAAACTAGATGTCAAATTGTAGCAGAAATTGTATCTCTACCCCCATTTTTCACCCTTCGATCGAGAAATTTTCGTCATTTTTTCAACTTTGACTGGGTGTCATTCAAAATATATTGATCAAATTGCATTATCGTGAACTTTAAATGCAACTTTTTTAAGTTTGGTGTAAGAAAATAAAGTGAATACGTTTATTTTGGTTTTCCTGTCACCATGGCAACGGTTTTAAGAGTCGCGGCCAAGTGCCTTTACACAGTGTTCTATTGTTGCTAGGCAACAAGAAGTACAGCACGTGACTAGGTATTGAACTGTCTCGCAGGGGCCGAATTGAATTTATGTTTCAAGAAAGCTAAATCAAACTTAAGTAATGTGTTTAAACAAAAAAATATGGCCAATATTGCATTACTTATTGAATGACCCTCGTAAATCAGAGAATAAATATTAGAAAAATGGTCCATTATATTCCATAACATAAGGAAATTACACATAGTGACTTTTTGGGTGAAATATCTTTATTCTTCATGGACTCTTGTAATGGCTTGCTTGTATTTAAGGAATCAAACTTGTACTTTCTTGTAGATGGGAGCAAGACTCTGCCATTGTTAATGCATTCTACAATCCAAACACTAATTATATAGGTAAGATCATTTGAGCCGCATCATGAGAAAACCAGATTTTTGCCTATGCGAAAACAAAGACGCAGATCAGCTGTGCAGTAACTGCACAGCTGATCAGCGCCTTTGTTTTGGTTACATGGATAGTACAATTCCTCCCCTACTAATATCCAAAATTTCAAGCCTCTAGCTTTCTTCTGTGACTGTACAGGTCAGTTTGGGTCAGGCCTGGTCGGAAACCCCGAAGACCAGTTTTCTCGCGTCGCAGCCCATTTTGTTTGTAGTTACTGAATCACACATTTGTAAGAACAGGCAATTTGAATACTCAGGTCTTGTCTCGGCTTCCAGTCAAATAATGTAATTTGGAAATTTTTGTATGGCTTTTATTTGCAAAGAAAAATGTCCTTTGTTTTAATGGCTAATTTTTTATTGTGGTTGTTAAGTCCTTGAAATGCTGCTTTGACTGAATTAATTGCCTATGAGCTTAAATGTGTTAGGGCCGTTCCAGAATTAACCATATGGGGGGGTGGGCGGCAGCGTTTTTGTTTTTTTATGCATGGTCGAGTTCCACTGAATTTGTTTTTAATGCCTGGTGGGGTTTTCAAAATAATTTATTTTATACATGGTCGGTATTTCCAGAGGGCACCCGAAAATATTTGTGTGGGGGTGCCAGTTTTCGTCCAATAGTGTTAGACAGAAATGTAAATTAAAGTAAAAAAAAAAGAATTGTTTACATTTTTCGCCGATCTCGGTCAAGACTGATAACCCCTGACGTTGGATCGTTTGATAGCAGGACGTTTCGGCCTAAACATGTGGTTGAGTATGTAAGACCCATCCGAGCCGAGCTTCTGAGCCCGAACTGCCGAGATTGTTTTTCCGCGAAGTTGCCAAGATCGCGTTAAAAGCGCGATGTTCCGGAAAATGGCGGGTTCGACATCGTAGTTTCCCGCGATATTTGAATTTTTCAAGCGTTTTTGTGATCCTGTACAAAGGCAATCTGTTACAAAAAGTGAGTATAAATTTTGGTAACTTAATCAATTATCTAATTTTTTACCGTTGCATTTTGAAAATCTACCGATGCGTTTGCTAATGGCAGGCATTTAAAGACCATATTGTTCACTATCCAGTTTTGAAATTTTCTGATATAAGCAATTATTTTAATTCGCCTTTCTAAATCGCGAAATTACAAATGCATTTTCTGATGGGTTAGAATTATACAATATTTAGGTGTCTCAATGTTTAGACAATCTTTGGTGTGCGTCGCCCGTCGTAAACGAGCAACGTTGCGTAACACGTGTCATAAACAGCCTACAGCAACCTGTGTTTATGGTCTCGGTTACGGTCTATCGATAATCCCCTAGCGTGCTTGGATTGTTTTCACAAACTTTATGGCTAATCTTAAGAAAACAATGTGTCATTCACGCTTCGCGAGCACTGGATTGTGCCATTTAAAAAAATACCGAAATGGCAATTATCACTCGCGCAGCCGACACGGTTCGTACACACATGCGAAGCCCGTGACAGAGCAAGAAAAACGTGCAAGTCGTGGTCAAAAGTCACATGTTAAAGAAATAGGCTTAAATTTAGCCGCATCCTGAGAAAAGAGGTTTTCTGTACATGCGAAATCAGGGGCGCATATGGACTGTGCAGTAGCTGCGCAGCTGATTGGCGCCTTCTGTTTCGCTATATACGTATGGTCTGTATACATGATTGCAAGAATTACTCTTTCTGGGAATATGCAAGCCGCTATGTGCCCAACCTGCTCGGGAACCACGAATACCTGTTTTCTCGAGTCGCGGCTCATTTATTGCGCTAATTTATGTATTTGTAATTGACTTTTGCATCCTGTTAACCGCAAGTAATATTCTTGTTTAGAAATCATTATGAGAGCATGCCCATGTAATATATAGTTTTTTTCCGCTGTAAAAATTAGAAATTTCACTGGAAAAAGTTAAATGCTTTTCTTGTTGTTGCACGGAACTTGGATTTTGGGTGCGTTTGGAGCCGCCTCGGCGAGGCGGTTCTAACGTGTACCCAGGGTCTGTGTTTTGGGGCGGAGATATGACGAATAGGTAAGCCCCTCCATGCCCCGTTTTTGCTATATAAAAGTGGGGCATATGGGGGTATTCATCGCATGGACTCGTTTTCCTGATGGATGTTTGTTTGCTCATATTTATTATGGTGTTTCATACATGTGCATATATAAGACAATACCATTTACAAATGCACTATTTGCATCTACTCGTCGTTAACATGGAGTGGTCACGATACATGTAGACTGTAAAGTTAAGGTATAAGTGAAATTATCCAAAGAACGAGACAGCAACAGTCTGCTCTTTTCATATGATAAATTTCTAAAAGTTAATACTTCAATTAAGAACAAATTCAGCTTATTATTGTAATTTCAATTTAGTATGCACACTCCAAAACATGTACTTTTTGTTAAAACAGTTCTCACTCTAGACAGCATGCATCAGTATTAATTTCTATAACCCGATTACGAAAGATGTGCATGTGACCCCCCCCCCCCCACCCCCACAGGAGATGGTTGAAAAATTTGCCTTTTAAAAATGTTGAGCCGTTGTGCCGCACATCCGGATCAGACTGTGCACCTAACACAGGGTAAATAAATAAGCGTAGGCTAGCGTGACGCGTACATGCTCATCTCTCGTATCCGGGACAGATTCAGTTACCATGTTACACTTTAATTTCGATTTTCTGATTTTCTCATATACCACCTGCGTGTGGTCTGAGATTTTGTATCACAATAAAGTTCTGTTCTTGTTCTTCTAGAAAACGCGATCTTTCCCTTTTAAAATGTGCAAAAGATAATATAAATTGTTTTCATTGTATCATAATATCATAAAGAGAAACTGTAAGAAAATTGCACCTTGGCAAACGCCTGACAATCTCTCTCTCTCTCTCTCTCTCTCTCTCTCTCTCTCTCTCTCTCTCTCTCTCTCTCTCTCTCTCTCTCTCTCATCATAAAGAGAAACTGTAAGTCTCTCTCTCTCTCTCTCTCTCTCTCTCTCTCTCTCTCTCTCTCTCTCTCTCTCTCTCTCTCTCTCTCTCTCTCTCCATAAAGAGAAACTGTAAGAAAACTGAACCTTTGCGAATTCCCTGCAAGCGATCTTGAAGTAATGATGTTTGATTGGTTTACTGTTTTTCTGTAACACTGCCGCAATTCGTTCTGGGTGGCATCTTCTACTAATCGCTTGTTTAAGGTGTCAATTACATGCACAATAAATCAAACACAGACCGTTCGCACCTTTCAAAAAACAAACTCGTCTGAGACAAGGAATGATCGAGAGTTAAAACAACAAAGTGTCAAACTGACAACGGAATTTGCAAGGATGATACATAACGACTATCACGGAAAACTGTGTTAAGAGAGAAATGCGCCGCGAAAATGAATGCGAATTTTAGGCACAAACTTGAGAGTAATGAAAAATAATTATGAACAGGAAAAAATACGAATATTCGATTCGTTTGAAATTCGAATATTCGTTCCCATCCTTAAATAAAAGAGATAATCTCAATTTTGTTTGGAAATTTATCGTCTGCTGTGCGCAAAATGTATCACTTCCCGGATATTGCTGTTTTCCGCTATCTTGTACCCTAACGAACGGTGCCCGAAAGGTCAACGGCGGAGATCTATGGCCTTTCTAAATAATCTACAGAATGATAGTTTATAGTTTTTAGGGCCGAAACGACTCAAGGCCGAAACGACTCACGGCCGAAACGACCCGTTACCGGTCGGGGCATGCGCAGTTGGAACACGTGAGAAAAAAACAAAAAATGTGGCTGCTCGCTCCTGGAGCTGCATTGAAATGGCGGCCTGGTTGGCATCTATTTTATTTTAATGCTAGGTGGGTAGGCAAGCATTTTTTTATTATGGGTGGTGGGTTTGAATTGTGCATGGTGGGGGCTGATTTTTTTTTTTTTTTATTGGTGGTGGGGCTTGAAAAAAACTGCCCCCCCCCCCATATGGTTAATTCTGGAACGACCCTTAGCAATTGTTCACAACAATACATTTTGAAGCATATTTATAAATTAGATTCTGTAAACCAGTTTATCAGCACAAGCACAAGGTTTGGGATTTTCATGAGAACAGAATGTTTTTTGTGAAAATGAATTGGCATGGCAATGTCGATTTTGACATATGAGCCTGTGCATGGGAAAGCCAACAATTTGGGTTTCCGGCCAGGTCTGACACAAAATAGGCTGTACAGTCACAGAATAAAGCTTGAAGCTTGAAACTTTGAATATAACTACAAGAGGAATTGTAATATCCATGTTGCGAAAAAAAGGCACTGGTCAGCTGTGCAGTGCTTATCAGCGTCTTTGTTTTCGCTTATGCAAATTGTTGGTTTTCTCATGCGAAGGCTCATTTTGCATAATTTTCTGCATATGCCAGTTCTTCAGTCCATAAAATACCTGTACATTTTTAAATTGTCATGAAAATGCTCAGGGAGACAAAATCAGGAAATTTAAAAGGGGTGAAAATAAATTGGTGTACAATATTTTATTCGTGCTTCACCATGAAAGATATTTTTATTTCAGTATTTCCTGCTGGCATGTTGCAACCACCATTTTACAGTGAATATTTTCCAAAGTAAGTACAGTACAACCTCATTATAACGCTATCATTGGGGTCCATAGAAGCAGACTGTATTATAAGTGAAACCGTGTAAATTAACCGTGTTATACATTGAGGTTACTTATTATGGACGTATAGCAAAATAATCATTTAGGGAGCCATGACATGGCTGTGTTATGTTGAAAACCACATTATGAGCTGTCCAATGAGAAAACCAACAATGTGGTTTTTGGACAGTTCTGACACAAACCAGCCTGTACAGCCACAGAAGTAGGCTAGAGGCTGGAAATTTTGGATTTAGAAAGTATAGGAATTGTACTATCCGTGTTGCAAAAACAATGGCGCTGATCAGCTTCGCAGTTACTGCGAAGCTGATCTGTGCCTTTGTTTTCGCATATGCAGATTGTTGGTTTTCTCCTGAGGCGGCTCTTATATTGAGGTACATTATAATAAAGTTGAGGTATACTGAACAAAAGTGAAAACACTACACATAAATTCTAACTTGAATTTCTGTCGCATTTCATGATTTCATTTTATTGCAACATTTTTTATAACATAAGGATTTTATTCTTTGGCTGTAATTTGCACTTTGGTTTGAATCTGTGAAAGCAAACAGAGGTATGTAACATGCATGTTAACGGGTGAGGGGTCAGAAAAATGACCATGTCATTTCTGTTGAGTATGAAGTTGAAAAACTGAGCACAGTATATCAAAGGTGTATGGAGCGGCATTTTGTGAGTTCTGTTACATGGGCTACTGAATTGAGAAGGTCTTTTTATCTGACCCCCAACTTCTTAAAATGTGTAGAGGACGGCTTGTTTTGCTGTAACAGAAGCGAATAGAAGTGTAAGTTCTAGCCAATGAATAAAATTCATATATGTCATAAAATCTTTTGGAGTTAAAATGAAATCTGGGGTAATAATTTGTGTAAGAATAAAATAAAATGATGTGTAGCATTTTCACTCTTGTTCAGTATATGAAATACAAAATCAAAAATGAAAGAGAAAAAAAAATGAATTTCAACATCAAAGTTACTAAGTTCACCCATATTCAGTGTTAAAAGTAAGCTTGCAGAAGTCATAAATTTGAATTTGCCATTACAAAAACTTGCCCATGCAATATGCAGATATTTTTTTCAAAAGTAAAAATCGAAAATTTAATTGGAAAAAATTTGGTATTTTTCTTATTTTTGCTCAAACCATAGATTGTGGTACACGTTAGAACCGCCTCGCCGAGGCGGTTCTAACGTGTACCCACATCACAATCTATGTTTTGGAGCAATGATAAGAAAAATAGGTATTCCCCTGCATACCCTAGTTTTGCCTTATAAAAGTGGGGTTCCAGTGGGGTATACATGTCACGGACATATTATCCTGATGCTAAGTTTAGAAGAAGCCCTTTTGCCATAGTGGTTAAGTCACTTGCCTAAGCAGGGTTTGGATCTTGTGCGATATTTTAAATTGAGGTCATATGGCTTTAGGTGTTGGCAAGCCGTTAACTCTAACTAGACCAACCATATAACAGTCGTTTTGATTTTCTTGTTTTATAGCGTACGTGATATGGAGGCGAAAAATTTTGCTAGGTAGCATAGAACAGCGTATAAACCCAGCAATCATTTTTAATCAAACTCATTTCTCATGACTAAAGCTTTGGAGCTTTTTGCATAACAGTATAAACCATTGTGTCTACACCTTAACATCAATGGAATACAACATTTTCTGTTTTTGTATTTATCTGTGTTTGTGTATTACTATGTTAATATGTATATACTGAGGGCCTCATGGAAGATTAGCTTATTACATGTATTTATGTATGTGCTAAATGATGTAACCCTCTTTAAATAAAGTCTTTACTTACTTACTTACTTACTTACCAAGTTTTATGTGATGGTGATGATTATTTGATTTTCCTAGAAGACCAACATATGATCTTTTTTTTTACAGATCATTAAATTATGGTGGTATTGGGGTGGTTATAGGACATGAGATTACCCATGGTTTTGATGACAAAGGTATTGTATTTAAAATTAATCATGGTTTGAATGTTTGAGTATGAAAGGTATTACCGGTATATGTATGAAATTACAAGTACAAGTAGTCAGTTTAAATGGTTAAAAGCATAGTATTTGAGCTCTTTACTACTACAAGTTATAATAATATTTATACCTGTATTTTTGGACGATAACTTATTTAGCTTGAAAGCTAGTCTTCCTTACTGTCGTAAGGTCACTCCAATGTAACCCAACTTACAGTCCAAGTCCAGTCTTGATAGCTCATAGCATCCCAAAATAAGGCAAGCACTGGAACATGACCTATTTTATTTAATTTTGCCTTAACTCATTTACGCCTGGCGTCCCTTTTATGGGATGTGGGCAAACAGAATAGCCCCAGATGTGACGCCGCAGAACGCGGCGTCCCATCTGGGGCTATTCTGTTTGCTTATTGAAATTTCATCGAAAAATTGAATAAAATTTAAAAATCACTCCTAACGCCCCTAAAAATGAAAGTGGACTCATCCAAATGATAATGATGGGAGAATCCATTTGTCAAATATGGTTTAATAAAGGCAAACAGCCCATATCAGGAGGAGACCAGCTTTTACAGTAAATTTTATATTTTCTAGGCCGACAATATGACAAAGATGGTAACCTGAAACAGTGGTGGAAGAATGAAACTATTGAACGCTTCAGGAAGGAAACCGAGTGTATCATAAAACAGTACTCTGACGTTAAACTGGAACAGATTGGTAAAAATGTATGTTATTCTCATCATCGGAGATGCATGACGGGTAAACTGTCTCTGGGGTTTTCGACAAGGTCTGACAAAAACCAAGCTGTACTGTCACAGAAGGAGGCTAGAAGATTGAAAGTTCAGAAATATTAAAATGAGTGATTGTATTATCCGTGTAGCGAAAAAACTGTGCTGATCGACTGTGCAGTTACTGCTGCAACATTGTTTTCTCATCTGGCCTATGATGTGGCTCACCATTGCATATGGAATTTTAAACTTTGGAGGTTACATCTAGCCTGTCACATACTTCACAAGCTTATATTTGTCAGTGGAAGCACAGCAGACTCAGGTGTGAGAGGTCATGGGCTTGAAACCCGCTGCTGTCATATTGGGATCTTGAGGAAGATAGTTTCTCCAATACTCCTCATAGTTATGTATTGGCTACCAGTAGTTCCCCATGAGGCCTTTGCTATGTCCAGATTATATGACTGACATATAATTGACATACAATATGATGCCAAGCGGTAAAGAGTGCAGTTTCTTAATCACTCGATCATCTCACCGCTGTGGCTGGTGTGGGTTCGAGCCCCGATCTGGCCACGTGAGACAAGCCAAGTTCTGCTTGCGGGTGTGCCAGGTGGTTTTTCTCAGTGTCCTCCTGTTTTCACCCACCTACTGATTGGCGTGTCTCTTTTGAGGTGAAATAATTTTGAGAGGGACGTAAAACTGAATTAAGAAAAAAAAAAAAGCGATATGATGTCTCGAACTCTAACAGGTTAACTTATAATAAATGTCTCAAAATCCAAGGGGGTAACTTATAACAAAATTTAATGTAAGTTTCATTTTCATTAACAGATAGATGGGAAGAATACACAGGGAGAGAACATAGCGGACAATGGGGGACTCAAACAAGCCTACAGGGTATGTTGAACATAGCTTTAATTCACAGTGGACACTTGTTTAAACTCCCAGTAGACAGAGGTCAGACTAAGTGATTCCGTTTCTTAGATGCCAACTGTCTAGTGATGGGGAAAAGCCTGGTCAGTCCTCGACATTCAGTTTTTTTTCTTTCTCCAGATACAGAGTTAATCAATTTCTGATCATCACCTCAGGTGTGGGGTGGGTGGCTAAATTTTGAATTTAGCAAAATAGGGGGAAAAACATTTGGGATGGGCCAATAAAACTATTTACAAGATTAGAAGCTAAACAGAGGCATACTTAAACGTATACCTCTGGACCTTTGGTTTAAATAAGAGCCTTAAATTCTTCTGTGGTCTTACATGCGACCACTGCTGAAGGGAAGACAGTTGGGAAATACCCTGTGAAACCATCTCACCAGAAGCTGAAACTCAAACCATTGATACATACTAGTGAGTTCTCAGTAATCAAACAAGTGAACAGGGTTCTTGGTAGTCAATATTTTTACAAATATGTTGCAAAGAGGACATGCTTCTATGAGTTGATTTTTATATAAATGATATAATTGTTTTACCTCAATTTTCTAGGCATATAAGATGTATAAGACTCACTATTAAAAGGTCCTGAATAAATAAAGCTTTGTTTAAATATTTCTTTTTTTGGCCTCGGAGGAATAAAGTAAGAAGACATTGTAGATCTTAAAAGTGGCATTGTATCATCCAAAATTCGTTGATTAAACATTTCTTGTATATAATTAGGCGTTTCAGATCTGTCAATTTTAAACATGAATTTGGCTTTTCGTAAAAACAATCTTTCAAAAATTGTAAGAATTTTCATATCTTTTATACTTTGGTCAATATTTTCAATATTATAATATAATATGATTTTACACGCTCGTTTCTGAAGACGAAATATTCTACCCAGGTCACTTTGGGAGGTGCCATCCCATACTAAACTGCAATAATCTATATGAGGCTGGATATATGTTTTGTAGAACTGGATTCTTTGTTCAATATTAAGGTACTCTTTTATTCTTGACAAAAGCCACAATTATGTACTCTGTTGTATATAACATGTAAATTCATCTGTATATAATGCCATATTTTTTAATTACTTTATGTTTAGGTTTAGTAGTGTGAGTGTGAGTTTGAGTGCAACAATGTTCCATTTTTGTTTCAATTGTTCTTTCATTTGATACATGTATATTTGTTAAGTTTTGTGTAAATTTGTAATTGTTTTTCATGTTTGTAGATTAGTGAGGGCCACATGGAAGATTAGTTTGTACTAAATGTGTTTACCCTCGTTAAATAAAGTCGATTATTATTATTATTATTATTATTATTATTATTACCAGGATTAGATATGTCCCATGATCAGCTATTCTTTGCTTAAACTTGAAGTCATTTTCTCTTTTGGACCTGGCCATAAATCCAACAGACTCAGTCATGTACATATATATTGTTTTCAATTTTTGTAGGCATATAAGATGTGGGAGAAAAAACATGGTGTTGAGCCTTTGTTGCCAGGCCTTGATTTGTCCCATGATCAGTTATTCTTTCTGAACTTTGCTCAAATTTGGTGTGGTAAGATGCGGGATGAGGAGGCGTTACAGAAAATTAGGTCATCAGTCCATAGTCCTGGACCTGTCAGGTAAATAGTCTCTATAATAAATATCAAAATTTGGAAATTTTCGCGAGAACTTTTTTTTTTTGGATTATTTTCGCAAAAATAGGTGGCTTACAAAATTCAAAATTCTCACTTATAAGGACCTACTGTAAGCCTTATAAACTTTAAAAGTGTATTCTCTTCTGAATTCAAACACTCCCTTCAGTTGATTGCAATGATTCATATACATAATTTTTCTGTTTGGTGAAATAGTAGTATGATCTGTATGTAATGAGAACTTTTCATGTTTTCCAGAGCTCAAGTGCCATTAAAGAACTCGGAAGATTTCTCCCGAGCCTTCAGTTGTCCTCTTGGCAGCCCTATGAATCCTGTACATAAGTGTTCTGTTTGGTGAAAATATGGTTCTCTACACAAGAAGCATCATGTCATAGAAAGGAATGATCCTCACATCAGGCATGGTTCTTTAATAAAGATTTGCTCATACTTCTATGGCCATTCTTCATCTTCTGCAGAATCAAGAAGAGCATTAAACTATGTCTGTTAGTAATGAAAGAAATACGTGCCAAGTAACCTGTCAGCTTCTGGTCAGCTTAACCAGGAACAGTGAGGCTAGGATAACTGACCCATTTAACATAACTTTTGATGGTATCCATGGATGTAAAGCACCTACTCAAATAAACAAAAAATAAGGGCTCTGTCCATCTACCAAGTCTCATTACAATCAAGCCTTCATTTCTACAGGCTTGAAGTGCAACAGCATAGCTTTGTTTTCTCATAGCTCATTTGGGTTTTGTAATGCACTAGTCATTTGCAACCCTGTCCCCCTTGGGGCTGGAGAATAGTGGTGGTATTGCTTTTTGTCCTTCCAAAGCCAAGGTATATGCCCTGCACTGCTGGAACAGTCATTAAAATCAAAGCGCAGTCAAAACCGTCACAAATCATGGCGGGGAATGTAAATTTTCGTGATCATTTTGAAATGGGAGTCTGATCTACTGAAGGGATAATGCTGAAGAAAAACAATGCAGTTTAAAGAGGCTATGGTCCCAGCCCCTACGGTGACAGGGTTTCCAGAGACTAGTGCATAAGTGACGTTATGTCTCAGGTAGCATGTTTTCTAGTCAAAATCGAATTTGTTCAATTTTTTGTGTAAATAAATGTACATATTCCTAAGTGAGCTCTTGTCATAGATTGGTTGAGCTGTGACACGAGAAACGGTCTTTGAGGTTTCCGACCAGGTCTAATATAAACTGGTCTGTTATCACAGAAAAAAGCTAGAATCTTGAAATATTGGGTATAGTAGAGGAGGAATTGTACTATCTGTATAGTGAAAACAAAGGCACAGATCAGCTGTAACTTCCTAAATCTGAAATTTTATTTCACTGCCTATCTGTTACTGCACAGCCTCAAGACAGGTTCACTGGCGACAAAACTCAAATTTTATTGGAGAAAGAATCTCAGTCAAAGAATAAGTTAGGAACTCTTTGCAGGAAAGTTCCGTTGTACATGTATATTGCAATTTTGATGCCTCTTGTTCAAAGTTACTGCCAATAAAAACTTTCATATGCCTTTAAGAACGTATGTGTACCCTTGTGCAAATTCATGAAATCACTAACAATTTGGCAATATAGAAAATTTGCATGATAAAAGTCATGCAAAAATTTCCGAATTTATAGTAACATCATCAAGTTTAAACACTCTTTATATGACCTTGTGAAGTTTTGTTATATATACTCAATACCAAAAGTAACTTAACACTTATCATTCCTAAATATATCTTCATTCGTTTTGAATTGTAACAAAGTATCTATTGGAGTTTGTCTCGAACATGTGTCCGAGCACATTGCATGTAAAGCGGTCGATGTAACTTAATCTGCTTGCGAGTTATCTGTGCTTTCATAAAATGCACAAATATTTCACACCAAATCAAAGACGGACAGAAGATTTGAACACGCTGTCTCAAAGACTACTTATTGTCCGTCAAAAATACTGCCCGACATTTTCGCTGGTTCTCTCACGATGTTCAAATTGCTTTACATCGAAATTACCTCCCTTTGAAACAAACCAATAGTGATCAATAGTAAACTTTAACCATTTCTGAAAACGGTTCCTTGAATTGTATAAGACTTGGTCTTCAAACTTAAAAAATGTTAATTCATAAAACTACAGTAACACATCAAAAGTGATGTGATTTGGATAAAAGTTATTTTGACTCCTTGCATGTTTTATTGGAACGTGTGGCAGCATCATGTCATTAAAATCCTTAAACTTTCGACTACCTAATGCGTAATTGTATAAATATAACACCACCTATACCCGAAAAAATATCTACAAAAACGTGTAAAGTTACTTTTGGCTTCGAGTATATTTCACTGTATTATGTTGGAAATGATGATCAAATGTGTATTTTTGTTGTTGTATTTATTGATTCTTTTATTTATTTATTTTTTTTTTTTTTTTTTTTTTTTATCAGAGGATGGAATGTACCATTTGTAAATGTAAGTTTGTTCTTTTCTTTCCGAAAATTTTTGGTACAAAAAAAAAAAATCTCAATCTTTCAATTGTTCATGTCCCATCATGATGACATGTCCGTATACTGTATGTAACCCTCTCATATCCCATTTTATATAATAAAACTAGGATATGCAAGGGTATTCAAGTTTTTTTATTTTATATCCAAAACATAGAATGTGGGTACTCGTTAGAACTGCCTCGGCAAGGCGGTTCTGACATGTACCCACAATCAATGTTTTGAGCTTAAATATTAAAGATATTAAAATTTTTGCAATGAAATTTTCATTTTTTTACAGCTAAAAAATCTCCGTATATTGCATGGGTGTGTTTTCATAATGCCTAATAAGAATTTTAGATTCAGTGACCTAAAAATGGAATTATTGCTGTATCTAAAAGAAAATCTTTTTCTTCTCAGATGTATCTGGTCTGAATTATGAATCTCATTAAATCAAAGACATAAGTAACTTCATATACAGAATGGTGCTACATGTTTAATTGTCTCGTTTTATATCACCTGAGCTGTACATATGCATTATGTAGTACACCTATAGTAGTATTTATAAATAAATAGGTACTCTCTTTATTCATGCATGTGATATCCGTATTTCGGAGGAATCTCCCTACCAAATCTAAAGAATTTCCTTGTTTGTTCATTCATTATCCCTATTTGGAGAGGCAAATCTCCCTATTTGGCTTCACATGATTGTGTATCACATGTATGCTTATTTAGTATGCTTTATTTAGTACTTGTAAAAAAATAAGCGGTCAGATTGCAAGAGTTTGACCTCATCTTGTGTTCACTGAAATCATTTGAGCTGTCGCGTGGGAAAAGCAACAATCTGCATATGCGAAAACAAAGACGCAGATCAGCTTCGCAGTAACTGCGAAGCTGATCAGCGCCTTTGTTTTCGCTACACAGTTAGTACAATTCCTCTGCTATCCAAAATTTCAAGCTTCTAGCCGTCTTCTATGACTGCATAGCCTGGCTTGCGTCAGACCTGGTGGGGAAACCAAATTGTTGGTTTTCTCATGCACAGGCTCATTTGGAAGCAAGTTATGAACAGCAAAGGCAATGTTGCCGAGCTTTGTCAAAAATTGATAGCCTTGAAAATAAGTCTTTTTGTTAAATGTTGGCATGTTACATGAGCCACCGCATCGGAAAACCAACAAATTCGAAACCAAAGGCACATATCAGCTGTGCAGTAGTAACTGCACAGCTGATCAGCACCTTTGTTTTGCTACAGGGATAGTAAAATCCCTCTTCCTCTTCAATCCAAAATATCAAGCTTCAAAATATCAAGCTTCTATTTTGTGTGAGTTTACAGCCCGGTTTTTGTCAGACCTGGTCTTAAATTGTTGGTTTTCTCAGACGAAGGCTTATTTTATGGATAATAGTGCTAATGTATTACTTTTTGTAACTTCTGCTTTCCTGTATTTTACAGTTTAGTTTTTTAATTTATTCAATAGAGAGATTTAGACGATTTTGTAGATTATAGCTTACCTCAAGACAGTGCTGAACATTTTTGAATTGTAAATAAATCAAGTTAAAGTTATTACATTATGTTATGTGTTAAGCTTTATCATGTTGAAATTAAATATTTTTATTGAGTAAAAGTGTTTTTCATCTATTTTTGTCCCATTCTTATTTTTACAAGAGAAAGATAGTCTCAGGCAATGCTTACAATGTGATCAGTGCACGTTACACTGAAGCTGAACAGGTTTGTGCCACATCACCCAGCCATAACCAAACCCACAGCTGTGAGATAATCAAATGAGCTGGGACGCGAGAAAACCAGTCTTCAGGGGTTCCGACCAGGTTTGAATTGTCGCAGAAGAAAGCCAGAATCTTGAAGTTTTGTGTATAAATAGAGTACGAATTGTATTATCCTTGTAGCAAAAAACAAAGGCGCTGATCAGCTGTGCAGTTGCTGCACAGCTCAGTTACTGCACAGCTGATCTGCGCCTTTGTTTTCGCACAGGCAAAATCTAGTTTTCTCATGACAGGGCTCAAATGATTATGAGCACTGAAATCGGTGACTTTATCCCAGTAAAAAGATTGGGTGTACAGTGGTATGCATAATAGGGGTAAACCTTATTGAAAATAATATAACTGCATGCTGAAGATAATCCTTATTGACCATGAACGCACATACTGGAGAAAAAATTACACATTACAGAAAATATAGAACAAACATACTAGAGATAAACCTTAAAAAAACTAATTATTTGAATAACAAAATATGTGGACTGAAATTGTTCTGAATTTGCTCGATAAAACTGGTCAGAAAAAAAAAATATAGCTTGATGAATAATGGACACTTGTTCCAACATGAATCGATGTGACCAGAATGATGTATAAGTGGTAAGAATTTTATCCAAATTGAAATTAAGAATCAATTTCTTCGATCTTGCTTTGAAGCATGTTACCAAGGACCCCGACTTAACCGTTATGGTGGTATTATGAAAAACAAAAAGCTTTTCGTCCACACCTTTTCACGACTATTTTGACGTTAGGCTCAGGGCTGCAAGCCCTTCTGGTATTCCCACGTCATAACCAATCAATATAACCATTTATACAACTTGCGGTAATACCATAATCAGCACACCTCTAAAACAGTCTAAACACTTCGATCACATTTTGAACTTGTTTAGTTCTGCTACCAGCGCACAGTGTAGACACTAACAGTCTGTCCTCCATCCTTGAGATCGCCACCGTTTGCGGGTTCACGATCCCCGTCAAAACGACCTGAAGCAACAGCCCGTTGGAGTTCAATTTCATGACGTTATGTGACGCGAATCCACAGACGTAAATGTTACATTTGCTATCCACGTCGATTCCCGTTGGGTTCTTTAGATCGGCGTGAGTAAACACAAATCTCGGGCTGGCGTCGATTTTTACGCCCGTCAAAGCAAGCGCAGTGACGGTGTTTAGAACAAAGTCAGTGACGTAAAACTCATTTTGCTCCGGATTCGTTGCAATATACTGTGGGTCTTGGAACAATATTTCGGCGTTTGCGTTGTAACGTATAGAGGCCACGACCTCCCCTGCTTTCGTCAAGATTTTGACGAAACCACCTTTAACAGTTACCACCAGAAACCCCTCAATAGCGCATATTCCGTAACAGAAACTGCTTGTCTTTATAATACGTTCCGCACACAACGACGTTTCTCGCAGTTTCACGATAACGATTTTCTCGGTATCGGGTATCGTGACTGCAAACGTCGATTGATCGATCATCGCCATGTCCCAAACCTGGCTCGTAAAAACGTACTGAATTACTACGATACCGTCAGGCCTGTAAACGTGTAACTTATCGTTGTTTCTATCCAGCGTTATAAAATTACCGTCGGGTAACGTACGTATCGACGTTATCATGGGCTCATCTTGGTTATCTTTCCGATTAACGTAAATCTCGTGCAATTTCTGCGGTTTACCACCGTCTAGCCGTAGTTGAGACTCCGATCTAGCAGTCAGGCTTGCTTGTGACCCACGCCTTGTAGCCGGCGCGTTGTAGAATTCGTTATCAACGTCAAACGAATGCGTCACCTCTATCATTCCTATAACTCCTGGTGATGTGTTTAACGCTTCGGCTACGTTACGGTCAATCGCTAGGTTATAGTCCACCAAAGTCATCTGGCTATGGACTTTCTGTAGCATTGACTTAAACTCCTGGCATCTGTGTCGAGTTGCATTCATCTTGTGGATCGTGTTTGGCGTAATCATGTCTATCTTTAGATTCTGTGTCAAATCTTTCGACATTTCAATAGAATTGAATATACTCTCACAATCCTCGATCCTTGATTCAATCACTACGTTTTCCGCATGCTGCAACTCATCAAGTTCCTTTGCAATATGTTTTTCGAATTCATCCGCCAGCTCTTTCAGCCTCGCTTTGAAAATTAGACACTTCCGCATTGCCTCGTTCTTGCGCGATTCGTTTTTCATCTTCATGTCGAAATTTGTCTTCTTCAATGACAATGCAGTATCGGACAGACTGTCCAGATTCAACAGAAGATCGTCTATTTCGCGTAGCTGCGTTTTCTCGTTGAAAGTTTTCGGCGTGAGGTCAACCCATTTGGATCTCCCGGGCGTAGAACTTTGGATATCCTTTAAGGATACGTCATCAATCTGGCGGACTGTATGGTTCCGAGTCAGCTTCATTGTCTGGTGGAACTGACAGCATTGACGACAGAAGGATTCCGAACAAGTCGGGCACCAGTAGGCGGCTAAATTTGTCCTTGACCTTGAGGTGCAAGGGTCACACAGTACCGAATCCATTTTCTTCTGTTTAAGTCAAGATGGAGAACGGATCTTCCAAACCTTGTCAGAAACTCTTCATTTACGAGAAATTTGTAGAACTGATAAGAATCGTCATTTGTTTTCCATTTCAGTTTTGGCCAGTCTGTATTCATTTATTGAAATATCTTCTCCATTTAAAATTTTTAGTTCTCCTCCATGTTTAATGTTTAAATGATTCGTTTGCTTTAATTTATGTTTCCTCTCTTTTTTCTAACATATTACAAATATAAAATGTTTTGTTTAAATGACAAAATTTAAAAGGCAATTTACTTTCAATCATAGGCTATTGTTTTAATCGGTCTAAATGGTTCTGCTTGATGAGCTTAGTATTATATTTTCATTAATATCAGATTTTGGAGTCGTGTCAAAATTTCTCTTTAAAACGCCTTGATAATATACTCGAGTTTTCAACGTCAAAAGCTACACTGATATTAAAAAAAAGCTGAAATGGAAACTGGCAGCAGCGGGGCCCAGTTGTTCAAAACCGTTAGCTTCACGCTGTTGTTAAGCCCCCACTTTGTTAACTATATAGCATATATCGACTCCAAAAGCAAATACTCTGTTATTTTTGTTGAAAAAATGTGAGAATCATTTACAATGCAATTAAGGATTTTCACCTTTTTTTTTTTTTTTTTTTTTTTTTTTTTTTTTTTTTACCAAAAAATAAATGTGTATTTGTAATATTGTCATTTGAAATTTTAACGAATCGTTAACTAACGACATCGTTAATTTTGAACAACTGGCCCTAGTTGAGTAAAATCGTTTGCTGTCAGCAGACATACTGTTTTTCTTAATATTGTTTTATCACCGCCTAAGCCAAATAAATAATACCTTCAAATACAATCACGAGCCGCTTTTACGTGTGTATTGTTTGTGTAACGACAGCCGTACTACTCGGACGAAAACCGGAATACTCGGACGACAGCAATATATGCAGTAACATCTCGGACGACAGCACAGGTGGTATCAATTGAATCACCCCCATGTAAGCAGACGCCGCAGTATTAAAGGCAAAACTGCGTCAATATAGATCTATCTATACTATTAACGGAAACGTAAAGAATATTTGTTCACGATGTTCGCTGCCAATGAAAAAGTATTCAAACTTTTTTTCTAACCGCTCTTTTTTGATTCCAAAATATAAAATAAAATATATGAAAACAAAATGAATATAGGGTAGTGTGCATTTTTTTCAAGCTACACGCCTCTGAATGAGACCTCTTAACAAAATATGTGAAAATTAGAAAAATTAATTTAATTTTCAGTTCTTTCACATATACCTTCCTGAACAATAATTACATCACGAATGCTTTTAAAAGTCATTTCCTTTAAGTAACGCTGACTATTTTGGACCTAAAACATACACAAATTTTCATCTTGAAGTGGATGACATTTTTTTTCGACTCATTTACCCTACCACCTAATTTGAAAAGTCGGAAAAATTCAATGTTTATAAATGTGTCAAATCCATATTTGTAGATTCAAACTTTTTCTTACATTTTCACACAACACAGAACTTGTTCATAGTATTCGAATAAAAGAATGAACAATATAGGGTAGTATGCATATGAGAGAGAACCAACAACTTGAAAATCTCCATTTTAAGCCTTTTTTCGGCTGTTTTATTTCTTACACCCCATTTCATAAAACCGCCCAAAATTTTAAAACTACCACACTCAGGCAAGAAATACTGATAAAGAAGATCTTGTACACATCTACTTCTGCTAAAATAAACACCAAATCAGCGCAAGTAATTTGAAGTTGTGTAATATTCAAGTTTAATCTACCCTACCCCCTTAATTTTGCTGGCACTTAAATTTTTTCTAAAAATTACAGAAAAATGGGGTAAAAATGAAGTTCCTTAGATTGACAATTTTCACTCGTTCGATGCATATCATCAACATGTATTCAAATATAGAATATTAGGAAAATATCTGCAACCGTTTACGAGATATTCAACAAAATAAAAACCGGAAGGTCCGAAATGTCAAATGTTAACATCCTTAAACACTGTTAAGCGAACATCCTTAAACACTGACGGCATGTATTCGTTCCTCTTTGATTGGTTATGAGTATCTAAATGTTCGGCGTAGTTCATCTATCAGTTTTCTCCTCAGAGCAATCCAGTGACCAAGGCCGCGGTGGCCACCGGACCTGTAGCTTGACGGTGGCACCGGTGGGGGTTTGACGTCACTGTTACAAAATCTTAGCAGACAATCTTGCCACATGATTGCCAAGCAATAGCCACAAAACGTGTCTGCTGTGAGCGATGGACCCGCTACCACTGGCCTCAAATTGTCACTGCGTCTTGTGTTGTGGTTGGGCAACGTGTTAGGTGTAGGCTTGCGTGCGCCTGGATATGCTGGAATGCAAGAAACATATGAGCCGCGTCATGAGAAAACCAACATTTTGCATATCGTCGGTCTCATTACAAAATGCCGAACCTGCAAAATACCGAAACTGCATTTTTGTTTGGCTTTTTGGCCTTCTTACAGACTCCCGCGTCCCACAGCGCTAATACCTGGTCATCTAGCCAATCAGAAAGTGCATAATACCGAAACTGCATTTCAGAAAATCAGTTTTTCTCTTCTCCTGAAAAGTTGTCAAAATGCAGGTACGGCATTTTGTAACAAGACCGACGATACTGATGCGAAAACAAAGGTGCGGATCAGCTTCGCGGTAACCGCAAAGCTGATCAGCCGCGAAGCTGATCAGCGCCTTTGTTTTTGCTTCATGCTCTCAGTGACTTACTAAATCCAAAATTTCCAGCCTCTAGCCATCTCCTGTGCTTGTACAGCTCGATTTGTTTTGGACCTGTTCGGCAACAAAATTGTTGGTTTTCTCATGCCGCGGCTCATAAACTGAAGCAAAATTTTCAGCTTATCCGACACATGCTTTTAGGTCCTATTTACACCAAAGCACGGCCTCTAAAGATAATACGTTAAATTTTTCTTAAATTATAATTCTAATTGAGCCGCACCATGAGAAAATAAACAATTTGTTTTCCGAACAGGTCCGACGCAAAACCAATCTATACAAGCACAGATGTCTAGAGGCTGGAAATTTTGGATTTATTAGTAGAAGATGAATTGTACTATCCCTCTAGTAAAAACAAAGGCGCTGATCAGCTTCGCAGTTACTGCGAAGGTGATCTGCGCCTCTGTTTTCGCAGTATGCAAAATGCTGGTTTTCTCATGAAGAGGCTCAATTATTTGGCCACTTTGAGAATAGCCTTCCGAAGCAAAGAAGGTCAAAGAACGTTGCGTAAATGCAATAAAAAAATGCACTTTATATGCTACCACCACAATAGTTGAAGTTTCCCATTTTGGAAGAAGTGTTTTAGTTGTCAGAATAGCGCGTACAATATTTTGGTACTGAAAGAGCTTCTCTTTAATTGGCGACTTATGTATGTTTTCATATTTTTAGTTAAGGTAACTGAGTGGCCACCTCTAGGGAAAATAGCTGCTCATTCGGCTTACGAAATGTTTTCATGGTATAAGTACCTGATTTTCCCACCTCGTTTTTTGGAGTGGGAATCTTTTTCTGATTGCGCCTTTTCCTGATCTTTGCCTACTTGTATCTTTCTCTGCCTATTATGCACCAGTCATTTGTAACCACTGCCCCTCCCCTTCCCCCACATACGGGGAAGGGTGGGGGATAGTAGAGCTATCCCCCTTCCGTAGGTGGGGGAGCAGTGGTTACAAATGACTGGTGCATTATCAGTTTATTGAGATGTACCTGGGCTTTCTTAGTTGTTCAGGCTATACCAGGCGTGGATCCTATGTTAATACGAAATGTATGAAAAATATGTATGATAAAAGGGGAGAAATGGCGTCCTCTCAACAAATAAAAAACATAATGACTATTACCTGTCCTCTTCTGGCCGCTACACTCCAGCACGATATATGAGACGGTCACAAAACCGAAAATGAAGTATTCCTTCCTCATAATTGTGTAGCTGGTGTTTTCAAGCCTACTCAAATGGAGAAGTTCAAATAATGATTCCATTTAATGTTTTGCTTATAAAATGACTGATTGCTTAACAAAATGGGATGACACCCATCCTTGCAAATGCAACAAAATGCAACAATTAATAAATCATGCAATGAATGATAGACACATAAATTCGAGTAGATCTAATAAATGTTCAGTTTTCAAATGAATGAAATGATAATAAATATCATTATGTTGAGTTAATCACCGCCCTTTAAATAGAGGCGTTGCAAAATTATAAATAATGTCTTCAAAATTGTTGACTTCTTGTATAATTTCATGTAGTGACGGTAAACTTAAAGGTGCACTATCTGTAATTAATCTTCCTTTATAATTCAGAATTCAATAGGACATAGTATTAAGCTTACTTAATTACCAAATCATTTTTTTTATTTGGAGCACCCGTAAGAAACGACAGAAAAATGTTATTTAAATTTACAGTGATCAGAAATTTTGAAAAAAGCGAGCTAAAACTTTCTTCATAATCACATGTAACTTTTCTTAGAAGATCAAAGCTAGATTTTCAGGCTCTGGAAATGAAGCTGGAGTGAGTAGAATCATCCAGACAGCGGTCTTAGCTGAATTCACAAGCGTTTCAAATGCCTTATTTAGGAATAATTCATACCGGGGATAACACTTATTGGAGGCATGTAAATAAATTTCAGATCTTGAAAAATCCCTGTAGATTGTGAACATTTTCTTTTTCTATTTTTTATTCAGCAACAACTGAATAACATGATAGGTAATTAAGCCTGCTAGGAAATAATGAGTTCATGAAAATTACAGATTGTTTTAAACACATTTTATTTGGCAATCTCTCAACTTGAGGGGTTGGGCTACACAAGTTCTACCGACATCAATTACAGTCCGTCCCCTACAACATATTAACAACAGCATACATGACATACAATATAGAATGACGTTCCCGTGGTCCTGTTTGAAATAATTGCGTTTGACTTCTTAGTGATTCGCCATGATTGTCGAGTCCACAGTGCGACAGAAAATTACAAATGGTGCATCTTGAATTTGGTCCAAAGTTGGCATACTAACTTTTGACTTATCCACAACATCAGGATAACAAGTCCGTATAATGAATACCTCCTTGAAACCAAATTTTATTTAGTAAAACTGGGGTTTCCAGGGTATACAATTTTTCTTATTTTTGATCCAAAACATAGATTGTGGGTACTCGAGGCATTTCTAACCTGTACCCACAATCAATGTTTTGAACAAAAGTATTAAAACTATAAAAATATTCAAAATGAAATTTTCTACAGCTGAAAAAAATCACTGTAGGCAAGTTTTTGTCATGATTTTCTTTTCTACAACAGATTGCATTGAATGAAAACAGGTCTATCTATTCTGATACAATCTTTTGTCTAAACGGAAAAACAAAACACAAGATTATATGACCCGCGTCATGAGAAAATCAACATTTTGCATATGCGAAAACAAAGGCGCTGATCAGATTCGCAGTTACTGCAAAGCTGATCAGCGCCTTTGTTTTCGCTACACGTATAGTACAATTCCTCTACTTTCTAAAACCAAAATTCCCAGCCTCTAGCCATCTGCTGTGCTTGTACAGCTCGGTTTGAGTTGGACCTGTTCGGAAACCACATTGTTGGTTTTCTCCTGACGCGGCTCAATTATCTATTTAGGAATATTTCCAGAGTGATCTTGTTCCTACTGTCACAGGTCTGTAATACAGCCCATAGAGAGAAGCGACACCAAAGTTAAAACCAGGCCCATATGTTCCGTATGCTCCTACATTAAAACCGCCGAATCCAGAATAACAGAACCGCATAAGACAGTCTAGCCAGTTGTACGCCGCACATAGAGCACAGAAGCTATCGGCCATCATGGTTAACCCGCCATACCTTGAGGAGTTAACGAGATTTGGAACGAGACCTAAAACAAAAACATTTGTCATGTCGCTCCTTTACATACGAGAGATACCCTTTAAACAGCAGTCACACAGTAGCGTATAACCCAAACGCGCGCCGGGCGTATGAAAAATGTCAACACGCTGAAGATTTTGGACGTATAAAATTAATTTGTTCCTTTAACTCGCTTTTGCAGTCACACATTAGCGCGTGACTGAGGCGTGTGCCGGACGTATAAAAAATCTCAAAGTTTTGGAGTACGTTTGTCGTGCGTCCCAGACACGCTAGGCACGCGCTACAAACGCGCTGTATGCGTTTCATGCGCGCTCCAAGCACGCTTGGCACACGTTACAGGCGCGTTCCACACTCGCCCAAACCAGCATCCGGTCAAAATCGAAACGCGCACGTAGCGTATACGACGTGCTTGAAACGTGTGCTCGGCGTGTGCTGGGCGTGTTCGAAACGTATTCAACGCGCCTGTAACGCGCGTGGAACGTACTTGTAGCGTGTAGGTCACACGCCCGACACACGCCCAACTTCTAGAAATTTTTAAAGCATGTTTAAAATTTTATTTAGCCCAAACGCGCACGAAACGCGCGCCGACTTTTAGCGACGCGCGCCGGACGTACACCAAGCGTACCCAGCGCGCGCTTAACGCGCCTTGGACGTGTCTCCGCCGTGCGTCTGGCGTATGTGGAAATTTGTATTTTTTTCAACACGCCCGGCGCGCGTTTCACTTATACGCTAATGTGTGACTGCTGTTTAAAATACATACTGGAGATAACGACCTTACTATATTTTTTTGTGTTTTGTTATTGGCATGATGATGGTGGCAGCCGTGGTGAGATAGTGCAATTTTACATGAACAGAAGCCGTCGTTTTACATACAACATGCGCGATTGACTTAAGTTGAAAAATAAGTTTAAATTGTATTTTCGTAAACCAGTTTACCCGGCGGTGGACTCCCGCTCTTTACGAGACTCACTTGAAAAGAAAGTTTTAAAATCAAACCTTTATGTCTGTATGGCATATGAAACTTTCCAGCATATTTAAATGCACTCATCGTCGACGTCACCATAAGAAGAAACATTATTAAAAGTGTTGCCTTCATTTTAACTTTTTGATTTAAACTGACATGATATAAAAAGAGGAAATGGTATACCAGCGATTTACTTTTCTAGTGAATACTGATTGATCAACGAAGCAGGAACGAATGTAAAAACTGCCCTACCATGACTTGTAAACAGAAACATCTTTCTTTTCAAATGAATAGACTAGGACCTGCAAATGGCTAGCATGAACGCTTCGCTGTTCAAACAGCTTTGCCAGGTTTTTACTGAAATGCTTTTAAAGTTTAAACTTGTTGTTCATCAGGGGCCATTTGTTCAAAACTTCGTTAGCCTTAACGCCATCGTTAAGACCTCGTCTTGTTTTAAAAGTAAATACAAGTTTGTTATTTTTTTGTTGATAAAATGTGAGAAAACCTTTGCAAATTGCAAAGGATTCTCACATTTTACCAACAGAAAATAACAGTGTATTTATAATATTCATGATTGAAATTCTAACGAATCGTTAAGAAACGATGTCATTAATTTTGAACAACTGGGCCCAGAACTTTCCATGAACTTGAAATTCTTTAGCTAGTACATAGTCTAGTATGTTTTGTTTTGATTTCAGCGCTCACTCACGTCGATTGCCAGTAGGAGTCAGTTGTCCAAACCACATTTTGTCTGGGGCCCAGACAAAATGTGGTTTGGACAGTGGGGGATGCTTGACCAGTTCTTAATGTCCATTCTTCCACAAATAACTGACAGCTGAGGGGAGGATGTACCGAAGCTGGGTATCGAAAAAGCGCGCAAATTCCAGATTGGCTTCCAAAACTATTGGACAAACATTACATGTATACAGCTATAGGTCAAGTTACTTTTTATTCGTCCCCATGCCTGAAAGAAGTGCCTCAAATACACAGGCGAGTGGCTCTCGTCTTTTCTAACTGTCTTATTGTCGTCGAGTCCCTCGCTGCCGGTTCTTTCATTAAAACTGGTTTTGATGTGGAATGCGCAGTGGGTACTTTCATAGAAGGTTGCTCTCTTGTATGAATCTAAATGACAAAAATACCACTGTCTTGAAACAGCATATGCAGTGCCAGATTCAATTCGATGACACTTGCTTTTAAGGGGTTGACAGTGACTCGCCATCGAATACAGCAAGTACACATAGACTTGGCATCAAAGACACAGAAAGAAATAAAAAAAAAGCTGAAAAAAAAAATCATCTTAATTTTAATAGTAAAAGTTATATTCATTTTATCAGCAATAATCTATTAATCCACTTCCATGTGATCCACTAGGTAGGTGTAAATGTTGGTAAACTGTCTTATCGATTTAGGTTGCAGTTGCATCTTATAGTTGGTAATACTGCAGTTACGGCTGTAATTGTCCACTGTTTTTAACGGGAGTTCAACACCTCTTGTAGCGCCAAAAGTCCAAAACATCTGAGACAGGGAATGAGAGGAATATACTTGAAGTCTTGTCAATTTCAACATTTTAATTGAACTTTTTGCAGGTATGCCCGATGCCGATGTGTCTATATCTGATTTTTGTATCCATTTACAACTTATAAGGGGTGGGGCGCAAACACCGAAAAATTCTGAACTTCCCAGCCGTGAGTGAAAATGTGGTGTCTGGATCCGAGGTTAGGAACTCCTTAGACAGGCCATCAATGAACACCTTAGGTTGTAGGGTTTACAATCAGTTGGAGACTGATTGACTGGGTGACAAAGACTCTCAAACCAGACTGCCCCAACATTGACTTCTACAGTAAATGTCTCGAGGCCTTTGATGATTGCCTACTGGAGCAAATGGTGACCTCGCCAACCCGAGGTCAAAACATTCTGGACCTTTTCTTTACTACAAATCCAACCCTCATAGACAAAACGTCAGTCCTCCCTGGTCTCTCTGACCATGATATAATAACTGCGGAAGTAAATGTCAAGCCCAAAATGATTAAGCAGGTCCCCCGTAATATCTTCCTATACAAAAAGGCCAACTGGGACCAGCTAAAAGAGTCTATGAGGGAATTCCACTCAGTACTTCAGTCGGACCTTGCTACCGCAGACATCCAGACTCTGTGGGATGAGTTTGTCACCAAACTCCAGCATGGTATCGACACCTACATTCCAATACGCAAGGCAAGATCAAGAGATGGTCTCCCATGGATCAATCAAGAGATCCGCCGCCTGATGCGTAAACGAGACAGACACTATAAGAGATGGACCAGGTCAAACAGACCTGTTGATCACAAGAAATTTCTTGACTATAAACACCTGGTACGCCGGGTATCTGAAACGGCCTATGAAAAATACATCGGTGACATTCTTGGCCTACAGCAAGAAGCCGATGACCCTGACCTTGACACCCCTACCAAGGTCAATACCAAGAAATTATACTCCCTGCTGAAACACTCCAGGCAAGACAATAGTGGCATAACATCCTTAAAGGCCAATGGACAGACTTTCACCTCTGACACAGACAAGGCCAATACTCTAAACCTTCAGTTTCAATCTGTTTTTAGCCCAAAATCACCCACATCACTGAAAGCCATGGCACAAAAGACCTTACAGGACCTACATGACCTAGGTCCAAACCTTCCCTTCCAAGCCAGCCCATACACTAAAATGCCGGACATAGAAATTTCATCAAAGGGTATTGAATGCCTTTTGAAAAAGCTCAATCCCCATAAAGCATCTGGTCCCGACCAACTCAAACCCATTGTACTACAAACTCTTCATAAGGAATTAGCCCCCATTCTCGAAATAATCTTCCAGAGGTCCTTAGACCAAGGTAAACTCCCTACCATCTGGAAGGAAGCAAATGTGTCCCCTATATTCAAAAAAGGGGACAAGACGGACCCAGCCAATTACCGCCCCATATCGCTCACATGTGTTCTTTGCAAAGTACTGGAACACATCGTGGCATCCAACATATCAAAACATTTCACGGACCAGAATATCCTCTATGACTTACAGCATGGGTTCCGAGAGCGGCGGTCCTGCGAGACCCAGTTGATCATGCTTATTGATGAACTCTCCAAAAACATGGAGTCCAAAAAACAGACAGACTTAATACTTTTAGATTTTAGTAAAGCTTTTGATAAAGTCGCCCATGAAAAATTGCTCCAAAAACTTCATGCCTATGGCATTCGGGGTGACACTCTAAAATGGATAAAAGACTTTTTGGACAATAGGAAACAATCTGTAGTAACCAACGGTATCAGCTCCAGCCCCATCCCTGTCTCCTCTGGTGTCCCGCAGGGCTCTGTTCTCGGACCAATCCTATTCTTAGCCTACATTAATGACCTTCCAGAACAGGTAAGGTCAAGAGTCAGACTTTTCGCAGACGACACAGCAATGTATCTATGCATCAGCTCACTCTCAGAAGCAAACATCCTTCAAGAAGACCTCCTGAAACTCGAGAAATGGGAAGAAGATTGGGATATGAACTTTAACCCAGCAAAATGTCAGGTCCTACATGTGACCAGATTCAAGACTCCCATTCCATCCAAATACTTTCTACACAACACTGAACTTGAAAGTGTACCCACTGCCAAGTACCTTGGGGTCACAATATCAGAAGACCTCAGCTGGGGAAATCACATAAATAACATCACTAAAAAAGCAAATCAAACGCTGGGCTTTCTCAAACGCAATATCAAAGTTCATAACCAAGACCTCAAATCCACAGCCTACAAAACACTTGTCAGACCACAGCTGGAATACGCCTCCTCTGTATGGTCTCCCCACACCGACACTGACATAAAAAAGATAGAATCTGTTCAACGGAGATCGGCCAGGTGGGCTACCCATGACTACAGGTCCACCTCCAGTGTTACTGAAATGCTTAATAAACTTTCCTGGCGTCCATTAGACCAAAGGCGAATAGATACCCGACTGATCATGCTGTACAAGATCACATATGATCTTGTAGCAATCCCCCTAACTGACTATCTCACACCAAATCGCAGGCAGTCCAAATTCATCCACCCGCTGGCATACAGACAAATCAGCACTACTACCAATTACTGCAAGTATAGCTTTTTTCCAAGAACTGCAGTACATTGGAACGCTTTACCCATCAGTATTGTCATGCTCCCCACCGTGGCACAGTTCAGTCATGCTGTTTGCCAGGTGGTGCATGTGTCTCCCTAATCACCAGATTCTGTTTTTTATCTTTTAAACTATACTAACACTCTTCTTTCACTGTACAAACTCATTTCACCCACTTCACTTTTCTTTTATTTCAGCTAACCCCCTTTAGCACTTGGTATACCGGAATTCCTTCTGAAGTCCTCTGATGAGGTTAAGAAGTAGTGGAAGATAGAGATAGATAGAGATAGATAGATAGATAGATAGATAGATAGATAGATAGATAGATAGATGGCTGCAATAGTTTGTATTGTCATATTCCCTTTGAATCCCCACTCCTAACTGTTATTCCTTTAACCTTAAACCTTTATAAATCTTATTCTTCAGAACCAACCGGAAGACCTATGATTTTGAAACTTTGCCTGAAGCATCAGTGAATGGAGCTGAGACTACAAAAAGTTTGTATAATCATGACTCCCAGATGACATTCAACTTGACCTATTTTATGGCAAAGTAAGCTGAGGTCGCATATCCCAGATCTCAGGTGAGCGTTTACAGGACAATTGGTCCTCTGGTTTTTTAAGTTGACAAATGAGCTTAATACTATGTTCTGTTTAGAATTCTGTATTATTAAGAAAGATTTTAAGAGGGCAAAATTGCAGATAACGCACCTTTAAGTTTACCATCACTTTTTTCCAGTAAATTTGTCCCATGCTTATAAAACATGAAATCAATTATGAACTGTTATGTATTAGTCAAAAAATTTTGAAGACATTATCTATAAAAGCAAACGCCTCTAATTAAAGGGCGGTGACTAACTCGACTTAGTGATATTTACTTATCATTTCATTAATTTGAAAACTTAACATGTATTAGATCTACTCGAATTTATGTATAGATCTATCATTCATTGCATGATTTATTATTTGTTGCATTTTGTTGCCGGTGCAGCACTGCATTTGCAAGGATGGGTGTCGGCTCATTTTGTTAAGCAATAAGTCATTTTGGGGCATTTTATAAGCAAAAGATTAAATGGAATCATTATTTGAACTTCTCCATTCGAGTAGGCTTGAAAACACTAGATATTATATGAGGCAGGGACACATCATTTTTGGTTTTGTGATCGTCTCGTATATGGTGCTGGAGTGTAGCGGTCAACAGAGGACAGGTAATTACATTTTTTAGTTGTCGAAGGGACGCTTGTTTCTCTCTCCATTTTGCATACCTTTTTGAGCCGCCTCATGAGAAAACCAATGATCTGCATATGTGAAACTGATCAGCGCCTTTGTTTTTTGCTACACGGATAGTACAATTTCTGTCTTTTCTAAATCCAAAATTCCCAGCTTCTAGCCATCTTCTGTGCCAGTACAGCTCTGTATGTGTCGGACATGTTCGGAAACTGCATTGTTGGTTTTCTCGTATCACGGCTCATTTCATAATAACATAGGACCCACTGGCCTGGTATAACTAGAACAACAAATAAAGCCCAGGTTCACCTCAATAAACTAATAGGTAGAAAGAGAAGCTCTTCTGTACAGAAATATTGTGTGCACCATTTTGACAACTAAAAAACTTCTTCCAAAATGGGAAATTCTAAGAATTGTGAATGTGGTGGTAGAATAAAGTGTCTTTTTCGTACAAGCTGAAGTATTGCTTCAGTTTATGTTTCTTGCATTCCAGCATATCAGGGCGTACGCCAGCCAACACCAAACACATTGTCCAACCACAACACAAGACGCAGTGGCAATTTTAGGCGAATAGTGGGTCCATCGCTCACAGCAGACACGTTTTGTGGCTATTGCTTGGCAATCATGTGGCAGGATTGTCTGCTAAGATTTTGTAACAGTGACGTCACCATCCCCATCAGCGCCACCGTCAAGCAATCCACAGCCTTGGTCACTGGATTGATCTGAGGAGACAACTGATAGACAAACTGCATGGAATATTTAGATACCCATAACATTGTGTATACTATCAACCCAGAGGAACGAATATGTTTTGCTACCATCAGTGTTTAACATTTTTATGCCCCCAACTTCGAAGAAGTTGAGGGGGCATATTGGTTTGGGTCTGTCCGTGCAGTGCAGTGCAGTGAGTGAGTGAGTGAGTGCGTGCAGTCAGTCTGTGATGCGTGAGCACTCGGTCAGGAACCGTTAGAGCTAGGATCTTGAAATTTGGTGTGTAGTTTGTATTTGAAAATTAAGAGGACCCATATTTTTTCTTTCAGGTAAATTCAAGGGGCTAGGGGCCAATTCTGTGAGAGTTATTTCCCTTTTTAATTCTTGATAAAGTTAATAGATAGTGGATACCTTGTGTGCGCAACTCCTCCTACAGTTTTATTATGCCCCCAACTTAGAAGAAGTTGAGGGGGCATATTGGTTTGGGTCTGTCCGTGCAGTCAGTCAGTCAGTCATTCTGTCTGTCTGTCTGTGATGCGTGGGCACTCAGTCAGGAACCGTTAGAGCTAGGGTCTTGAAATTTGGTATGTAGTTTGTATATGAAAATTAAGAGGACCCGTATTTTTTCTTTCAGGTAAATTCAAGGGGCTAGGGGCCCTTTCTGTGAGAGTTATTTCCCTTTTTAATTCTTGATAAAGTGAATTGATAGTGGGTACTTTGTGTGCGCAACTCCTCCTACAGTTTTATTCCGATTCTCTTGAAACTTTACAGATGTTGTGACCATGCTTTGAAGATATGCATGTGGTTTGGATATAATCCTCAGATTAATTTTTGTCACTTTTTTCGCAATTTGAACTTAGCCATTTTTCAGGCATTTTCACAATGAAAGTGAATGGGCAGTGGGTACCTTGTGTTCGCAACTCCTCCTACAGTTTCATGTCAATTCATTTAAAACTTTACATGTGTTATGGGCATAGTCTGAAGATATGCATGTGGTTTGGATATAATCTTTGGATTATTTTTTGTAAATTTTTTCACAATTTGAACTTAGTCATTTTTTCGGGCATTTTAGTGAATGGATAGAGGGTACCTTGTGTGCGCAACTCCTCCTACAATTTAATACCAATACTTTTGAAACTTTACAGACATTGTGACCATGCTTTGAAGATATGCATGTGGTTGGGATATACTCCTCAGATTAATTTTTGTCACTTTTTGAGCAATTTGAACTTAGTCATATTTCGGACATTTTCACATCCTGAAAGTGAGTTACCAGTTGGGGGCATAGTGTTTTATAAACACATTTTCTAGTTCAGATTCTCTTGAAACTTTACAGATGTTGTGACCACCCTTTGAAGATATGCATGTGGTTTGGATATAATCCTACCTTGTGTGCGCAACTCCTCCTACAGTTTCATGCCAATTCATTTAAAACTTAACATGTATAATGGGCATGGTCTGAAGATATGCATGTGGTTTGGATATAATCTTTGGATTATTTTTTGTCATTTTTTTCACAATTTGAACTTAGTCCGTTTTTCGGGCATTTTAGTGGATGGACAGAGGGTAACTTGTGTGCGCAACTCCTCCTACAATTTAATACCAATACTTTTGAAACTTTGCAGACATTGTGACCATGCTTTGAAGATATGCATGTGGTTGGGATATACTCCTCAGATTAATTTTTGTCACTTTTTTTACAATTTGAACTTTTTTTGTACATTTTTACATTTTGAAAGTGGCTTACCAGTTGGGGGCATAGTGTTTCATAAACACATTTTCTAGTTTCCTTATTTTTCCGTTAATTGACACAGTTCTACCTTTAATAGCTGCTCCAATGATAGAAGGTGGTAAAAATGATCTGTCCTATTCTCTTCTTATGTAGTACATTGATAGAAAAAACAACAACAAACTTTCATCAACCAGAACTGAAATTGTTATTTAACAAGCATATATAGACTGGACACCAAAACACAGGGGAAAAAAAGAGAAAAAAAAGTTGTATTATTAAAATTAAATTTTATCAGCAATAATCTGCTCAATCCACTTCCAAGTGATCCGCTGGGTAGGTGTAAATGTTGGTAAACTGTCTTATCGATTTAGGTCGCAGTTGCATCTGTAGTTGGTAATGCTGCAGTTGCGTCTGTAATTGTCCACAGTTTATAAGGGGAGTTCAATACCTCTTGTAGCGCCAAAACGTCTAAGCAACTCTACTAGACAAGGAATGAGAGGAAAAGACCTGAAATCTTGTCAGTTTCAACATATTACTTCTACTTCTACTTCTTACTCCCAACAATCAATTGCTGATTATTACTGGGAGGCATGCGGTTTTGCAGGTATGCCCGAAGCCAATGTGCGCACATCTGATTTTTGTATCTACGTACGTATTACTCCAATTTTTTGAGTTCGCATTCATTTTTTTTTCATCGGATATTGTCAGTCACAATTCAGCCAGATAATATAAACATAAATATAAAAAGAAAATGACCAATGAAAACGTAAAATAAAAATGTGAATGATAATAATTGAATTGTGAAGTCTCATTTAATGGGACTACGTACGTATTTGTGCGGGTGCAAAAATTAAAAAAAACCCCTAAGGTTGTGGGGTTTTACAATCAGTTGGAGATAGATAGATAGATAGATAGATAGATAGATAGATAGATAGATAGATAGATTTGGTATTCATATTCCCTTTGAATCCCCACTCCTAACTGCTATTCCTATTGTGGAAAAATACTGATTCATACATAAGGGTTAAAACATGTTGTTCATGACAAGATTCGTTTTAATGTGTTCAGTAGGATGCCATGCTTAATCGTTTCTGTTTGGCTTCAAAGCTCAATGTCATTAAGCATCTGAGCCTGTGCGTGAGAAAACCAACAATTTGGGGTTCCGACCGGGTCTGACACAAACCGGGCTGTACAGTCACAGAAGATGGTTAGAGGCTGGAAATTTTGTATTTAAGTAGAAGAGGGATTGTACTATCCATGTAGCGAAAACAAAGGCGCTGATCAGCTTCGCGGTTACTGCGAAGCTGATCTGCGGCTTTGTTTTCGCCTATGCCAATTGTTGTTTTTCTCATGCACAGGCTCATCTGCAAATAACGGTATAAACCCACATCTCTTGCTTGCTTCGTTGCACAAATAGATTTTTTTCTCTTTGATAAGTGAGCATGCTGCAAGCTTGGCTGAGCATGGTATCTGTTTAATGTGAAGATATAAGATTGAGCCGAGTGGTTAGAAAACCTATCTTCCTATTCTTTGTGTCTAACATAAACTGGACTATATGATAATGAGTACATATATGCAAACAACAGATGGCTAGGTAATTGCCATTGTCTTCTCAGAAAATACAGGGATTGTATTATCTTTTAAGTCATAGCAAATTTGTTTATCGGCTGCAAAGTGATGATTTCGCAAATGCTAAAGAAATCTGGTTTTCTCAGACTCTGCTATGATCTAACAAGATTTATGCCAAGGACAGGTATTTACCATGGCAGAGTTTTTCACTGGTAATTTAACCAAGCATAACACCTGAATTAATGAAGAAAGCAGTGTATAGAATAGATCTAGCCATGTACATGCATTTAGATATTTGACTACCAGATATTCTTCATACTGAAAGGTACATAACCAATGAAGGGTATTACCATGGTTCTTTAATACTTCCCCATTAGCTGAAATACAAGTCACTAAATCTTGACTTTGATAGTAAATAAATGCATTCTGAATCTGATGGTCATTTCTTTACTTTTTTAAAATTGTTTGTCAAGTGATACTGTTTCATTTAGTGGACTGATACCAGTCTAAGAATAGGATAAAACTTAAACTGAATAATACGTTTGTCCGAGTCTACATTATTGCTTTTCTTCTGATGGATGTCTGTCAACTTGATGACATGAACAACACCAACAACAACAATTATAGTTGTATTTATCTTCCGAGGGTTACACATTTAGCAAACCAGTTACAGTATTTCACCTGACCAACAAACATGTCACCAAGATATTGATGTTGGGGGGTTGGTGAAATCTACCATGATAAGATTATAATTTCATGGCTGAAATTTTTCATCCTACATTTTCACCCATGAATGAATTTAAGTTCACATGGTTAAATGTTCATAGTTTTTGGACTGAGCGGTACAAAGATTTTGGCAGACACTGCCAAAATATAAACCAAGATGTGAGTGCTGTAAATGAAGCAGTTTGATCGAGGTTTACAACTTTACAGATACATGTACTCTGTTTACCAGCTGACAGTCTGATGGCTAAAGTATTTTTTCTCCACATTATGAGCAGCGTCTTTTAATTGAGCATGTGTGTGAGAAAACCAACAATTTGGGTTCTGACCAGGCCCAATACAAACCAGGCTGTACAGTCACAGAAGATGGTTAGAGGCTGGAAATTTTGGATTCAGAAAGTAGAGTCATTACATTATCCATGTAACGAAAACAAAGGTGCTGATCAGCTTCGCAAAAACTGCGATCTGCGCCTTTGTTTTCGCCTATGCAGATTGTTGCTTTTCCCATGCGGCGGCTTTATTTATTTTTTGATAGAAATAATTTTTTTTGGTTGCCTGAACTTTCACGGGTAGATGGTAATGTACTCTATATCAAAACGATAACAAATTTCTATATCAAAACGATAACAAATATCATAGAAGGTTCTTCCTATTGTATGGAAAATATAAATTCAGCCACCATGAAAATGTTTTAAGATATTTGTTTATTAAATATAAAAGATATGATATGGAAGAGTGGTATCACAGCTTGAATAAAAATATGATAAGATACGCAAACTGTGTGGGCTGCATTGCCAAAAAGCCTATCTTCAAGATTTTTTTATTAAAAATTCAGATTGCAATCTTTTGACGTGACCAGTGGCTTTAAATTTTGGATTTAGAATGTAAACAATTTGTACTTTGTAGCAAAAAAGATATTGTGCTCATTTCAGCCTTTGTTTTGTATGTTCTACAAGCAGGATTTTCATATGTTTTAGCTCATGTGATAGCTAATAAAATAAGTGTGAAATGGTTCAAAGAAAATTTAATATCAAAGAAATCAAACTATTACTACCTACCTCATACTGATTTTTGACATGATGTCCTTTCATGGACATAGTCTTAGTTATTGACATCCACTCGGTCTGTAATGTCAAGGCATTGCGAAAACTTGCCGCCATGCAATATAGAGACTTTTTTCAGCTTTAAAAATTGAAAATTTCATTGGGGAAAAAATTGGTGTTTTTAATATTCATTCTCAAAACATTGAGTGTGGGTACACGTTAGAACCGCCTCGGTGAGCCGGTTCTAACGAGCACCCACAATCTATGTTTTGGATCAAAAATTTGGTGAAGAAAATTTGGTATACCCCTGTATCAGACATGGGGTAATCATAATCAGTACTTTAATCATCAGTAATCGATTACAAATTTTTGAATAATCATGGATAATCAGTAATCACAAAATTTCAAAGTAGTTTTAATCATAATTCAATCATAATCATGTTTTATTAGGCTAGTAATCATGATTATTTATGATTACTTTCATGATTACAGAAAAAAAGTTACAATATCAATGCCATTTAGAAAATCTTCCTAAAACAAGTTTGTATTGCTGAATAAAATATGTTTGTATTAATACTGCTTCACACTTAGAATGAATGTAAACCCTGTGTCATGCATTCTGTATATGAAGTACTGCTCAAGTAACAGATGGCCTGGCTTACAAACCATGACTGGTCTGACATAGCCACTTTCCGAGAAAGGCTATAACCTTTTACATGTTAGTGGTTTGCTCTGTCGTTTATCATATTACTAGATAGGCATCTAGCAGCCCAACAGCAGCTCACAGCTTAAATAGACAGAGATGAGAAGTGAGACAATACCATCATTGTGAACAATTGTTTTAAGTTCAATTGTTGAAGGGTAAACAGTCAATTTAAACCAATTTAAACTTTACAAACAGCCAATTATCTCCCATTTACTCAAACACTTTTGTTTCTCATTTACTCAAAATTTCCCCTTGTGGGTGTGAACTGTCACTGAGGCAATGTGTATTAAAAGTGACTGTTGCAAAACAGCAGTGATTTATAAATAGGGAGTCAATGGACCAGAGTTTTTTTACCACCAGAGACTGATGAAAAGTTTTTACTCTAGAATATACATCCTTTGAGAGGGGTGTCTATGGTGAATTTCAGAAACTATGTTTCATGGAGATTTACTGTAACTACTCCATGCATCATTGCTTGCATCCAAAGATATAGAAAAAAATAAAGATGTAGTGGTAGTAGTAGAAAACTGAGTTGTTGTGATCCAATTCAAATTGTCCCTTCATTATTTTATTTAAAATTCAATCCAATGGCTGGAACATATGTGTAATGGTCAGGGTAGCTATACCTGTGAGGTTTCTGTTGTTCCAGATGAAGTTTCTTGATCACATTCAACAACAGAAAAAAAAAACAACAACAACAAAATTGTAATCATTAATCATAAAAGTAATCTGATTACTTTTTCACATTAATCATAATTTAATCAATTACTCTTGAAAAAATGGGTAATCATAATCATAATTTAATCATACAGACAGCCCAGTAATTGTAATTTAATCATTACTGATATCCCAGTAATCGCCCCATGTCTGCCCTGTATACCCCAGTTTTACTGTATAAAAGTGGGGTTCAAGGGGGTATTTATTTTACGGACATGTTTTCTTGATGGTGAATGATGAAGTAAGTTCAGACTCCCTTCTCTCAAAGCTTGGACTCCAGGATATAGATGAGTTGCTTCGCTCCAGGAGGATGAGATGGTATGAACTTGTAGAGCGCAGCAAAGGCTGGATTTCTCAAGTACGCAACTTAACGCAAGCTAAACGTAGTTGTACAGAAAAGATCCGGCAGAGGTTATCTAAGAAGGGGACTTCTCAAACAAGTCCAACCTTCAGATGAGGACAAAAGGACTATAAAACGAAGATGATGATGATGATAATGATGATGATGATGATGATGACAATGCCGATGATGATGATGATGATGATGATGAACAGCACAGTGAGTGGTATAGTTTTTCTCAAGTTATCTAGAATTTGTACATTGTGCCTATACAACTGCAACTTAAAAGTTTAAAAAAGCAGTGGCTCTGTCCCAACATGACTGAAAACTTATTACCTGGAATGTTAAACAAACAAACAAACATTCTGTGTGTGTTATATGGGAACATTTTTAGCTCACCTGAGCCGAAGGCTCACAAGGTGAGCTTATAGGATGGCCATGATCTGTTGTCCGTCCGTCCGTCCACAATTTCAAAGATCTTCTTCTCTGAAACCGCTTGGCCAATCAAAGTGAAATTTTATGTGGAGCATCCATGGGTAGGGGGAACTGAAGTTTGATCGCGAGATCTGGGTCACATGACCAAGATGGCCGCCACGCCCATATATGGTAAAAACCGCTCAAAAATCTTCTTCTCCAGAACCGGTGGGCCGATTTCCACGAAACTTAGTATGTAGCATCAGGGACTTCAGCCCATCATAGTTTGATAAAATTGTGACCCTTGGATGACCTTGACCTATTTTACAGCAAGGTCAAATTTGGAAACATAGGCTTTTACATGGGAAAAAGTGAAAACTATGGATTTTTTGAAAACTATTGCAGCCTGAGGCCTGAAAAGTGGTAGATGCAAACAACTAATGGAGTAGATGAAGGTATGTGATTAATTTAGGTCAAGGTCATCTCTTGACCTTGGCCAGTCGGCCGTCCATACACACTTTTCAAAGATCTTCCTCTCTAAAACTGCTGGGCCAATCAAAGTGAAATTTTATGTGGAGCATCCATGAGTAGGGGAGATGAAAGTTTGATTGCAAAGTCCAGGTCACATGACCAAGATGGCCGCCACGCACATATATGGTAAAAAACACTAAAAAATCTTCTCCAGAACAGGCAGGCGGATATTCATGAAACTTGGTATGTAGCATTTGGAACATCAGCCCATCATAGTTTGATCAAATGATGACCATAGGATGACCTTGACCTATTTTACGGCAATGTCAATTTTGGAAACATAAGCTTTTACATGGGAAAAGGCGAAAACAGTGGATATTTTGGAAACTGGTGCAGCCTGAGACCTGAAAGTTGCTAGATGCAGACAACTTATGGAGTCAATGAAGGTAAGTAATTAATGGAGGCCAAGGTCATTTCTTGACCTTGACCCAAGGTCATTTAAATATCAAAATTAAAATTATGGTTTTCTCAGAAATCACTGGGTTTTGAAACTATTGCAGCCTGAGACCTGAAGCTTTGCAGATGCAGACAACTTGTAAAGTCAATAAAGGTGTGTGAGTATTCAAGGTCAAGGTCATTTCATGATGACTTAATACTCTAAGATCAGGCTTCAGGTGAGCGTTCTCAGGACCAATGGTCCTCTGGTTATTATATAGAGACACATGCTCACATTCTAACTAAATTTTTTCAAGTCCGAATTTAGGTTTTTGATGGTGACAGTATTTGCACTATGGACAGCATGTTATAGTACATACTGCTACAGTTGAATGCCCTTATGTTACCCTTTAATTTGTTATCAGTTACTATTTGTCCTTGTTACGCATTAGAACCAGGTAACTGTGGCGTGTCAACATCGAAAATTATTAAAAACTTGGGTGATTTATCGCAATCAGATATTGCACACTTTTGATCATATGATCAGGTAATTTTATGATATTTTATGGCTGTTTATGACATTTTACTCCAATTTGTCATAATTTGGCGGGTAATTATTTAGGATGAATCTATTTTCTTCCTGTCTTGCCTATTTTAGTTTTATTTAATTTATTTTTAGTATTTTCGGCTTTTATAAGGGTATTAGATGTAAAAAGCCAAATGTTTATTCAAACATGGCTTATTTTCATTTCATAGGCTTTGTTCTGATATTATCATATTCATTGCAACAAGCCCAGTCAATGAGATGTTGCATTTAATATGAGCCGAGAAAAACACATTTTGCATATGGGAAAACAAAGGCACAGATCAGCTGCACAGCTGATGAGCGCCTTTGCTTTCAATACAAGGATAGTACTGTTCCTCTTCTACTTAAATCTGAAATTTCAAACTTCTAACCGGCTTCTGTGACTTTACATGCCGGTTTGTGTCTCACTTGGTGGGAAAAGCCGAAAACCATTTCTGAGAAAGGGTCTGGACCATTGGACTAGGTCTGTCTTCTCTGGATCTGCAAAATGTGTATCAGAGAATTTATGTGCATTTCATGTTAAAAGATTTCTAGTAATTTATGTCTATTAACATATGAGCCTGTGCATGAGAAAATCAACAATTTGGGTTCCGACCAGGTCTGACACAAACCAGCCTGTACAGTCACAGAAGCAGGCTAGAAGCTTGAAATTTCAGATTTAGGAAGAAGAGGAATTATACTTTCGGTGTAGCGAAACTGCACAGCTAATCTGCTGCTTTGTTTTCGCCTATGTTTATTGTTGATTTTCTCATGCAGTGGCTCATATATAAGTACATGACTCCCACTAGACTACTACCGATATGGTTGAAAGACCAAATTGTTATTATGCAAAGAAAAGAATTTGGAGGCAAAGCACCATGAAAATTATTATCTTTTTCACCGCCTGTGCCCGGGGTTAAATATGAAATCTTATTCAAATTAAATTCATTGTTGAGAAAGGCATTCTGACATGGTTCAGTGATTATTAACCTGCTAACTCAACAGTCGTGGTTAGAGTGTCAGAATACAGGCCCTGAAGTTATAAAACTTTTTTTCATGCTCAACTCAGCTGAGCATAGAATTTAAACTGCTCATAAATGTTAAAATGCCAACAATTGTTGGCATTTTAACATTTATTTGCAGTATAAATTACAGGCTTTTGTGATCTGAACCTGAAATTACAATTAAATTGGGCTATTCCAGTATGTATCAGCAGCTTAAATTTTATGCTCAACTGAGCTGAGCATGAAAAAAGTTTTATAACCTCGGGGACCAGATCCAGAGGTGGGATAATTGAACCCGTATGGTACCAAGTTCTGTCTTTGGGCAAGACTCATTGCAAGCTGTAACTCCCTATACAGTAAAAGTGGTGGCTGTTTCCCGACATGGCAGAAATTTTTAGCTCACCTGAGCCGAAGGCTCACAAGGTGAGCTAATAGGATAGCCATGATCCGGCATCCGTCCGTCCGTCGTCCGTCGTCGTCGTCCACAATTTCAAAGATCTTCTTCTCTGAAACCGCTTGGCCGATCTATTTGAAATTTTATGTGGAGCCTCCTTGGGTAGTGGCATTTCAAGTTTGATCGCGAAATCCAGGTAACATGACCAAGATGGCCGCCACGCCCATATATGGTAAAAACCGCTCAAAAATCTTCTTCTCCAGAACCGGTGGGCCGATTTCCACGAAACTTGGTATGTAGCATCAGGGACTTCAGCCCATCATAGTTTGATAAAATGATGACCTTTGTTTACGGCAAGGTCAAATTTGGAAACATAGGCTTTTACATGGGAAAAAGTGAAAACTGTGGATTTTTTTGAAAACTATTGCAGCCTGAGGCCTGAAAAGTGGTAGATGCAAACAACTAATGGATTAGATGAAGGTATGTGATTAATTTAGGTCAAGGTCATCTCTTGACCTTGGCCAGTCTGTCGTCCATACATACTTTTCAAAGATCTTCTTCTCTGAAACTGCTTGGCCAATCAAAGTGAAATTTTATGTGGAGCATCCATGGGTAGGGGAGACGAAAGTTTGATTGCGAAATCTAGGTCACATGACCAAGATGGCCGCCACGCCCATATATGGTAAAAACCACTCAAAATCTTCTTCCCCAGAACCGGCTGGCCGATTTTCATGAAACTTGGTATGTAGCATTTGGGACTCCAGCTCATCATAATTTGATCAAATGATGACCCTAGGATGACCTTGACCTATTTTACGGCAATGTCAATTTTGGAAACATAGGCTTTTACATGGGAAAAAGTGAAAACTATGGATTTTTTGAAAACTAGTGCAGCCTGAGGCCTGAAAAGTGGTAGATGCAAACAACCAATGGAGTAGATGAAGGTATGTGATTAATTTAGGTCAAGGTCATCTCTTGACATTGGCCAGTCTGTTGTCCATACACACTTTTCAAAGATCTTCTTCTCTGAAACTGCTTGGCCAATCAAAGTGAAATTTTATGTGGAGCGTCCTTGGGTAGGGGGAACGAAAGTGCGATCGCGAAATTCGGGTCACATGACCAAGATGGCTGTGTAGCAACGATAAGTGTCCACCAACGACTTCTGTTCACCATGAACAAAAGTCGTTGCGGCTGCAACGACTTCTGTCCACTAGACAGTAATCGTTGATTCTTCAACCGTTTCTGTCCATTGTAGACAGAAGTCGTTGCTGTGGTAGATATGATTTGCAACTGTCCATTTCTGAAAAATACAGAAACTTGAGTAAGATGCAGTGATTTTGCCTTATATCTTGACACTCAATTAGTATATTTTCATACTTCTTTCAGATTATGAGTATGTATGACCTGACCTTTGACCCCAATAAACTTATAGGTCACTGTGACCTAATTTCACGGTTCAGTGATTTTGCCTTATACATGTATCTTGACACTCAATTAGTATATGTTCATACTTCTTTCAGATTATGAGTGAGTATGACCAGAGTTTTGACCCCCAATATACTTATAGGTCACTGTGACCTAATTTTACGGTTGAGTCATTTTGCCTTATATCTTGACACTGAATTAGTATATTTTCATACTTCTTTCAGATTATGAGTGTGTATGACCTTACCTTTGACCCCAGTAAACTTATAGGTCACTGTGACCTTATTTCACGGTTCAGTGATTTTGCCTTATATCTTGACACTGAATTAGTATATTTTCATACTTCTTTCAGATTATGAGTGACTATGACCTTACCTTTGACCCAATAAACTTATAGGTCACTGTGACCTAATTTCACGGTTCAGTGATTTTGCCTTATATCTTGACACTCAATTAGTATATTTTCATACTTCTCTGATTATGAGTGAGTATGACCTTACCTTTGACCCCAATAAACTTATAGGTCAATGTAACCTAATTTCACGGTTCGGTGATTTTGCCTTATATCTTGACACTCAATTAGTATATTTTCATACTTCTTTCAGATTATGAGTATGTATGACCTTACCTTTGATCCCAATAAACTTATAGACCACTGTGACCTAATTTCACGGTTCAGTGATTTTGCCTTATATCTTGACACTGAATTAGTTTATTTTCATACTTCTTTCAGATTATGAGTGAGTATGACCTTACCTTTGACCCCAATAAATTTATAGGTCACTGTGACCTAATTTCACGGTTCAGTGATTTTGCCTTATATCTTGACACTCAATTAGTATATTTTATACTTCTTTCAGATTATGAGTGAGTATGACCAGAGCTTTGATCCCAATATACTTATAGGTCACTGTAACCTAATGTCACGGTTCAGTAATTTTACCTTATGTCTTGACACTCAATTAGTATATTTTCGTACTTCTTTCAGATTATGAGTGAGTATGACTAGACATTTGACCCCATTCTACTTATAGGTCAGTGTGACCTAATTTCATGTTTCAGTGATTTTGCCTTACATCTTGACACTCAATTATGATATTTTCATGCTTCCTTCAGATTATGAGTGAGTATGAACAGACCTTTGACCACAATATACTTATTGGTAACTGTGACCTAATTTCATGGTTCAGTGATTTTGCCTTATATCCTTGCACTAAATTGGTTTATGAACATAATTCTTTCACACTATGTTTGTGTATGACAAGACCTTTGACCCTAAAGTAGTCCTAGGTCATTGTGACCTGATTACATGGTTCAGTGATTTTGCATTTTATCTCGGTTTTCATTTGGTATATGAACATATTTCTTTCACATTATGTTTGCGTATTACAAGACCTTTGACCCTAAAGTATTTCTGGGTCATTGTGACCTAATTTCATGCTTCATTGACTTTGCCTTATATCTTGACACTCGATATATTTTCATACGTCTTTATTGTTATGAGTTAGTATGATAAGACCTTTGACCCTAAAGTACTTATAGGTCTGTGTGAGCTTATTTCACGGTTCAGTGATTTTGCCTTGTATCTCGGCACTCAGTTGGAGTATTAACATACTTGATGTACAATATGATTGAGACGTTTAAACCTTCAGTAGTTATAAGTTATAGTTAACTGTCATGGTTGAGTGATTTTGTTCTGTATAACATCAAGGCAAAAAGATGTATGAGCATATTGCTTTGGGTTACAGGTCGAGTTTGGCCCTATTTTTGACAAAGGTCAGAGCAGTCGATATTCAGATTATGAGTGAGTATGACCAGACATTTGGCCCTAAATTACTTATAGGTCACTGTGACCTTTTTTCACGGTTCAGTGATTTTGCCTTGTATCTCGGCACTCAACTGGTATATGATAGAGTACAAGTAGGCAAAGATCAGGAAAAGGCGCAATCAGAAAAAGATTCCCACTCCAAAAACCGAGGTGGGCAAAAACTAAATTAATAATCAGGTACTTATACGATGAAAACATCGTAAGCCGAATGAGCAGCTACACTTCTTTCCTTTCACTATATGTTGGCGTATGACCAGACCTTTGACCTACAAGTTATCCTACGTCACTGTGACTTAATTTCATGATTCAGTGATTTTGCCTTATATCACATCACTCAATTAGTATATGGGCATACACCTTTCACAATATGAGTAAGTATGACCCGACATTTGACAACAAACTAGTCTTACGTCCCTGTGACCTAATTTCATGGTTAAGTGATTTTGTCTTATACCTTAACACGCTATCAGTAAATTTTCAGACTTCTTTCAGATTATGAATGAGTGTTACCAAACCTTTGAACAAAAAGTACGTATAGGTCACTATAACCTTATTTCATGTTTCAGTAATTCTGATTTTTATTTTATACATTACAGTGAAAACCAGTGTATATCAAAACTTGATTAAATTGGTATTTTCATTGATATGAAATTTCACTGATATCAAATCTCACTGATATCAAAAGTTACTAGTGACTGGTATCAGCCTATATCTTCACTGTAGAGTTTAGATTACTTCTGACGTTTCCGTTTACTTGACGTCATTAAATGTGTTTCACTTCAGAAATTCAATCGCCTATAACTCCGTAATTTATTAACGAAAACATAAAGTGAGGGCTCTCATTTTCTTAGTTAGAAAGTGAGGAACAATGTGGTACCAAAATCTTTTGGGTTTTCAACAATTTTTGGTTTTTGCATTTTCACCGCCTGCCAAATGCCCGTGTGTAGTATAAAATAAAAAGAAAATTAGCTTTGTGTATCAGGAACTTAAATTGTAAAAGTTTAACGGATTTCATCTGTCACAAACTGGTATCGTTGACAATTGCTGTCAACAGTTATCGTTGAAAACTCTACCGGTTCTGTCCATCATGTACAAAAAACTTTAACTTTGTCTCATATTAGTTCATAAAGAACACGATTACTTTTTTAAGATAGATTCGTTTATCTAGAACTTTAATAATTATAAGATTGACTGATTTCTATGATTTCATCTGCCGTGAACAGAAGTCGTTGACAACATAACGACTTCTGTCTGCTATGAACAGTTGTCGTTGAAAGCTCAACCGGTTCTGTCCATCATGTGCAAAAACCTTTGAACTTGTCTCATACTAGTTCAGAAAGCCACGATTAGTTGTTTTAAGAAAGATTTTTGTATCAGGAACTTTAATTGTTATACGATTGACGGATTTATATGATTTCATCTGTCGTGAACAGAAGTCGTTGACAACGTAACGACTTCTGTCTGATGTGAACACTTGTCGTTGAAAACTAAACCAGTTCTGTCCATCATGTACAAAAACCTTTGAACTTGTCTCATACTAGTTCAGAAAGCCACGATTAGTTGTTTTAAGATAGATTTGTGTATCAGGAACGTTAATTGATATTAGATTGACTAACTTATATAATTTCATCTTTCGTGAACAGAAGTCGTTGACAACGTAACGACTTCTGTCTGCTGTGAACAGTTGTCGTTGAAAACTCAACTGGTTCTGTCCATCATGTACAAAAAAGTTTAAATTTGTCTCATGCTTGTTCAGAAAGAACACGATTTCTTGGTTTAAGATATATTCGTGTATCAAGAATTTTCATCGTCATAAGATTGACTGATTTCTATGATTTCATCTGTCGTAAACAGAAGTCGTTAACAACGTAACGACTTCTGTCTGCTGTGAACAGTTGTCGTTGAAAACTCAACCGGTTCTGTCCATCATGTACAAAAACCTTTGAACTTGTCTCATACTAGTTCAGAAAGCCACGATTTGTTGTTTTTAGATAGATTTGTGTATCAGGAACTTTAGTTGTTAAAAGATTGATGACTAATGTGTTTTCATCTGTCGTGAACAGAAGTCGTTGACAACGTAACGACTTCTGTCTGCTATGAACAGTTGTCGTTGAAAACTCAAACGGTTCTGTTCATCATGAACACAAATCTTTGAACATGTCTCATACTAGTTCAGAAAGCCACTGTTTGTTGTTTTTAGATAGATTCATGAATCAGGAATTTTAATTGTTATTAGATTGACTGACGTATGTGATTTCATCTGTCGTGAACAGAAGTCGTTGACAACGTAACGACTTCTGTCTGCTGTGAACAGTTGTCGTTGAAAACTCAACCGGTTCTGTCCATCATGTACACAAACCTTTGAACTTGTCTCATACTAGTTCAGAAATCCACGATTAGTTGTTTTAAGATAGATTTGTGTATCAGGAACTTTAATTGATATTAGATTGACTGACTTATATGATTTAATCTTTCGTGAACAGAAGTCGTTGACAAAGTAACTTCTTCTGTCTGCTGTGAACAGTTGTCGTTAAAAACTCAACTGGTTCTGTCCATCATGTACAAAAAACTTTTAATTTGTCTCATGCTTGTTCAGAAAGAACACGATTACTTGGTTTAAGATATATTCGTGTATAAAGAATTTTCATCTTTATAAAATTGACTGATTTCTATGATTTCATCTATCGTGAACAGAAGTCGTTGACAGCGTAAAGACTTTTGTCTGCTGTGAACAGTTGTCGTTGAAAGCTCAACCGGTTCTGTCCATCATGTGCAAAAACCTTTGAACTTGTCGCATACTAGTTCCGAAAGCCACGATTAGTTGTTTTAAGAAAGATTTTTGTATCAGAAACTTTAATTGTTATACGATTGACGGATTTATATGATTTCATCTGTCATGAACAGAAGTCGTTGACAACGTTACAACTTCTGTCTGCTGCGAACAGTTGTTGTTGAAAACTCAACGGGTTCTGTCCATCATGAACACAAATCCTTGAACATGTCTCATACTAGTTCAGAAAGCCACGATTTGTTGTTTTTGGATAGATTTGTGTATCAGGAACTTTAATTGTTATTGGATTGACTTACTTATGTGATTTCATCTTTCGTGAACAGAAGTCGTTGACAACGTAACGACTTCTGTCTGCTGTGAACAGTTGTCGTTGAAAACTCAACCGGTTCTGTCCATCATGTACACAAACCTTTGAACTTGTCTCATACTAGTTCAGAAAGCCACGATTAGATGTTTTAGGATAGATTTGTGTATCAGGAACTGTAATTGATATGTGAACCTTTGAACGTGTCTCATACTAGTTTAGAAAGCCACGATTAGTTGTTTTAAGATAGATTTGTGTATCAGGAACTTTAATTGATATTAGATTGACTGACTTATATGATTTCATCTTTCGTGAACAGAAGTCGTTGACAACGTAACGACTTCTGTCTGCTGTGAACAGTTGTCGTTGAAAACTCAACTGGTTCTGTCCATCATGTACAAAAAACTTTAAATTTGTCTCACGCTTGTTCAGAAAGAACACGATTACTTTGTTTAAGATATATTCGTGTATCAAGAATTTTCATCGTTATAAGATTGACAGATTTCTATGATTTCATCTGTCGTGAACAGAAGTCATTAACAACGTAACGACTTCTGTCTGCTGTGAACAGTTGTCGTTGAAAACTGAACTGGTTCTGTCCATCATTTACAAAAACCTTTGAATTTGTCTCTTACTAATTCCGAAAGGCACGATTAGTTGTTATAAGATAGATTTATGTATCAGGAACTTAAATTGTTATACGATTGACGGATTTATATCATTTTTGTATCAGGAACTTTGTTATTAGATTGGCTGACTTATATGATTTCATCTGTCGTGAACAGAAGTCGTTGACAACGTAACGACTTCTGTCTGCTGTGAATAGTTGTCGTTGAAAACTCAACCGGTTCTGCCCATCATGTAGAAAGGCCTTTGAACTTGTCTCATACTAGTTCAGAAAGCCAAGATTTGTTCTTTTTAGATAGATTTGTGTATCAGGAACTTTAGTTGTTAAAAGATTGATGCCTAATGTGATTTCATCTGTCGTGAACAGAAGTCGTTGACAACGTAACGACTTCTGTCTGCTGTGAACAGTTTTCGTTGAAAACTCAACCGGTTCTGTCAATCATGTACACAAACCTTTGAACGTGTCTCATACTAGTTTAGAAAGCCACGATTAGTTGTTTTAAGATAGATTTGTGTATCAGGAACTTTAATTGATATTAGATTGACTGACTTATATGATTTCATCTTTCGTGAACAGAAGTCGTTGACAACGTATCGACTTCTGTCTGCTGTAAACAGTTGTCGTTGAAAACTCAACCGGTTGTGTCCATCATTTACAAAATCCTTTGAACTAGCTCCGAAAGCCACGATTAGATGAAAGAAGATAGATATATGTATCAGCAACTTAAATTGTTATACGATTTACGGATTTATATGATTTCATCTGTCGTGAACAGAACTCGTTGACAGCGTAACGACTTTTGACTGCTGTGATCAGTTGTCATTGAAAACTCAACCAGTTCTGTCCATCATGTACTAAAAACCTTTGAACATGTTTCATACTAGGTCAGAAAGCCACGATTAGTTGTTTTATGATAGATTTGTGTATCAGGAACTTTAAATGATATTAGATTGACTTAGTTATATGATTTCATCCTCTGTGAACAGAAGTCGTTGACAACGTAACGACTTCTGTCTGCTGTGAACAGTTGTCGTTGAAAACTCAACCGCTTCTGTCCATCATGTACAAAAACCTTTGAACTTGTTTCATACTAGTTCAGAAAGCCAAGAGTTGTTGTTTTTAGATAGATTTGTGTATCAGGAATTTTAATTGTTATTAGATTCAATTACTTATGTGATTTCATCTGTCGTGAACAGAAGTCGTTGACAACGTAACGACTTCTGCCTGCTGTGAACAGTTGTCATTGAAAACTCAACCGGTTCTGTCCATCATGAACACAAATCTTTGAACCTGTCTCATACTAGTTCAGAAAGCCAAGATTTGTTGTTTATAGAATGGGTTGTGTATCAGGAACTTTAATTGTTATTAGATTGACTTATTTATGTGATTTCATCTGTCGTGAACAGAAGTCGTTGACAACGTAACGACTTCTGCCTGCTGTGAACAGTTGTTGTTGAAAACTCAACCGGTTCTATCCATCATGTACACAATCCTTTGAACTTGTCTCATACTAGGTTTGAAAGCCACGATTAGTTGTTTTAAGATAGAATTGTGTATCAGGAACATTAAATGATATTAGATTGACTTACTTATATGATTTCATCTTTCGTGAACAGAAGTCGTTGACAACGTAACGACTTCTGTCTGCTGTGAACAGTTGTCGTTGAAAACTCAACTTGTTCTGTCCATCATGTACAAAAACCTTTGAACTTGTCTCATACTAGTTCAGAAAGCCACGATTTGTTGTTTTTAGATAGATTTGTGTATCAGGAACTTTAGTTGTTAAAAAATTGACTGACTTATGTGATTTCATCTGTCGTAAACAGAAGTCTTTGACAACGTAACGACTTCTGCCTGCTGTGAACAGTTGTCTTTGAAAACTCAACCGGTTCTGTACAGCATGAACACAAATCTTTGAACATATCTCATACTAGTTCAGAAAGCCACGATTTGTTGTTTATAGATAGGATTGTGTATCAGGATCTTTAATTGTTATTAGATTGACTTACTTATGTGATTTCATCTGTCGTGAACAGAAGTCGTTGACAACGTAACGACTTCTGTCTGCTGTGAACTGTTGTTGTTGAAAACTCAACCGGTTCTGTCCATCATGTACACAAACCTTTGAACTTGTCTCATACTAGGTTAGAAAGCCACGATTAGTTGTTTTAAGATAGATTTGTGTATCAGGAACTTTAAATGATATTAGATTGACTTACTTATATGATTTCATCTTTCGTGAACAGAAGTCGTTGACAACGTAACGACTTCTGTCTGCTGTGAACAGTTGTCTTTGAAAACTCAACCGGTTCTGTACAGCATGAACACAAATCTTTGAACATATCTCATACTAGTTCAGAAAGCCACGATTTGTTGTTTATAGATAGGATTGTGTATCAGGATCTTTAATTGTTATTAGATTGACTTACTTATGTGATTTCATCTGTCGTGAACAGAAGTCGTTGACAACGTAACGACTTCTGTCTGCTGTGAACTGTTGTTGTTGAAAACTCAACCGGTTCTGTCCATCATGTACACAAACCTTTGAACTTGTCTCATACTAGGTTAGAAAGCCACGATTAGTTGTTTTAAGATAGATTTGTGTATCAGGAACTTTAAATGATATTAGATTGACTTACTTATATGATTTCATCTTTCGTGAACAGAAGTCGTTGACAACGTAACGACTTCTGTCTGCTGTGAACAGTTGTCGTGATACAAAAATTTATCTGAAAACAACTAATCTAAGCTTTCTTTACTGGTATTACACAAGTTCAAAGGTTTTTAGTACATGATGGACTGATCCGGTTGAGTTTTCAACGACAACTGTTCACAGCAGACAGAATTCGTTACGTTGTCAACGAGTTCTTTTCACGACGGATGAAATCGTATAAATCCATCAATAATATGCCAATTTAAGTTCCTGATACATAAATCTATCTTATAACAACTAATCGTGGCTTTCGGAACTAGCAATAGACAAGTCCAAGGGTTTTTGTAAATGATGGACAGAACCGGTTGAGTTTTCATCGACAACTGTTCACAGCAGACAGAAGTCGTTACGTTGTCAACGACTTCTGTTCACCACAGATAAAATCATAGAAATCTGTCAATCTTATAACGATGAATATTCTTGATACACGAATATATCTTAAACCAAGTAATCGTGTGCTTTCTGAATAAGCATGAGACAAATTTAAAGTTTTTTTGTACATGATGGACAGAACCACTTAAGTTTTAAACGACAACTGTTCACAGCAGACAGAAGTCGTTACGTTGCCAACGACTTCTGTTCACGAAAGATGACATCATATAAGTCAGTCAATCTAATATCAATTAAAGTTCCTGATTTACAAATCTATCTTAAAACAACTAATCGTGGCTTTCTGAACGAGTATGAAACAAGTTCAAAGGTTTTTGTACATGATGGACAGAACCGGTTGAGTTTTCAACAACAACTGTTCACAGCAGACAGAAGTCGTTACGTTGTCAACGACTTCTGTTCACGACAGATGAATTCACATTAGTAAGTGAATCTAATAACAATTAAAGTTCCTAATACACAAATCTATCTAAAAACAACAAATCGTGGCATTCTGAACTAGTATGAGACATGTTCGAAGATTTTTGTTCATGATAGACAGAACCGGTTGAATTTTCAACGACAACTGTTCACAGCAGACAGAAGTCGTTACGTTGTCAACGACTTCTGTTCACGACAGACGAAATCACATTAGTCAGTCAATCTTTTAACAACTTAAGTTCCTGATACACAAATCTTTCTAAAGCCAACAAATCGTGGCTTTCTGAACTAGTATGAGACATATTCAAAGGTTTTTGTACATGATGGACAGAACCGGTTGAGTTTTCAACGACAACTGTTCACAGTATACAGAAGTCGTTATGTTGTCAACGACTTCTGTTCACGACAGATGAATTCACATAAGTCAATCTAATAACAATTAAAGTTCCTGATACACAAATCTATCTAAAAACAACAAATATTGGCTTTCTGAACTAGTATGAGACATGTTCAAAGATTTGTGTTCATTATGGAGAAAACCAGTTCAGTTTTCAACGACAACTGTTCACAGAAGACAGAAGTCGTTACGTTGCCAACGACTTCTGTTCACGACAGTCGAAATCACATAAGTCAGTCAATCTTTTAACAACTTAAGTTCCTGATACACAAATCTTTCTAAAAACAACAAATCGTGGCTTTCTGAACTAGTATGAGACAAGTTCAAAGGATTGTGTACATGATGGATAGAACCGGTTGAGTTTTCAACGACAACTATTCACAGCAGACAGAAGTTGTAACGTTGTCAACGACTTCTGTTCACGACATATGAGATCATATAAGTCAGCCAATCTAATAACAGTTAAATGTCTTGATACAAAAATCTATCTTAAAACAACTAATCTAAGCTTTCTTTACTGGTATTAGACAAGTTCAAAGGTTTTTAGTACATGATGGACAGAACCGGTTGAGTTTTCAACGACAACTGTTCACAGCAGACAGAAGTCGTTACGTTGTCAACGAGTTCTGTTCACGACAGATGAAATAATAGAAATCAGTCAATAGTATGACAATTTAAGTTCCTCATACATAAATCTATCTTATAACAACTAATCGTGGCTTTCGGAACTAGTAATAGACAAGTCCAAGGGTTTTTGTAAATGATGGACAGAACCGGTTGAGTTTTCATCGACAACTGTTCACAGCAGACAGAAGTCGTAACGTTGTCAACGACTTCTGTTCACGACAGATAAAATCATAGAAATCTGTCAATCTTATAACGATGAATATTCTTGATACACGAATATATCTTAAACCAAGTAATCGTGTTCTTTCTGAACAAGCATGAGACAAATTTAAAGTTTTTTGTACATGATGGACAGAACCGGTTGAGTTTTCAACGACAACTGTTCACAGCAGACATAAGTCGTTACGCTGTTAACGACTTCTGTTCACGAAAGATGACATCATATAAATCAGTCAATCTAATATCAATTGAAAATCCTGATTCACAAATCTATCTTAAAACAACTAATCGTGTCTTTCTGAACGAGTATGAGACAAAGTCAAAGGTTTTTGTACATGATGGACAGAACCGGTTGAGTTTTCAACGAGAACTGTTCACTGCAGACAGAAGTCGTTACGTTGTCAACGACTTCTGTTCACGACAGATGAAATCACATTAGTAATTGAATCTAATAACAATTAAAGTTCCTGATACACAAATCTATCTAAAAACAACAAATCTTGGCATTCTGAACTAGTATGAGACATGTTCAATGATTTTTGTTCATGATAGACAGAACCGGTTGAGTTTTCAACGACAACTGTTCACAGCAGACAGAAGTCGTTACTTTGTCAATGACTTCTGTTCACGACAGATGAAATCACATTAGTCAGTCAATCTTTTAACAACTTAAGTTCCTGATACACAAATCTTTCTAAAAACAACAAATCGTGGCTTTCTGAACTAGTATGAGACATGTTCAAAGGTTTTTGTACATGATTGACAGAACCGGTTGAGTTTTCAACGACAACTATTCACAGCAGACAGAAGTCGTAACGTTGTCAACGACTTCTGTTCACGACAGATGAAATCATATAAGTCAGCCAATCTAATAACAGTTAAAGTTCCTGATACAAAAATCTATCTTAAAACAACTAGTCGTGGCTTTCTAAACTGGTATGAGACAAGTTCAAAGGTTTGTGTACATGATGGACAGAACCGGTTGAGTTTTCAACGACAATTATAACGATGAAAATTCTTCATACACGAATATATCTTAAACCAAGTAATCGTGTTCTTACTGAACAAGCATGAGACAAATTTAAAGTTTTTTGTACATGATGGACAGAACCAGTTGAGTTTTCAACGATAACTGTTCACAGCCGACAGAAGTCGTTACGTTGTCGACGACTTCTGTTCACAAAAAATCATATAAGCCAGTCAATCTAATATCAATTAAAGTTCCTGATACACAAATCTATCTTAAAACAACTAATCGTGGCTTTCTGAACGAGTATGAGACAAGGTCGAAGGTTTGTGTACATGATGGACAGAACCGGTTGAGTTTTCAACGACAACTGTTCACAGCAGACAGAAGTTGTTACGTTGTCAACGACTTCTGTTCACGACAGATGAAATCATAGAAATCTGTCAATCTTATAACGATGAAAATTCTTGATACACGAATATATCTTAAACCAAGTAATCATGCTCTTTCTGAACAAGCATGAGACAAATTTAAAGATTTTTGTACATAATGGACAGGACAGAACCAGTTGAGTTTTCAACGACAACTGTTCACAGCAGACAGAAGTCGTTACGTTGTCAACGACTTCTATTCACGAACGATGAAATCATATAAGTCAGTCAATCTAATATCAATTTAAGTTCCTGATACTCAAATCTATCTAAAAGCAACAAATCGTGGCTTTCTGAACTAGTATGAGATATGTTCAATGATTTGTCTTCATTATGGACAGAATATATCTTATAACAATTAATCGTGGCGTTCGGAACTAGTATGATACAAGTTCAAATGTTTTTGTACATGATGGACAGAACCGGTTGAGCTTTCAACGACAACTGTTCATAGCAGTCGTTACGTTGATCACAGTGACCTATACCTGTAAGTATATTTGGGTCAAAGGTCTGGTCATTCTCAGTCACAATCTGAAAGAAGTATGAAAAAATACCAATTGAGTGCGGAGATATAAGGCAAAAGCACTGATTCGTGAAATAAGGTCACAGTGACCTATAACTATATTGGGGTCATAGGTCTGGTCATATTCACTCATCATCTGATGGAAGTATGAAAATATATCAATTGTCTAGATATAAGGAAAAATCACTGAACCGTGAAATTAGGTCACAGTGATCAATAAGTATATTGGGGTCATACTCACTCTGAAGGTAATATGAAAATATATCAATTGAGTGTCAAGATATTGGGCAAAATCACTGAACCGTGAAATTAGGTCACATTGATCTATAAGTATATTTTGAGTCAAAGGTCTGGTCATTCTTACTCATAATCTGAAAGAAGTAAGAAAATATACTAATTGTGTGTCAAGATGTAAAATCACTGTACCACGGAAAGTAGGTCAACGCAATCTTACCGTCATGACACGCAAGCCATTGTCGCAATGTTGAAAGATGAATGACCAACCATCTTAGTAAGTTGTTTCTATTTAGATATAAATCGCCAAAAATATTGTAGCGAGTTCTAGATTTTTACCCCAGAGGTCCGATGTCATGGAACCTAAATTGTATGAAGTAAGATATCTTTCTTCGTACAAGTTACACAGCAGTACATCCATTTTTACAGTGTTCTAGTTTTTAACCTCTAGTTCCATCCCTCAGGCATGGACCCAGGGATCTAATGCCATGCAATGAAACTCAACCCTACAAGGTACCTATGGTTCAAGTATGAAAGCCCACTGATAAAAGATTTTAAAGATAAAGACTTCTAGAATACTATATCACAGAAAAGCCATCAATAATGGTGTGTTAGATTTTTAAACCTCCAGCCCCCCCCCCCCCCTCTCGGGACTGGACCTAGGGGCTCGATGCCATGGAATGAAAGCTAACCCTACAGGGTATCAATAGTCTAAGTATCAATGCTTTCTGATGAGTTGTTGTCAAGATTCTAGAAACCTTAAACGCAAGTGTAACGCGCATGCGCACGGGAACGTGGACGACTGCGGTGAATACCATAGCTCTATGCCCTTTGTGTAGTCAAGCTAAAAACAATATTTAGGCAGTTCTAGATTTTGACCTCTAGCCCTGCCCCTGACTCCGACCCAGTGGTCCGATGTCAGGGAAACTAATGTGTATGAACTATGAATGTTTTATGATAAGTTGTTGTCAAGATATGAACTCTTTGTAAAAAAAAATAAGAGCTGTCGCAGGACAGCGCGCTCGACTTGCTTCTGACCTTTGACAAACATAAGGCCAAACCTGACCTGTAACCCAAAGCATTATGCTCATACATCTCATCACTCAACCATGAAAGTTAACTATAACTACCTAAGATTTAAAGGTCTCACACATATTGTGAAAGAAGAGCGTTCATATACCAAATGTGTGCCAAGATACAAGGCAAACTCACTGAACTGTGAAATAAGGTCACAATGACCTAAAATCTTCAGGCTCAAAGGTCTAGTCATACTTCCTCATAATGTAAAAGAAATATGATCATATACCTATTGAGTGTTGAGATATAATGCAAAATCACTGAACCATGAAATTAGGTCATAGTGACATATAAGTATGTTTGGAATTAAGGTCTGGTCAAACTCATTCATAATCAGAAAGAAGTATGAAAAGATACCAACTGAGTGTCAAGATATAAGGCAAAGTCAATGAACCATGAAATTAGGTCACAGTGGCCCAGGAATACTTAACGGTCAAAGGTCTTATCATATGCAAACATATCATGAAAGAAGTATGTTCATATACCACCTGATATATATATGCCGAGATATAAGGGAAAATCACTGAACCGTGAAATTAGGTCATAATGACCTATGACTACTTTAGGGTCAAAGGTCTTATCATACCCAAACAAAGTGTGAAAGAAGTTGGTCATGAACCAATTGAGTGTCAAGATATAAGGCAAAATCACTGAACCGTGAAATTAGGTCACAGTGACCTATAAGTATATTGGGTTCAAAGGCCTGGTCATACTTACTCATAATCTGAAAGAAGTAAGAAAATATATTAATTGAGTGTCAAGATATAAGGCAAAATCACTGAACCTTGAAATTAGGTCACAGTGACCTAGGAATACTTCAGGGTCAAAGGTCTTGTCATATGCAAACATATCCTGAAAACAGTATGTTCATATACCTATTGAGTGCCGAGATACAAGGGAAAATCACTGAACCGTGAAATTAGGTCATAATGACCTAGGACTACTTAAGGGTCAAAGGTCTTGTCATACGCAAACATATCATGAAAACCGTATGTTCATAAACCACATGAGTGCCGAGATATAAGGCAAAATCACTGAACCTTGAAATAAGGTCATACTGACCTATGACTACTTAAGGGTCAAAGGTCTTGTCATACGCAAACATAGTGAGAAAGAAGTTTGTTCATATACCAGTTGAGTGCCGAGATATAAGGCAAAATCACTGAACCGTGAAATAAGGTCACAGTGACCTGTAAGTATATTGGGGTCAAAGGTCTGGTCATACACACTCATAATCTGAAAAAAGTATGAAAATATACTGATTGAGTGTCAAGATATAAGGCAAAATCACTGAACCGTGAAATTAGGTCACAGTGACCTATAAGTATATGGGTTCAAAGGCCTGGTCATACGCAAACATAGTGTGAAAGAAGTTTGTTCATATACCAGCTGAGTGCCGAGATATAAGGCAAATTCACTGAACCGTGAAATAAGGTCACAGATACCTATAAGTATATTGGGGTCAAAGGTCTGGTCATACACACTCATAATCTGAAAAAGTATGAAAATATACTGATTGAGTGTCAGGATATGAGGCAAAATCATTGAACCGTGAAATTAGGTCACAGTGACCTATAAGTATATTGGGTTCAAAGGCCTGGTCATACGCAAACATAGTGTGAAAGAAGTTTGTTCATATACCAGTTGAGTGCCGAGATATAAGGCAAAATCACTGAACCGTGAAATAAGGTCACAGTGACCTATAAGTATATTGGGGTCAAAGGTCTGGTCATACACACTCATAATCTGAAAAAAGTATGAAAATATACTGATTGAGTGTCAGGTATAAGGCAAAATCACTGAACCGTGAAATTAGGTCACAGTGACCTATAAGTATATTGGGGCCAAAGATCTGGTCATACTTACTCATAATCTGAAAGAAGTAAGAAAATATATTAATTGAGTGTCAAGATATAAGGCAAAATCACTGAACCATGGAAAGTAGGTCAGCCGATCCTTACCGTCAAAACACACAAGTCAGTCCATCTGTGAATGTTGTTTGCTAAATGGGTGTCAAGGTATGTACTTACAGAAGGGTTTTAACAGTAATCAGCATTTTTCGCAGTGCTCTATGAAAATGAACAGAAGTCGTTGAAAATAATTTTTATATCTACATGCTCAACGACTATTGTCCATTTAGCTAGTGGACAGAAGTCGTTGCGGGCCGCAACGACTATTGTCCATGGTGAACAGAAGTCGTTGATGGACACTTATCGTTGCTACATGGCTGCCATGCCAACTATGGTAAAAACCACTCAAAAATCTTCTTCTCCAGAACCGGCTGGCCGATTTACGCGAATTTTGGTATGTAGCATTTGGGACTTCAGCCCTTATAGTTTGTTGAAATGATACCCTAGGATGACCTTGACCTATTTTACGGCAAGGTCAATTTTGGAAACATAGGCTTTTTACATGGGAAAAAGCGAAAACAATGGATATTTTGGAAACTGTTGCAGCCTGAGACCTGAAAGTTGCTAGACGCAGACAACTAATGGAGTCAATGAAGGTAAGTAATTAATGAAGGCCAAGGTCATTTGTTGACCTTGACCCAAGGTCATTTAGATATCAAAATTGAAATTATGGTTTTCTCAGAAATCACTGGGTTGGGAAACTATTGCAGCCTGAGACCTGAAACTTTGCAGATGCAGACAACTTGTGAAGTCAATAAAGGTGTGTGAGTATTCAAGGTCAAGGTCATTTCATGATGACTTAATACCCCAAGATCAGGCTTCAGGTGAGCGTTCTCAGGACCAATGGTACTCTGGTTTTGACTTTGACGTTAAACCTCAAAACAAACAAATAAACTGCCTTGGCGCAGTCAAATCAGGGTCTCACTGTTTGCTAACCTAACTGCCTCATTTTGTTGCACCTGCATATACACCACAACCTCTTTTAATATAACACTATTGTTGGGGTCCAGGCCAATTTCCTTGTTAGCTAATCAAACCATGTTATAACGAGAGTAAAATGTATAGAAATACATGTATAGCAAAACTAATCTGGGTCCAACACAGTGATCAGTGTTATATCCAAAACCATGTTGTAACAAAGCGTGTTATAATGAGGTCCAGGTGTATACAAGTCCACATTTCATCACGAAAACATGTCTGTGTAATGTATACCCCCTTAAACCTCACTTTTATATAGCAAAACTGGGGTATGCAGGGGTGTACCAATTTTTCTTATTTTTGCTCCAAAACATAGGTTTTGGGTACTTGTTAGAATCACCTCGGTGCAGTGAGTACCCACAATCTATGTTTTGGAGCGAAAATAAAAAAGATATATACACCTGTCCCCTTTTTCACTATATAAAAGTGGGGCTTTAGTGGGGTATACATTTCATGGACATGTTTTCATGATGCAATCACAGTGCGGAATAGGTTCAAACCCTTGTTGAATTGTTCTATACTTAAACTGCAATATGGTAATGTGCATCTTGCGGATTGATTAAATGTTTTAAACAGTGACATACCTGGCGCAGATCAAAGAAAAACAAAGTTAGGTATCGCTTCATTAAGAATGAAACCTGATTTCTAATTACACGCTGTGTTGCTTAATTAAATCACTGTGAAATTGTTGCCAGTATTTTTACATTCCTTATTTACATAAATTACATGTATGTATAATAATGTATTTGTTCTTTCTTTTTCTGTGTTGCTTAGATATTTTGAAATAACTTACTTTGCATGAAGTATGATGCACATGTATTTGAAAATATTATTATTTAACTGATCGTATTGTGGGGGTGGGGGTATTATGATAAATAAGGACTGACTCTTCATTATTTGGAGTATGTTCACATATTAGAATGAATATGGTTGTAAGAAAACCATGAAGACAGGTGCGCATGGTTTGGTTTTAAAATTATGATCCTAATCTTGTTGATCTTAATTCTTACAATAATCCATCCAGGATAATCTTGTATTGTTTTTACAGGATCTTTTTGTCTGGGGCATTATCTTGGCTCTTAACTTGAATCAGTTCACCTTTCTTCAATTTGTTTGTATTGAGGCTTAACGTCCCAGTAAACAATTTTTCAGTCATGTCGGGACGGAGTCAACGCTTCCTGGGTTTAACTAGTACTGTAGGGAGTTAATGTGTCTTGCTCAAGGACAAAACACGGTGCTACTTGTAGGGATCAAACCCAGGACCTCTCGATTTGGAGTCTGACGCTCTACCACTTTGCAACCGCGCTCCCTTTTCTTCAAATTAATATTTTTTAAAGAGAGGACTCAGGACTCATAGAGTTTGACTTTTAGAGTAACTATGGCACAGATTAGTATAGAGTTACCACCCCTAAGTATTATGGCCTGATAAGGTGGTATTAATTTTATTGGTCACAAGTCATTAAACAAAGACACAGATCAGCTTAAACCGTTTGCAGTAACTGCACAGCTGATCCGTGCCTTTGTTTTCATTGCATTCTTAGCACCATCATAATTCTACTTTCTAGATCCAAATTTCCAAGCCTCTGACCATCTTCTGTAGCTGTACAGCCTGCTTTGTGTAAGACATGGTAGGAAGCCACAAAGATCAGTTTTCTCACTAAATGGCATTAATTTATTGTCACAGTCATTAAACCTATTGATTATGGACCCCCATGGGAACCTCAATTACTGATTAGTCAACCATATATATGCACCTTGGGGAAGGTCACTGCTGCAGGACAGTTTAAGGTTGCATTGATAAATTATGTTGTTACGTACATAATGTTTACATGTAATTTCATTAATGTTTGAACTGATGCCTTATGTCCATGCCATGGTTAACTGTCGAGGTCATGGCGGGATGGTCAGTAGACCAAGTGTCTCAAAGGCAGATTATCAGTACTTGATGCACATTTTTGGCCATTTACTAACAACTGTTCTGGGTCCATTTCAATCTGAACCAGACTCCTGCTCCTGAAAAATTGAGTAACCAATTCCCCATTTTACAAAACTAGGTTACCTCCCTTTGGAACAGTTATGTTATTTTGTGGGGACTTTATGAGGGTTCTTTTGTATATTTTACAGAGCCTCTATCAGCAATGGAGATGAAAGAAAACCTTCCCAGCCCCTCATCAAGAGGGTCAGCTTCTCGTTGACATTGCTGCAGATTTAAGCACAGGGTAGGCATTTTTATTTTGTTTGATTATACACACTGAGCATCCACAGTAAACAGGTATGGTCATCAGGAAAACATGTCTGAAATTTATACCCCCTCATACCCCACCTTTATATAGTAAAACTGGGGTTTACAGGCGTATACCTATTTTATTTTTGATCCAAAACTTAGATTGTGGGTTCTCATTCGAACTGCTGTGGCAAGGCTGTTCTAACTTGTACCCACAATCAATGTTTTGAGCAAAAGTACGAAAAATTTCAATTTTATTTTGATGAATTTTTCATTTTTTACAGCCGAAAAAATCTTAGTGTATTATTGCGTGGGCAAGTTGTCATATAAATGCAGTGTCCTGGAGATGTTGGCTCCATCACGTCACAACTGCAAATCAAGCGCTCTTGGGTCATTCACAGCCCTCCTGTTCTTTAAGTAAATCAGCACCATTCTGTGATCAGGATGACCATGTTTGTATTGCACAGGCTGATCTGTGTGTTCTATGTTTGCTCGGATCCAAGATGTTGGTGATCATAGCAAAGATGTTATCACAATCTCAATCCATCTTATGGTATGGGTATAAATGACATAAAATGCCATGTGAGAAAACTTGCCTTTTAGGTTTCTGACCAGTTTTGACACACATCAGGCTATACAGCCACAGTACATGGCTACGGGCTTGAACTTTTGTATGTATGAAGTAATAGAATAGTACTATCTTTGTCGCAAAAACAAAGACTGCACAGCAATCTATGTCCTTGTCTTTGGAGATTTTGCAGATGCAAAAAATAGTTTTTCCAGTGACCCAGCTTAAGTTAACTGAAGCATGTTTATCTGGCCACAGGGCATTAAAGGATTTCCTTTGCTTGGTTAAACATCATTAATTACTCAGGTCACACTTGACAAAACAGCAATCTAAAGCTTGGCAAAATAACGGAAAAATAACTGATTTATACAGCTTAAGTTATAGAGGTACATGTAAGTTATTTTGCTTCTTTTTTTTTTTTTGGGTTGCTCTATTTCTCTTATTTCAATTGCAATTTCTTTTACCTTTCAAATAAAAAAAATAAATTAACTTTAATTGTTTTAATTTTGCTTTTGTTTTAGATTGTTTGTTAGCAACATCAGTGCAGCCTGCTCAGAGTGGACCAGATTGTAGCTACAGATCAGTTTGCAGTCGATAAGGCAGCACAGTAAGTCGTTTTATTTTGTCAAAGTGTAAAATGAGCTTTATCATGGGAAAACCTGCATTCCAACCAGTTCCTACAGAAACCAGACTGTACAACCACCCAAGATAGATGTGTTATATATGTGTAAAACTTGGTCATCTGTTAATCTGCCTATCTTTATAAATCTGGCAAAAGCTGCAATATTCCGATGATATGGCTATTATTGAGTGCAATGAATGTTTGTTTTACGGCCTATCAACATTATTTCTTTTGAGAATACTGTAAAAACGCTTTTAAGTTATTGGCATACCCACCCTGTTGGATTTACAAAAAATGATGCTAAAAAATGAAATTGCTGAAAAAAGCAATAAAACAAATTAACACAGCATCTCAATGAAATCCACAAAAATGATCCGTGTCTGGGGTTTCTGACCAGGTCTGACACAAACCGGCTTGTACAGTCTCAGAAAAAGGCTAGAAGCTTGGAATTTCCATGTAGCGAAAACAAAGTTGCTGAATCTCTGATCAGCTGTGCAGTTTACTGAATAGCTGATTTTCTCATATGCTTAAATCTGTTTTTCTCATTTCTTTCCTATTTCAAAAAATGTCCAAGGATGAAAAATTATAAATGGACACTAGTGCACGACTGTTTTTCTAGGCGGAAATAAAGAGTCAAAAGTTATTTAAGAAACTTAAAATGTTTGTAAAAAGCAAATAAATTAGTTTTATAGGTGTCTTGCAAGATTGACAATGTGTTTTTCGGAGTTAATTCTGGGGTAAATAATGAATTTTAGCAGAAAATTGCGAATTATTGCAAACGACCATATAAAGTTCTCTGCATGGAAACTATACAATTGCCACAAAAGTGCAAGACTGACAATGATTTTGCTATAGTTCAATTTTTGGGCGAATGATGGGGGGAAGGTTACATTAGGTTTTGTGCCAGAATTCTGGTTTCCATGGCAACACATAGCTCCAATAGGCTAACAAAAGGAAAAACATGAAACATTTTTTTCTCCGAAACCACAATACACAGAGCTTTAATATTTTGTGTGTAGCAATGCATAATACCCCTCTTTATAAATCCTGCCAACCGTGTCCCTGGGGTCCATACAGGCTCCGCCCCAGGGCGTCATTACCTGCCATAGGCTTTCAATGGGAAATACATGAAAAAAAAACAACAACAAAAAACATTCTTCTCAAACTACAAGGCCCAAAGCTTTTGTATTTGATATGCAACATTGTTATATGGAGCTTGAAATAAATCCCGCAAAGCATGCCCATGTGGCCAAGAATGGCCCCATCCCAGTGTTCATTAGCTTCCATAGCCTTACAATTAGACAAAACATTAAACAATCTTCTTCTCAAAAACCACATGGCCCTGTACATTTATATGTTATGTTATGAAATAGTAATATTCATTGTTATTCCTGTGAACAGTGCTCCTGGGGTTCATACAGGCCACACCCCAGGGATTTGATTATTTACCATAGACTTATAATGGGAAATACATGTACTTGAAAAACCATCTTCTCTGAAACCACAGAAACCACTAAGAACCAAATCTTGTATGTTTTGTATTCGGCAATGTTATGAAGAGCACTACATAAATTCGGCCATTCATGCCCCGGGGTAAAAAATGGCCTTACCCCGTGGGTCATTAGTTCCCATAGCCTTAGAATAAGAAAAACAAAAAGATCTTCTGTGAAATCGCAAGGCCCAATGCGTTTATACAGAAAGTGGCGCAATCAGAAACAAAATAAATACATGTACCAATCCAAAAACTGAGATGGGAAACAACTAAATTGACAATCAGGTACTTATACTTAGAAAACATACTGTAAACCAACTGAGCAGCTATTTCCCAATAGGTGGTCACACAGTTAGCGGAACTTAACTATAAATTTGACCCTCGTTATAAATCCTGCCAACATTGGTCCATACAGGAACCGCACGGTGACGTCATTATCTGCCATAGGTTTAAGAACTGTCGCATGACAGTGTGTTCGACTGCTTCTGGCTTTGTCAGGCATCAGGACCACCTCGACTTGTAAAGCAAATCACCATGCTAATACATCCTTTTGCCTTGATGCTAAAAGGCAAAATCACTGAGCCAAGAAATTAGGTCGCACTGATCTATAAGTACTTTGTGGTCAAAGGTCAAGTCATACTCACTCATAATAATTGTGAAAGAAGTATAACCGTATACCCAATGAGTGCTGAGAATAAGACAAAATCACTGAACCATGAAATTAGGTCACATGGACCTATTATAAGTATTTTGGGGTCAAAGGTCCAGTTCGCTCATAATGTGAAAGAAGTATGATCATACATGTATAAGACAAATCCACTGAACCATGAAATAAGTTTAAAGTGACACAAGACCACTATGGGTAGAAGGTATGGCCATACTCACTCATATTGTGAATGAAGTATGCTCATATACTTAGTGATTGGATATAAGGCAAAATCACTGAATAATGAAATTAGGTAACAGTGACCTATATGTACTTTGGGGTCAAATGTCTGGTCATTCTCACTCATAATCAGAAAGAAGTATGCTCATATACTAATAGTCAAGATTTAAGGCAAAATCACTGGACCATGGAAATTGGGTCAACCCAGCTTTAACCTCATGACACATAAGTCAGTGTCAGATTTTTAAAAATAAAAGATGTATGACAATCTTCCTAAATTGTTTCTATTTAGGAATGATAAAGAAAATAATATTAAATGTGTTCTAGATTGTAACCTCTAGCCCGACCCCTGGCTCGGACCCAGTGGTCTGATGTCCTGCAATCTAAAGTAGATGAACATTGAATGTTGTAGAATAAGTAGTTGTCAAGATATGCCATACCACTAGACATGGGCCTAGGAATCCGGTGCAATGAAATGAACCCCACCCCTATAGTGTACCAACATCACAACTATGAATGCTGTCGTCAATGTATAGACTTCTAGAAACATTAACACAGATAAGTCATTTGTGATGGTGTTCTAGATTTTAATCTTTCGCTCCACCCCAAGCAAGGATTCAGGGCTCCGATGCCATGATGTCAAAGCCAACCCTACCGGGTACCAATGGTCCAAGTATCAATACTTATAGGGCTGTCAATATTTAGACTTCTAGAACAATTTTAAGTTGATATAGATTTTGACCGCTAGCACCACCCCGGGGCATAGACCCTGGGACCCGATGCCTTGAATTGAAAGCCAACCCTACACGGTTCATAAAGCCCAAGTATGAGTGTTTTCTGGTCAGTGGCTGTCAAGTTATGGACTTCTAAAAACTTTAACGAAAGTGTGACGCACACGGGAATGTGCACGCGCACGGGAACTCGTACGACCGAGGTGTTTACAACAGCTCTTTGCACTAAGGGCAGCCGACCATACAAAAATAAGAATCCTTTGACTTAGTATTTCATTTTACTGGAAAACAATTGAACAGTTTTCGTGCGGAGAACTTTATATGGTCGTTTTCAATAATTCGCGATTTTCTGCTTAAAATCACCATTTACCCCAAATTTGAATCCCGGAAAACAATTGACAATCTAGCAAACACATACGAAACTATTTTATTTTACTTTTGCAAAGAATTTAAGTTTCAAAAAACATGTTGACGCCTCATTTCCGCTCAGAAAAACAGCCACGCGCTCGTATGTCGTATATTTCTGAAAATACACCCCATTGATAATTTCTGGTACCCAGCTTCATTGGAACACGATACAAGTGCAATTTTAAATAAAATGAAAAGCCCGAATAATGATGTCTATGATTATTATATAATTTTACTGGAAAGCGTTTGCATAATTTTCATACAGAAAACGTTTTAAGGTGAATTTCAAAAAATCGCATTTTTTTCATAAAAAACATGATTTTCCCTAAAACTGAAAAACTTTGGCTGGATGAAAACACATTAGAAAATAAGTACACAATGTTGGCAATATGTTAGGCGCGGGTTTGATAAGAAAATATCTATGTGGCATTGATATTTTGAGAGAAAGAGAAATTTAAAAAATTCGCAATTTTATTCCCAAAAAAGAACTTTTCACCAAAATATCATAAAACGTGACTTGTTTAGAAAATTAATTCCAGTGATACGATAAACTTCAATGTTTTCTGTAATGAATGGTGTAATCAGATTCCATTTTACTCTCGGGTAGCATAGAACTCTCTGATTTCGCCAAATTTTCCTCAGGTATTAGGGTCCACTGGTTCACACTGGTAAACGTAAACGCATTGGCTAAGGCACGAACGTATAGGCTAAGGCAATTTCAACGCTATGGCTAAGAAAGAAAATGGCGGATAGAGAGACACATGTGCAGGTTTGTTGTTGTTTTACAGTTTCATTTTCCGGCTATCAATGATAACAGCTACTGGTTTGGCGGCGCGGGACCCACAAATGAGTCACAAACTTACGTTCGATGGTCCGATGTCGCCAGCTGCAGCCAGTAAAAGTGTAACCTCGACAAAGTGGAGGCACTGAACCTCGAAATCTCATGATTTTTCATGAAACACTATTTTCCTTTGATATCGTACGATGTCTTGCAGTTTATACATATGCAAATGATAAATCGGACGCCTTTGAACACGATTCATGAAACAAATGAAATTGAAAGGCTCCAAGTGTGTGACAATAGTTGAAGTTCCATTACAACGCTATTGGCTAAGGAACTGGAAACAACGTAGTGGCTAAGACCCCACAGTTTTTCGGTGGGAAAATGTTACAATATGGTCGTAGGACTCGTAAGTGTCTCTCAAAGTAGGTTTTGAGGTCTAACTTATTGTTCAAACATGGTTTAGAGTTTCGTTAAACAATTTGAAAAGGTAAAAGTAGGCAATTATCAGGAAATGGCGCAATCAGAGAGAAAGTCCTACTCCACATTGACAAACAGAGGGGTGGAAAAAAAACAACAAAATGACATTAAGGTACTTATGCCAAGAAAACATACCGTAAGCCGAATGAGCAGCTATTCCCCAATAGGCGGCCACTCAGTTACCGAACTTAGCTAAAGATGTGAAAACGTACATAAGGCTCAAACACTACGACAAACAGTACAAAATTTCAACTCCAAAACACAAAATAAGTTCGTTTCCAACATCTAGCTTAGTCTTATTCACAGAGGGTGGTTAAGATGTAACAATATAATGCTTATCCTCTATGAATAAGGTTATTACAGAAATTCATATCAATCAATTTGTCTTCAAACCCTTATACTGATTAACGCATATTAATTATACGCACTATATGTCAAAACTAGCGTTTATCGCCAGGCATTCTGGTAAGAGAGTCAGACGTTTTTCAGCGTGGATGGCCAAAACGTAAGATTTGAATTTTGTATTTTATCTTCTATTCAAAACCATCTGAACCGCAGTTACATGCTAATAACAAATTATGTTTGTATAGTTCAATGCTACGTTCATTAACACTACTTTCAAATCATGTTTGTTGAGGTTTGAATAAGTATACTATCTTTGATTATTGCATTGCAAAATTACAGCCACTGTTCGCGACGGATGTTTTCCGAGAGAGGGGAGGGGGCGGTGGCATTTCTATTGGGAATTAAACAATTTTGAAACGGCATTTCCATTGGGAATTTAACAATTTTGAAAAAACAGGGTCTTATTCCCCAATCATTGATCGCATTCTCCTGGTGGGTCATCAATTTCGCTGTATATTTTTATGTACAATTTCCTAGTAAAGCACCTAATTTACCATCCCAGGGTCATGGTACTCTGTCTAATTCCTAGGGATTGGGTTGTCTAATCCCCCCTGTAAGCACGTCGCCTCCCACCAACCCCCTCCCCGAAGAAAAACATTGATAGGTGCATAAATACGATATATTTGATTTTTAATTTCACTAACGAAGCTCTAAACCATGTTCGAACAATAATTTAGACCTCAAAACCTACTTTGAGAAAGACACTTACGAGTCTTACGACCATATTATATCATTTTCCCACCGAGAAACTGTGGGGTCTTAATAGCCACTACGTTGTTTCCAGTCCCTTAGCCAATAGCGTTGTAATGAAACTTCAAGTATTGTCACACGCTGGGGGCCTTTCAATTTCATTTGTTTCATGAATCGTGTTCAAAGGCGTCCGATTTATCATTTGCATATGTATAAACTGCAAGACAGCGTACGATATCAAAGGAAAACAGTGTTTCATGAAAAATCATGAGATTTCGAGGTTCAGTGCCTCCACTTTGTCGAGGTTACACTTTTACTGGCTGCAGCTGGCGACATCGGACCATTGAACGTAAGTTTGTGACTCATTTGTGGGTCCCGCGCCGCCAAACCAGTAGCTGTTATCATTGATAACCGGAAAATGAAACTGTAAAACAACAACAAACCTGCACATGTGTCTCTCTATCCGCCATTTTCTTTCTTAGCCATAGCGTTGAAATTGCCTTAGCCTATACGTTCGTGCCTTAGCCAATGCGTTTACGTTTACCAGTGTGTGGTTTGACAAGCTGTTTTTGTCAATGCTTTTGTACATATTTGCTCAGAGATGCTGAGTTTTTTTCCGCTAGAGCGTTCACGAGTATAGTGATGTAGTGAAATCTCCATGTGACACCAAATGTCAATATTTGCTCACAGCTCATTTTGTATTTCATATGAAAAGGAGCGTGCCAAACTGATGGGCATGCAGAGCATGTTTTTAGGTTTATCCGTAGAAGCATGTTGTCTGCTCAACTAACCAAGCTCAAGAAACATTACTAAGACTTGCCCATGCAATATACAGTAATTTTTAAAGTTGTAAAAAATGAAAATTTCAAGGGGAAGACCTTTGGTATTTTTCTTATTTTTGCTCAAAACATAGATTGTGGATACACGTTAGAACCGCCTCGCCTCGGCGAGGCGGTTCTAACGAGTACCCACAATCTTTGTTTTGGAGCAAAAACAGGTATACCCCTGCATACCCCAGTTTTACTATATAAAAGCGGGGTTTTAGGGGGTATACTTTACACAGACTTGTTTTCTTGATGAAAAAAAAAAAGAGAAAGAAAAAGATCAATGTATTTTTAGCTCACCTGAGCCGTCAGGCTCACAAGGTGAGCTTAAAGTATACCCATGCTCCGTCGTCCGTCCGTCCGTCCGCCGTCCGTCGTCCACCATTTTCAAAGATCTTCTTCTCTGAAACAGCTTGGCCAATCAAAGCCAAATTTTACATGAAGCATCTATGGGAAGGGGGAACCAATGTGTATATAAATAATCCAGGTCACATGACCAAGATGGCCGCCATGCTCATATATGGTAAAAACCCTTCAAAAATCTTCTTCTCCGGAACCACTGGACCGATTTCAACCAAACTTGGCATGAAGCATCGATGACTCAAGTACTACAATGTGTATATAAATCATGACCTTGCGGTGACCTTGACCTATTTTACGGCAAGGTCAACATAGGTCGCCTTTGCATTTGAATGGGAAAAATTGTTAAATTGTCATTTAATGGAAAAATCTTGCAGAAAATGAGCAGTAGGACTGAATATTAATGATTCTGAAAAAAATTGGGCACCAGGGGCTCATCCGCCCCCACCCCGGGGCAATATACATGTATATTACCATAATATTCAAACATCATCTCCTCTGAAACCGCTTGGCCAATCAAAGCCAAATTTTATGTGAAGCATCAATAGGAAGGGGTAATCAATGTGTATATAAATAATCCAGGTCACATGACCAAGATGGCCGCAATGCCCATATATGGTAAAAACCCTTCAAAAATCTTCTTCTCTAGAACCGGTGGATCAATTTCAAAGAAACTTGGCATGAAGCATCGATGGCTCAAGTACTACAATGTGTATGTAAATCATGACCCTGAAATGACCTTGACCTTTTTTAATGACACGGTCAACATAGGTCGCCAATGCAATTGAATAGGGAAAACTTTTAAAATGTCATTTAAAGTGAAAGTCTTGCAGGAAATGGGCAGTAGGACTGAATATTAATGATTCTGAAAAAAACTGGACTCCAGGGGCTCATCTACCCCCACCCCGGGGCAATATACATGTATATTAGCATAATATTCAAACATCTTCTCCTCTGAAACCGCTTGGCGAATCAAAGCCAAATTTTATGTGAAGCATCTATGGAATGGGGGAATTAATGTATATATAAATTATCTAGTTCACATGACCAAGATGGCTGCCATGCCCATATATGGTAAAAACCCTTCAAAAATTTTCTTCTCCGAATCTGGTGGACAGATTTCAAAGAAACTTGGCATGAAGCACCAATGGCTGAAGTACTACAATGTATTTATAAATCATGACCCTGTGGTGACCTTGACCTATTTTACGACAAGGTCAACATAGGTCGCCAATGCATTGGAATGGGGAAAACTTTTAAAAAGTCATTTGAGGTGAAAATCTTGCAGGAAATGGGTAGTAGGACTAAATATTAATGATTCTGAAAAAGAAAATGGACCTAAGGGCTCATATGCCCACACCCCGGGGCAATATACATGTATATTACCATAATATTCAAACATCTTCTCCTCTGAAACCACTTGGCCAATTGAAGCCAAATTTTATGTGAAGTATCTATAGGATGGGGGAACCAATGTGTATATTAATAATCTAGGTCACATGACCAAGATGGCCACCATGCCCATATATGGTAAAAAAACCTTCAAATATCTTCTTCTCTGAAACCAATAGATTGATTTCAATGAAACTTGGCGTGAAGCATCCATGGCTAAAGTATTACAATGTATATATAAATCATGACCCTGTGATGACCTTGACCAAGTTTATGGCAAGGTCAACATGGGTTGCCCATGCATTTGAATGGGAAAAACTGTTAAAATGTCATTTGAAGGGAAAAGCCAGCAAGAGCCAAGAAATTGGCAAATGGACAGAATATTGATTATTCTGAAAAAAGAAAACGGCCCAAGGGCTTCATCTGCCCCTGCACTGGGGTTAAATACCATAATATTCAAACATGTTTATTGGTATATGCAGCAGACTCAGGTGAGCGTTTACAGGACCATTGGTCCTCTGGTTTTAAAATGTCTGCATGTTGGGGGGTTGGAACTGTGCTTTGTTTCTTGTTTTATTGTAAAATGTCCAAATATCTATGAATCTTACAAAAATGGTTTGGTCACAGTTTTCACAAGTTTTCACAAGGTGATTGAAAGTTTGTTGTGTAAGCCACACTTCACCAGGCTCACTTGTGAACTTCACACTTGTCACCAGCGTGTCACCGCAGTGACCAGTTTACTGACCACACTTCCTGTGTTTCTGTGATAAATGAGCCGCTGCATGAAAAAAAAAAATGGGGATCTGAACAGGTCCGACACAAACCGATCTGTACACTGTACAGTTGCAGAAGAAGGCTAGAAGTTTGAAATTTCGGATTTAAGAAGAAGAGAGATTGTACTATCTGTGTAGTGAAAACAAAGGCACTGATCTGCGTCTTTGTTTTGGCACATGCAAATTGTTGGTTTTCTTATGTAGCGGGTCAAATGAAAAGAACAGAATATTAGCCACATCATGAGAAAACATGCTTGTTAGCTTATTGAAACAAAGGAGCCTTTTGTTTTCGCCTTCGTTTTTGTTATATATAGATAGTGCAGTTCATTTACATTCTAAATTTTGATAAGTCCTTTTAAGTTGGGGACTTAGGTAGGAGTAAACCTGGGCTGTTTGTGTGAGTATCGAGACACACTCATGGTCCAGTGAGACCTGATTGTACAGTATGACCAGAAACGTCATGTCAATAATGCACCAGTCATTTGTAAACACTGCTCCTCCACCTACGGGGAAGGGCGGGGATTATGACTCTTGAGTTTTCAGTGCCCTTCTATGAGCCCCACCCCCAGGGAGCAAACTGGAGGTAAAAACTTTGGTCTTTGCTCCACCCTTCGCAATAGAAAATCTCTCTGGGGTAAGGATCCAAATGGCAAAACCCTGTGATTTCCCCAGCACTATGGGGACAGTCGAAAAGTAATTGCCCCACACTTTAGCCCGGCTATCCCCCACCCTTCCCTGTAGGTATGTGTGTGAGGGAAGGGGGGGGGGGGCAGTGGTTACTAATGACTGGTGCATAAAAGAGGAATATTGTACAAATGGTTGGAGGGCTGACATAGGATAGGGGAAGATGTGTTAACAAAATAATGTGACTGGTACATAACAGTTTGAGTTGCCATAAACTCCAAATGAGCCGCCGCATAGGAAAACCAACAATCTGCATAGGCGAAAACAAAGGCGCAGATCAGCTTCACTGTAACTGCGAAGCTGATCAGCGTCTTTGTTTTCGCTACACAGATAGTACTATCCCTCTTCTTCTTAAATCTGAAATTTCAAGCTTCTAGCCTTTTTCTGTGACTGTACAATCCGGTTTGTTTGACCTGGTCAGAACCCAAATTGTTGGTTTTCTCGTGCACATGCTCAAATTATTTCAACAACAAATCAGTCATATCAGCTCCCAGCGCTAGTATGGATCAAACCAAGGAACTCTTGAGTTGGAGTCGGACACACAGCCAGTAGGCCAGCCATATAACCAATATGCTGATCACCCTTTATGCATACTTTAACTTCATTATACCCCCGGCATTTATGCCGACGGGTATATAGTTTTCGCTTTTCCGTTCGTCCGTTCGTGTGTTCGTTGGTTCGTTCGTTTGTTCGTTCGTTCGTTATTCCGGAACGTTCGTGGAATTTATGTCAAAGTTTTTGTTAAAGTTTCTCTGGTGGTGTATATCTCATGAACTAATGATCATAAACCATTCATATTTTAACCATAGGTACCCTATAGAATTTGCTTTGTTTCTGTGAGTTTGGACCCTGGGTCCATGCCCGGGGGTGGGGCTAGAGGTCAAAATCTAGGTCACCTTTACTTTGGGTCAAAGTTTTAGTTTAAGTTTCACTGGTGGTGTATATCTCATGAACCAATGGTCAGAAACCAATCATATTTTAACCATAGGTACCCTATAGGGTTTGCTTTGTTTCTGTCAGTTCGGACCTTTGGTCCATGCCCGGGGGTGGGGCTAGAGGTCAAAATCTAGGTCACCTTGAAAATGTGCTATTTACATACTGTTTTTTCATCTCTAAGTTCATATCTTAACAAATACTTATAGGAATGTATTCCTGTTTGGATCATAGATACCCTTTAGGGTTGAATTAAATTCCATGGCACCAAACTCTAGGGGTGGGGCTCGAGGTCAAAATCTAGGACACATAAAATACAGTAGTTACCAAGATTAATATTCTGTGTGTCTATATCTTGACAACCATGTATTAGAAAGTGTTCATGCTTACAACACAACATAGGTACCACATAAGGGCTAGGCCCACTGGTCCATGCATGGGGTGGGGGTGGTGGGACCTGAGGTCAAGATCTAGGACTTTTTTTTTTTTTTTTTTTTTTTTTTTTTTTTTTTTTTTTTTTTAAGAATGACATTCTACTTTCATTTCAATCTAGGACTGAGGACCTGACCCAAAATGTCCGCGCTTATGTCCTAGATTGGGTATACACGTCAGCTCTGTATACCACTCTAAAAAAGATATGTCATTCTAAAACTACACCTCCCCATGTTTATATGTAAAGTACTTTACACTACTTATTTCTAAAATGTACTTGATAAGGGTACTGTCTTTAATTGGTGATGTGAGGTTTAATGTCAGGGGTGAGCATGTGCCGGGTTGTTTAGGTAGGGGGTGGGGAAGGGGGCTTGGTGGTTTCTAAAATGTACTTGATAAGGGTACAGTTTTTCATTGGTGATGTGATGTTCAATGTCAGGGGTGAGCATGTGCCGGGTTGTTTAGGTAGGGGGTAGGGAAGTGGGCTTGGTGGCTACCAGCCGGGGGTATACGTGCCTCTCAAGGCACTTTTTCTAGTTATTCAATGCATTAGTATGCATTAATTTCCTCTGGCATTTGAGCATGACCACAGCGGTTATGCTTGGCTTCGTTTCATTGTTATTGCTTTGCATACTAATTTGTTTTGCGACACGAAAAAACTGGTCTACGGGTCTCCGACCAGGTCTGACACAAACCGACCTGCACAGTCACAGAAGCAGTCTAGAGGCTTGAAATTTCAGATTTAAGAAGAAGAGAGATTGTGCTATCCATGCAGAGTAAACAAAGGTGCTGATCAGCTTCGCAGTTACTGCGAAGCTGATCAGCGTTTTTTTTTTCCCATAGGTGCAAATCCAGTTTTTTCACGATGCGGCTCATTTTCTGTAGGTAGAAACCTATTTCATTTTGGACAAATATTTTATTTAGATAAAAATGCTTGAGGTGTACAAGAGTAACAATTCTTTATTGTTCAAAGTGAAATTTTCAGAATCTGCCTCTAATACCTGCTACCCATATCAAACATGTTAACATTTTTTTTTTTTTTTTAAATAGCTGTTAATATATGAGCGGCATCATGAGAAAACCAGATTTTTACCTATGTGAAAACAAGGTGCAGATCAGCTGTGCAGTAACTGCACAGCTGATCAGCGCCTTTGTACAATTCCTCTTCTTCCTAAATCTGAAATTTCAAGCTTATATCCATCTTCTGTATTTGCACAGGCCAGTTTGTGTCAGACCTGGTTGGAAACCCCGAAGACCAGTTTTCTCACGTCACGACTCATATTTTATACAGTGTTTTTTTTGCATTTTTTTTAATTTTCTTTGTTTTATCTCTGGCCATGGCTTAGAACTGAACTTTAAAACTGCCATGAAAATCCTTCATTTATTTCGCATGCTGTTAAAGGCAATTAGAATCCCGCTTAATTTGCTACTTTTAAAATTGTTACGGTGACTGAAGATTCTCTTAATCACTGAGGCGACAAAACTTTTGTATTTTCGAATTCATCTTCTATCTGCCGGTAGCAATGAATTAATTTTGCCTGCCAAGAAAAAACGCTCTGAAGCAGAAATTTGCTTGAATGCTTCATTTGAGCCGCCTCGTGGGAAAACCAACGATGTGGTTTCCAAACAGGTCCGACACAAACCGGACTGTACAAGCACAGAAAAGAGCTAGAAGCTTGAAATTTCGGATTTAAGTAGAAGAGGAATTGTACTATCCAAGTAGCGAAAACAAAGGCGCTGATCAGCTTCGTGGTTACCGCGAAGCTGATCTGCGTCTTTGTTTTCGCCTATGCAGATTGTTGGTTTTCCCACGAGGCGGCTCATTTATTTGGCTCCAGCAAAATCAATAGAGCATTTCTTTCAGCGGCAATATTTTTGAATGTTCAGCGATCTGGAAATTTCACGTCCTCTGAAGATAGAAGCTTGATTAACGTAACTTCCGATAGAACTAAGATTCAGTGAGCTGGAAGAAAAAAGTTATCTGATTTGCAGAGTTTATGGCATCAGGAAAACATGTCCGTGCAATGAATACCCCCTTAAACCCCACTTTTATATAGTAAAACTGGGGTTTGCAGGGGTATGCCTATTTTTCTTATTTTTGCTCCAAAACATAGATTGTGGGTACTCGTTAGAACCGCCTCGGCGAGGCGGTTCTAACGTGTACCCACAATCTATGTTTTGAGCAAAAATAAGAAAAATATCAAAATTTTTCAGCGGAAAATTTTCATTTTTTACAACTTTAAAAAAATCTCTTTATATTGCATGGGCATGTTTTCGTGATGGTTGTTTCAGTTGTCTCCCTTTGAATTTAGTTTGCTTAATATAATTGAGCCGCCTCGTGGGAAAACCAACAATGTGGTTTCCGACCAGGTCGGACACAAACTGGCCTGTACAAGCACAGAAAAGAGCTAGAAACTTGTAATTTCGGATTTAAGTAGAAGAGGAATTGTACTATCCGAGTAGCGTAAACAAAGGCGCTGATCAGCTTAGCGGTTACCGCGAAGCTGATCTGCGTCTTTGTTTTCGCCTATGCAGATTGTTGGTTTTCCCATGAGGCAGCTCAATTGTATATGACTGTCTTCTTTGCAAGCATAATGCACCAGTCATTTGTAACCACTGCTCCCCCACCTAAGGGGAAGGGGCCGAAGGGCGGGGAATATGACTTTTCACTTTCAGTGCCCTGCTATGAGCCCCACCTCCAGGGGGCAAACTGGAGGTCAAAGTTTTGGTCTTTGCTCCGCCCTTCGCAATAGAAAATCTCCCTGGGGAAAGGATCCTAATGTCAAAACACTGTCATTTCCCCTGCACTGCGGGGACACTTGAAAAGTGATTGCCCCACACTTTAGCCTGGCTATCCCCCACCCTTCCCCGTAGGTGTGGGGGGCAGTGGTTACAAATGACTGGTGCATAACTCAATCAGTAGAAGCTCAATTTGATAATACATTTTTTGCCTTTAAACTTGAAAAGCTTTTTGGAAATACTCGGCTGGTCAGACTTTGCCACAAGGTTATAAAACTTTATTCATTCATTCTCAACTCATTTGAGCATAAAATTTATCATGCTCATACATTTAAAAGTAGGACAAATGGCATGCTTTGTTGATCTAACCCTGAAATTTCAATGTAATTATTATTTGTGCTACTGGCAGCTCTCTATAAAAAAATAGAATCTGTGAAGCTGAAAGAAAGCGCAGAGAATGCAAATGTAAATACCAATTGGCCACCAGCTGATTTCATGACATTGACTTGCTCTACCTGCAACAGACAGTTTAGAGCTAGAATTAGCCTAGTCAGCCATCAAAGAACTCACCAACACACATGAATCTATTCAAGAAATAATGATGGTCTTTCTCATTAAAGAGAGACGAACAACCACATGTATGAGCTGTTTAAATGTAAGTCTCAGCTGAGTTGAGAATGAAAACAGTTTCTTAACCTAAGGGTATGACCTGGGTCTTAACCTGGCCCCGAGGTTTTAAAACATTTTTCGTGCTCAGCTCAGCTGAGGCTAAAATTTATCCTGCTCATAAACAGTTGTTGGCATTTTAGCATAAATTTATTAGCAGGATAAATTAGAGGTTTAGGGTATTCATACCTAAAGTTTGAGTGTACACTTCAACCTCATTATAACGCGCCTCATTATAATGCGGTTTTCAATATAACATGGCCATGTCATGGCTCCCATGTTGATTACATGTATTTTGCTATATGTCTATAGTAAATAACCGCATTATAACATGGTTCACTTATAACACGGTCTGTTTCTATAGACCCCAAAGATAGCGTTATAATGAGGTTGACCTGTATTTGGGCTATTTCAGTATTTTATGAAATTTTAAATTTCATGCTCAGCAGAGTTGAGCATGAAAAAAGTTTTATAACCTCGGATCCTGTTGCTAGATAAAGGCAAACATACTTGCATGCCTGATGAAATAACCGCCAAAAATGAAAATTTTTCCCCCATTAAGTAATGGCCATTAGGAAAACATGTCCATGTAATGTATACCCCCTTGAACCCCACTTTTATATAGTAAAACTGGGGTATGCAGGGGTATACCTATTTTTCTTATTTTTGCTTCAAAACATAGATTGTGGGTACTCATTAGAACCGCCTTGGTGAGGCGGTTCTAACGAGTACCCACAATCTATGTTTTGAGCAAAAATAAGAAAAATATCAAAAAATTTCTGACGAAATTTTCATTTTTTGCTACTTAAAAAATCTCTGTATATTGCATGGGCAAGTTTTCATAATGCTCAGTTGTTCCGAGTCTCATGGTCTGATGAAGAGACACGCTTTCAACTAGGGGAGTTTTATCTAGTCAGATCAGATTAGTCTGATTCAGTGAGGCGAACTCTAGAAGCTGCCAGCCATTAAATTATTCATTCATGTATGGACAGAAATATACAGTTGACTGCATTTAGTTGTTAATTGTCCAAAGCCATAAATGTTTTATTACACAAGAGTGGCTCTTCCACTGTTGGGTCAAAATTGGGTTGAATTGTTTTCGAGTGTTGTGTCATGTGGGTCCCAATAATAATGACAACAATGATCTTTATTTACAGTCGCATCAACATAAGCTCTGCAAAAGCTTTTATTGCAACTATTTAAGAATATATGTACACTATATATACATTGAGTTGTGGAAATATGACTTGCTCAAGACCATAACAGACGACGCCTCGGACGAGGATCGAACCAGGGACCTCTCGGCCCATAGTTGATGCACTACTGACTGCGCCAGCCCACTCCACATACAGAAGCAACGAAAGTTTTAACTAGGCTATATGCACAGGGCTTGCTGGTCTCTGTCTTAATTGTTTGAATCAAGCATGAAGATGATTGCACATGGTGTTTTGTTTCATTTTCAATTTTTGCATCATTGGGACAGTTCCCATTCATAAACTGTTAAATTGAAAAACTTACTGAATTTTCATCCCTTCTCAAAACCTGTGGATTATCATATCAATATCACACCATTAGAGTCTGAGAGCAAGGTGGCCTCTAGTGGTAGAGTATAGGACTGTGGTGATAGAGGTCCTGGGTTTGATACCTATTATCTCCATGTAATATCCTTGAGTACTTAAAGCGTACTAATAAATCCCCTGGTGGCGGCTCTGTCAAAACACTAATAAAAATTACCAAACCAAAACACCATTAATAGAGCAGAACTTATAATATAGCCAATCCATCAGTGAGAGGGTTTGATACCACAATTACGGCTAAGATAGAAAGCTATGGTGTCAGTACATTTACTGTCTCCACAGATTTTTTCTGCCTTCAGGCAGAGCTTATTGCCAGAGTCAATTGACTGAGAACAATGACACAGTTATCTTCAATAAACTATACTACAGTGGACCAATAAAGTTATTATTAGACGCGTAGTGTTCAAAATCAATACACCTAGTCAGGAGAGGTTTATTTTTATACCCAATATTGTATTTCCTAACTGTTTATTTTTAGACTTAACTTGTATCATTGGAAAAGTGTGTTTGTTTGTATTTTCAAAATTTCATAGAACTTTAAACTGTTGTAAATGAAAAGTACAATGTTGAAACTTTATCAGGTAACCTTTGTTTATTGCTTTATCCATTTAACTTTCAATTGACACTAAAATCATAAATTTATGTTGACTAGAAGAGGCAGGATACATTTTTTTTCGTTAACAGGTTGCTTGTTGAGTCAGTCGTAAATATTAAATGAATTTTTGATAACTGATATTAACGACCCATTAGATATTATAGAATAAGATGATTAATTTGTTTTACCAACTGGCCAGCCAGACAAGTAAACATTAAAATACACTGAAGTCAGGGGAAACTTCCAAAGGTGTCAAATAATTGTCTATTGACTGCATATCTCTACTTTGATCCTTTTGAAATCGGTCTTGCTTCTTCAATGGGAATTTGAATCTTGACCACCTCAGCCTTTTTATTGAAATTTTCTATTACGGAAACATGCCCAAGTAATATAAAGGGATTTTTCAAGTTGTAAAAATGATTTCTTTTTAAATAGAATAGTTATATATATAATATTTCTTCATTGTGCACAATACAATGATTGTGGGTATGAGGTGGTTCTAACGAGTACCCACAATCTATGTTTTGGAGCCAAAATAAGAAAGATAGATATACCCTGCAAATCCTAGTTTTTCTATATAAAAGTTGGATTCAAGGAGAATACTTTTCATGGACATGTTTTCCTGGTGTATGAAATAGAATGCGTCTACAATAAATGGCTGTCTTTTAGGGACGATTGAATTAAAGAACGGGATAAAAAGCCAGTCATCGAGGGCATGTGATTTAAGTTGCCCTCCGATGAGTGTCTGTGCATGTGTGTGTGTGTGTGTGTGTGTGTGTGTGTGTGTGTGTGTGTCGCCAAACCTATATGGTGTTTGTAATATTGCATTGCCCATGTTTTACATGTTTTATGTAACTCCAGGGAGAATAAACTTTGAAACATGAAACGCAATTTTACGCTGTTTCAACCTGACTGTTTGCTCAAAGTAAATTGGTTACATGTGCACCTCCATGATGAAGGTATCACAAAACACGAGACTAATGGTCCTCACAAACGTCTGTACACGGTTATCTCAGTGGTTGAACATGGGAGCTTGGTTCAAAACTTGGGTTGTTTCAAGTCTATGTCATCGTTAACAACCAATTATTGCAAATTTCATATCAGCGAGAACATTTCCGGTTTTCCGCTCGCTAAAGTTTGCAATCATGAAGTGTAAACTACTTCAGCAGGACGCGTAGTGTACAAAATCAATACACCTATAGTCAGAAGGTGGTTTATTTTTAAACCGATACATGTATTTCCAAACAGTTTCCAAACTGTTTATTTTTAGACTGCACTGGTTCAGCCTCTCGATACCTGGTATCAGTGATCTATCATGTAAATCTACTGTCCCTGCTGGTATATTATATGATTATATATATCTGATATAAATGTTTCACCGTCGATCTTGAAATCAAATTTGACAACATCCAATGTCATGGGAAACGGTATGAATAAGTCAGAAGTTCTGAATTGTCACATTACCTTGGTGTAAATAAGGGAAATAAGATTGGTCATAGTCAACTTGGAAATTGTCCGATAAAATCATGACCAGGCGCCACCATGTTCCTGGACAAACCCAGGGAGAAGATTCGCGCTGCGAGGTCGCTTAGAATGGGGTCACATCGATATCATCCAATCGTCTGACAAAATGTCTTATAAGATTTGGCGGTAATCATGGCAAATCAATTGTGTCAGTTTATAGCTGTAACCCTTGCATTGTTTATTGTCGCCTCCCCGTTGACATGTATTGTCCCGTTTTCAAGTTATTTAATTAACCGAATGTGGCCTTTAAGAATATGCACTAGTACTGCCAGTGGTATTTAGTTCACAAAGGCGATTTGTTTAACTGAGCTCACATGAATGGTTTACTGTAAATCATTTCAGTCAACTGAATTCATGTAGATCACAACCAGAACGCTCCCTCCTTTTGAAATAAGTAATTAGAAGTCGTTTAACTTATATGAAGCCTTTTAAATATGAAGACATGCTAGCTCATCTCCTGTAAAACGACACCGTATTGTGAATGGCACACCCACAATCACATTTCACGAAGGCCTGAAAGCCATTGTCACCAATCTAAACTATTATGCTTTTCAATGGGATTATAATGAATCTGGACCCCACAATTTGCTTTCTAAATTATAATTTTCGATATGATCGTATGTTTTCTTTGTCAGTGTAATGGAATGGACATTCTGATGTATTAAACTTGTCAATTCGTCCCTATTATGTAGAATTTCAAGATGTCTAATAAATAGTTGTATCTGTTCAAGTTAATAAATGACAGGGACAATTAATGTATAAGATTAGACCAACGTAAGTTGAAGATAGTAATAAATTGGTTTTGTCAGGCTGGTAATACCTTAACACAAACATTTTTCAGTCATGGGCCACATATTCCTGGGCATTAACCTGTAGGCTACCCTCGGGAGTTAATGTATCTTGTTCAAGCACACAACGCAAGCGGCTTGATTGAGGATCGGATCCCAGGATTTCTCGATACTGAGTCCGCTTCCCTACGACACTTTTCAATACACAATGACCCTCAGTATGAACGTCTGGCAATCATAAACACAGCCCTCTTACGGCTGTGTTCAAATCTTGCATTGTTTAGAGGCTATGTCTTCGTTTAACACAATCAACAATAACAGCTAAGGTCGTATAAGAAGCCCGGGATGAAAGAGAAGAAAAACGTAGGCTGTTATCAGGAAATGGCACAATCAGAAAAAAAGTCTAACTAAGTCCAAAAACCGACTAAATTGACAAACAGGTAGGCCTAATATGTGAACATATCAAAGCTGGGTGAGCAGCTATTTCTCAGTAGGCAGCCACCCAGTTACCGAACTTAACCAAATATATGAAACAGACCTAAGTTGCATAACGCGAGCGCTTTTCTCCATTTTGTTCTTTCTATGCGAAATTGGCGGTGTCTGTCGACGATACCATAAACGTGAACAAAACACTGTATTGCTCCCATAGTAGAAGCTCAGACTATTTTTTTTCTTGACTAAACATGCTTTCTGTTACATTTATATTAAAATTTTCTTCTATGACGGGATTCAGCAGTCAAAGTTTATGCGGTCGAAATATTTGATGACGCCATTTTGAACTGCCTCGTTACTTAGCAACTACAGGCTGTTTTTCAGAGAGGCAGCTCCTGGTAACGTTACGTAGCGCTCGTGAACACGTTTTTTGTACATACTGTTGCAAAGCAAATACACGTACTTACCAGTCTAGACACATCGTTGCATTCTCATTATTTTTCTACAAGGCAAGCAAATGAATCCTTTCTGACTTTCACGCACACATAGAGAAAAACAGTAATGCACGAAATCCAAAGAGAAGCCCCGCACTATCGTGCGCATTACTTTTATGTCAAACCCTACCCCGCATTGTTACAAAAAGCCATTCCTTAAAATGCTATATCAGATAGGAACAAAATATTATTAGAAGCATTCCCTTTTATAATCCAATTGTGTAAACGTGCCTTGGCAAAGGTCACATTGGTTCCGTGTTCCTTTAACTAAAACGTTGAAACGGGATTCAGTCGGTCACGAGGAGGCGACAATAAACAATGCGCGCACTGTATTGTCGCCCCCGCGTGACATGCCTTCTCCCATTTACCTGTTTAGTTACTGGATCACGGAACCAAAAGTGACCTTTGACTGAACATGTTAACAAAATGGGATTAATATAGATGACAGTTCGTGGAATAACACGGTAAACTGCCTTATGTCTGGAACCTGAAAATGAAGAATCTAAAATTGGTCCGACATTCTTACACGTGCAGATCGGATTCGGTCAGCCCGGGAAGTGTGTGCGTCATCAGATCGATCGAGACACATTGTTTCGATATATTACATGTATTTTACACATTGTGTTGCTGTGCTTCAAACCAAGATTTTTTAAACAGTACAGACCTGACAACAACTTTTCTTCGCTCATAAAAATACAAAATCGTATTGAAGAGGACCGAGATCGACCACACGTCCGATACAGATAATTGAATGGCAAACCCATGAGTACGTCAGTATTTGTAAACTGCCCCCGATCGACCTGCGCATAACTTTACAAATAATTTATTGACCAAGATAAGATCTTATAGAAGTTGAAAGTCCTAGATTGTATCCATGTGTCCATCTCGAATTATAGAATATCTCAAACTGATTCAGTAAAATAGCTCTAATAAAATTTTGGATTAATCAGAATGGACAAACGTATTTTATTTTGAAATTAACAATGCGACTCGTTTACCCATTACGGTCGGGAATTGTTACACTTTGTTGCATCTAGACAAACAGTGATTTAGAACCCTCCGTTTCAACCAGTGACGCATTGCCTTCAAAGATGTCTGATTTGGAGATTGCATTTAGCTAACCATAGCGGGATATGAGTGATTCATGTTATCTCATTTTCCTAGCATCAAGCATACATGTGTGACAGGTGTGATTTTCAGATACATGTATTACTAAGCAGTGTAGATAAGGATTGAATCAGATCCAAAAAATTTGACATCGGTCCTCTTCAATACGATTTTGTTGGTATCTTAACTGTATTGGTGTTTTACGTCTACACAAAAGCTACGGTCATATTGAGACGGGAGTTTCGAGGCGATTTGAAGCCTTTTTCTTAGCAGCTACAGACACGGGACTCACGATCTCCGGTCTGGTTTAATTATACAGTAAATGATTAAGAAACTTTTCGAATCTCTGCTTATAAACAATGCCACATTATGTGCTGTAGGCCCCTGAATAAAAACGACATCACGTTTTTAGAGAAAAACAAACATGGGTCGGAATGGATACATTTCGAAAACTTGCCCATGCAATATACAAGGATGTTCTTCAGCAGTAAAAATGAAATTTTATTTGAAACATTTTGATATATTTACCCCAAAACATTGATTGTGGGTGCACTTTAGAACCGCCTCACCGAGGTGGTTCTAGGGAGTACCCACAATCAATGTTTTGGATCAAAATTAAGAAAAAATAGGTATACCCCTGTGTACCTCAGTTTTACTATAAAAAAGTGTGGTTTAAGGGGCTATACTTTTCATGGACATGTTTTCCTGATGTATACTGTCATGTCAAGCTAGTTAATGGCAAGGGAGGCAGTTGTGCAAATATTTAGGGGATAACTATTAAATCATTCATTTGGAGCGGCACATCGTCGGCCCTATATTCGACAATATACCACTCAAAGAATTTTGTTACCCCCACTCTACGCACTTTTTGACAATAAACATCGAAAATGCAATTGTTCATATTTCACGAAACGTGAGCGTCACGAGCGACGTATAACCATACGACGTTGACCAATCACAATCAACGTTGCTCATAACGTTGGGTTTCCGACGGTAGCCATATTACAGAATGTACTGCCGCAAATTTGGCAGTCATACGTCGCGTTACATTCTCAAGTGCATAAGAATGTCTGATAATTATAATCTTTGAGTTGTAATAAAGGGTCTGGCGATGTTTGACTGTGCGCATGGTCGTTCGTTTGGTCCCGGAAAACACATTATACCCTAACGAACGTCATTTTAGATGATGGTTAAAACGCCCTGTCTATTTGTCATAGGCTACGTTCAGTCATTTCGGGATGGTCGTATGTTCCAGGCTACACTATATTAAAGTTTATAGATCTAAATTCATAGCAACACATACCTGTTTTATTTGTATTCCTCGAAAATCAGAAGAAAAAAAAAACACCTCAACGATGCATCCGTAACCATTGTTCCGGAATTTGTACAATAATTGTAGGTTAGTTTCATCTGGCAAGAACTTGGATGCCGTTTTGAACAGTTCGAAAACTATTACGGGTCTCACGTATCGAACTAAACTTTTGTTTCACAGTCAGCTGCGCAAGCGAAGTGACTGGAAATAACTACGTCTAATTTATGGCTTTCATATTATATCCTTTGACTTAAGGTCATCAGTTGTATTCATTTGAAGCTCCCGCCCACCTGACCACTCATCTTTGAGTTTTCTTCCCACTAAATTACAACAGCCTATTAAGATGTTTAAAGCTCAATCGAGAAGACCATCGTAGTGCTGACACAAAACGGGCTATAAAATAAAACAAAAGGCTGTCTGGAGGCTGTAAATCTTGCATTTAGATAGTTGAGGATTTACTTTTCTGCAGCAAAACAAAGACCCAGATCAGATGAAGACTGTTTTATATTATAGTTTGGGTGTGGTGTTTGGTGTTTCAAACAAGTGGTCTCTCTGTCTCCGATTGTTAACTAATTTTTTGTCGTGGTAAATTAAGGATTTCTTTTACCTTGGCCACAAGTTTATGTGACAACGTATAATTTTAAGATTACGATCTTTGTTACGAAAAGCAGTTACTGAACTAATTCACAAATTGTATCAAAATGAAATTGTGCGATAGCATCTTGTTACAGGTTAACTTGTCAATTTGGATTGATTAGTTGCAAATAATTGTATTCTGAAAGTTTACAGTCTAATTTATTGGTGCATCAATAACCGGTATAGATCTACTAAAAATAGCGCATTATAGGAATTACTGCGCTATTTTAGTATACTGATATATAATTATCGACATTCTCATTGGTCATACCGTCCCCAATCGATTTGTCAGTGACGCTATATTTGGCAGTACACAGACTTTACATATCGCATTTGCAAAGTTTAGCGAGCGGAAAAACCGATACGTTCTCAGTCGAATGCCACGCGCAATATTCAGCCAGTTCGGTTATATTTTGGATTAAATGTCCCACCAAAAGGTAAGGTCATATGGAAACGGGGCATTGGTATATCTAGGGAAGTTTAATATACCGCGCTTACATTTACCTTGTTTATCGTCTAAGAAGCTTGATCATGATCAAACCAGCGACCTCTGGTTTACAAGGCTAGCGACTTAGCCACTGCAACATGGAAGATTCCAGTTCTAGTAAAGTTACGGTAAATGACCAATTAGTCTGTACTCCCTACCAGTTCGAACATCAAACATCCTTGAAATGTGCTTAGATAATCGTTTCCAAGGATCTTAATTTCTAATGCTTCCTACTCAAGAAACATGTTATGCTTGTAAAAAAGACCAACAAGTACGACTTTCTGATGACATCAAAAGTTCCCTTTGATATTTTTTCTTTTTTTTTCCCCATGACAGCACATTTATGAATCTAATCATATCATGTACATGTAAATAATACAGCAAAGGACAGACAAAATATGTAAAAACAACAACAACAACAAACAAACAAAACAACAACTAAAAAGAAGGATGCCATCATGGTCAGGTGTGAATATCGGCCCCCGCCCATTGGTGCCTAAAGAAATAGATGGGCTGCTTTTGCCTCCAGTCAAAGCTTCTTTGCTACTGACTGACCATCTGATAACTGGTTAACCGCTCAGGTCTGAGCCTGCCCAGGAAAAGTGGTTCATGTCAAACTATCTATACATTATGGCGTGTTGCTTTAGTTGGGTAATTATATTCGAAGCAATTTTTGGATGCCATGGCAGTCTAATTTCTGGTAAAAGTTCCATAAAATGGGGGCAGCATCCCGACATGACCATTAGCTGTTGACTTGGAGGTTAAGCATCAATTCAAACAAACAAACAAAAAAACCTGCCACCTACCATAAAACGTCTGTCTGCACATTTATAGTTGATTTTGTTCACTGTTTAGTTTATTACTGAAGACAAAAAGATGCAAAAAAGTCCATCTGATTGCAAATTAAAACATCTGAAACTTCTGTCCAAAATTTTCCTGTTGAAAGTGATATCCCTCAATGTGCTGGATTGCTGTTTTGCTGTGTGCTGCCTAAGTCACACGCTCAGCATGTTATTGAATAACATTGCGCTTTAAAAGACTAAACGCACAAAAAATATCATGTCACTACAATATTTTAAAATTGAGACCCCTTTGTGCAGCCCTGTAATTGACAGAGCTCTTCTCTGACGTAATATTATAACAATATCCTTTATGTTCAGCTGGCAAGAATCTGACAATTGTGTATTAAGTGAACAGATGTTGTTGTTGTTTTTTTTTAAAAAAGGGGTCTTTGCTCAGACATGAGAAGAAATATATTCAAAGGCAAACTTTTAGCAAAGGTCATTTGTCCTTAGAGCTGGTCACATGAAAAGGTGTTGAAATAGCCCATAATTATTATGAATGGTGCAGTTAGTTCATTCAGTGGCAAGGTTTATCATTATTTCACTTTATGAATCCTCTTCCTTAATTAATTGCAAATTAACCATATGGTATGTATAGCTGTAGATTTACAAGGTAATTTATTTATCATGACAAATCTCTTTTGAACAGCACAGTGGGTGGACCAAAACATTTAAGTTTGATGTTTAAATTGGTGACACTTGATCTATTGACCCCAAATTCCTTGTGATGAAATTTTGAAAATTGTCATTGTGAATTAAGCGTGTTTTGCATTGTAATAAGTCGTGTGCCTCCTCTGTTTAATACCTGGTAGATCCAGACAGTTCTGTCATGCATGCTGCATGGGAATGATTATCAAGATGTGCACTCATTTAATTCAATTTTTGTTAGCGCAAATTTAACGTTTGATAGAGAGAAAAAGAAAAAGAAACAACAAAAGGGATGAGCTCATTGCTATTTAAACGAATGTGCGGTCTTTGTATTCCCTGGTTTTGGTGCCTACTTCAAAAGATTTTTACGCACAACTGGGAAACAAACTTTCATTCCTAAATTAAGACATCCATGGGACATGCGATGTTGACAGAGTGTACTGGGATCACATTCTCCGTGAGATGACAAACCCTGCCTGATCCGGACTGCAGGAAGTTAGGCAACAAACACAGTGTAGCAGTGTAACTGTTGAAAGATTACATATATTATTTTACCATCTATATATCTGTCTGACGAAGTTGTTCGCCGTTTCTTTCCATGTTCATGAGGGTTCATTTAATACCAAAACTGTGCAATATAGTCCATACTATCTCACTTTGAATGTTTTACTGCTTCCAAAGGATCAAACCATTATGTTTTATTACATGCGTCAGCAAATCATACAAGATCTTTATAAACCAAATTACATTTAAACTAGCTTTCTCAATACAGAAATTGACTAAAAGCAAAGATGGCTAGAGGCTGGGAATTTTGCATTTAGATAGGTAGAGGATATTTACTTCGCTGTACATAGCGAAAGCAAAGACACTGATCAGGGAAAGACTGTTTTCGCAGTTGATGTTTCAAGCAATTGTTCTCGTCTGTCTCCGATTGTTTTCTTTTTATCTTGGTTGGTCAACAATTTGACAATCCATAACACCATTCATACTTGGATAATGTATAATTAAGATAACAATCTTTGAAATCCTACAAACTGGTTCGCATTTGAAGTGTTTGGTCTCAGTCAACACCTTATTGAGCTAATTCAAAAACTGAATAAATAAAATTGTGCATGCCATCAGGTTAAATAACTTGTCAATTTTGATTGATAAGTTGCAAATATATAATAATTGCACTGGTCTTTTGAAACCATGTAAGAGGTATGAAAGTTTACAATCTAGATAAAATAATTACCCGACACTTTTCATAAAATTTACACTAGAACAATTTGGGTCATGTTAAAAATCAAATGTACTTGTAAAGCATAATTCAAACATCAAAGAAACTCTACTGACTGAACTGTTTACTTGTCACCATTTTTGATTGTCTATTTTGGTGTATTGATGTTGTCAGTACTCTATAGATAGATCTAGAGTACTGCAGATAAAAATAGAAGGCTGAGGTAAAATTTCCAATCAATTGTCACAGTCACACAGGGTTTACACTCTACACTTGCAAACTTTACCTACAGGCAAACTGGGGGTGTTTTCACTCAATTGACAAAAGCAATATACATATAGTATATGCTACTGACTCATGGGCGGATCCAGAGGGGGGGGGACGGGGGGTCCGGACCCCCCCCTGGAATTGCCAGATTATTAATTTTTGCCATGTCGAAATTTTCCGTCAGACCCCTTCTGGGAATTTGGACCCCCCCCTGAGAAAATTTTCTGGATCCGCGCATGTGACTGACTGTCTGATAACTAGTTAACTGCTCAGATCTTAGCCTGCCCAGGAAAAGTGGTTTCCAGTCAAACTATACATACATACTAGCCTTATTAGATTAGTTGGGTGGTTATATTTGAAGCACTATTTGGATGTCATGATGTCTTTAATTTTTGGGTAAGTCCCATACAATGGAGGCAACGTCCCAACATGACCATAGCTGTTGACTGGGAAGTTAAGCATCAATTCAAACAAACAAAGATTTTTTCATCACTTCATTTGCTTATTTAGGTATCATTGAATATGAAAAACATCATTCCCTTTATAGTTTATATTGAAATTATCTGAATACTATTGTTCCCCTTATTACCAATCTTTATCAGTGTTACTAAGTGCCCCCCACTGGAAGCCTCTGTAATATTATTGATATAACGGTATTCTCCCAGCTGGAGTCATTCAGCCGATAACCGACTTATTCAGCCATAGCTGGGTTGTTATGCTTCATTAATAACTCACTCTAAACAGCTTCAAATCGTTTATATTGATCTTAAACATGTTAAAAGCTGCAGAATTTGGAGAAAAAAAAAGGTTTCAAAGCACTAGACAATACTTCATTTTGTGAGGTAAGACACATTCAGTCATATTTAAAAGTAAGACTATAGTTTTACTTTCCTTTTTTAATAACTTTTACTTATTTGTTAAATATAATGTTTGAATTAACTTTAATGATCTGTCTGTCTGTTTGTTTCTCTGTCTCAGTTTGTCTGTCTGTTTGTTTGTTTCTCTGTCTGTTTGTTTCTCTGTCTCAGTCTGTTTGTTTCTCTGTCTCTCTGTCTGGTTGTTTCTCTGTCTGTTTGTATGTCTGTCTGTCTGTTTGTTTCTCTCTCTGTTTCTCTGACTGTCTGTTTGTTTCTCTGTCTGTTTGTTTTACTGTCTGTGTATTTGTTTGTCTGTCTGTTTGTTTCTCTGACTTTCTGTTTGTTTCTCTGACTGTCTGTATGTTTGTTTCTCTGACTGTTTGTTTCTCTGTCTGGCTGTTTCTCTGTCTGTCTGTTTCTCTGACTTTCTATTTGTTTCTCTAACTGTCTGTTTGTTTGTTTCTTTGACAGTTTGTTTCTCTGTCTGGCTGTTTCTCTGTCTGTCTGTTTGTTTCTCTGACTTTCTGTTTGTTGCTCTGACTGTCTGTATGTGTGTTTCTCTGACTGTTTGTTTCTCTGTCTGTCTGTTTGTTTCTCTGACTGTCTGTATGTTTGTTTCTCTGACTGTTTGTTTCTCTGTCAGGCTGTTTGTCTGTCTGTTTGTTTCACTGTCTGGCTGTTTATTTGTTTCTCTGCTTGTCTCTCTGTTTGTTTCTCTGACTTTCTGTTTGTTTGCTTCCCTGGCTGTTTGTTTGTTTCTTTGACTTTCTGTTTGTTTGCTTCCCTGTCTGTCTGTTTGTTTCTCTGACTTTCTGTTTGTTTGCTTCCCTGTCTGTCTGTCTGTCTGTCTGTTTGTTTCTCTGACTTTCTGTTTGTTTGCTTCCCTGTCTGTCTGTCTGTTTGTTTCTCTGACTTTCTGTTTGTTTGCTTCCCTGTCTGTCTGTCTGTCTGTTTGTTTCTCTGACTTTCTGTTTGTTTGCTTCCCTGTCTGTCTGTCTGTTTGTTTCTCTGTCTGTCTCTAACTTTTACTGAGATGGATCTTTAGTGAGGCTCAGGACAAATAGACTTAACTTGTGTTCTACACTTCTGGGAGTGATGATTTACTTGGTTGACAGCAAAGTTGTTTTTTTTTATTCAGTTTTACGTCCCTTTCAAGATTATTTCAGCTCATATGAGACGGGCCAATCGGTAGGTGGGGTGAAAACAGGAGAACCGTGAGAAAAACCACCTGGCACACTCGCAAGCAGAACTTGGCTTGTCTCACATGTGGCCAGTGCGGGGCTCAAACCCACACCAGACACAGCGGTGAGATGATCGAGTGATTAAGAAACAGCGCTCTTAACCGCTCGGCCAAGGGGGGGCCGCCCAGCAAAGTTTTGCATTATATTTAGGACATCTAGGTTTACCCCTGCAAGTTTGGGCATCAATGTTGTTTACAAAAGCAGGAAAGTCATGATTTTAAGAATTGGATGGATTTCTTATCATTGCCCCATTGAATTTGTTGAAGTCATGCAAATCCTTGAATTCAATGCTTAAAAATGGATTCTCATTGATGAAAACAGACAAATGATTTCGGTTCTTTTAGGTCTGTGTTAATGCATTAAAGCATGCCTGTGTTGCTACGCTTGATTATGTATAAAAATTGTTATTACTTATGTTTCAAAAGCATGAAATAAGTTGTTATCTTTATTGAAACTCTAAATACAAAATTGGTTCGATTGAGAGATTTATACCCATTGATTGTACCTTTTATAGAAAATTCATGATGTTCGATAAAATTTTCTGCTTGACGGTTACCTTTATCAGTATTTGGGCTGGATGTCTGACTTTTTAGGACAGGTCTTATGCATGGATCAAGAGTTGGGGAAGAAAACCCTGGGTCCAGACCCCCTCATAATTTATATATTTCTTTTCCTCCTGTTTGTGTAGTTTGCTATGGTAAAAGTTTGTTTTTCATGTAAGCCTCCCAGTTTGAAGCTCACACAATCAGTACAAATTCAGAAGCACACTCATTGAAAATAATCATATGAGCTGCGACGTGAGAAAACCGGTCTTTGGGGTTTCCGACCAGGTCCGACACAAACCGAGCTGTCCAGTCTTGAAAATAGGCTAGAAGTTTGGAATATCAGATTTAAGAAGAAGATGGATTGTACTATCCTGTGGCGAAAACAAAAGCGCTGATAGCTTCGCAGTTACTGCGAGGCTGATCTGCGCCTTTGTTTTGGCATAGGCAAATATCCGGTTTTCTTGTGACGAGGCTCATATTATGTATACCACCAACATTATTATATAGTCTAGTGTTCGGGATGGGACTTTGAAAGATGAAAATAAGGATTTTGGAGCGAATGTAGCCTGTAAGACAAATTGAAGAAAATTTTATTTGAAGAAGAGAAAACATCTTCTGAATGAACCGTGCATTTTATTCGATCACAATATAAATGGTATGAATTTTAAAGGGAGGTAATAGAAATATGTATTGCTTAAAATGGATTTGACTTAAAAATGAGAAATTTGAAAGCTTACGCGTATCATGAGGTGTGTAACCTTATTGTCAATGCAAAGTACATGAAATTAATTATACTGAGCCAAACATATAACGCAACACGGTTATGGCATGTTTTTCGCATTTTAATGCTACGTAAGACGGTCTACCCGACATATGATGGTCAGCAATCGCCAATGAATAAATTGGGTACAAAGGTTTTGGCTTTCTAGGCATGGATCACTGAGCTCGAATCTGATTGGCCAAAACGGGTATATTGGTGGCATGCGCCCCCTGAGAGATTCTGGAAGTCAATTTAAACACAAATGGCTTCTTTATGGATCGCCCAATGAGATTCGATGGGGTAATTGCAATTTGGCTTCCATTTGTACCCAAAATTTCAAATCAAAGTTTACATCATTGAAAATTGAAGGTTTAATACTGAGCATTCCATTGAACACAATAGAAAATGGAATTAGTGAAAAATTCTTACGGCGAATGTTTTTAACGAAACCTTTGTGAAAACGTGTTCATGCCTTCATTTAGCATTGTTAGAAAACACAATAGCATTCAATTGTTGGGTCAGGAACGTCTATAACAAATGTTAAAATGTGAGTAAACTTGATTGGTTGGGAGTAAAAATGAGTCTTCAACTCTACTTAAAATTGAGCAAAATTGATCGTTTGTCAGTAAAATTATTCATTGTCTAAAATGGGACAGGGGTAACCCTGAAAACCGACACTAATTTCTAGGGTACGAATACACGTCACATGTCGCATTCTGGAAAATCACAATGCATTTCATTTTTTGCCAAGACCCTACCTCTGAAAAATGTTTAATTTCTTGAGACGCATAACACAGAATGTTACAAACAAGATCTTATGAGATGTGTCGATCGTCCGGCAATCTAATTCAGTGGAGGAAAAGTTTATTTGATACTATTCTTGTGTATAACAATAAAAATAAACCGATGTTGCTTTATAAGTTTGGCTCAGTATATTTTGAAAATGCAAAAAGTGTATAATTTTAATAGTATTGAATGACCTACATTATATTTTATGTGTTGCATTGTTTTTGTTGGCCAACCATTTTATGGCAAACTTCGTCCAAGCTTGCTAGAGCATGGATGATAAAACACTTGCTTAATTTTTCTGCCCCAGTGATAACCATGACAAGCCTAATATTGTAAACAATGATAACAAATAGGTTGCCCACATTAAGGTATTACATTTCATTGTCACAGGGACAAGTGTTTCACATGACTTATCAAAATGTTCGCCTGATAAGAATGTGACTGTTTAAGCATATCTAAAGCTTACCGTATTTAGTACGTACTTAGAAAATGAGCATTTTTGCATGTGTGCTTTTTGCAAAGCTTTTCTTGTGGCAGATTCATCAAGGGAGATTACTTTATTTAATATATTTCTGTGAGTATAATGCATCTTTGAAGTTTAAGTTATATTAATTACATGTATATACATGTACATGTACTTGATACTAGATCTTTAATGTTACATTTTCTTACGCAAATGTTCATCGAAGCCTGTCTAGTTTGAACGGGGTCTTGTGCATAATCTAATGTAACTTTGATGGCTTGAGTTGGGTTTCAAATGAGAAAGGAAAATTTTGAATCGGAACGAGGTAGATTTGTTGGGCAGTCTGTAGTTTATATGATGGAGTGTTGAATATCACAGGATCATACAGTGTTGCCACATGCATGAAAGCATTGACACGAAAAGCTGATTGTCATTATGAAAACATGCCCATGTAGAGCAAAAATAAGAAAAATCCCAGCGGGCACATGACATCACACTGACGTCATATCAACGGACGTCGATCTGATGTCATTCTGACGTCATGTGCCTGCTGGGATAGGTATACCCATGTAGAGCAAAAATAAGAAAAATAGGTATACCCCTGCATACCCCAGTTTTACTATAAAAAGTAGGGTTTAAGGGGGTATTCATTGCACGGACATGTTTACCTGATGTTTATTTTGGTTTGAATATTCTGCACGTGCACAGGATGATGTGGGCATAGCAAAGCAATGTTTCATCAAGGCAAAACAAAAGGGAAAAAGAAGCTTTAAAACAACTAACGGAAAGCTATACGCTTGGTTTGTCATTATGAGTAATTCATTATTGGGCAGCCTTAGCTGATTTTCCAGTTCGGTGAGATTAATTGAGCCGCATCGTGGGAAAACCAACAATCTGCATATGCGAAAACAAAGACGCAGATCAGCTTCGCGGTAACCGCGAAGCTGATCAGCGCCTTTGTTTTCTCTACACGGACAGTACACTTCCTCTTCTTCTTAAATCCGAAATTTCAAGCTGCTAGCCTGCTTCTGTGCTTGTACAGCTCGGTTTGTGTCGGACCTGTTCGGAAACCACATTGTTGGTTTTCCCACGAGACGGCTCAATTACCAAACAGTGATTGGACGCACTAGCAAAGTAATTAAGTTTAGACACGAAATCGTAGCCTTGACGAATTGCCAATCGGTTCAACTATAGATACTGATTTAAGTTAAAAAGACAGATAACTAAATTTAAAGAAAGAAAATGAGCAAAAGTAATTGTTTAGTAAGTAGCCTAGGTATGTCTTATCATGGGTGAATATTTTGCATTTTTTTTCCAAAAGAGGGTGATCATGCTTAGCTGCGTCATGAGAAAACCAACAATGTGGTTTTTTGAACAGGTCCAACACAAACCGAGCTGTACAAGCACAGAAGATGGCTAGAAGCTGGAAATTTTGAATTTAAAAAAAAGAGAGATTGTAATATTTGTGTATTGAAACAAAGGCGCTGATCAGCTGTGAGTTACGGCATATGCAGATTGTTGGGTTTCTGGTGCGATGCTCAGTATATCCCAACCCTATGAATTACCATGAATTGCTACACAGAATGCTGAATATTTTGTTCTCTTTTCAGGTTGAATTTCAACAAGAGCTCTTTGGTTAAATTCAGACCTTTCTCACCCTCATTCTTTGGTAAGTTCACACATTGTGGGTACCCTTTAGAATCGCCTCACTGAGGCAATGGTTATGAACAACAATGAATTATGATTTTATGGAGAAATAACAAAGTTGTTCCTGTAATATGCTTAAATATACCTATTAGTGCCATTAGTACCTGCCATCTGCAAGTCTTTGCCAGATTTTTGTATATAAAATCAGTCATATCATAAGAAAACCCATTTGGGTATTATATCCAACCCGATCTGACACAAACTAGGCTGTTCGGGCGGCTTGAAGCTTGAAAATTTTGATTTCGGTAGTAGAAAAAATAGGGCATTTGTAGCAAAAAAGTAAAAACCCCGCTCATAAGAGCATTAACCAGGCAACCAGACAGCACTTTTTATTGCTAATAATGCTAAAAGTATATTTTTTCGTGCGACATCTATACAAAGCAGACATAATCATTCCACCATGTAATCCAGACCTGCAGAAACCCAGCTTACTCCACAGGTAATCTAAAAGACTACTAAACATGTGCAGAGTCTGCAAACTTTTTTCAGTCACAATCTACACTGTTTTAAATGGCCTGATTGATACGCCAAAGATTATGAAACAAACAAAAATGCCAAACTAGTGATTTTCAACGCGCCCAAGTTACCTTTTGTAGCTCTTGGCTTATAGGAAAATGTGCTTTATACTCAAACGAAACTGATCTGCACAAATCCTGATGCCAGTTAGAGTCTTCAGGCAACCTTTGTTTAAACAAGAAGTACCATGCTATCTTATCAGTGGACACCGAAAGTGCTGATCAGCCTATGCAAATATTACGACTGGTCAGAGTCTTCATCATCACACATGGGTTCAGACATTTTTCCTCATGGCTGGTCTCAAGTTATTATAGTTGAGTGCATTCTAGTTAGAGAATCTGTCAGATCAGAAACGGTTTCCATGGTTACCAGGATACATTCTCACTGAAGCTTGAAATGTTCTGCCTGTGTACGCTTCACTTAGCCTCAAAATGGATTTTCAGAATCAGAAAATTATAGAACAGCAGAGCTTTCAGGCAAACCTGGTTTATAAAGCAGTGTGATTCTGGTGTAAATCTGGACAATTTTTTGAAGAAAAACTTAGGAATCATCAGATTTTCTCAGAAATTTTTATTGTATATTGATCTGTTTGATGAGTGTTTGATCAGTTACCTGGAAAATCGTCAAGTGGAACAGTTACTAGAAGGTAAATTTCATGGTTGACAGATTTTCTGTTGGCATTTGTTTTGGTTTTGTGTTTTCTCATGTTTTGTTTATTACTCACACTTTCAGACCAGTGTAGACCCTGATTTGTCATCTTTTCTGCACCTGTTGAAGCCGTTAATTCCCATGTTCAATTTTGTTTCTCTTTTAAAGTCCAATTCGCATGTGCAAAAAATACACGCGTGTAAATATACTCCGGTGTGTAAATATACTCTGGTGTGCAAATCAGCCTGTGAGTAAATTTAAATTGCGTTCGCATGGGTTTTATCACCAGGAGTATTTTTGTATGTAAATAAATTATTTCTGGATTAAAACCTGTGCATTTAAGTTTTCAAGGTGAGGCTGCTTCTAGGTGTTCTTGTAGACTTTGGCAGCAGAAGAGAATCATGCAATGGTCAGGCTTAACCTTAGCAGTTACACTGGGTGCTTCCTTCGTCCCGATATAAAAAGGTTTTGTTTGACTTTTACTATAGGTCCCGATAGGATTTGGTTTTGTTTGATTCCGGTATCAGATTTTTTTCTACAATATTTCCTAGAATTTGGTCAAAGATTTGATTTGATTCATATTTATGACGTCATTGAAAGAATTTCAAATCACAATATAGTGCTTTTAATGCAATTTTATAGTAAGATTCCATTTGAGTCGTTAAAAAGTGAAGTAAACTAAGCAATTTATGTTATTATCGACTCTGTTTTGTTGAGATTTACTGTGTTAAAGAAGTAGAACAAAATCTGTTGCCAGGAAGTCAAACAAAACCTATTTATATCAGGACCAAGGAAGCACCCAGTGAGCTATACATGTACAGTTTCCTATTATTATCTTTTCACAAGGAATTACTCTTAAAATAACCCAAGAATCCTCACCAAGAATTATGAAGAAATAGTATGACTGTTTGCACTCCATGTGATCTAAAATGTGTTGAATGGCAATAAACTCTTATTTAGCAACATGTCCGCAGTTTCAGCAACTGTCATATAATCAGTTAAAGAACAAAAATCACTCATTCTAAAATAAGCAGCGCACCCCCTGTCTCGGGGTGTTAAATAAAAATTGGAGTGAAATTGTTCAATTTATCACCAAGGTTGGCTGTATTTTCAAAATTTGGTACTATCTCCATTTAAACCGAATAAAGTATGATACCCAGTTAAGTTTTTTAAGATCTCTGGTAGTAGTGAATAATGCATGACCCCACCAAAAACGGCATGTCACAAACTGAAATGCAAAAATTCAAAAGGCGATAGAATGAACAAATTCTATTTTAACACGAAACAACATTGTTCGATTTACTTAATTTGACATTATCTTTAGGTAAAAGAAATGGTTATTTTATATCTTGTAAACAAACAAAAATATCAAACATCAAAAATCGAAAAAAGCATGTTACAGAGTTTCTGTAATTTACGTGACGCTATAGAAGATTGTCCAAATCTTAATACTGCTTTCTCTTATTGCAGACCAAACTGTGTCAATTAAATAGTTGAATATGTCCTTTATACGGATAACATATGGATTTTTCATTTTGCTTTACTATTTTGGTCAAATATATCTAATCCCCCTGCTTAACCATTGCGTCCCTTTTAAGATGTAATCATACGTGACACCATTTTTCTACAAATCCAACGTGGTATTTGAAACAACGTTATCTGAATAAGAAAGTATGGAGGATGAATACATCTCACAAAAAAATAAAGTTAATATCAAACGACCCTAAGGTGTTTTTTTCGGATGCTAAAGTTGAAAATGTAATAAACGTGACAGTAATTTACGTGACGGTACTTACTTTCAAAATGCCAATATGACATAGTATATAGCTAAGATTGTGCTTTGAATCAGCGTCAATAAATGTTTTAATGTCCATTATGTACTTTTCAGTAGTTAAGCTTACGGAATATGATGTTTTTTCAAGCAGTGTCACGTAAATTACGCATTCGTCACGTAAAGTACAAAGGTAGTTTAAGTCTGTTTATCAGTTATAGTTGAAAACAGTTGAATCTAAAAGGATCCCACCTCCTTCAATCAAAGACATAGCAATACTACATTTGTTAATCGCATTTGTCCATTCCAAAATACTGACCAACAGTAAAATATCAGCCCTGAGATTAATATACATTTTTATCAATATAAAACAGTTTTGTTTTACTAAATAATTACGTGGTTAATTGATCAAAGGATTTACTTCTTGTGCAGACTGGTTCAAATTCCATGCTTCATTTTAAGTAAGCAAAAACTCAAACATATCTAAGTTTAAACTTAAATATTACCGTCACGTAAATTACAGTATTCCGTCACGTATATTACATTGTTAAAGAATGTTGTGCAAAAAGTAAAACAATATTAAAAAATGAAATAGGATCACACAAGATTGTCTGTTTGGAGTAAACGTATCCAGATAAAGTCTTTCAGATAATATTAAATGCCATTGTGTATCTGTATTGCAAAAATAATTTATGTTGCGGTTTGCAAGTAATTTACGTGACGCTGAATAAAACAAGACCTGCCATATAACAAGATGTATTTAGAAAAGTAATTATAAGCTCCGCCACTCTGACTCATGTAGGACAAATGTAATTATCATTACATTTTTTGATATAATTCTGATGTACAGGTCAGATGTTATTATAGTTGCAAGTTAACAACACTGAAAATTCTGAATCAAGAAGCCTGCATCATACACATATAATCTAACATGTTTCGATAATAGCTATGAAAGAACGTTTATTGTTTGATTTGATCTACTTAATATTGCTCTTTATTTGAGAAACTAAAGTCTGCTAGTCAGAGATATACGTTGAGATTGTGTTATGGTTACATTTAGTTCATATGTAGTGCGTCACGTTGATTACCAAATTGGAATATACCCATCAAGTTTCAAAATGATGTAAAAATTGCAAGAATATCGGGAAGGTGGTGAAATTTTACAGGATGAAGCCTGAATGATCCACAATAGTGATGGTATGTCGAAAAAGTGTAGTTCTAAAAGTTTATTTTTCTTCATTTTTTTCTCCAGGATTTACACCTTATTTTAGAATGAGTGAATGCGAAAATTCATTATCTAAAAGCAGAATATTGACTTGAAATAAAAATACTCATGGGTAAATTTTACTTTGCGTTAGCATGGGACATTATAGTAAATTTTCATGTGTGTATTTGTAAAAATAAAATTTGCATCTAGTCAGACCCAGGAGTAAATTAAATACCCATATGTAAATATACTCCGGTGTGTATTTGCGTTCGCATGCGCCATTTGCTTACCCCGAGTAAAATTTGCACACGAGAGTATTTGTTATTAGAATGTGCTGCATCACTTGTCGATCTACCACTTTACGAATGAGATTTACTTGTTTTATGGCTTCTTAAATTGAAGAGTCTGATTTGGATCTACGTTTTTTACTCTAAAATTGCGGAAAGGAGACACAGATCAGTTCTGGGGTTGTTCCAAAGTCAAAATTTTATATTGGATCAAAGTTCATTTTAATAGGGTGCAGATAAGACAATTTTAAGTTGACAGATTTCTCTATCAATATTTTCCTGCAGCAACATAACAAAATAAAACATTGAAAATGAACATGGAAATGAAACTATCCTTTAAAATTCATTAGCTAAATCATTTAAGAAGACAATAGTTTAATACCTTTTCTATGAAATTGATATGAAAGTGACATTATCTTACTTTTCATCAAATTACATCTGCACTGTTTTCCTGGTGACACATAGTTTTGTCTAATCATGCATAGTGTCACGGCAAGATGACCTCTTCGCTAAGTTAGACACCAAGCCTGATTGTGGTAATAACCTGTTTTTCGGTTTAAACTTTTATGATCAGATTGGACACACATTCGGCTCTATAGCCACAGAGGATATATAGCTAGAGATGTGAAGAGCTTGGTCTCAAAAGTTATGATCTCAAAAGTTATAGAACTTTTACAGTAAGATACCGTAAAGCAAAGGCATGATTACGCTGCAGTTGGTCTGTTATCACATATTCGAAAAGAATGTTTTATCTTGACACAGCTCGTCGCTGATAACGGTTTTTGTCACTCAGGCGAGCTCATGTATGGCCGTGACACTTTATGACTTTACATGATTACATCGACTTTGTACAGGTATTTAATGTTATAGTATTACTTTTATTTAAATTATTACTGCATGACATGAAATTGATAGTTTTGTAGGTATTTGTGCATATTATGCTTTGCAGTTGAGATTTTTTTCTTCCTTTTGCGAGATTTGCATCAATGACCCTACTTTTCCTTATTAACTCATATAAGTCTGGCGTCCCTTTTGTGGGACATATACCTAATAGGCAAACAGTATAGCCCCAGATGGGATGCCGCAGAACGCGGCGTCCCATCTGGGGCTATTCTGTTTGCTTGGAGAAATTTCATAAAAAATTTTGAATAAAATTTTAAAGTCACTCCTGAAGCCCCTTAAAATGAATGTGGACTCACCCAAATGATAACAATAGGTGAATCCATTCTTCATTAATGGCTTAAAAGGGATTAAGTAAAGTTAATATGACTGGGGAGTAGGGTAAAAGTCAAATAAAGTCTAGGGCAGTTTGTCTCAATAGTACTGAAATATTATTTAAATTATATGTATTATAATTATCTTAAGGGAGATAACTTAAAATCCAATCTTTGAATTGTAGAAGTGGTTATGTCACTCGCCTTGTAAACCAGGGGTTGCAGGTTCGATACCGGGCTTCTCCAGTCCATCGGATGGGACTATAAACCGAGGTCCCGTCTCCATATGACCTTAGCTGTTGGCGGGACATTAAACCCCAATCAACCAACCAGTCTTTGAATTGAAAAATACAAGGGAAGTAACTAGTGCTATTTTATAAGGCAGGAAATCTGTCATTATTGACATAATTGAGTTATAAGGGAAATTCCTCTTGTGTAAAACCAAACAAAAGCTTATTTCAAAGTCGACTGAGTGTGACCAACCTTGGACAATAATTGGCCGTCAAGTTTGTCACATTGTATTCAGGCAATTTTATGCCCCGGTGAATTTGGTCCTAATCCACTGAATAGTTATTCTTTAAACTTGATTATTAACACGAAAGACACAGAGCTATTAGTATGTAGGATCAGGTTTGTTCTTTTGACTTTTTTCAACTTTCCATTTGAAAAACTTTTAATCTATTTTATAAGGATTTTTTCTTCAAGATTTTGATTGTTTTAATGTTAATTGCTTTTGAAAAGTTAAAATTTTCACAGACCAAAACCAGACTGGTCTTAAGGTCGGCATCTAATTAGTGGCTAGACTGCTTTTGATATCACTGTCAAACCTTTGTGATGCTGCAATCTGAGTATAAAGTTTATTTTATTCATTATGAGTTGAGCCAATCAGTAGGGTGGTAGGAAAATACTTGACACATAAGCAGAACTTGGCTGGTCTCGCATGTGCCCTACATAGGGCTCAGACCCTACACTGGACTCATTGATGAATGGTGAGATAATCGAAAGGATGCGCAATTATGAAATCAACGACCTAAACCACTTGGCCATAGGGGTGGCCAATACTAGAAGTGATTAACTTTTAATTATTATTTAGTTAATGAACAAGTCAATGACAGGTTACTGGGACCATGGAAATGTTATCTTTAATACAACATACATGTACACTAATTGAAAAAAAAATGTTTTTGCATACACACTAACAAAGAAGTATATCAGCTGCATGGTACAGTGTAACTGTGCAGCTGATCAGCATCAATATTTTATCTAGATTGTGTCTCTATAGGCTGTGTATACCTTGTAGACATGAATTGATACAATATTTTGCATAGCAACTGTAGTTCTATTATCTTTCTGTTGCAAAATGATTTACCGATTCTTTCCCACCTGCTAAACAGTTATTCGCATCATTGATTTTTCTCGCTAATTATTTGTCATCCGTTTCTGTGACAAAATCTGTCTTTTGTCAAATGGACGTCTGAGCTTACTTTGAGCAGACGGCAAAATCATTTTTATTGTTTTATTGGAAAAGAAATAATATGAAACCTTAAAGAGATACAGTACTTACATGTCCAACCAAATTTTCATGCTTTTGAAATTATTCAAGTGGCGTCTGCAATTGAGGTCGTCTGCATGACTGAGTGCCTCTGGTGTGAAGTGTGACTTTTGCTGTCCATTATTGATGTTGTTGCCATGGTTACCAGAAACTGTGATAATGCTCTTGTCAGACCACCTGTGTCCACTGCTAAAGCTTATGAAAACCATGTGACATTACCATATGGTACAGCACATAAGCTTATGCGCCAGTCATTTGTAACCACTCCCCCCCTCCTTCCCCATGTGTGTGTGGGGGGGGGGGGGGTGTGGGGGTTGATAGCCAGCTAAAGTGCGAGGCAATTACTTTTTAAGTGTCCCCCTAGTGCAGGGGAAATGACAGGAATTTGACATAAGGATCCTCCCCAAGGAGATTTTCTATTGCCAAGGGCGGGACAAAGAGCAAAGTTTTGACCTCCAGTTTGCCCCCTGGGAGTGGGGCTCAGAAGCTGAAAAGGCATAATCCCCGACCTTCCCTGTTATGTAGGTGGGGGAGCAGTGGTTACAAATGACTGGTGCATTATTAGACATCAGAATGATGTACTACATGAATCTTTACAGCAGCATTTCTAAAACTTAATAACTTCATGCTATGATAATGTATTAATGAGCCTGTGTGTGAGAAAACCAACAATTTGGGTTCAACCAGGTCTGACAAAAATTGAGCTGTTCAGTCACAGAAGATGGTTAGAGGCTGGAAATTTTGGATTTAGAAAATAGAGGAATTGCACTATCCATGTAGCGAAAACAAAGGCGCTGATCAGCTTTGCAGTTACTGTGAAGCTGATCTGCACCTTTGTTTTCGCCTATGCAGATTCTTGGTTTTCCTATGCGGTGGCTCAAATAATGTGAGAAGTATTCATTAATTTAGAAAACAGACACCTCTAAACACCCGACCAAGCACAATCATATTAGATGCCTAATATTAAAATGTTTTCATGCTCAGTTGAGCTGAGCATGAAATTCACATGCTCATTGATAGACAGGATAAGTCAGTGTTAAATGGTATACTAGCTTTGATTCCCAACTACATGTTCATGTGTTTTGATAATTTGTGTATTTTATTATCATGCTCAATTGTTGAGCATGGATCAGTTGTTGAGCATGGATCAATTGTTAAGCATGAAAAAGTTATTCAGTCTCAATACATGACCTGTTGAGGTGCCTAGGTTCATGAATCACCAGGAAAAACATATTATTGCTGCTCCACTGCAAAGATTGCTACAAAACGGCAAGCCAACCGTGCAGACGACCTTAATGATTTTCTATAGAAATAATCCGTCAAAAGATTAGAGTCTGTAATTACAAATACTTTAAGCACAATTACATTTTGTTCCCGGTTGTTCAAGCTGATCGTAAAGTAAATACCATACCCCGTGAAAATTAGCATTTTTGTTTGACGAATGTTCCGGCATTTTCCGCCATGGATTTTGAACAAAACACAATGTCAAGGGTGAAAGTCACGCACAGGCTTGAATTGTTCATGTGCGTCAATTGTAAAAAAGACCGGGGAGGTTAAGTTAAATGGTTGTGTATCGGTTGAGTTGATTTGTAAGGATGTCAGTGCAGGCAACAGGAACAAGAAAAATTATAACATGAAGTGTCATGTTATTATTGGGCGGCTTAAAAGATGTATTATCATATAGAGCACAGTTATGATATTTCATATAGTGCAGGAGACTTTTGAATGTTGTATAATGTGACTGTCTTAAATTTGGTATCTACTGTAATAGCTTAAGACAACTTGAGATGGTAAGTTATTCGGGCATGTTGTATGGGTATGCAAACAGAATTTGGGATATCAGTTCTAGTAACAAATTCTGTTTAATGTACAAATTTTGTTTGGAACTGAATGACAAGCATACGAAAATGCAAGATCACTGAAATGTAATGAGGACTAAATCTTCATGAAAGAGCTGTGTTGTAAGTGTGGATTGATATAGTGTTAGTTTGATTAGGAACAACAGGCTTTTGACCGAGTTATTTTAACTCATTCTAATAAGTGTAATTATTTCATAATTTTGGTAGTTTTAGTGTATAATTTACCTAATAAATAGTATAGGGGAGATAGAAATAAAACTGGAATATAGATATTTACAGTTTTTATTATGTTCAGCAACATGTTTTTTTTTCTATTTTAGCACATATCATTATGAAACCAGAGGACCATTGGTCCTGAGAACGCTCACCTGAAGCCTGATCTTGGAGTATTAAGTCATAATGAAATGACCTTGACCTTGAATACTCACACACCTTTATTGACTTCATAAGTTGTCTGCATCTGCAAAGTTTCAGGTCTCAGGCTGCAATAGTTTCCAAACCCAGTGATTTCTGAGAAAACCATAATTTTAAGTTTGATATTTAAATGACCTTTGGCCAAGGTCAAGACATGACCTTGGCCTTCAGTAATTACTTACCTTCATTGACTCCATTAGTTGTCTGCATCTAGCAACTTTCAGGTCTCAGACTGCAACAGTTTGTTTTTGCCTTTTACCATGTAAAAGCCTATGTTTCCAAAATTGACCTTGCCGTAAAATAGGTCAAGGTCATCATAGAGTCATCATTTCAACAAACTATGATGGGCTGAAGTCCCAAATGCTACATACCAAGTTTCATGAAAATTGGCCTGTCGGTTCTGGAGAAGAAGATTTTTGAGTGTTTTTTACCATATACGGGCGTGGCGGCCATCTTGGTCATGTGACCTGGATTTCGCTAATAAACTTTCGTCTCCACTACCCATGGATGCTCCACATAAAATTTCGCTTTGATTGGCCAAGCAGTTTCAGAGAAGATCTTTGAAAAGTGTGTATGGACAACAGACTGGCCAAGGTCAAGAGATGACCTTGACCTGTATTAATCACATACCTTCATCCACTCCATTAGTTGTTTGCATCTACCACTTTTCAGGCCTCGGGCTGCAATTGTTTTCAAAAAATCCATAGTTTTCACTTCTTCCTATGTAAAAGCCTATGTTTCCAATTTGACCTTGCCGTAAAATAGGTCAAGTTCATCCAAGGGTCATCATTTTATCAAACTATGATGGGCTGAGGTCCCCGATGCTACATACTAAGTTTCGTGGAAATTGGCCCACCGGTTCTGGAGAAGAAGATTTTTGAGTGGTTTTTACCATATATGGGCGTGGCAGCCATCTTGGTCATGTGACCTGGATTTCGCGATCAAACTTTTGTCTCCCCTATCCATGGATGCTCCACATAAAATTTCACTTTGATTGGCCGCGCAGTTTCAGAGAAGAAGATCTTTGAAAAGTGTGTATGGACAACAGACTGGCCAAGGTCAAGAGATGACCTTGACCTATATTAATCACATACCTTCATCTACTCCATTAGTTGTTTGCATCTACCACTTTTCAGGCCTCAGGCTGCAATAGTTTTCAAAAAATCCATAGTTTTCACTTTTCCCTATGTAAAAGCCTATGTTTCCAAATTTGACCTTGCCGTAAAATAGGTCAAAGTCATCCAAGGGTCATCATTTTATCAAACTATGATGGGCTGAGGTCCTCAATGCTACATACCAAGTTTCGTGGAAATCGACCCATGGGTTCTGGAAAAGAAGATTTTTGAGTGTTTTTTACCATATATGTGCATGGCGGCCATCTTGGTCATGTGACCTGGATTTCGCGATCAAACTTTCATCTCCCTTACCCATGGATGCTACACATAAAATTTCATTTTGATTGGCCAAGCAGTTTCAGAGAAGAAGATCTTTGAAAAGTGTGTATGGACAACAGACTGGCCAAGGTCAAGAGATGACCTTGACCTATATTAATCACATACCTTCATCTACTCCATTAGTTGTTTGCATCAGGCCAGCCGCCTCGGGCTGCAATAGACATGTGTGTATGGACAACGGACTGGCCAAGGTCAAGAGATGACCATGACCTATAATAATCACACACCTTCATCTACTCCATTAGTTGTTTGCATCTACCACTTTTCAGGCCTCAGGCTGCAATACTTTCAAAAAATCCATAGTTTTCACTTTTTCCTATGTAAAAGCCTATGTTTCCAAACTTGACCTTGCCGCTTGCCGTAAAATAGGTCAAAGTCATCCAAGGGTCATCATTTTATCAAACTATGATGGGCTGAAGTCCCCGATGCTACATGCCAAGTTTCGTGGAAATCGGCCCACCGGTTCTGGAGAAGAAGATTTTTGAAGGGACTTTACCATATATGGGCGTGGCGGCCATCTTGGTCATGTGACCCGGATCTTGCGATCAAACTTCAGTTCCCCCTACCCATTGATGCTCCACATAAAATTTCACTTTGATTGGTCAAGCGGTTTCAGAGAAGAAGATCTTTGAAATTGTGGACGACGGACGGACGCCGGATCATGGCCATCCTATAAGCTCACCTTGTGAGCCTTCGGCTCAGGTGAGCTAAAAATGCCCATGCAATATATAGATTTTTGGGTTGTGAAAATGTATAATATCATTATATTTTTTTTATACATTTTTCTTATTTTTGGCTCAAAACAAAGATTGAGGGTACAAGTTAGAACCGCCTTGGTGAAGTGGTTGTAAAGAGTAGCTACATTCCATGTTTTTGGAGCAAATACTTATAGCTATACATACTTGTAATTATAATTGACAAATAAAATTCAATAGTGTTATATAGTAATACAATATGCAAGTCATTATTACACTTATAACTTTACAGTGGTGAGATTGAAAACATATGTATACTAAACAAAACTTCTAACCGGCCACCAGGGTTCATTATGACAATTTTTGCAACATAAACAATCCTCAAATAGATATACGTATGTACCAGGCATTACTAGTACTGTACTGGTGAGGAATATTTGAGTCAACCAAAGCTGGGCTGAACAATGACCTTATTTCAAAATAAGGACCTTGGACAGTCTACAGCCGATTATAGAAACCATATATCTAATGTAAACCCGGACATCGTCTTGCCGAAACGAAACACAAGACAATGTTTAGGTTCCATTAGAGATTAAAATTTGATAATTCATCATTTTAATAATTACTCATCTTTTCTCAATATATAATACAATACATAATTCTTTTCACTTTTTTTATACTGAAAATGTATATTGACCTATGTGAAACTTATAGAAACAAATAACATCAATAGCATTGAAACTGATTACTAGTTATTAGTTGATAAAGTCCAACGAAAAAGTATGTATGAAAATAAATACATATATTGAAGGAAATTATTTCAAAGTTCTTTTCTTCGTAAAGAGACGTCTGTCCGTTTTTCAAAACTTTTGTAAACATAATTACCCTATTTATGTTTACATGAGAATTCTGTATGCTGTAAGTCCCCCCACACTTTTTTTTCGATAGTTGGCATTACTTACTAAATACATTTATAACAGACACATTTGTACTTTCAATACTGTTCACAATAAGTTGCATTGGTCAAGCTATAGTCATTCGCTTTGTTGAAAGGCTTAAATTTATCTTTATAAATTTGCTGCAAAGTAAATTTAATGGTAAAGTTTTATAAGTTTGATCTTTATCAATATTGTATTAGCAAATGTTGAAATGAAAGTTTCGACTAGAACCACAAATGCAATCAATACACGTGTATCTTGTCATTGGTCAAATATAAGCCTCTTTACCAGCAAAACCGTGTTTGAGGTATACAGGGTTATACAATTTTTCTTACTGTTGCTCCAAAACATAGATTGTGGGTACTCGTTAGAAACGCCTCGCTGAGGCGGTTCTAACGTGTTCTCACAATCAATAAAAATATCATGATTTTTTTTTTCAGTAAAAAAGTTCATTTTTGCAACCAAAACAATCTCCATACATTGCATGGGCAAATTTTCGTAATGTACACATGAACCTTTGCTTTCTATCTAGAAAGCAAACAGTAGACTGATTCTCTCGATCACAAAGACAGTTTTTTTAATCGCGAACTAATTGAGATCACTTGAGCAATAAAACGAAAAGTCTCGATCTTCAGAATGAAATGAGCCGCGTCATGAGAAAACCGGATTTCTGCGTATGCGAAAACAAAGACGCAGATCAGCTTTGCAGTAACTGCAAATCTGATCAGCGCCTTTGTTTTCACTTAACGTATAGAACAATTCCTCCTCTACATATACCTAAAATTTCAAGCCTCTAGCCTGCTTCTGTGACTGTGCAGGTTTTCTCGCCTCGCGGCTCAGATTAATGGGTGTAGATGACAACCATAATGCCTAGATCAGAGTATGGTAAGCCATCACGCAAACACCGTTTTTACGTATCCTTCAACTGGTTACCGGCACATAGGACATCTGGATAGAGCAGGGGCACACTGAGGGCACGCCACCATATGACCACAGCTCACGAATATCACTGCTGCTTGGTCCTCCAAACAGATTTTACAGGCGAAATTGTCTTTTATACGTTGGTTTTCTGCTAGTAAATCGTCTAAGTTTTCTGTGAAATAAACAATTTTCATACATTATTTAATCAGTTTTGAACAAGATTTACTTTGAAGTATTTTAAATGAACTTTTATTTATTCCTCTGACAGTCTGATGAACTAAAGAATTGTGTCATACAAAGATACCACCCAGCGCCTGAAACCTAAAATATTAATTGCGCTTAGATCTATTTGATTATGCTATAACTTTACAAAAGAACAAACACATACGTATGGTATTGCATTTTAAACAGGTATTGTAAGAATGATCAAGAATGAATAAAATATCCAGAGGATCAGAACACGTAATATGTGAACCGTAACCTTGGTCAAGAAGGCTTGTAAAAGGAGCTTCCAAAGAAAACCAAAATATTATTTTGCTTTCACTTACCATTATTTTCCGTACTACAACTACTGTATACAGTCACTTCTACACACAGAATTAGTTTGAACACAGTCAGCGACATTGTTAGACACAGCACTACTGGAAATATCACAGTCCTCTAGTTCCTCACATAGTTCAGCAATCTCAACCCCCTTGAAATAGGAATGCCCTGAAATGAATTGTTGAAAAACATAAGACTTAATTAAGGTACTTTTCTAAACTTCAACTTTCAAAGACCAAAATGATTTGTGTGAAAAAGCTTCACTGAAGCTTGTGTCAAGTCTAATCTTTTATTATTAAAAACCAAGTTGGGATTTTTTTTTATTAAATTGTATCTATTTCTGTGCCTATTATTCTTACTTTGTAAAGACAAAAATGGACTTAATTTCAAGCGCTTTTACTGGTTTACTCAATTTTGAATGTCATCACGAAAACATATCCGTGTAATGTATACCCCCTTGAACCCCACATTTATATAGTAAAACTGGGGTATGCTGGGGTATACCTATTTTTCTTATTTTTGCTCCAAAACATAGATTGTGGGTACTCGTTAGAACCCACAATCTATGTTTTGAGCAAAAATAAGAAAATATAAAAAAAAAATTCCTCTGAAAATGATCGATTTTTGACCTGAAAAAATTACTGTATATCATATGGGCATGTTTTCGTAATGTTTGATGACATTCCTGGCTGAGATCGAGTATTCCAAAGTTAGTCTACTTACGTTTGTCTTCCATATATTTCTTGATAGCTCGTTGTACCAGACTTCTCTTGTATCCCATCTCAATACAACTGAGAGCAGCTGGGGTTTCCATCACATCCTCGACTGCTTCTGACTGAAAAATAGAGAATTCAAAAGTTATATACACATTTTAAACACTAAAGCGCAATTAAAACGCACTATGATCCTTTTAGCCATGGCTGCTGCAATGAAACGGTCAATACGAGAATCAAACTTAGTCATGTTTGACATATGTCAAATCAGGGCACAGCTGACCTAAACATTACATTATAACATGAAGGTATAATCAGTCATTATAGCCCCATGATTATAACAAAACTCTTAACAACAGATGATAAAAAAAAAAAAAAAAAATCATTTCTGAAATTTGGAACTGGCGTTATTTAGTGAGTACATGTATCAGGGTTCGAAGTGCCCATCTCTCCCCGGGTTTACCCATGGGTTTTACCCGGGTAAACCCGGGTTGGGCTTTAAGCCTTATTTTGAAAAAGTGGGTACTTAGTGGGTCCTCACTATTTTTGATGTTCACATTTGTGTATTTTACAGTAATTTGACAGACAATTTTTTTTTTTTCTTTAAAAACATACACTTAAGTAAAATTTACTACTAATGTGTACTTTATATAATTTAATTATATTACATCCACTAAAATTCCATGACACCATCAATTTTGAATATTAGTAGGAGCTAATGATAGTTTTAGAACTGTACTTCAGTGAAAGCTAGCAATGAAAGTATGTCATCAATCAGGTCTCTCACATTTAATAGACAATTGCTTTAATCCTTTGTTTGTGTTTTCACCTAATTATTGCTCTAGGAAGTGTTGATAACACTTTTATAAACAATATCCCATATGACACCTATTTAGGCACTGCTAAAATGAGGTGTTAACTAATTGTTTGGTATGTTTGTTCTAAATTTATGTCACTTAGTTGACTGCCTTGTATGTATAGCTGTAATGACATCTGGCATGGTAGTTAAATGATGAATTGTTGGTAAAATGTGACTTAGCTAGATTTATCTGATTATATTTATGGCAGTAGAAATATCTTTCACCATTCTCTTATCATAAGTCTGTCACAGACCAAGTCTTTCTTCTGTGCATGTCGATCAGCCATTTAGTAACAACAACAAAAAAACTCAATGAGAAGTTAAAACCTCTGTATCTTTTCAATTCTGTCTAATCGTCAAACACCCCTAATGCAATCTTACCAGCTTGGTTAGATAGCTGATTGTTCTTTTGGGATTGCTTCACACAAACTAAATAGGTTATCCAAATGAGATAAATTCAAATGTCTTGTTACTTGTACATTCATTTCTAAAATGCCTTAATACCTTGCTCAATACTCGAGTATCATCATTAAATATAAAGATCATAAAATTTCTAATACTGGTCACTACCCGCTACCCAGTGGGTATACGGGTTTACCCGCAGAAACCCACTGGGTTGGGTTTTATGGTTTAATACCCGGGTTTTTCGAACCCTGACATGTATATGGTTGTATTCAAGTAAATAGAAAAACTTATATACCTCCTCAGCAACCTTTGGACAGTCCTGCTCAATACCACTCCCTTTCACCTTGTCTATAAATGGTTGCCCCTTCACCAGGATGATATGTGGACAGTGTGGGTACCATTTAGCATGCTCAAACCATGGGTCATCCCCTGGTTCCCAGTTCCGTAACCCTCCATCTCACGGCATCTCCTATACCTGAAAATGATATGTCATGTAATTTTATATAATTTATTTATTTATTAAATCTATCATTATGGCACATTAACGTTAAATTAATATAGGATAACATTTTATGTGACTTTAAAAAGGACATTTAGGAAAACAGAAAAACTATTTTCTCACCTTGATCACCAATTTTCCAGTCTGAATGCGGAATAATGTTTCTATTTTTATCCACAGGCGCACTATTTTTAGTGTACAAAATTCCGCTTCTGATTCTAAATCAAGTGATGATAAATATTAAACTGGACCCAGTTGTTCAAAGCATCGTTAGCTTAACGATATCGTTAAGACATAAATTTGTTAAGCAAATATCAGCAAAAGTAACAAATACACTGTTATTTTTTGTTGAAAAAAAGTGAGAATCCAGTGCAAAGGATTCTCACATTTTTTCAACAAAAAATGACAGTGTATTTGTAATATTAATGTTTGAAATTTTAACGAAACGTTAACTAACGACGTCGTTAGTTTTGAACAACTCGGCCCTGGATTTAGATACAGAATGACATCATCATTGGTATTTCTGACATGGAGGTTTATGTGTTGTTTTCGTTCGTAGTGTGCGCTTATTAGAACGATATTTTGTTACCTAAACTTTAAGTTATTTTGAAAAATTATGCGCACTGTGCGCTAATTAGAACGAATACGGTAATTGTTGGGCATAATTATTTTACTTGTAAACCGATTTTTTAAAATTTTTGCAGCACTTTTTACGACTTTTGGGTTGCAAAAAGATGACATAGTCATATTTTTCAGTGTTTCACAAAAGTAAGATTTTGAAAAATGCAGTTTCTGAAAGATGGTGTTCAGACAGTAACTGTATCCAAAACCCAAAATTCGGCAGCTTGCAGTTGCACAGCTAAAGCTACATCTCGATACCTTTTCCAACTTCTCTAACGCATTCTTGACGCGGTGGTATCCTGCTGAGTCACTAAGCTGGGTATTGACAGTGCTGGTTTTCACAGTCAAGTTTGGCGGGTAATGGACACAGACAATTTTCCATTAGGAGACCTCCTTAAATTCCAACGACATTAACTTTTGTCCGCTTCCAAGAATCCTATGACCTTTAGAAACACTTCTGGGTAAAATTTTGGTGGCGTCCATTTCAAAATTTTAAAAGAATTCAAGATTGACTAAACCGCAGCCCTCCATGGCGCGCTTGTAAGGCCTAAAAAAAAAAATGTTATGTTTCCGATTTCATAATAAATTTAGCATAGGGTCGGTAGGTAGGCTTTTTTTTTTTTTTTTTTTTTTTTTTTTTTTTTCCTTGGAAAATCGCGATCGGTAGTTTTTTTTTTGTTTTTTTTTTGACCGGACTTTCTTCTTACCGCACATTTGACTCCAAATCGGAAACCTTTACAACGAGGATGGCCGTCTTCGTATAACAGGGATAACGTGACATTGTGCCGCAAGGCTTTTATTACATTTGAAGCAGGTATGTGGCTACATTTGTCGAAATAAATGGCGACTAATGTGCTTGGTCGTGTCAACACACTACACAGTAGCCATGTTGTTGATCGTAATTGTTAAAGACCGAAAATATCCGAAAATCTGCGCGGACAAATTCTCGTAACGAAATGGTTTTGACTTTTGATAAAAACCGGAATCGTTGAACAGGGTCGGTCGCCGACTTTTTTTTTTTTTTTTTTTTCTGAGCGCTAAAAAAGTTGCAGTCGGCGCAGATTTTGACCAGTCGGTCGGGAAATCGGAAACATAACATTTTTTTTTAAGCCTAAAGAAGATGAACGAAGCGCAAAATTATATAGTAGCGTAAAGGGACTAGCGATCGATCGAAAATAGCCATGTTTGATAAATTTGCGGATCATACATGCAGTGGAGAATGCATGTGTACATACCATATGCAAGCTTGAACCTTCGCCATGTTTTCCAATATGTCAATTTATGACGTCATCACGTCACATTCTCAGTGACGTCATTTTAACACACCCACCATCATACAGCGTGAATCAGGGTCAGGTGGACCAGTGAGAATCAGGGTCAGGTGCACCAGTGATCGATCACCTTCTTTTTCTCTCCGAAACCGCGGCTAACTTTGAAGGTATGTACATTTTTAGAAAGAATGATTATTGTTTACCTCTAGCCCTGAAACACAGTTTGGAAATTTTCAGTGAGTTAAAAGAAATAAAGCAGCGAAATGAGGTGGTCAAAAAGCATAAACGCCCATAGAAACAATGGAAAACTGTTGAAAAAATAGCTCGAAAATCACAGAAATTGTCCATTAATCGCAGCGTTGTCCTATACAATTTGGAATGTGGATCAGATTTGCTTAGTATGCAGTAAAGTTAATACAAATTAGCCAGCCGGAACGAATGCAAGTTGTTTTATCTTGAAGAATTCATTGAACAATCGCAGCTTTTAGTTTTAAGCAGTACAACTAAGACCCCCTCTTCGTAAAGTGCAAGAAAATCCAAGATAGAAAAGCTTTCCAAAATAAATTTAAATCAGTGTTTGTAAGGTAATATAATGCGCTTTAAGTTAAGACTAGCATAAGATTTACTTCAGGTATCCTTTGAGAATTAATAGCCTAAAATCACTACTGTCCGCACAGCATCTTCCAGAAACTGCATTTTTCAAAATCTCACTTTTCTGAAAGGCCTCAATTTATAAGAATATTATCACGTCACCATTTTGCATCCCAAAAGTCTTAAAAAGTGCCACAAAAATTTTGAAAATCGGTTAACAAATTAACATTTTATGCCAGAAAATAGTTTTGAATAGGGCTTTTTCTATTGTACAAGAACTCCGCGGAGGTCGATATCGCACCTGCATCGGGCAAAGTCAACAGACCGTGAAATATAGTTCAAGGGCATCGGGTCAAGGTGCATGCTTGAAGGGCATGTCAAGGTCAATCACTATGCAAGGTTTCAGATTTGCAGCTATCTCTGATGTCGAGAAAACTAAACTTCAACATAAAAATTTTCAAAGTCAGTGGACCGTGAAATATAGGTCAAGGGCACCGGATTAAGGTGAGTGCTTGAAGGGTATGTCAAGGACAACTACTATGCAAGGTTTCAGACTTGCAGCTATCTCTGATGTCGAGAAAACCAAACTTCGACGTAAAAATTTTCAAAGTCAGTGGACCGTAAAATACAGGTCAAGGGCACCGGGTTAAGGTGCGTGCTTGAAGGGTATGTCAAGGACAATTACTATGCAAGGTTTCAGACTCGCAGCTATCTCTGATGTCGAGAAAACCAAACTTCGACGTAAAATTTTCAAAGTCAGTGGACCGTGAAATATAGGTCAAGGGCACCGGATAAAGGTGCGTGCTTGAAGGGTATGTCAAGGACAATTACTATGCAAGGTTTCAGACTTGCAGCTATCTCTGATGTCGAGAAAACCAAACTTCGACGTAAATGTTGACAAAACTTCGACGTAAAAATTTTCAAAGTCAGTGGACCGTGAAATATAGGTCAAAGCCACCGGGTCAAGGTGCGTGCTTGAAGGGTATGTCAGGGACAATTACTATGCAAGGTTTCAGACTCCCAGCTATCTCTGATGTCGAGAAAACCAAACTTCGACGTAAATGTTGACGGACGGACGAACGAACGGACGGACAGAAATTTGGACTCCTATATCGCACCCTGCTATAAGCAGGTGCGATAAAAATGTCAGCAAGGGAAGTAACTATTTTCCCGGAAAAAAATCTCAATTGGTTATTTTTCAAATAAATATGCACCAACCCAAAACAAAATTCCATTGTATGGATAGCTGAGTGCCAAACTCTTAAAATTATTCCACAGATTTGCTCGATTTTAATTTTTAAGGCATTTGGATTACCTCCCTTGCACATGCAAAAGGCCTATTCAAAATAATTTTTGGGCATAATTGTTTTATTCGTGAACCGATTTACATTTTTTTTTGCGGCATTTTTTAGGACTTTTTGGTTGCAAAATACTGACTTGGTCATATTTTTCTTGTGGTGTCTCAGAAAAGTGAGATTTTGAAAAATGCAGTTTCTGAAAGATGGTGTGCAGACAGTAGTTGATCGATCACTGGTCCCTGATCGATCACTGGTCGCCTTACGCTGTGCCGCCCAATTCATGATTATTAAAATATGTACAAACCCTAATGCGGTATAACGACAAAAACATCAACAATACTCACCAAAATATTAGCAAAATTAATTATTAATACATAAATTAACAGGAAATCCAGGCGTCTGTTGTTGTTGTTGTTGACTCAGAATCAAAATGGCTAATGAGGTCAAAAAAAGTAGGCCTAAGCGTGGGTTAGATAATTACGTCATAATAAACAAGGTTAACCAAATTGTAATTGGAATAAAATAAACAATTTACTCGTAAAAACAATTGTACGACTTAGATCATTCTTGATATGTCTATACAAAATAAGAACTTTCTTCTCAAATATAAATTAAATATGGAACTATATAGCCGCATCACTATCTGTTTATGTAATACAAATTCATACCCAAACAATAACAAACAGACTGGTTACCGCAGTGCATTCTATTTTTAGGCACACAAGCCGGAAACCAAAGAAAGGGGCATACAATGGGGAAAGAGGCGCTTAATGAGGATAAGCCTATGTAGCCTCCGAATGTAAAACCAATAAATAAAGCGTAGTCCCTTTGGGGAACCTCATTTAAATACATCATCTGGTATAGGTAAATTTTTTTGACCCTGCCGCATGAACTCAAGTGATGGAAGTCTTATAAACAATAACACCTATTTTTGTTTTACACATTTTTCAAGTGAAATGTGAAGCACGTGGTCGTATATTGTTCACCGTGACAAAATCGCATTATTGAGAACATAGGTAGGCCTATATCAGTCCCATCAACATATCGGCACGGTCGAAGTAATTTAATTTTACCTATACATCGAAGCAAACCCAGCACTATCTAGGTCAAAATAACAATGAAAAACTTTACATCTACTAGAATAACATTCTTGACAAAACAAACAAACTTGACGTCATTTACAAACTTACGCTTTCAAGTCACTCGCTATTCCGAATTCTAAATCTTTTCTAGGTCAACTCACTTGGTTTCTCGATTGCACATAATCACAACATATCGTAGCGCGCATGCGCACCGGAAGCTGAATGTGAAAACAATTAGGGCTATAAGAAATAACATACGAGATGTAATTGTTTTTATTACGCAATAACAATGACGTAATTTTTTCTTGACAAAGCATACTGTACGCAATTCCGCCCAGAAAATACTGTCGTTCTTTTATCCTTTAGTACAATACCTACGTTTAATGCCTGTGGCTGTGTTTGCACTGACGTCTTTGATGAGCTTCTTTGCCATTCTAGTCAGGCAGGCAAGCCATGGTCTGTCATGGCATGGTAGATTGACATATGAGCCGCGACGCGAGAAAATGGGTCTTTGGGGTTTCCGACCTGGTCCAACACAAATCAGCCTGTACAAGCACAAGAAATTTCGGATTTAGGAAGAAGAGAAATTGTACATGTACTATCTGAATAGCGAAAACAAAGGCGCTGATCAGCTTCTCAATAACTGCAAAGCTGATCTGCACCGGTTTTCTCATGACGCGGCTCATATAAACTTGCAACCCATATAGTAACTTGAGCATTAGAAAACCTACCAACAAGTTCTAAGAAGTTTAAAGGAATCCGACCGACTACCAGTATGTCACATAATCTTATTCTTTAAAGGGAGATAATCAAGACTATCTCTTACTACTCTAACTTTCCTTTAGACTTGTGAAACATATTTAGGACATTTAGCATAATGTCAGGGTTCAAGCTAGCCCAAAAACTTCTCTTAAAGTTTCTTCTCTCTAAAAGGAGAAGTTTTGACTTGATTTTCATGTTTGCCTATATATTCTATACATTTTTTGACTTCTCTCTCAATTGAAAATTGGGAGAAGTTTGTTAAGTCCAATTCGCATGCGCAAAAATACACGCGTGTAAATATACTCCGGTGTGTATTTATACTCCGGTGTGCAAATCAACCTGAGAGTAAATTTAAATTGCGTTCGCATGGGTTTTATTGCCAGGAGTATTTTTGTTGGTAAATTTATCATTTCTGGATTAAAACCTGTTCATTTAAGTTTTCTGTATTAGCAAAACAAGAAGAGGCTGCTTCAAGGTGTTCATGTAGACTTTGGCAGCAGAGGGGAATCATGTAATGGTCAGGCATAACCTTAGCAGTTATACAGTTCCCTTTTTTCATCCTTTTACAAGGAATTACTGTTAAAATGCCCCAAGAATCCTAACCAAGAATGATGAAGAAATAGTGTGGCTGTTTGCACTCCATATGATCTAAAATGTTATGAATGGCAATAAACTCTTATTTAGCAACAATGTCCACAGTTTCAGCAACTGTCATATAATCAGGTAGGTACAAAAAATGTGAAAATTCGTTTTCTAAAAGCAGAATATTGACTTGAAATAAAAATACTCATGGGTAAATTTTACTTTGCGTTCGCATGGGGCATAATAGTAAATTCACACGTGTGTATTTGTAAAACTAAAGTCCAATTCGCATGCGCCAAAAATACACACATGTAAATATACTCCGGTGTGCAAATTTTACTCGGGGTAAGTAAATGGCGCATGCGAACGCAAATACACACCGGAGTATATTTACATATGGGTAAATTTACTCCTGGGTCTGACCAGATGCAAATTTTATTTTTCGCATGCACCATTTACTTACCCCGAGTAAAATTTGCACACGGGAGTATATTTACACGTGTGTATTTTTGGCGCATGCGAATTGGACTTTAGGGAGACTACTTCTCTAGTCAGAAATTTGCTGGAATTAGTATTTCGATATTTAATGAGGTCTTTCATCTTTGATTAACTTATATTTCAAAATAATTCAGACTGATACTGAGCAACAAAATCGGTGAAATGATCAAGGTACTCTCAGATTGCGCAAACCTGTAGCTAGGGCATGACTGTATATTTCCAAAACAGGTTGTGTAGTGAAACACAAATTATGGTAGTTTATAATGATTCATTCAAATTTTGTCAACAGAGCGAATCAGATATTCATTTTGTCCGTACCTAAACCTGATTTAAACCAATGAGTTTGATTGCAAGATGTAATTTATGAACAGTATAAAATATAAGTTTCCATAAAAATTATATACCGTTTTATTGATATGCAAGATTTCAAAAAGATTATATGATGATTAATTGAATTGGATTGGGTCTTTTCTATATAACTTGTATTGAAATGAAGGTTAAAAATGCCCAGGCAGGTCCTGAGGTTATAAAACTTTATTCATGCTCAGCTCAGCTCAGCTGAGACTAAAATTTATCCTGCTCATAAATGTTAAAATGCCAACAATGGTTGGCATTTTAACATTTATAATCAGAATAAATTACAAAGGACAATGTTTGGCATTTTAACATTTATGTGCAGGATAAATTACAGGGTTTGGTGTTCTAAACCTTTTGGGCTATTTTGGTATTTATGGGCAGTTCAAATTTTATGCTCAACTGAGTTGAGCATGAAAAAAAGTTTTATAACCTCGTGACCTGTAGCTTGTCCAGCAACTATTAAAGCAGAATTGAGAACTGGCACATATTTTGTCGTGAAAATATTTCTTTGTATCTTTGTACATTCCTCTTTTAATGATCTAAGATGAGCATTTGTCAGTAAGTCATCTTGGAGGTTTGCCTATTTCTGAGCATCACAGTATGGCCTTATCTGTTGACCATAGGTGTAAAAAGGTGGAGGCAGAGTTGGAAATAATGTAGATTGAATGAAGACAACTGTCAGTTCTTTAAGGGTTGTCGGGTAGATCTGGGTCGGTGATGCAGAATGATCTGGGGCCTGTCGTTCAAAACTTTGTTAGCTTAACGTCATCGTTAAGACTTAAGACCTCTAGCAAATGCACTATTATTTTATTAATAAAATGTAATATTCATGTTTGAAATTTTAATGTTTGGTTGACAAAAAATGCCGTTAATTTTGAACAACTGGGCCCAGAACTATAGCTAGAAAATAACAATAATTATGTTTCTGAGATTCTGAGCTAGCTATGCTCTAGATGTTTGATTTGCTTACGGCATCAACAACAACAACAACAACAAAAAAACAGTATCTAAAAGGGTCGTGTCGGAATGGTCAGTTACTCTGTACCACAATTTTCCTGGGTAGGCAGTTGACCTAAGTGCTTAACCAATGCTCAGTGCATATTCTGACAACAATATCTGACATTCTGACATGGACTGATTACATTACGAATATTTGCCCATGCAATATACATTGAAATTACATTACGAATATTTGCCCATGCAATATATAGAGATTTTTTTTTTTTTCAGAAGAAAAACCATGGAAATTTCATTGGAAAAATTTTGATTGTTTTAATATTTTTGCTCAAAACATACATTGTGGGTGCATGTTAGAACCACCTCACCGAGTACCCACAATGTATGTTTTGGATCAAAAATAAGAAAATTAGGAAAACCCCTGCAAACCCCAGTTTTACAATAAAAAAGAGGGGTTATGTATTACATGTATATAGAGGATCTTACAAGAGTGGTCATTTCATATGAAATTTATTAAACAAGCCTTTGGCAAGTGATCATGAGTGTAAGATTCGTTTTATCATATGACTTCTAAAATTGGATTTTATGGCATTCAAAGTGGATATATTTTCAATGAAAATAACAATGTTGTTACGGACGTCGTCAATGACGTTACATGCTCCCACAGTGTTAATACACGTGACGGTGTGGTCATAACACTATTTATCCACTGGAAAACAGTGACGTCATATGATAAATGGGTATGTTATCGTGATGCATGTGTGGGATTTGAGTATCTTTCTGTTCATCGAGTGTAACAGTATTAAAGTAACAGATCAGAGCATTTTTCCATGCATGAATGCCTTTTAAACTTAAAATGTAAATTTTAGGTACTATTACATAAGAGCCTCGACGCGAGAAAACCGGTCTTCGGGGTTTCCGACCAGGTCCGAAACAAACCGGCCTGTACAAGCTCAGAAAAGAGCTAGAAGCTTGAAATTTCGGATTTAAGTAGAAGAGGAATTGTACTATCCGAGTAGCGAAAACAAAGGCGCTGATCAGCTTCGCGGTTACCGCGAAGCTGATCTGCGCCTTTGTTTTCGCCTAGGCAAAAATCCGGTTTTCTCACGATGCGGCTCATTTTCATTTCATTACAAATAAAATTGTAATGAAAATTCATTCTCATTCTTTTGAAGCTCGTTAAAAAAATCAGAATTGAATTTTTAATAGTTTCATGCATTTTGGTTTTAAAAGCATGTATAATATATGCAAAGAATATCAAGATATATGCCTTATAAAAATATTTTTTTTAATAGTCTTTCATGGCAGAGAGAATTTAGATAAAACAGAAGTTTTATTCAAATTCTTCAGCCATGAAATTAAGAAGTAACATAACAAGTTTCAGTTTTGCACTTGTTGGTTCCAATGTTATTTCAAATTTGGTAGTGTTTCACATGTAAATGATTTAACTTGACATTACGAAAACTTGCCCATGCAATATATAGAGAATTTTTTCCAAAGCAAAAATTGAAAATTTCATTGGAAAAAAAAATGATATTTTTAATTATTCTGCTCAAATAATTGATTGTGGGTACACGTTAGAACCACCTCAAAGAGGCCCCACAATCTATGTTTTGGAGCAAAAACAAGAAAAATAGGTATACCCCTGCAAACCCCAGTTTTTCTATATAAAAGTGGGGTTTAATGGGGGTTTACATTTCACGGATATGTTTTCCTGATGAGATCTTTGCATATGCTAAAAAAAGATGGGGTCTTACGAATTCATTGGGCTGGAGAATTCTGTTAATGAACCTGTGACGACATAGATTTATTATTTTAGTTGGTTCATTATGCTTCTTAGAAGCATAATGAATCAACTAAAATAATAAATTTGTGGAGGCCTCTACATATACAGTTTGTATTAAGAAATGAATACAAACCAACAAATGTGCATATTGAGTTCCTAAGGGCTCTAGTATACCGAATATATAAACCCATATTTGACGAATGGATTTCCCATCATTATCATTAGGGTGTGTCCACTTTCATTTTTAGGGGTGTCAGGACTGATTTTTAAATTTTATTCAATTTTTGGATGTAAATTCTCTAAGCAAACAGAATAGCCCCAGATGGGACGCCGCGTTCTGCGGCGTCCCATCTGGGGCTATTCTGTTTGCCTATGTCCCATAAAAGGGAGGCCAGGCTTATATGAGTTAAAGAAAGAAAAATGCAGTTTGTAATTTGAAATTTTGCCTTGTTCATGTAGACTGCATTTGTAATGGTTCAAATACCCTGTTATGTACAGGTCTTGTTCTTTTATTTCATGTAATAAAAGAGGCTTCGCGGCTGGGTTAACCAACGGTGTCTAATTTCATAAAACTGTACAAGAATAAGTACTGATTGTGGGCTTGTGTCGGTCACGCTCGACAAACACACAAAACTTCCCCAATGTTAGGCATTATAGACTTTGCCACATAGGGAGAAGCATTGTTTTAGTTTAAAGTTTTAATCTAAAAGATATTAATTTGATATCATTTTATGTATTTTTGAATGTGATCCCATGTATTAACTCCTATATTACTGATAATTCAAGAACTATGATTGACACCGATTGGCAATAGTAGGACGGATAAGAGAAATAATTGGACACTGTTAGATTCTTAGAAGACGACTAGAGGATTGTGGGTAAATTATACTTTTTCTTTTTTAAGGAATTTTTAATATTTTCAAATTGTTTGAACTGGATGGACATCGATAGTTCTGTTTTCAGAGTTAGGCTTTATAATAATGTTCTATTCCCAGGGTTCTATTATCCCAGGAAGAAAGAATGTTGTTCAGAATGTATGGAACAGGCTACTTTAATTCAAGATTAAATTAAAACGTGTGGCAGAGGGTTTTAAAGTAATTAAAATTATTAGGATGCAGGAAAGTCTGAAACCCCAGAAGGGGAAAACAATTAAAACTATGACATAAATGTAGTTGTTTTTTTTTTGTTTTTAGTTTATTGAAGAAAATGATTTTAAAGACCAAAAATACTATTTGAGTAGAATATTTTGGCCATAATTTATAATGTTATAAACTAAATATTGCAACAGTAGGTTCCTGAAACCACCATGGACATACATGAAATGTTAATGACCACATGTTATGAGCAAACTGTATCTGGCACATGCAAAGAACAAAATTAATGAACTATTTGTCTTCACAGTCATGTTCCTTGCTGCTCAGAGACAGTATAATGATATGTGCTGTTCGATTTTAAAACTTTTTCCACCAGGAAAACATGTCCATGCAATGAATACCCCCTTAAACCCCACTTTTATATAGTAAAACTGGGGTTTGCAGGGTTAAACCTATTTTTCCTATTATTGGTCCAAAACATAGATTGTGGGTACTCGTTAGAACCGCCTCATCCACAACCTAATATTAAAAATATCATTTTTTTTTCTGGTGAAATTTTCATGTTTTTTCAGCTGAAAAAAATTATTGTATATTGCATGGAAAAGTTTTCATAATGTCTAATAATCTGTAAAGAGTGGACTGGGTCCGTTAAAATGTATCCGACTGAAAACAGATTTTCTGACAATACTTTTGTAAACTTTATTGTAGTGACAGCTTGTAAGCTACGGGCAAGTGAACACTCGCTACATTTTATTGAAGGTCATAAACATTTACCAGCCCGTGACTGATACAAACGTGACAGTATGAGCCGAGACGTCGGAAAACCGTCGTCGGGGGGTTCTCGACCAGGTCCGACACAAAGCGGTCTGTACATCAAAGAAGGCTAGAAGTTTGAAATTTTGGATTTAAGAAGAAGAGAGATTGTACTTTTTGTACAGCAAATACAAAGATGCTGATCACCTGTGCAGTTACTGCTCATCTGATCTCCATCTCTGTTTTCGCAGATGGGAAAATATTGTTGTTTGTGACGTGACAATATATAAACTGATAGGTCACACTTGAAAATACCAACATACTTTTATGGCTCAGGGACTTTGTTTTATTTACTTTATGATTATGACAAACAGGCCGTCTTCCTTGTTTTTAGGTTAGAAAAAAGGGAAACAACCATATGAAGACATCAGTGCAGTGTTTTTTTCCATTCAGTATACTAGAATTAAATAAGCCGCGAGGTGAGAAAACCAGTCTTCGGGATTTCTGACGAGGTCTGACACAAACCAACCTGTACACTGAGTCTCTGGAAAAGGCTTGCTTGAAATTTCGGATATAAGAAAAAGGATTGTACATGTACTATCCGTGTAGTGAAAACAAAGGCGCTGATCAGCTATACAGTTACTGCACAGCTGATCTGCACCTTTGTTTTCACTTAGGCCGAACTCCGGTTTTCTCATGACGAGGCTCAAACTGTTTTAACGAAAAGGGAAGTAATTAAAGACTTAAGAATTCAAGTTTTTCAGCTTGATAAAACTTTGGACTTTTTTATTATATACAATAGCCATGATAATAATGCATAATCATTTGTAACCACTGCCCCTCCACCTACGGGGAAGGGTGGGATAGCCAGGCTAAAGAGCTTGGCAATTACTTTTCGAGTGTCCTGGCAGTGCAGGGGAAATGACAGGGTTTTGACATTAGGATCCTTACCCCAGGGAGATTTTCTATTGCTAAAGGTGGGACAAAGAGCAAAGTTTTGACCTCCAGTTTGCGCCCTGGGGATGGGGCTTATAGCAGGGCACTGAAAGCTGAAAAGTCATAATCCCCGCCCTTCCCTGTAGGTGGGGGAGCAGTGGTTACAAATGACTGGTGCATAATTACACAGTGCCGGATGATGAAAAACATGTCTTGTTCACTAACATCAGAGACTCAGAGCCCTTCTGCCTGGCATTCTATATTTGAGCCGCCTCGTGGGAAAACCAACAATGTGGTTTCAAAACAGGTCCGACACAAATCGACCTGTACAGTCGCAGAAAAGAACTAGAAGCTTGAAATTTTGGAGTTAAGTAGAAGAGGAATTGTAGTATCCGAGTATTGAAAACAAAGGCGCTGATCAGCTTCGCGGTTACCGCGAAGCTGATCTGCGTCTTTGTTTTCTCATATGCAGATTGTTGGTTTTCTCACGAGGTGGCTCATTTCGCTTTTTGACTTAATTCTTTAGCTGGTTTCTGTTGCTTAGCTCAGGGCTTTTTGTCAAACCTAATCTGAAAAAGCATGCAGACCAATATAATTATTTTTGCATCGTTGGGCTCATAACGTTTCCTTGAAATTGTAAGAAACCCAATAACCGTGAACATCAGCAGATCAGCCTTTACAATACTTGATACGAACAGGATGTAAACTTGAATGGTAATAAAAAGTGCTGTAAAACAATATCATGTAACTGTTTCGTTTCAAATATCTTGTACGTATGAATAACTTTAGTGTTTGGGCTTCCATGCATGTGGGACAAATTTTCTCCGCCCAAATGATGTCAAATCTTTGCTGCAAACTTGCAAACATGAAATGACTTTTGTTATTTGAAACTTGCCAGGAATTGCATATTTTGGAATTTGGTAAAGATATGAATTGGATTGTCTTGCAGATGATGTTTGGTTTTGGGAGATGGCAGAAGGTTTAAACTTAGTTGCTTATCTCTAGACTTCCAACGATTCTGTTTTGTGTTTTTGCTGATTAGCCAATTCTTTTGTCTATTTTCAGGTTTACTAAAGACCAGCTCTCCTTATAGATGAAACTATCATATGAAAAAGGGCCTACCTATTGGTTGATAAAGATCACCTGACAATATGGCGTCTGCCGAGATCCTATCCATTAAAAAAGAGATAGCAGCAGACGCAGAATTTCAGCCAAGTACAGGGGAGGAGGAAGTAACAGCTCCTGTGACTGAATCTACCTCCACTGAGGAGAATGACTCAGGAGTGGACAACTCTAGTAATTCTCCTATTGGTATAACATCAACTGCAGAAATGCCAGTAATGCAAGAGACAGTGACACCTGTTGCACTGGTTGCAGCAAATCCTGGTACAACTGCGGAGGTGGTTACAGTGCCGACGACCTCGCCGTTCCAAGTGTTACCGGCAAATTACCAGTTATTACTACAGCAACAGTATATCAACTTCCTTCATCTCCAACAGCAACTACTTCAGGTAACTCACCCATTTGTGTCTTTTTGTGATGAATAAACCTGAACATCATTATCAATTGGGAGAGTCCACTTTAAGCTTAAGGGACTTCAGGTGTGATTTTAAATTATTATTTCATTTTCGACGAAATTTCTCTAAGCAAACAGTTGAGTCCCAGATGGGATGCCACACTGGAGCTTCCTATCTGGTTCTATACTGTTTGCGTTATGCGTGTCACACAAAGTAATGGTATGATAGCGAATATCGGACAAGTTGACATTCTGCTTTTGCAAATATACTGTATTAATTAGCTCAGAAAAAAAATGTTTTGACATGAACTGTAAAGTATTCAATGTGTATCATTTATAATAGTTACCACTTTTAAGGTCATGAAAACATCTTTTTTTCTATTTCAGAGTCAAGCATTACAACAACAGCAGCAACAACAACAACTTCAACAACAAGCTCAGGTAGTGAACGTCCTTGACCTTACAAAGGTCACACAGGGTGATGGTCAGATTGTGACCCAACCACAGATCATTGTCACGACGTCCGCCAACGAAGGGAACGACGGGGCAGAGAGCGTGGATGAGGGAATTGTGTTGGATGGTTCCATGGTTCAAGGGGTCGAGGGATCGCCGAGCGGTGCTGGGGAGAAAAAGGGAATCAGACATGGTCCGAATGACAATCCTGGTAAGAATTTTAAATTATCATATGAGCCTCGACGCGCGAAAACCGGGCTTCGGGGTTTCCGACCAGGTCCGACACAAACCGGCCTGTACAATCACAGAAAAGAGCTAGAGGCTTGAAATTTTGGATTTAAGTAGACGAGGAATTGTACTATCAGAGTATCGAAAACAAAGGCGCTGATCAGCTTCGCGGTTAACATCAGCTTCGCGGTTAACGCGAAGCTGATCTGCGTCTTTGTTTTCGCATATGCAGATTGTTGGTTTTCCCACGAGGCGGCTCATATATAAGAAATACTTTTTCTCCTATTTATTCTCCTTGGAAGAGAAAATGCCTAATTTGTTGACAATAATGCTTTCAATATGATGTTTTGGGCTTTGTAGTTTGTCTGTGACGACATGAGTAAAACAGCCTACTATAGTCAAATGATTTTGACAAACTCATTTCCATTTTGATTTAACAAATTTGACTCAAACATTAAAATGGAAATCAGCTTGATATCTTGCAGATGTCATTCAATTTTGGCAAATATTATAAATTAAAAGATGAATTATATAATATGTCACCATGGCTGAGTGAATACAATCAAATTATGACATGCTTCAAGGAAGCAGAAAGTTGAAAAGTATAATAATCTTGATATGAAAAATATTCAAAAACTTTGTGAAATATTTTTCATGTTTTTCCCTAAAGTCATATGTTTTGATTGGCCAGATAAATAGCCCTTACAGCCGCCATTCTGATGGCTACCCAAAACATAATGTTTTGATGGTAAAATACAGGAATGATCATTTGATTAGCACTAAATACACTTTTTACCTGCTACAGATGAGCTGTAAAATGAGCCGCAACGCGAGAAAACCGGTCTTCGGGGTGTCCGACCAGGTCTGACACCAACCATTCTGTGCAGCTACAGAAGATGGCTAGAAGCTTGAAATTTCGGATTTAAGAAGAAGAGAAATTGTACTATCTGTGTAGCGAAAACAAAGGCGCAGAACAGCTTCGCAGCAACTGCGAAGCTGATCTGCGCCTTTTGTTTTCGCATAGGAGAAAATCTGGTTTTCTTATGACGTGGCTCAAATGCATCGCTGCTTGATTTCAAATTTTCAAATTACTTTTTTTATGAGCCTGTATATGTACCAGTGAACTATAAAATATTTCATTATTTAGTGATCTTTAGGATTCAATACATTAAGCTCAAAAATCGTTTTGTGATATATTAAAATACATGGTGATTTGCACCATTTTAAAATGTATTTGAGAAGTTTACGCTTTATTTTCTAATGGAATTGAAAGAATCTTCTTTCTTGGATAAAAATGTCTTTGTGGATTTACAAAATCTCAGAAAGGTATTAAATGCTTAAGATGTCTTCATATGTTAGGACTGTGTTCAAACTCGGAAGTTTACGTTATGTGCATAACAATCTTTGCATTACTCTTCCTTCAAACATCTTTTGGAAACCTTCTATTTGTGTCTTACCTCTTTGAGAAACACCTCAAGACTTGTATGGTAATATGTCCCTTTGGTATTTCAAAATTCCTAAAATCTGCCACAAAAAAAAAAGAAAAAAAAAAAAAAAATTAGTTCAGAGCCAGCACTAATTAGGTGACTTGTTTCATTTATTTTTCTTCTTAAATAACAGATATTACAATTATATTTTTGGATTACCTCCCTTGTTCTTGTGAACTGCATTGTCAAGTGCGTGTACATTTTTGGGCTTTAAATTTGTATTTGTTGACTGATTTCCGAAGAGTTTGCTGCACTTCTTGAACGCAAAAAGGATGATAATGTTGCATTTTCTGAACAAGGTGAAATACAAATAATTATGTGGTTTCCAAAAGATGTTGTAAGCTGATGCAGAAAATTCCATAGTTTGAACACATTCCGCTTTAGCCTATTAATAATGCATATCATTTCTTATTGCTATTTAACATCTTTTCCCCCACAGACCAGCGAAATATAAACCAGTATGGCCGAGAATTTACAAATGGCCGACCACTGCCGGACCACCTACGAGTTCAGATATTACAGTTAGCGTTACAAGGAATACGACCTTGTGAAATTAGTCGGCAACTTCAGGTCTCACATGGCTGCGTCAGCAAGATTTTAAATAGGTAAGTTTAGTAATTTGTGACTCGCAGTTACGGAATAAAAATGTCTTGGTAAGTTTTCTGAAGGTCTGCAAATTGAGATTTTAGTCAGGGATATTACAGTTAGCATTACAAGGAATTTAGTTGGCAACTTCCAAGTCTCACATGGTTGTGTCAGCAAGATTTAAAATAGTAATGATTTGTGACTCGCAGTTACGAAAAAAAAATGAGGTGATGCATGAGAAAACTGACAACTTGCATAGGCGAAAACAAAGGCGCAGATCAGCTTCGCAGTAACTACGAAGCTGATCACCGCCTTTGTTTTTGCTACATAGATATACAATTCCTCTACTTTCTAGCCATCTTCTGTGCATGTACAGCTCGGTTTGTGTTGGACCTGTTCGGAAACCACATTGTTGGTTTTCCCATAATGTGTCTCTAATGTCTTGGAAAGTTTACCAAAAGTCAGGAAATCAAGATTTTGGTCATGGACATTATATTACAGTTAGCATTACAAGGAATACTGGCCTCGTGAATTTAGCCACTAAGGTCTTGCAGAATTTTAAATAGATAAGTGTAAAATTCATCATAGATTGACTCTGATTGAAATACATAATACTTATAATTAATGAGCCACGTAATAAGAAAACCAGACTTTTGCATATGCGAAAACAAAGGCGCAGATCAGGTGTGCAGTAACTGCACAGCTGATCAGCGCCTTTGTTTTCGCTACACATTTAGTGCAATTCCTCTTCTTCCTAAATCTGAAATTTCAAGCTTCTAGCCATCTTCTGTAGGTGCACAGGCCGGTTTGTGTCAGACCTTTTCGGAAACCCCAGAGATCGGTTTTCTCACGTCTCGGCTCTAATTTACATGACGATCAGGAGGTTCTAATACACAACGATCCCAATATTTAGAACAAAACTAGACTACTATTAAAGAAGGATAGTGTGACAAAATACTTAGGGCTCATCAACATTTATGCGAGTCATATGAGCTGCGTAATGATAAAACCTGTGGTAAATTCTGACTGACAGGGAAAAACGATATTTACCCACACCAAAACTTCACATAATGCATAGATAATGACCTCTGGTTTCTAATAGTGGTCTGAAACTTATGAACAGGAGCTGGCTTGTCTGGGTCCTAGTTGTAACTTCAAAGATTGATTTTGTTGGATGTGGTTATGACTTGGCGGCGTATATCATATTTTGAGAAAGTATGAAAGTTATGTGCAGTTGTAATGTGAACTAATTTGAAGGTTAGCAAATTTGTAAATTACCTACATGTATGTGGTGTGACATATGTTATTAAGGTCATATTTATTTTCATGGTAAGAATTTTGTATCTTTGTTTACATGTTGCTATGTAGAATACATGTAAAACTGTAATATTGTAAGTTAATCATAACTGCAAGGTCTCTTTTTGTGAGTATGCAATAATTTTGTGGGATTCAGCAAAATTTTGAAGTTAGATTTTGTAAAGTATAACATATTCAGATAATATGTGCTTAGATATATAAACATTATTATGCTGTTGATCAGGAAATCATGCCCATGAATAGAATACCCCCTTGAACCCCACTTTTATATAGTAAAAGGGGGGTGTACAGGGGTAAATATTTTTCTTATTTTTGATCCAAAACATAGATTGTGGGCTCTTGTGTCGTGTGTCACACATGCACCCACAATCTATGTTTTGAGCAAAAATATTATAATTATCAAATTTTTCCCATTGAAATTTTCACTTTTTACGGCTGTAAACATTTCTGTTTTTTACATGGGCATGTTTTTATGTTCATTTTTTGGTTTAATGGTTTCGAATAGGTGACTAGTGCGATACAATTGACCAGATTTTCAAGCAGAAAACTTTTATCATTATAAAATCGTGAATTTGATATTGGTTTTTTGGTTTGCTGGTTAAAAGTTAATAATAAAAGAATAAATGATATTTCATTGTGTGGCCTGATTGCCATTTAATCTTGCATGGATTCCTATTAAGTGGACTTAGTCATGAAAAATTCTGCTTTTAACATAACATCAAAACAAAGATGCAGATCTTCTAATCATATTAAACCACTCAGGTGATGATTAACCATCAGGAAAACATGTCCGTGAAATGTATACCCCCTTGAACCCCACTTTTATATAGAAAGACTGGGGTATGCGGGGGTATACCTATTTTTCTTATTTTTGCTCCAAAATATAGATTGTGGGTATTCGTTAGAACCGCCTCGGCGAGGCGGTTCTAACGTGTACCCACAATCTATGTTTGGAGCAAAAATAAGAAAAATATCAAAAAATTTCCAGTGAAAATTTTAATATTTACAACCAAAACAATTTTCTGTACATTGCATGGGCGTGTTTTCATAATGAAATGTATTTTTGTTACATTGTTAAACAATGCAACTCCTTTTCTACCTAAATCTGCAATTTCAAGACTTCCTTAGCTAGCTTCCTTAGCAGTACAGCATGAATGATTTGTGTTGAACCTGCCTCTGAGCCTGCGAAGGCCAGTTTTGTCGCACCAGGGCAATTATTATTTGGATCTTAGTTCTGCTTGACAGAGTCTATACAAAATGACAAATGAGCCTCGACGCGAGAAAACCGGTCTTCGGGGTTTCCGACCAGGTCCGACACAAACCGGCCTGTACAAGCTCAGAAAAGAGGTAGAAGCTTGAAATTTCGGATTTAAGTAGAAGAGGAATTGTACTATCCGAGTAGTGAAAACAAAGGCGCTGATCAGCTTCGCGGTTACCGCGAAGCTGATCTGCGCCTTTGTTTTCGCCTAGGCAAAAAAAAATCCGGTTTTCTCACGATGCGGCTCAAATTATTGTTTGTCAATGTTTTATAGGCCTGTCATTATTAAAGGTTTACCTGTATGAATGGGGAATATTGGAATCACATTATATGAGCCATGACACGAGAAAACCGGTCTTCAGGGTTTCTGACAAGGTCTGACACAAACCAGCCTGTACAATCTCAGAAGATGGCTAGAGGCTGGACGTTTTAGATTACGGTAAGAAAGAAGAGGATTTATACTATTTGTGGAGCGACAACAAAGGCGCTGATCAGCTGTGCAGTTACTGCACAGCTGATCTGCGCCTTTGTTTTCGCATAGGCAAAAATCCGGTTTTCTCATGATGAGGCTCATATTACACACCTCAATGATTTTTGTAAAGATTTTACCTTTTGCCCTTAGCAGTTTGCCTGTAGTTAAACATAGCTATAATGGTTGACAATGAAAGATCATAGTGAATTTTTCAAAAGCTCATTATTGTAGGCCTTTTATACAAGTTTAACAACACATACCATTTTCTCTGTGTCGAAACGCTTGATTGCACAATGTAAAAGGATTTTTTCTTGTTCAAACTGTTTGCCATTGATTTTAGACAAGTAAAAACTGTGTCGCCTTGTTGATAAGTGGCTGTTTCCTGACTTTCGAAGCTTAAGAATTCTTAAATTGGAGTTGTCGTTTTTGTTAAAGAGTTAATGTTTGTTCGTATGTTTTCAAGCATATCTGGATTGGCAAATTTGTGAAGCGTAGATAAATTATTTGAAGACTTGAGGAAATTTGATACTCAGGTTTGTCTCGTTTAAAATATCACATAATACTTTGTACAACGAAAGGCCTTTTAGTTTATTATAGATAAAATCTTTTCGGTTGCTATGTTTTCACTCATTTGAATTTTAAGCTGCAAAGCACCAAGAAATTAATTATGTGGTAGATGCGAAAAGAAAGTTCAAACAATTAACAAGAGGTCTTATTGGATCTACCATTTGCCATTGATATATTTGGGATAAAATGGTTTATGATCTTTGCTAATACCAAAATGCACAAACCCATACTGCCAAATAGGTATACATAGTAGTCAGAAAAAAAAAATCATGATGTTATTACGCAATGCAACTTAAGTTACAAATTTTATTACATGTATACATAGAGGCCTGGCACGTTTTTTTGTTGATTTGTGACACATATTAAGCGAAAACAGGTATACATTGTAAAAAATATTGATTTGTGACACATATTAAGCGAAAACAGGTATACATTGTAAAAAAATATTTTTAAAATGTATACCTGTTTTCGCTTAATACATGTGTATGTGTCACAAATCAACCAAAAAACGCGCTGGGCCCCTATGCATGTATATGCATAATAAATTGTACATGCATTATGTATATGTTTAAAACAGTTTTAGTAACACTTAACTGTTATGAAAAAAATACAATCAAAGTCTGGATACATTGGCATGAAACGCTAGACTGAGTTTTGACGGGCAGATTAATATCATGGATATTGCATTGTGCTATTGCAAAGCTCCGCTGAGCATGGACTGATTTAAATGCCAGACTTGTGTATGTGCAGCAACGAGAGAAAATCAGATTTTTTCTTATGCGAAAACCAAAGATGACGGATCAGCTGCTCAATAACTGTTCAGTGTCTTTGTTTTTGCTCCATGCATGGTGTAATCTTTTTCCTTTCTAAATCCGAAATTTCAACTTTCTAGCCATCTTCTGTTTGTGTGCAGTCTCGTTACTTTGTCAGACCTTGTTGGATTTCCCATAGTAGGTTTACTAGTGATGGGACTTCATATGATTTCCTTTGATAGTGTAATAGCAGTCTAGTTCACTTTACGCTTCCTTGGAACCCATTCTTCATCATTACGAAAACTTGCCCATGCAAAAAATAGAGAATTTTTTCAGAAGCAAAAATTGAAAATTTCATTAGCAAAAATTTAATATTTTTAATAATTTTGCTCAAAACATTGATTGCGGGTACACGCTAGAACCGCCTCGCCGAGGCGGTTCTAACAAGTACCTACAATCTATGTTTTGGTTCTAAAATAAGATAAGTAGGTATACCCCTGCAAATCCCACTTTTTCTGTATAAAAGTGGGGTTTAAGGGGGTATACATTTCACGGACATGTTTTCCTGACATCTGCATCGTTGTTCAATCGTGTGTAGGTACTGCTTTGAGCCATCAAATATTTCATTTATGGGCGTGCGGAAAAAGACAAAGTAACCCATCTTATTACTAATAATGGTACATGTAATGATAAAAACCTTTATGAATCTAATGGCAAAGCACCATTAAGGCAAACTTAGCTGCGACAGCTCTTGTTTTGTTTTGTAGGCCTCCCAAAAAGACATAAAACGCATCCTGTCTTGTACGCTACATTAGATCTTAACCATGTGAAACATAATTCAAATTGAAATTGTTCATTCAATTGTAAAGATTTTATGTGCTGATAGTTATGCATATTTTATTGTCGGAATTAAATTTGTAACTGTATCAAAAACTTATGTAAGTTATATTGCACCATCAAAATTCACTAAAGCATGTAGATAATTGAACCTGTTTTATACTCCGCCATAAAGTATGTTTCATGTAAATTATGTAATGAACACGTTCACAGTTTAAAACAGACAGACGACTTTCTCCAATTTGACTTATCTAGAGCTCTACACTTCTCTGCAAGAGTGTTTTGATAAACTGGTCATATATCATGGAATCAGCAGTGATTTGTTTATATGTAACTACATGATAGTTAAAGAGTGATGTTAAAAGCAGCAGACTGGCTGTAATACTACATGTCTTATAAGTAGATTTAAACTGAAGCTAATTTAACTGCAAGAGCTGTTGAGATAAAACGAAAATGAGAACCCCAAAATTGGGGGAGATTGGTGGAGAAAGTCGCCAGTGTGAAAACTGAACATATTTGCTGGAGATTTGCTAGAGAGCCCTTGTGGCGTAGTGTTAAGCCACTTGCCTTGTAAATTGGGGCTGCATGTTCGATCCTAGGTTTCTCCAGTCCATCCCGTGAGACATTAAAAGCCAGCACCACCTTTTCATATGATCTTAGCTGTTGAGTGGGACATTAAGCTTCAAATCAACCATCCAGATTAGATAGGTGCCTTTGTTTCTAGCTGCCATGTTTGAATAATCATGTATATAATTGATCTTGCTGGTTTATAGTCTGATCAAATGTTGTGTCCTTGAGCAAGACACATTAACTCCCCACAGTACTGGTTAATATCCCGGAAGTGTTGGCTCTGTCCCCTCATGACTGAAAATTGTTGACTGGGACGCTAAACCTCAGTACAAACAAGCAAAATGTGATCAAAAATTTATTTTTCTTCTGGTCTATATTGCCCTAAATTTTGGAGGAAAAAAAAACAGACAGCTTTAAATGTCGTTAACTGTCATACTTTGATGCACTTCATAGTCTATTAACTAGTTGCAAAACTTCAAATTACACGCCACATAAATTTAAATGAGGATGTGCAAAAAATCACAACAGGAGGACACAGAAAACTGTCACATAAAGCATTTTGTACCAGAAAACCCTAAGTTTTTGCATTGCATTGGTTGGTCTCAGATGCATTGGTCATCCCTGGATAGAAATTATTATACCACCAACACACCGGCTATCTAGGGATGACCAATGCATCTGAGACCAACCAATGCATGTAAAGTCAATAAGTGACCATGGGGAGTAAGTAGCTGCTTGGGAACAACTTACAATGTATCCAGGTGGCTAATGAGTGTATCATAATCCGGGAGAGGGTGGGGGATAGCTGTGGAAATTAGCTGGGCTTTGACTAAAGTATACCACAGCAGTGTGGGGCTAATACCCAGGGTTTGCTATATATAGACAAAAAGGGCCATGAAATGAAAAGATAGAAAGCTTTGGGGGAAAGCAGCAGTGGTTTTTGTGAACAACGTACAATGTATCATAATTCTATGTGACAAGTTGTTCCACAGTCAGGTATTCCCCTGCTACAGATTTATTGTTATTTCATCGCATTTGTTGTTCTCAGTCATGTTGATTGTCTCTGGATAACTGGTGTGATCAATGTGCTGGAAGTCTGAGAAGGTACACACTTATACTGTATTAGCGGCAATGTGGAACGTGTGATTTTATACAAAACTGCATTCCCAACTGCCAAAAATAGCGTTTTGAAACCACGTGTTGGCAATCCAAAAAGTTCAATTTACGTTCTATATCATCATTTTGGCAATCCAAAACGCCTTTTTATGGCTATATAGAACTCTTTTTGTTGATAAAATTGGTTGATCGCGATTGCAGCTAATATGGTGTGACACTGGTTATCCAGAGGTAACCAGCATGACTGAGAACAACCAAGGTTGGTTGTCTCTTGATAACCAGTGTGAGGTATATTGACTTGTATCATGATATGAGCCACATCATGGGAAAACCAACATTTTGCATATGCAAAACCTAAGGCGCAGATCAGCTTCGCAGTAACTGCGAAGCTGATCAGCGCCTTTGTTTTCGCTACTTGGATAGTACAAGTCCTCTTCTTCTTAAATACGAAATTTCAAGCTTCTAGCAATGTTGTGTGCATTAACAGCTCGATTTGTGTCGAACCTGCTCGAAAACTGCATTGTTGGTTTTCTCATGATGTGGCTCATATTAAGTTATTAACATGATAGGATGTCACTGCAGTGTGTTGTTGCAGTGACTGCATTTAGGTGATATTACAGTCATGACAATTAACTTTACAAGTTTACTCATACATGTACTGACAGAATTACCATAGTTATCGTAATAATACCTATCAGTAATTCTAAGTCAGAGAATCACTGTGGTCTAGTGGTAGAGTCTGGGTTTGAACCCACTGGGTTGGGGTCTTGTGTCCTTGAGCAAGACAATTTAAACTGCCGGTAATACTAGATAATACCCGCGAAGAGTTGACTGTGTTCCAACATGACTGAAAAATTGTTGACATGATGTTACAGCTGTATGTCATAACCAACTAAACCTAATTTTAGGTCTTTCTATTTCCAGATATAGAAAAACCGGCAGTATTAATCCTGGTCAGATAGGAGGCAGTAAACCCAAGGTTACGACGAACAATGTCGTTGAGAAGGTGCGGAAATACAAGGCCGAAAATCCTCAGATGTTTGCCTGGGAAATTAGACAAAAGTAAGTATGCTATAATTTTAGAAGCTTCCACATGAGATACTAAAGCGCTTGGGACTGGATGGGGGTGGGAGTCAGGATTCTCAGGACACACTTTCGATATCTGGATATTTACTAGTAAACGAAGTGGTAGAAATTTGTTTGATCGCCTCCAGGCTTAAGGTGAGACCCCTCTTTGGCTACTAGCATGTAGTTGCGTGTTTTGAAGACCCAAACTAGAGTTTTGCTGTCTAATTCAGAATTACACCATGATGTTACCAAACTGTGCCATTATGAAAACATGCCCTTGTAATATATGGATTTATCACAAGTTGTAAAAATTGAAAAATTTCAGCACAAAATTTTGGATATTTTTCTTATTTTTGCTCAAAACATAGATTGTGGGTACACGTTAGAACCGCCTCGCCGAGGCGGTTCTAACGAGTACCCACAATCTATGTTTTGGAGCAAAAATAAGAAAAATAGGTATACCCCTGCATACCCCAGTTTTACTATATTAAAGTGGGGTTCAAGGGGGTATACATTATACGGACATGTTTTCGTGATGTATTTCAGTATCAATTTTTGCATTTGAGATACAGAATCGTAGTTTTCATAAGTTGTTTCCCTTTATCTTAAAATCCCTTTGACTTATCTTTGTTCACAAAGCGTAAGATAATTTGTAGGTCTATATGGCATTGTATAAAAATACCTGTATTAATGATTTTATCTAAAACTTTTCTATCAAAAACTAGAAAATACATGTAAAACAATAGTACAGTATTTTTCTTTCTGGCCCACTCCACGCTTTACATTCTGCTGTTCGGTGTTGCGTAGATAAAAATCTCTTTTTTTAATATGGCTGTCATAGCCACAAGCAAATTGTCACCCTCGTTCTAATGGAGCCACATTACGAGAAACCAGATTTTTGCATATATGCATAAATGAAGTCGCAGATCAGCTGTGCAATCAGTGCACAGCTGATCAGCGCCTTTGCTTCCGCCTCACGGATAGGGATAGTACAATCACTCTTCTTCTTAAATCCGAATCTTCAAGCTTCTAACCATCTTCTATGGCGATACAGTCTGGTTTGTGTCGTACCTGGTCCAAAACCTCTAAGACTGGTTTTCTTGCATCCTGGGCTCAATGGTTGTTAGTTGTCTATGCGATCAACCGCAACTTCACGCTCTGATCGCTGTCAATACAACTAGGTTTATGATAACATTAGGAAAATTGTTTGCTGCTTTGACAATCATTTAAATCAATTGGGATGTACTATCGGTTTTGGCAAATAGATTTTTTAAGCGCTTGGATGACTAAGTAAAGGCTTTTAGTAAGATTTATTTAAACATTCAAGGCTGAAGTATCACAAACATTAAACTCAGTCAGTTTAATAGTTTACTGGCTTCACACATTGATTTTGATACTGGAATTCTAAAAAGCATACATGTATATTCCTCTCAAGTGAGTATTAACTGCTGTGCTATTACTTAATATTGGAAAAATCATTAATGATTTAGATAAAAGAGATAAACTGTAAGGTATAAGTGGAGATAATTAAGGGTTGTTCTATTTTTCCATTGAAAATCCCAAGGATATTTTCAGTTTTATATACATGTATGTGTATTAAATGCTTTGTCTATAAAAATCAAACTTTTCAGGCTTCAATTTTTTTTTGGCTGGCACTGCTATAAATACCCACAGTAAATAATCTGCAAGGGACAGTTGTTCAAAACATTATCATTAAGACCTCAAATCGTTAAGTAAATGCTGACTACATAAGCAAATACATGTACACTTATTTTTTGTTGAAAAAATATGAGAATCCTTTGCAATTCGACGGATTCTTACATTTTATCAACAAAAAACAACAGTGTATTTGTAATTTTCATGTTTGAAATTTTAACGAATTGTTATCTAACAGCATCATTAATTTTGAACAACTGGCCCCTGACAAAGATCTGACTGATTAAGCCCAAGAAGAATGGAGCAAGATTGTTCAATAATAGAAAATGCTTTATGCCATTCTTTCGTCCTTTTCCACAGGTTGTTAGCGGAGGGAATCTGCCACGAGAAAAACATTCCAAGTATTAGCTCTATAAATAGAATTATCCGCGACAAGGCGATACTACAGCGGCGGAGTCTCGACAGTCTGTCGGGTATTTCTATGTGTGATAGCAGTGATCAAGAAGAGGTTAGTATTAGTAAAGTAACAAAGTTTCTGTATTTAGAGCACACACCTGTTATCCAGAGACAACAAACATGGCTGAGAACAACTGTCATAGATGAAATCAACATGTCAAAAAATGGGGTAAATACCAGAGGCTCGTTGTTCAAAACTTTGTTAGTTTAACATCATTGTTAAGACATCAACTCGTTAAGTTAATGCCGACTACATAAGCAAATACACTGTTATTTTTTGTTGACAAAAAGGTGAGAATCCTTTGCTTTCACATTTTATCAACAAAAAATAACAGTGTATTTGTAATATTCCTGTTTGAAATTAAAACGAATCGTTAACTAATGACATCATTAATTTTGAACAACTGGCCCCAGTTTGGGAACAACTTGCCTCAGATCAACTTGATCCCTGGCAAGTTGTTCGCAGACAGGTATTTGCATCTAACAGCCTTCTTTGAATTAATCTGTGTTGGTTGTTCTCAGTCTCATTGACTGTCTATGGTTAACCAATGAGCCATCTCATGAGAAAACCAGCAATGTGGTTTCTGAACACAAATCGGGCTGTGCAGTGACAGAAGCAGGCTAGGAGCTCGAAATTTTGGATTTAAGAAGAGGAATTGTATGAACCTTTTAGCGAAATCAAAGCTGCTGATCAGCTTCGCGGTTACCAGGAAGCTGATCTGCGTCTTTGTTTTCGCATATGCAAATTGTTGGTTTTCCCATTAGGCAGCTCAAATGTTGAGGAAGACCTTAAAGAAAATCTGTTGGGTTTCAGACCTCAGCTGACATAAACTGGGCTGTACAGCTACAAAAGATGGTTAAACTCTGGAATTTTAGATTCAGTAAAGCAACTCACAACAAAGACACCAACCAGCCTGCATGGTAGTATGGCAGGCTTGGCTAATTCTTTTGATAACAGATCATGATTTGTAATTGAATGGTTTTGATTAAAGATCAAGGTTGTAATCAAGCTTGCAAAAGAATGATTGCTATGCTATATGAGCCATCTTGTGAGAAAACCAACAATGTGGTTTCCGAACAGGTCCGAAAAAAATCGGGCTGTACAAGCACAGAAGCAGGCTAGAAGCTTGAAATTTCGGATTTTAGAAGGAGAGGAAGTGTACTATCCGTGTAGTGAAAACAAAGGCGCTGATCAGCTTCGCAGTTACTGCAAAGCTGATCTGCACCTTTGTTTTAGCATATGAAAAATATTGGTTTTCTCATGATGTGGCTCATGTATTAATATGATAAATTGCATCTTGACAGTATGCCAAGAAATGTGTTGTTAAAAACATGACTTGCTTAACATGACATTATTATTAACTGGGTCATAAAAAAATCCTAAAAACAACATCAACTTCTTAAAGTTTATTGCAAGTCTCTTCCTATAAGGATTGAGTGCTATATGTACATTTCCTTAGTGAACTTTGCTTTATTTAATACAGTACCCTTGTTGAACAAATCAAGGCAGTGATAATTTTAATGTCACTGACTAATTGAGCCGCCTCATGAGAAAACCAACAGTCTGCATATGCAAAACCAAAGGCACAGATCAGCGCCTTTGTTTTCGCTACATGGATAGTACATGTACAATTTCTCTACTGTCTAAATCCAGAATTTGCAACCTCTAGCCATCTTCTTTGCTTGTACAGCTTGGTTTGTGTTAGACCTAATAGCTAGGGGAGTTTAGTGGAGACGGAGGGGTTCAAACCCCACTGCTGCAGTTGTGTCCTTGAGCAAGACATAATTGAGACGTGTTATGAGAAAACCAACAATGTGGTCTCCGAACAGGCCAGACACAAACCAAGCTGTACAAACACAGAACATGGCTACAGGCTTGAAATTTAAGATTTAGAAAGTAGAGGAATTGTACTATCAGTGTAGCAAAAACAAAGGCGCTGATCAGCTTTGCAGATACCGTGAAGCTGATCTGCATCTTTGTTTTCGCATATGCATAATGTTTGTTTTCTCATAATCTGGCTCATATATAGGAAGCAGTGATTCTGTCCTGATTTAACTCATGTTGACTGACTTAACTCATGTTGACTGACACTTTCAATACAATACAAACAGATAAAATTTACGTAATTATCTCCCTTCCTTATGTTACCTTTAGAACTTGATTATCTGCTCTTCCAATGATTTCTTCTTGCTGGTTTCCATTTCCAAAATCAATTTTTGGTGGTGGGATAATTGCATGCCTTTATGATTCTGTTGCACGAAATAAATCTTAAACTTCATAATGTCATATTTTGGCATTTTTACACGAAATAACTTTGGAGCTAGTTGGCCCAGTGGGAGAGCAACAGTCTCTAAATGGGGCTGTGTCCTTGAGCAAGACACATTTATGCCATATTTACCATAGAACTGGTTAATGCCCCAAAAATGATGGCTCTATCTTGACATGGCTAAAAACTTGTTGACTGTGATGTTAAACCACAAATCAATCAAAAATGTAACTTACACAGAGATTTTGTTTCATTCTGCAGATAATCGAGATTGTTCCAAGTCCCAAAATCATAAAACTTGAAGATCAAGAATCCCCACATCCAGTACATGTTCAAGACGAACCAACAACATTTGCAATATAAAAACAGCAACTAAGAAACATTGGAAAAGGAGATTTGTACATAGAAAAATGAAGTTTGAGTTCACGTTGCCCAGACACTTGAATTTTAAGTGAAGTGAAAGTGAAACTAAGTGTAGATAATGATGTTCAGGTAGACCAAAGCTACCTCCAGCTGAAGAGGTCAGAGATTGGACTGGTTCAAGAACTTTGAACATTAGTAAAGACTGGTTCTCCAATTTATTTTCAGAACCTTGATGATTATCCGCTTGATAACGAACAAATGCAGCGTCAAATACAACTCGATAACGAGGCTCTTCAGCGTCTGTTTATGAGCCAGATGGCACAGCAGGCCGCAACATCACCACCAACCAATCAAAATCAAGGCCAAAGTGTGAAAATGTCATCAGGTGCTCTGTCGCCGCTCGGCCAGGCCATGTTGCAAATTCATTCCCCGGCCATGTCTGCCAGTGAAACGGATGAAAGTGGGGCAGACAGGGGAGAAAATGGTGCTAATGAAATAATGAGAGGCGTTGACAATGTTAGTCACATAATGGTGTCGTCTGCTAGCAAAGAAAATGATGATGTTTTCCCAGAGAAGAACTCTGACAATGTTAAAAGTGATGTTATACACACAACTTTACAAAACGTAGTTCCTCACATACCGGCAGCACATGTGGGAACAGTTTATTTGGATAGAGGAAACAGTAAGAGTGTTACAGATGTGATGAATATTAATGCAGTGAATGCAAAATTAATGGCTCAAATCAATGGAGGAGGACCGGTGGATATAAATAAAATGAAAGACAGTATTATAAATGGTGGACAGAAAACTCTTAAAGGAAATTCACCACCTACCGGTGTGAAAGCACCTGCTGTTGCAGCAAGTGAAATAATCGTCCCTCGACCATCGAGTAATGCAGCAATGTCTGCGGGATCACCTCGAAATAACAGTACTTCTGGGGAACGAAGAAGAATTAAAAAGGAGCCAAGAGACCCACCAAAACCACACCCAGCATTTAATGTACCTCCTAGCCAACTGGACAAATTAAATGGCTTCTACTACAACTATAATCTACCAGACCGGGGGTTGGGGTCATCGTTGAGCCCCATAACAGTGCCAGTGTCCATTTCCCCACCAGCTTCTAGACATCAGAAGTCACCACCGGGAACACACAGGTCACCCCCAGCTTCACATCCTCGCCTTCCGAGTTCGAGCCCAGTTTTAGCATCACAGGCAGGCCTAGGGCTTGGAATGATGACCCCGGGGTGGCCGGTTCGTGGAGCAAGCCCCTCAGGTGACAGTCGCAGTTCTGGCTCACCACTGGATCTGTCTGGAGCAAAGGAAACCTTGGTTAAAATAAAACCAGACATTCTGCCCAGAGAAGTGCCCATTAAGCCAAAACAAGCCAAGCTCAATCAAGTACCTGTCCAGCCAGTGCATTCACCAGGTCAAGTTCCCAGAATGACATTAACGGTTCCAAACACACATATACCATCGGTACACAACACACCTGTGCAGATGCCAAAAGTTCCAACACAGGTGATAACGACACCTGTGCAGGTACCAAGTTTTCAGAGAGCAGACATTACAAGGAAAATGGTACCAGAACCACCAAAAAACATTGCAGAAAAGAAGCAAGGTTCTGCATTACCAATAAAACAGGTTTCACCACCGACACAGAATAAAATTCCTTATGTAAAGGAAACTTTGTATTTGTTTGGTGATAAAGACTTGGAAATAATTTCTGTTGGAAAAAACAAGTGGATAATTCGAAATGAAACAGAATTATGTAAACTTGTGAAAGAACATATTGGAAGTGATAAGAGTGAAAAGGAGAATGAAAATACGAGAAAAACTGACAATTGCATTTCCTGTAATCAACAGGTAGAGAATAAAGACAGTAATATTGATGCAAAGGAAGAGACTTGGACTGCAGAGCCAGTCAAGCGTCAGAGTGAAACTGAAGAGAATAGTCCTCAGAGGACAAAAGTTACAAAACTAACAAACGGTGACATTCATTCTGAGGAGAATTCCCCTAAAGCAGAAACTGAACAAATCACGGTGACACAGCCAGAGTATACTGATGTGTCGATAGTATCGAGTGCAGTTTCAAGTGCCCCAATAAATGCCCTGCCATTATCGAGTGGCCCTGTGAATGTCCTGCCAACTATTCAAACTTCTTCACCAGAAATAGCCCATTCAGTAGCAGCTATCATGAATGACTCACAAAATAGCCCGTCAGATGGTAACCCGGTACTTGCAACTATGTTGAATGTGAAACCTCTGTAAATATTTTTTCATGAAATGTTTGGAAACGATTGGCAGTCGTTTGGTAATTGGTATAACTAAAAATTCACTATATTAACAACTTATCAAAAAACACTTAATGATGCAAGGATCTATGCTATTACCTTTTCTGTTTACATATAGAGATTATGACTTTGATTTCTTCCAAATGTTATTGTAAAAATTAAAGATATTGAAAGATTCAAAACACTTTAGAGTAAACAATATAATAACCTGGTATAATTTTACCAATGGTAGAAATACTGTATGGTAAAAAATAGGCTTTAATTTCCTTTTGGTCCTTTGAGATCAGTGAAGGTATTCTGAGATTTCAGAAAATTATTATCGGTTAAGATTCATTTTCTAATCAAAATTTTAAAACATTTGGCCCCATTTGGATTATACTAGTCTTTGTATTGACTACGCTTTTGAAAGAGGCAAAATTACAGTAAATCTCTTTGGCTCCATGTTGCCAAATCTATAAGGTCACTGAAGAGGCTTGATTAGCCGAAACCGTGGTATGGCCCATCCCCTTTCTCATTAATATGTTCCCTGCTCTTAAAGGATCTCAGTTTATCAGTATTTTGATTTTTAATTGTGTACCAACATTCAATGTATCTGAAAATCATTGAAAATTGTGGTATTCGCTAACTTACTGATTATAACACACATGATTAACGTATTATGAAATATTGCAAGCTTCAATGTTTATTTTATTTTTAACAGTACAGTTTAAGGGACATAACTCATCTCATGAGCATTAAGGATTCAAACAGGAGTTTTCAAGTTTTTGTGATTTCTATAATGTACTTGTGGCATTGTAAATAACAGTCCATTTTTGTGACAAAATGATAATTTTAATAAGATTATAACCGGTTACCAACCTACCTAATCTAATCTTTGAGCATGATTTCTAAATATTGGTAAATATATGATGGTGTGACTGACTTAACTTGCAAATGTTGTGAATTGAATTTATCAGCATTATTAGATATTTTATTCAGGTTTTAATATGGCATCTCTTTAATTATGTGTTGCATAAAGATATGCTTATAACAATGTTGTTGTTCTATACAAAGTCGTTTTTGAAATCTACAAGATTCTGGATGATAGACCTTAGGTCCTAGATAGTTTGTCCAAAATGGTATGAAGCTGTTTATTTTTCATTTTGAAGTTATGACAAAAATATTAAAAGTCTTAAAATTTTTCGAATGACATTTTCAATTTTTACAGCTGAAAAAATTCTCTGTATATTGCATGGTAAAGTTTTCGTAATGAAATATCTGCAAATTCGTAATATCTTGCTGTAACACATACACTGCTGGGAATCACGTGATACGCAATGTTTATGATATGTGCAAATTGTAAACAAGAAGCCGCCATTTTCCACCGGGTCTAGGTAAGTCTATCGAGTTTTGTTTCAAATTCTGAGGGATAATGATGGATGAATATGCCCAGTCCATGCAGATACATCAGATTTATTTAACCATGTGCGAGCTAATCTTTCAAAGTGTTTTGTTTGTGTAAACACTTCATTCCCATCATCAAAATTGTTTGTTGCCATGTACACCAAATATTTATTTTGGGCCTTTTTCATTCTTCCAGCAACAATGCGTCCTTTCTTAGAGGTAAAATAATTTTTTTTTCAAAGGACAATTACCTCCATTTTACAGAAATATGCTAAGTGCCACATGAAAAAAGATAATCAACATCATTGACATTGCATCCCTATACACATGCAATGTGGATTGATACCCACCACACTAAAACAATAGTCATCATGTTTCTATTCTTTCGTCGATAAATGTATTGATTGCTAATGCACCAGTCCTTTGTAACCATTGCGCCCCCCCCCCCCACACACACACATACCTACGGTGAAGGGTGGGGGATAGCCGGGCTTAAGTGCAGAGCAATTACTTGTCGAGTGTATCCGCAGTGCAGGGGGTATGACGAGGTTTTTTATGCATTAGGATCCTTACTCCAGGGCAATTTTCTATTTCTAAGGTGAGGCCAAAGATCAAAGTTTTGACCCCCCAGTTTGCCCCCTGTGTGTGCGGCTTATAGCAGGGCACTGAAAGCAGAAATGTCACAATCACCGCCCTTCCCCGTAGGTGGATGAGCAGTGGTTACAAATGACTTGTGCACAATTGCAGCTAAAATATGATCAAAAAAAGAAAAAATAGCCATTCTCGGTTTTGTTCAATATTGAGAACGAATCTTTGAATGCTTTCCTGGCTTTATTATATATCAGCAGTCACACATTAGCGTATAACCCAAACGCGCTTCTGGCGTATGAATACTCTCAACATGCTTAAGATTTTGGATGTATAAAAATAATTTGTCCCTTTAACTCGCTTTAGCAGTCACACATTAGCGCCTGACTGAGACGTGTGCCGGACGTACAAAAATCTCAAAGTGTTGAAGTACGTTTGTTTTACTTCCCAGACGCGCTAAGCATGTGCTACAGGCGCACAGCAAACGTTCAACTCGCGTCTCACAAACGCTTAGGGCACGCTACGGAAGCAATATCTCATAAAATCTGAAAACGCATGTGGCGTATACTGACGTGCATAACACGTGCGCCAAATGCGTTCAAAGCGTATTCAACGCGTCTGTCATGGAACTTATTCGAAACGTAAAAGACATTCGCACAAGACACGCCCAGCTTCTGGAAAAATTATAAGCATGATTAAACACAAACGTGCCTAGAGCGCGCACCGACCTTTAGCGACGTATATCAACGTACACCCAGCGTACACCAAATACGCACATGTAGCGCGTTTCTAATGTGTCTCCGACGTGCTCCTGACGTAGGTTGAATCATTCAAAGTTTACATTTTTGTCAACACGCCCGGCGCGCGTTTGCTTATTCTGCTATTTTAAACAGCAGTCACACACTAGCGTATAATCCAAACCCGCGCCGGGAGTGTCGACAAAAATGTAAAATTCAAAAAACGCCAGGAGCACGTTGGAGACACGTTAGAAACGCGTTAAACGCGCGTTTTTTTAAGCTTGGTGTAAGCTTGTTGCATACGTCGCTGTAAGTCGCTGCGCGCTCTTGGCGCGTTTGCACCCCCCCCCCCCCCCCACACACACACACACACACAAAAATCAAACATGCTTAAAAACTTTCTAGAAGTTCGGTGTGTCCCGGGTGTGTGTCTTATACGTTTCGAATAAGTTCCATGCGCGTAACATGCAAATTAAGCATGACCTGAAACAGACAAGCTACTTTCAAACTAGATGCACTGCGACAGATAAAATGCAGGTTTGTCGGACACGCACATTTAACATATCGCAAATTTTACACCCATGTACACCACATTAATTATGAGAAATGTGACATTTATTTTGCATATGCCAGTTTCAATAAGTTTTTGGGTATCATGTATGCTCCAATTTAATACGTTTTTATCATTGTCGTGTGAAGAATTTGTACGTATTCATCACATCTGTGAAGAACTTTTTTTAATATATAGAAACGGTACCAAGATTCACGTGTGAATTTTTGACATGTAAAGAATTGGTGCGTATTCTGCAAATTTTCTGTCAAGAACTGTTGAATTAAACTGTGCGTATGTTCATTTTCTGGGGCACATGGCGCTCTTGACGGTAGAAAAGTCTATGCTTTTACATGTCAAAAGTGAGTACAAAAAGGTAGGGAGAAGTTTTTGATATGTGTAAAAAGCTAACTGATACTTTTTGCATACTTTTTGCATTAATTTAGAAGCGTGTGAACTTGTCTTTGAGAGACTCTAAAACTGGTTTAAGGCCCCCAGTATTTTTTTGTATTACTGATTGTTCCAAGGCGATACGTCTGTTGTGGTTCTATTTGTTTTATGTTTTGGAGTCGAATTTTCGTGCTGTTTGAACCTTATGTACGTTTTCATAGTTTTGGTAAAGTTCGGGTTACTGTTTGGCACTTATTGGGAAATAGCTGCTCATTCGGCTTAAAGGGAAACATAATTATTAAATTCCCGCATATAATTTTCATGAAACTTCACATGCTTCAAGATAATTGTATCCTTGGACTAAAATCGAAATAAAAGTGGGATGTCACCGGCCTCGTTTCCATGGTATCAGAACTTTTTGAATGTTTCTCCTGCATTTCATAAAAACGCGTTCGTAGCGGACATGTGTTTTAATATATGTGTTATTTCTGCATAAACAACTTAAACATACGATCAGTGATATTTTCTTAAATTTTGATACTATTTGCTTTTAAACTGAGGAGATTACAAGCAAAATTAACTTTCCCGCCATGTTTTCAAACCTGGAAAAAATATGTATTTTTGCGATATCTCCTAAACTACGCATATGATTTTATTTAAATTAAACCAATAGATATAAAACGATGTAACCATTCAAAAGTTGAAATAAAAAGTGGGGGTCATCGAATTGCGTTGGAAGATTTAGAGAAAACCCGTTCTTTTTCGTTTTAATGTCAAACGTTGCGCTGACGTCGCGTATATTAATGCGACGTCATCAACAGCGAAATAACCGTTTTTCACATGTAATTAACCTTATACAAGAATGAAGGTATATCAATTGTCGCATAAATAATTTAAGATAAAAAAACAACAACATGTTTACCCGCTTTAGGACTTAATTATGCAGAAACAAACAAAATAAGATTCTACAGCTTGAAACGTCATTTGAAAATCAAAATAAAACGACGCTAAAAGCTACGCGTAACATAGTAAATCAATAGTACAAAAAAGTGTAACAAAAATTAACAAAAAATTATTAATAAGGTTTCATTATTATTAATTATGCATATTTAAGTAGAACTTTATGACGGCATTAAGCCTAATGAATATCCAAGCTTTTAACAGAAATTAATGTATATTCAAACCAACACAACTTTCTCAATATCCATCTGATTTTAATAAAACTTGTACCAAATTGTTAAGAGAGGCAACTACTTTCATTTAAGATGCATTGTGTTTTAACCTTGCCTTTCCCTTTAAGAGTCCATGTTAGAACAAAATGAGAATAAAAGATGCAAAGAGTGTGTGTCTGGGGTCGTTGAAGTGTACTCAAAAGATTCTAAACATCTAAAGCAAATACCAAAGTGAGGGTGAAAAAAGGTGCAAATTTAAAGTGACTTAACATATGACCCCCACCTGGTTGATGGCTAATTTTTGAATCACAGTTTTTGCCCCTTGTTCAATGGTGTGATCGAATAGCATATCTATGAAATGGAATCCATAAAATTTTGTTAATTCTTATGAGTTTTATGGAAAATTGGTTAATGGCATCATTACGTTTCTAATTTTGTCGGGTATAGTAAATAAAGAAATGAAGAAAGAAAAAGGTATTCAACATGAAACATTTAAAATACCATTGATGGATATGAGTGGTAAAGAGTCAAACAGTTTGTATGATCTAGTACTTTCTGAACTTAGTCTAGCGAAAAACATGGCTTTGTCCGTCACTGTATTGGACCTAATCAATTTTAGAGAGCCAAAATTAATCTACTTAAATATTAAACTGACAGAAAATAAGAACACAATTTATTTGTGTGGAAGGAATCAATTTGGTTTGCTGTGTACATGGTATCTAGCAAAGTAATCTGCTCGTAAAATTGCAGAATTTGGTTTTATCCGTTATGAAACAACTTCCCACGTTTTTATAATACCACAGCAGTATGTAATGAATTTCAATGTCATGATTAACATTTAATATTTAAGATATTGAAGGAAATAAAGCTTATGTGTGTAGGGTAACAGCGTATTTTAAGTGAATTTTAGAAGTGTTTGAAACACTGGCCAGGTGAAATGCCACAAACTATGGCTCAAATTCTTCCAAATAGGGTTGTCCATGGAATGCACTAGGTGGCGTAAAAATCAACAAGCGTATCTTGAAGTTATTTGGAAAGAAAACAAAACTGATGACGTCATTTGTTTACATTTTGGTGTACATGTATATGGAAACACTTGCGGTCACATGATTCCCAGCAGTGACATAGTTGACCAGGTGCGATATGCAAAGATTAGTTAGATTTTGTTACCAATGTAGCTGTACACAGACTGCTTTGCCATATTTTAAAAAAACTACACATTTGTAACTAATGAAATAAGGCTTTTAGCATTTAGGCAAAACAAATGCCAGTCGTTTGTGCGGTAACTATGCATCTGATTTAGGCATTTGTTATCGCTTGAGCCAAATGATGATCCAGGGTTCGCGCTAGGATATATTTTTCTTTCGCCATCACTTTCGCCATTTGAGATTTTTTTTCGCCATTTTCTTGAAGTTTGAGCCAAATCTTGGCCATTTTTTCGCCAAGAGGACACATCTCACTCAGCTCCTTGCTCACTTAATCCCCCAAATATTTTGTTTGCCCTTTTTAACTTGGTCTCTCCAGTTCCCTAAAAATACATATTGCCCTTCTCACCCAAGTCCCATACATGCTACATGTACTAAGTTATATTTCAACAGTAGATCCAGGTAATGTAATTATGAATTTCCAACTGATTTGAAGGGCAGGTGTAGACTGAGATCCCTATACATATAGTTTGGGAAAATATGTTTTATAAAGCTTGTTCTTGTATTTGTAAACAAGGGGAACAACTACTAAAATTATTAGTTTATGCTTGTACAAAATCAAGAAACAAACTTTTAAGATTAGTAGACAGATTGAAATATTAAAATTCATATACTTTAATAGAAAAAAAAAAGACACTCTACAAAATCAAGAGTTTTAAAAGCTATAAAATAAATGCATGGGTAAAGTTGAGTTGCTGATTCTAAAAAGAATCTGTTTCATTTTTAAATGGTATATATTGACATTTCCCCCTCATCTGCACTCATTCATTATTTCAACACTAACACGCTGGTGACAGTCTACATCGTTACCAGACCACGTGCGCCAAGCGTGTTATGCAGTACACGCCTGAATACACAAGGTCAGAAATGACACCTGTCAATTGAATGCTGCAACACTTGAATAAACACCGATAAAGAATAGGATTATCTCTATTGTAGGTGCGAATATACAGGTAATCAAATGATGGTTTTCAGTGGAAAACAATGGCTTTTTGGCTGGACAAAGTGGCTCTATATATTCGCCATTTATTTTCGCCAAAGTCAAATTTTAGGAGCCAAAAAATAAAAATCTTCGCAAATGGCGACGATGGCGACCGCTAGCGCGAACCCTACATCATGAGAAAAACTGATTTTTGCCTATGCGAAAACAAAGGCGCAGATCAGCTGTGCAGTAACTGCACAGCTGATCAGCGCTTTTGTTTTCACTACTCGGATAGTACAATTCCTCCCATACTTATATCCAAAATTTGAAGATTCTAGCTTTCTTCTGTGACTGTACAGTACGGTTTGTGTTTGACCAGGTCAGAAGACCGGTTTACTCGCATCGCGGCTCACTTCATATAAAGCTTATTACTTGATTTAGTAGATACAGGATCGAATTTAATTATTGCTTTGTTTCTTTGGGAGAAATTTAGTATTTTGTTTTGATATTTTTATTGCATTTCTGAATGGTATGTTGTACATTATAAATTAACAGTATTTTAAAAACCGTGTGATTTTGAAATTTGAAAAGGAGTATATAATAAGAAAGATGTATCCATACTGTATATAAACTGGACTGTAAAAATACGTCTCCTTGTTGTGAGGATAACTTGTTTTTGTCATAAACAAACAACATAAGCACATCTAACATGTAAGCAATTTCATGAGTCTCTAGTTTTGATGTTCTAAATTTCAAGGCCAGCTAATGGCTGTTTAATTAAGCAGGATGACATGTGTCCTACTTGGGCGGGAAGCCCATAGGAAGGTCTTCACACAAGCATGCTCAATTTGTTCAGTTATATAGATCTTGTGAAACTTTCTGTCAGACTTGTTTTGCAAGAGCCGTGATTGATTTTGATGTAGATAATTTTGATTTTGTCATTATTTCATGTAGTAGCAATTTATGTGATATTTTGTTGTTTCATTTGCATTTGTTTATGAAGTTTGATTTAGTTTCATGCTGAATATGGTTTACGATAATTTTTAGATTTGAGCCGCCTCATGGGAAAACCAGCAATCTGCATAGGCGAAAACAAAGGCGCAGATCAGCTTCATGGTAATCGCGAAGCTGATCAGCGCCTTTGTTTTCGCTACTCGGATAGTACAATTCCTCCTCTACTTAACTCCAAAATTTCAAGCTTCTAGCTCTTTTCTGCGACTTTACAGGCCGGTTTGTGTCGTACCTGTTCGGAAACCACATTGTTGGTTTTCCCACGAGGCGGCTCATTTATTGTATGGTATCATTTCTGCCTATATGAAAAAGATGCAAATCAGTTTTGTGATAACAGTGCAGCTGATCAGTGACTATTTTGCTAAAATTAAAGAAACGATTTTGAAATCAAGCATTTTTAGAAATTAGAGTATAGTTTGTGCTTTACACTGCCTTAAATCCTGAAGAATGGTTTTCTCATAACGAAAACATGTCCGTGTAATGTATACCCCCTTGAACCCCACTTTTATATAGCAAAACTGGGGTTTGCAGGGGTATACCTATTTTTCTTATTTTTGCTCCAAAACATAGATTGTGGGTACTCGTTAGAACCGCCTCGCCGAGGCGGTTCTAACGTGTACCCACAGTCTATGTTTTGAGCAAAAATAAGAAAAATATCAAAATTTTTCAGCTAAAAATTTTCAATTTCTAAAGCTCAAAAATTCTCTGTATGGGCAATGGGCAATGGGCAAGTTTTCGTAATGTAATGAGGCAAACGTCAAGACAGACAGGATATAAATTTGATATTTTCCTAAAAACCTAACATTATGTTAATATTATTAGTATCATCTTAAAGATTTCTAACGGCTTGCAACCGATCATCAGAGCCATGTCTAACCATTACGAAAACTTGCCCATGCAATACACAGAATTTTTTTCATATGTAAAAAAATGAAAATTTTCAGTAGAATTTTTTTTTAAGTGTTTTTAATTTTTGCTCAAAATGTAGATCGTGGGTACACATTAGAATCGCCTCGCCGAGGCAGTTCTAACGAGTACCCACAATCTATATTTTGGATAAAAAAATAAGAAAAATAGGTATACCCCTGCATACCCCAGTTTAACTACACAAAAGTGGGGTTTAAGGGTGTATTCATTGCACGGACATGTTTTCCTGATGCAGATGAAAGTTGCTCGTTCTTATTATATTTTAAAAAATATATCTTGATAAAGCGAATTAGCAAATAAGCAAAATTCTGTAAACTTATTTAAAATTTTTATCTTTAGGTGTTTCAAACCTCACCTGGACCTCTTTATAACACGGTTCGTTACAGCACGGTTTTGGATATAACACGGATCATTCATGGACCCCAAATGGTCTAATTTTGCTATATATCTATATATTTTACTCGCGTTATAACACAGATTGGATAGCTAACACGGAAATTGCCATGGACCCTAACAATAGTGTTATAAAGAGGTTGAGGTGCACTTAAAAATTATGGTCCTCTTGTTCAGTCCCTTTTACCATTGAATGAATGGTCTGATAAATGGAGAAATACAAGTAAACTAAAATAACATCACATTCTTAAACCTGGTTTACTAGATCATGGTGTTTATATGTAGTTAAGTGAGTCATTGACAATCAAATAAAACAGAATCAAGCAAAATTTTCTGTTATCTTTTTATCCCTCAAGACATCCGTTTATGTTTCCTGGTGTATGTACCATAAGAAAAGTAAGAATAGAAAGCCCAGGCCCCGATGTTATAAAACTTTTTTCATGTTCAGCTCAGTTGAGCTTGAAATTTGAATTGCTCAGAAATACTGAAATAGCCAAAATAAATTGAAATTTCAGGTTTAGATCACCAAAGCCTGTAATTTATCCTGCTTATAAATGTTAAAATGTCAACAATTGTTGGCATTTTAACATTTATGAGCAGGATAAATTTTAGTCTCAGCTGAGCTGAGCATGAAAAAAGTTTTATAACCTTTGGGCCAGGAATTGATACAGTTAAATTTGAGCTGTGTCATGAGAGAAGCAGATTTTGCCTAGGAAAAACAAAGGCGCAGGTCAGCTGCACAGCTGATCAGTGCCTTTGTTTTCGCTACTTAGATAGTACAATTCGTCCCCTACTTATACCCAAAATGCTAGCTTTTTTCTGAGGGTGTATAGACCGGTTTGTGTTGTACCTTGTCGGAAGTCGGGTTTTCTCGCGGCGCAGATCATTCAAAATTCCAACCCAGACACCAGGCGGGTTACCAGACATTTCATGAAACTACAGCCAAATGGGTAGCTTTTTCTCCAACAAGGTTGTGATCCAGCTTGTATCAAATGAGAACAAGGCTGATCAGTGCCTATGTTTCCACACTGTCATCTCTACTATACATACTGGAGAAAGTCTGATTTACTTGTTTCGTGCATACAGGTAACAAACTTTTTTGCTATGTGTACATACTGGGAACAAACTTGGTGTCTATAAAACTCCAATTTTGTACAAAAAAATTATAGAATAAAGGCAGAAAAGTAAAACAGCATGAAAATCAGATTAAATTGTTTAATCAAAAACATTACCTATCTCACTAACAGCACATTTGAAGGCATGGAATATTTACATATAATACACAACAATTATAGCTTTGGAATGATAACTGGAAATATGAAACTGAAGTTTGCAGCTTCTCTGTGCATTAAACTTTGACAGTTTAATATTCTCTTAGTAATTATATAAAAGTAAAAGGATTGCATTAATTAAAACAAAATTTAGTTTAATCTAAAATGAATGGTATACTTTCCACGTATAGTGTTACTTTCAATACTAATCTTTACCTCTTATTCTTAAGCTTTCTGAGTATAAAAAGTCTAGCATAAGAGAATACATAAACACTTTGAGAACACTGATTTGAAGCAGTTTGTAACAATTTGTCTGCTTTACCATGGTCGCCACACATCTTCCTCTGTACTTTGAAATGGAACTACTTTTTCAGGCGTAACACTAGAGCTGGAATCTATGGACATGTTACCAGATGAGTTCAAACTAGTGTCTACACTGTCATTACACGGGTGGTAATACTGATAGTCACTGTAAATCTGTCCATTAGCACAAGGAACATGTTGCGCAACTCTTGCATGTTGTACTGGTCCGTAATACGACTGTTGATGCTGAAAACTTGAGTTGTGGTCACCAGTCTGCTGAATATCACGTGGCACAGTAGAAGCATGCACAGATGACACGTCGGTAGGAGGTTGTGGTACATTCGGAGTTTCTCTGGTCTTTTCCAAATAACAGCTCTGAAGACGATTATTGACACGGAATAGGGAATCAGTATCAAGACTCTGGGTCGCTGTCAGGTAGCGGATAGTCTCCCTGGCGCAGTCTTTGAAACCCCTCTTGTAACCATCCACATCCGTTGCCAAGGAGACGGATCTCTGATGGTTCTGGAGTGACGTCAACTGACTGACGGTCAGTTCTAAGATGTCGGCTTTGTCAAGTCTTGCCAATGAAGTAGAACTCTGAAAAGGGAAATAGATAAAATTAATAGCTTCAAAGTATAGGGTGATTCATAATAGTATGATAATACATGTATATATACACTTTTGATCTTCACTAGTTTTTACCAACAGAAAAAGAAACATAATGGCATGCCTGTCTAATACCCGAAAATGTGTTCTGTACTGTACAAAAGTATAGAAAAAAGACATTATTGCAACGGACATACATGTTTTGACACGATTGTGCAAAGGTACCATAAACAGGAAATTCGCATATGTTACGGTTGTAGGCTGCAATAACACAGTGAAAATCCGAGCGTATGCAGAACAGACGGTTACGGAACGGACAGACGTTTACAGGAGCACGCGCTTTTTCGCGCCAAAAATGTTTTGTACAGTTTTTCATCCAAAACTACGCTTCGAATGTATTGTTATATCGGCCTTGCATGTCCATCTACTATCTTCCAAAACACCATAATTTCCGGCATGGAAGCCTTGTAGTTTAAGCAGAATTTTGTTGCTTAGCAACAAAAACATTACGGAGCGGAACAGTCTACAGATTCGTTTATGTTACGGGGCGGAACAGACGTAGCCTACGAAAAAAACAGACGAATCAGCATACGGAGCGGTCACAGACGGCCATGAATACTACATGAATAACACTGTGATGTCAAATATTATACAATTATTGACTATTGAGTCATTGAATATGATGTGATATCCAACAGAGACTACCAATATTGACCGAGGCGAAGCCGAGGTCAATATTGGTAGTCTCTGTTGGATATCACATCATATTCAATGACTCAATAGTCAACAATTGTTTTATTGTATAACACTTTCTTTTAATACAAAACTTTTAAAAAGAATGAGCAGAAAAAAAATATTTTTTATTTGAAAATGGATTGTTTTCAACAGCTTGCATATAGTCCCAGCATGACTAAAAAGTTCAATGGGACATAAAGTCCTAATATAAATAAATTAAACAGTAGTAAATGTCATCTGTAATTCATCAGCAGGACTGCAAGACATCAATCTATGTACATTTCTCTAATGATAGATACAGTGTTCTAAATTTAGCAACATATATTTAATGGGAAAAACCCCAGCTCATTGAATATGACAAAATATGCAATGGGTTGAAAGCATTGTCTGAAATACTGTCTATTTATAGTTATATAATAAAACACTTTGCGGCAACCTTCTGTATTATAGCACTCGAACGTGACCAGATGGAATACACCTGGTGACCTGGATCAGCATCGTACATGTATCAGAATAGCATCGACTATGTTGTGAAAACAAAAAGTTGTTTGGGGGCAAACAGCAGACCAGAGAGAGAGGTGGGGAGAGGTCCCGATAGCTCAGTGGTAAAAGCGCCCGCTTCGGGGGCGAGATGTCGTGGGTTCGCCCAGGCCGCGCCATATCAAATGCGTTAAAATGGTACCAATGGCTTCCTTGGTGCTCAGCATCACGAGGCAATCACGGCTTTTCTTCTCCTTTAAATATAGTATCACTAATAGTGCATATCTAACAATAAATTCTAAAATAAAAGACTGAAAAAAGTCTGAAAAGGTCCGAGTTCTCCATGTTGATCACACAGATGGTCTATTATGGATTTGAAGTCATCTGTAGAGAACTCACAATAATAGCAGCTGTATCTATTCATGGCTGTAAATATAAACAAAAATATACTTCGGGTGGCATTGAACGTGATTGGCCTGTGGTCCGGACTTTAGCAGCCACCGGATGGCATTTCATATGTATTTCTCCCTATGAATGTGGTGAAATATTTGCTAAGCAGGATGGTGAGGAACAGATGGACAGACAGACGCTGGGTCTGTAAAAATTCCGCTGTCTATAGTGAATCAGAAAGCTCGAGTGAGCTAAAACATGTTTGTATCTTACATTTCTACTATACAGCGTCTGTTTCTATCCGTATTCTAAAGCTCGCCTACGTCTGTTCCATTTCGTATGGAAATACGTCATTTCGTCTGTTCCGCTCCGTAACAAACGACTGTACCGCCCCGTAACCATGAAATTACCATACGCTTCAGAAAAAAAAACACAAATCTTGACTATTTTTACTGGAAAACATATAAAATATTTAATGTCTGGTGGTTCAGGACATATTTAACTACATACGGACTAAATCCAAAAGGTTGACAATGGCTTATTTTGCAAGCAATCTCGACACACAGCCAAAAAAAAAATACAAAATATGCCATTTTTCACACGTCTTGGGCAGCTATGGCGAACCCCCTGAAAAATCATTGTCTTCTTGAGCACAGACAACTAGACGGGTATGTATGCAACACATCTGCTCTAGTTTGGTCTCAATATTTGCATTAGTGACTTTAAAAGAACGGAAAAACATTTTTGGCGCGAAAAAACGCGTGCTCCTGTAAACGTCTGTCCGTTCCGTAACCGTCTGTTCTGCATACGCTCGGATATACACTGAGAATAACTATAGGCCTACCTGTTGCATTACTTTATTTAAATTGATAATGTGTATCATCTAAAAAAAAACACACAAAAAAACCCACTTAAATTTGATCGGTCATCATTGCTCTAAGTCCATTTAAATTATTCTCAAAACTTTTCACGCTTAAAATCTTTAAGGTTTGTCTCCAGCATGTAATCGTTGTTCAAGGTGTTGTCAAAGGGCATGCGCTTTGAAGCCTTAAAAAGCCATTTTTTTTTTAACAAAATGCAGATAAACGATGGAAAGAATAAGTTACTGATTCTACAGAGGATGAAAGTCCGTGCAATTTTCACGCGACTTTAACATTTGACTCCCGCCGCCTCGTTTACAACCAATTTTTTTTTAGATCTGAAATGCATCACCGAGCAACGGTTTTAAATTGAGTAAAAGTAAACTTATGTCAGTTCTGAAAAATGGGTGAATGGTACCATTCTGTTTCTTATTTTGCCGGGTAAAAAGAACATATTGTGAGCACATGCTTTTTATTCAGGTCCCTAATATGCGGTTTTCAACCATGTTAGGCAAGCGCGGTGTAGGAAGTACCAATATGAACTGCAAAATGCCACTGCACCGCTACGCTGCGCGTTTTGTTCCGGAATAAAAGAATCAAATAAACTTGCATAAAGACACACTCTTAACTATAATTATATCAAGTAGATATCCTGAATGTCAAGCAAAAATTTCAAAGTTGCTTAATGTTGAAGATGCATGGGCTGCAATTTTGACCCCTATAAATAAGCTTTTTTTATAAATACAGAATTGTAAACAGACAATATAGCATTAAGGACAAAAACCATTTTTATTTCAGCATCCTTAAAAAACGATGGCAAATTCTTGTTAATTTTAGACCAAGATTTAAAAAAAAAAGTTTAGTAGTGGCTCTGAAAATGGAAACCGATGAGTAGAATCATACTAATGATAATGGTATGTTATGCCTTATTGATAATAATTCATACCGGAGATAACACTTATTGGAGGGATTTAAATAAGTACCAGATCATAATAAATTTCGACAAGTTAGGCGCTTTTCCTTATTTTTATTCAGCAAAAGTGTGATGAGAAAAAAAAATCATCAAAATTGCAGCCCCTTGCAGCATTACTTTTTCATTATTATTATTTTCTTCAATATAAGAAACAAATGGATGTATCAGATGAAAAAGTTTACGCATGAACTTACGTTATGTTTCACGTTGACGGCCAAAAGTGACTTGAGCTGTGCCAGACTGTTATTCATCCTTCTCAACCATAGGCTTCCGTATCTGCAAAATAAATAAATAAACACGCGTAAATTAAAAAAAAATCTTCTAGCCACCTGTTGAGCCCTAGATGACGATTGTGAAGGGCGCGAAATTTGAAAACTTTCTGTCTTCCTGTTTATTGTCGTCAATCTTTCCGTTGTTGAATCATTACGAAAGCACGTCCATGCAATATGCAGAGATTTTTAAGTTGTAAAAATTGCAAATTTTCCGTAGAAATTTTTTAGTTTTTTTTTCTTATTTTTGCTCAAAACATAGATTGTGGGTACATGTTGGAACCGCATCGCCTAGGCGGTTCTAACGAGGATTCACAATCTATGTTTACCCCTGCAAACTCCAGTTTTTCTGTATAAAAATGTGATCTAAGGGGGTGTACATTTCACGGACATGTTTTATGATGTAGTAAGAGAGAGAGAGAGAGAGAGAGAGAGAGAGAGAGAGAGAGAGAGAGAGAGAGTCGTTTGTTTAAGTTGTTGTAATAGAGACATATTGCTTTCTTACATTACGATAACGTGCCCATGTTTCAATAAACATAGATTTTTTGAGCTTCAAAAATTGAAAATTTCTGTAGAATTTTTTTGGATATTTTTCTTATTTTTATTCAAAACATAGATTTTGACCGCCTCGGGATTTTGACCGCCTCGGGGATATACATTTCACGGACTATGATGGAAAAATGCGAGTTTAAAAAAAGGACAAGAGTTATATTTACCTTTCTGAGATACGTGGGATCAGCAGAACTGGGTGACTTGGTTCCAACCATCTTGAGATTACAGTATATTGCGGTGAAGATGTTATCGTATCAAAGCAGAATTCGAGAATGCCTCAGCTTGGGTTCGACACAGTTTATAAAACCTATGTACGCGTGTCAAGAGTTTACTCAAGGATATTGTCAATTAAAGACGTCCCCTGTCCCTCAGACAGACACGAGTATCTCATCCGTGTCCTTTATCTAAAATGATCTTTAATTGCTTAATTGGGACATGTAAATTCAGTAAGTACTCAAGCAATTAGTCAATCAATTTATAAGGTGTTAAGTGGCAAGTGTGTTCTTACAAACACACTTGTTAGCGAGTATTGTTTGTCATTTTCACACCTTTGTCTTTAATTGTGCTCGTGCCGTCTTTTTATTTTGATTAAGTACAGAATTTCAAAAAATATCAAATTTTATTGATAAATTTTGAAGTAGCCGAATTAGAGTACTTTTCGGGCTATAGCATATGTATCTATATATGATAGTATTTTTCAAACAATTTAATCCCTTAATTTTTCGGCAAATATATAAATTTTCCTATATTCCTAGATGTACTTTCTTGGATTTACATGTCACAATGTTCAAATGTTGTCAAATTTAGTCAAAGTTGGCCAATGACAATAAAGTAAAAGGCGGCCCCCGTGGCCAAGCGGCTAAGAGCGCTGTTTCTTAATTACTCGATCATCTCACCGCTGTGTCTGGTGTGGGTTCGAGCCCCGCACTGGCCACATGTGAGACAAGCCAAGTTCTGCTTGCGGGTGTGCCAGGTGGTTTTTCTCGGGGCTCTCCCGTCTTCGCCCTACCTACTGATTGACCCGTCTCATATGAGCTGAAACAATCTTGAAAGGGACATTAAACTGAATTAAAAATAATAAAGTAAAATACTTGCGCCTTAACACACTAGGAAAGAGTCATATTCTGATTCGACGGCCTTATGTATGGTATTTAGATATTTCTCATGATTAAAATCGTGTTTGAAGCAACCATAACATGTATAAGTTGACAGTCTTGAAGAATTGTTTATTTTAGCATATACTGGCTATAGTTGTCTAAAATTCTTTGTGTAATGAATACCCCCTTATACCCAACTTTCATATAGTAAAACTGGGGAACGCAGTTTTTTTTTTCTTCTTATTTTTGCTCTTAGACATAGATTGTGGGTACTCTTAAGAACCGCCTCGGCGAGGCGATTCTAACGTGTACTCACAACCTACAAAAATAAGAAATAATAAATTTTTTGTACTAAAAATTTTCAGTTTTTACAACTTGAAAAAATTCTGTATATTGCATGGGCGTGTTTCCGTAATGATGAGTGAAAATGGGATAGATCCATACATAGTATATAAAACCTATACATAAACCATGAGTTTCTGAGTTTCTAAAGGCCCAGTTAGCGCCTACACTGATAAGTAATTCCGTTTTTAGCGTCATTCTTTTGCGTGTTACATGTATATATATAGTATTTTTGGGAATGAATCGTCGCTCATGTTTAATAATTTCAACCAATATTAAACCGTTATTTTTTCTCCATACATGTACATGTATATGAAATGGGACTCGCCCTAGTTCACCATAAAGCATTTAGGTTTGTAATCGGATTATCCAGTGCTTGCTAATTTAAAAGATCAACTCGCAAACAAATGCAATAAAGCATATTTGTGACCAGTCACTTTTTCCCCTGCAACAAGCATGACCATTTGTTCTTTTGGTCAATCCGCGTACTGAGAAAACCGGATTTTCGCCAATGCGAAAACAAAGACGCAGATCAGCTTCGCAGTTGCTGCGAAGCTGATCTGCACCTTTGTTTTCGCTACACGGCTAGTACAATCCATTCGAAATTTCAAGCTTCTAACCCCCTTCTGCGGCAGCACAGACCGGTTTGTGTCAGACCTGGTCGGAACTCCCGAAGACCGGTTTTCTCATGACGAGACTCAATACAATCTCTTTAGTATCATCCATAGGCCGAAGTGTTCTCTAGTTCCCCAGGTTGGTCAAGATAATTCGGTTTGCACAAAAAAAAAAAAAAAAAAAAAAAAAAAAAAGAAGAAGAAGAAAAGAAACGATAAACCAGTTGATATCATTTTATTCATGAAATAAATGATGTACACATAAAACATTTCAACATTTGAGTAGAATTATGAATTACCCTGAATAAATAATAAATGCTTTATTTACAATGAGAATAACAAAAAACGGAGACACGCCATACTGATTTTGTGAAACTTTGTGTGTATCGTTGTTGAGAGTGGCTTTGACACAATAACCAATGTTCAAGAGAATATTTTCTGAAAAATAGGAGTGAATCTGGGCCCTCGAAACTGCAACCATAATTCCGAAAATATTTCTACGACGAGGTCACATGGCGAGTGTCGTAGTTCAATATTTGAGCCGCCTCGTGGGAAAATCAACAATGTGGTTTCCGAACAGGTCCCACACAAACCGAGCTGTACAAGAACAGAAGATGGCTAGAGGCCGAAAATTTTAGATTTTGAAAGAAGAGGAATTGTACTACCCGTGTAGTGCAAACAAAGGCGCTGATCAGCTTCGCATTTACTGCGGAGCTGATATGTGCCTTTGTTTTCTCATATGAAAAATGCTGGTTTTATCATGACGCGGCTCAGATTATCACAGTATCGTAACAAAAACTCGTACAAATCACTGATGTGTCTTTATTCATACTGGCGACAAACTCTATCGGGCGTCTGAAAAAGAAACAAACAATGCTCAAATATCATATATTAAACCATAATAATCATGATTTAACACATTCTAACCCTAAGTATTGACTGTCAACAAAAATTGCAATTTGTGTTTAAATTTTAATACCAATGGAAAAACTGCGTTTCAAGTTTTCTTTCGACCAATAAAACCTGTGATGAAATAATCAGAGACAAAATCCATCAAAACCACAGACATAGCAGCTTTAAATTTTCATCTACTTCAAATATCTTCTTTAAACGCCGCTGTATATTACATATATCCTGCGTGGCATACAAGAGGCTTACCTTAAGTTTAGTCGAAGAACCTCGGCCTATCGTGGTCGAGGAAGGAGGGCACACAGCACCGGACAGGCACCATACCCCACCCCCAGTAGTCGTTATCCTTGTAACAGTGGCCGGCCACAATACCGTAGGTAGGGCAATGGTAGGAACAGGAACAATCGTAATCTCCCCATATCAATCCTGAAATATAAGTAAATAAATAAATAAATAAATAAATAAATAAATAAATAAATAAATAAATAAATAAATAAATAACGGTTGACGCACTCATTGCAGAATCGTTTCTGTTCAGATTGTTCAAAATTTTGTGACTCGTAGATTGCATCTGGTATAATATTCATACAGCCTTTTTTCTAGCATAAAATTTAAACTTGCTCTAGGAACAAGGTACTGATACTAAATTGTTTGAAATATTCACGAGTGGTTCCATCAATACAAATCTGCCGTATTTTCTTTGAAACTATACCAAACTATATCAAACCACTTTAAAATTATGGTCCTCTTGTTCAGTCCCTTTTACCATTGAATGAATGGTCTGATAAATGGAGAAATACAAGTAAACTAAAATAACATCACATTCTTAAACCTGGTTTACTAGATCATTGTGTTTATATGTAGTTAAGTGAGTCATTGACAATCAAATAAAACAGAATCAAGCAAACTTCTCTGTTATCTTTTTATCCCTCAAGACATCAGTTTATGTTTCCTGGTATATGTACCATAAGAAAAGTAAGAATAGAAAGCCCGGGAATTGATACAGTTGATACAGTTACAGGTACCAGCCACGGTGGTGTAATGGATAGCGTAGTCGCTTAGCAATCAAGAGGTTGCGGGTTCGAAACCCGGCTGGTACATATGCCTGTCATGTTGGTGACAAATGTTCACCCTGACGTAATAAAGGCAAACCGCCCATAGGGTGTAACATTCTAAATTTGAGCCATGTCATGAGAGAAGCAGATTTTGCCTATGAAAAACAAAGGCGCAGATCAGCTGCACAGCTGATCAGGGCCTTTGTTTTCGCTACACGGATAGTACAATTCGTCCCCTACTTATACCCAAAATGTCAAGATTCTAGCTTTTTTTCTGAGGGTGTATAGACCGGTTTGTGTTGTACCTTGTCGGAAGTCGAATTTTCTCGTGGTGCGGCTCATTTTGAAATCCCAACCCAGACACCAGGCGGAAAGTAAAGGACATTACATGAAACTACAAGAGCCAAATGGGTAGCTTTTTCTCCAACAAGGTTGTGATCCAGCTTGTTTCAAATAAAAGCAAGGCTGAATGTGTTAATCTGCTACTATTTCTACTATACATACTGGAGAAAGTCTCATTTACTTGTTTCGTGCATATAGGTAACAAACTTTTACCTACATACTAGGAACAAACTTGGTGACTATAAAACTCCAATTTCGTACAAAAAATGAATTAAGGCAGAAAAGCAAAACACACACATGAAAATCAGATTAAATTGTTTAATCAAAAACATTACACTAACAGCACATTTGAAGGCATGGAATATTTACATATAAGATACACACAATTAAAACTTTGGAATGATAACTGGAAATATGAAACTGAAGTTTGCAGCTTCTCTGTGCAGTAAACTGTGACAGTTTAAGAATATTCTCTTAGTAATTATATAAAAGTAAAAGGATTGAATTAATCAAAACAAAATCTAGAATTTCTTCAAAATGAATCGTATACTTTCCAATAGTGCTAGTTTCAATACTAATCTTACAAGACATAGCATTTTACCTCTGATTCTTAAGCTTTCTGAGAATAAAAAGTCTAGCATAAGAGAATACATAAACACTTTGAGAACACTGATTTGAAGCAGTTTATAACAATCTGTCTACTTCACCATGGTCGCCACACATCTTCCTCTGTACTTTCACATGGAACTACTTTTTCAGGCGTAACACTAGAGCTGGAATCTATGGACATGTTACCAGATGAGTTCAAACTGGTGTCTACACTGTCATTACACGGATGGTAAAACTGATAGTCACTGTAAATCTGTCCATTAGCACAAGGAACATGTTGCGCAACTCTTGCCTGTTGTACTGGTCGGTAAAATGACTGTTGATGCTGAAAACTTGAGTTGTGGTCACCAGTCTGCTGAATATCACGTGGCACAGTAGAAGCATGCACAGATGACACGTCGGTAGGAGGTTGTGGCACATTCGGAATTCCTCTGGTCTTTTCCAAATAACAGCTCTGAAGATGATTATTGACACGGAATAGGGAATCAGTATCAAGACTCTGGGTCGCTGTCAGGTAGCGGATAGTCTCCCTGGCGCAGTCTTTGAAACCCCTCTTGTAACCATCCACATCCGTTGCCAAGGAGACGGATCTCTGATGGTTCTGGAGTGACGTCAACTGACTGACGGTCAGTTCTAAGATGTCGGCTTTGTCAAGTCTTGCCAATGAAGTAGAACTCTGAAAAGGGAAATAGATAAAATTAATAGCTTCAAAGTATAGGGTGATTCATAATAGTATGATAATACATGTATATATACACTTTTGATCTTTACTAGTTTTTACCAACAGAAAAAGAAACATAATGGCATGCCTGTCTAATACCCGAAAATGTGTTCTGTACAAAAGTATAGAAAAAAGACATTATTGCAACGGACATGCATGTTTTGACATGATTGTTCAAAGGTACCATAAACAGGAAATTCGGATATATGTTACAATTGCAGGCTGCAATAACAATAGGCCTACCTGTTTAACTTGATAATGTGTGTCGTCTTTAAAAAAAAACAAAACTGAACGGTCATCATTGCTCTAAGTTTATTAAAATTATTCTCAATCACGCTTATAAGGTTTGTCTCCAGCATGTAATCGTTGTTCAAGGTGTTGTCAAAGGGCACGTGGCGCTTTGAAGCATTTTTAACAAGTGACAGATTCTACAGAGGATGACTGTCTGTGCAATTTTCACGCGACTTTTACATTTGACTTCCGCCGCCTCGTTTATAACCAATTTTCTGGAGATCTGAAATGCATCACTGGAAACATTCTGTTTCATATTTTGCCGGAGGTAAAAAGAACCTATTGTGAGCACACGCTTTTTATTCAGGTCCCTTACGTGTGGTTTTCAACCATGTCGGGCAAGTGGGGTGTAGGAAGTAGTCATATCATATATAGTGAACTGCAAAATGTCACTGCACCGCTAAACTGCGCATTTTATTCCGGAATAAAATTGCATAAAGACACACTCTTAACTATCAAGTAGATATCCTGAATGTCAAGCAAAAATTTCAAAGTGGCGATTTGCAGTTGCTTATTGTTGAAGATGCATCAGAGCTCTAAACAGGCTATATAGCATTAAGGCTTCTATCTAAGTCAAAAACCATTTTCATTTCAGCATCCTAAAAAACGATGGCAAATTACTGTTAATTTTATACCAATATTTTAAAAAAGCTAATACGTAATAAGCATACTTTTCTTCATTTGCAACATTGTCAGAAAATATTCAAAATTTAGTGGGATTACTGAGATTTGAGATTAGTAGAATCATCCAGACTAGCACAAATAAGGATAGTGATTTAATTTTTATGCATGTTATGGCTTATTGATAATAATTCATACTGGGGATAACGCTTATTGGAGGGATGTAAATAAGTACCAGATCATAATAAATTTTTACAGATTATGCGCTTTTCCTTATTCTTATTTAGCAAAAGCGTGGTGAGAAAAAAATCATCAAAACTGCAGCCCCCTTGCATCATTACTTTTTCAATATAGGAAACAAAATGGATGTATCAGCTGAAAACGTGTAGGCCGCCTACGCATGAACTTACGTTATGTTTGACGTTGACGGCCAGTAGAGACTTCAGCTGTGCCAGACTGTTGTTCATTCTGTCTCGACGTCTCTTCTCAACGAGGGGCTTCCGTATCTGTAAATAGATCAATAATAATAATTATATTAATAAATCTTTCCTAGACGATGATTGTGAAGGGCGCGAGATTTGAAAAGTTTCTGTCCTCCTTTTTGTTGACGTCAAGCGCTTTGCAATTTGGTGCAGAAAATGATACACTGACATTGCGTTGTTGAATCATTACGAAAACAGAGATTTTTAAGTTGTAAATGAAAAATGTCTGTAACAATTGTTTATATACTTAACGACACTTCCAACGCTACCGATAGAGTTTTTGCTATAATTTCAAAACTACACATGATATTGAAATGAAAATTGCAGGGACGATAGCAAGGTTCGTGAGACGTGTGTCGTTAAGTACACATTTTTCTTATTTTTGTTCAAAACATAGATTGTGGGTACACGTTAGAACCGCCTCGCCTAACGAGTACCCACAATCTATGTTTAGCAAAAATAAGAAAATTAGGTATACCCCCGCATACCCCAGTTTTTCTAAAGACAGAAAGAAATGGCCAGAAGACATTTGCGAATAGGAAATATCTATCAGCAATATCAAAAGTACCGTAGCTGCATGTATACGCGAAAATGGACTTTGTATGCAGCTTTTCCATTCTGTGTCGAAAAGTGAAAGTTAAAAAAGACAAAAGTTATATTTACCTTTCTGAGATACGTGGGGTCAGCAGAACTTGGCGACTTGGTTCCAACCATCTTGAGATTACTGTATATTGCAGCGAAGATGTTATCGTATCAAAGCAGAATTCGAGAATGCCTCAGCTTGGGTTCTATGCAGTTTATAAAACCTACGTACGCGTGTCAAGAGTTTACTCAAGGATATTGTCAATTAAAGACGTCCCCTGTCCTTCAGACAGACACGAGTATCTCATCCGTGTCCTTTATCTAAAATGGTCTTTAATTGTTTAATTGGGACATGTAAATTCAGTAAGTACTCAAGCAATTAGTCAATCAACGTGTGCTCTTACCAAACACACTTGTTAGCGAGTATTGTTTGTCATTTTCACACCTTGGTCTTTAATTGTGCTCGCGCCGTCTCTTTATTTTGATGAAGAATTAAAAAAAAATATATATATATCAAATTTTATTGATAAATTTTGAAGTAGTATAGGAATTATAGTACTTTTCGGGCCTAATCTCCAGGAATATAGCATATATATCTATATATGATAGTATTTTTCAAACAACTTAATCTCTTAATTTTTCGGCAAATATATAAATTTTCTTATATTCCTAGATGCACTTTCTTGGATTTACATGTCACAATGTTCAAATGTCAAATTTAGTTAAAGTTGGCCAGTGAAGTAAAAGGCGGTCCCGTGGCCGAGCGGCTATGAGCGCTGATTCTTAAGATCATCTCACCGCTGTGTCTGGTGTGGGTTCGAGCCCCGCACTGGCCACATGTGAGACAAGCCAAGTTCTGCTTGCGGGTGTCTCGGGGTTCTCCCGTCTTAGCCCCACCTACTGATTGCCCCGTCTCATATGAGCTAATCTTGAAAGGGACGTTAAACTGAATTGAAAAAAAAAAAAAAAAAAAAAAAAAAAAAAAAAAAAAAACTTGCGCCTTAATTTGTTATATCGGGGACACACTTGTAAAGAGTGATATTCTGATTCGACGGCCTTATATTCTTTGACAGCGAGGTATTTGTAGATGACGTATTTGTTTAGAAGACGTCCCTTTTCAATTTCGAGATTATGAGCCGATGTACGGAACTTGGTTAATTATTTAAAGCGATTCTATATGGTATTTAGATATTTCTCTTGATTAAAATCATGTTTGAAGCAACTATAAGTTGACAGTCTTGAAGAATTGTTTATTTTAGCAAACCAGGATTGGCTATAGTTGTTTATTAAAATTCCTTGTTTTATGAGTGAAAATGGGATAGATTCGATGTTTTGGTCATACTATGAAAAGGTACAAGTAGGCAAAGATCAGGAAAAGGCGCAATCAGAAAAAGATTCGCACTCCAAAAAACCGAGGTGGGAAAAAACCAAACTAACAATCAGGTACTTATACCATGAAACATGTCGTAAGCCGAATGAGCAGCTATTTTCCCAATAGGTGGCCACTCAGTTACCTTAACTTAACTAAAAATATGAAAACATACATAAGGCGCCAACAGCACAAAACGTTTTTTTAAAAAAAACACCAAGACATAAAACAAAAAGAACCACCACAGAAGTATCGACTTGGAACGATCAGTAACACAAAGTTACTGGCGGGCTTAAACCGGTTTTACATGGCCATAACCTCACCCTCAGCTTCTGCAGTGGTTCATAACATTTAGTTAGTTATTCCAGGGAAGTGTAAGATTACACTTCCCTGGTTATTCGGTCCTCGTGGTGAATCTCTAACTAGTCAATGAATCATCAAGAACAAACAAATAAATCATGATAAACATCCTGATGAATAAAAAAAATCTGAATTTTTAACAGGCCAAGTTAGTGCCTACACTGATAAGTAAATCCGTTTTTTAGTGTCATTCTTTTGCGTGTTATATACTATTTTGGGGAATGAATCCGGCGTCATTCAACCAATTTTTCTCGATTCATGTATATGAAATGGGATTCACCCTAGTTCATCATAAAGCATTTAGATTTGTAATCAAGTGCTTGCTAATTCAAAAGATCGACACACAAACAAACGCAATAAAGCGTACTCGTGACCAGTCACACCCTTTTCCCCTGCAACAAGCATAACATACTCAGTTGTTTGGTATACACCATTTACAGAGAATCGTATCCAAAAATTACATAACTGTATGTTGGATCCGAGAACCAATTGAGCCGCATCATGAGAAAACCGGATTTTCGCCAATGCGAAAACAAAGGCGCAGATCAGCTTCGCAGTTGCTGCGAAGCTGATCTGCGCCTTTGTTTTCGCTACACGGCTTAGTACAATCCATTCGAAATTTCAAGTTTCTAACCCCCTTCTGCGGCACCACAGACCGGTTTGTGTCAGACCTGGTCGGAACTCCCGAAGACCGGTTTTCTCATGACGAGACTCAATAATTAATATCAGTTCAATCTCTTTAGCATTATCCATAGGCCAAAGTGTTCTCTAGTTCCCCAGGTTGGTCAAGATAATTCGGTTTGCACAAAAAGAAAAGAAATGATGAACCAGTTGTTAAGTTGATATCATTTTAACCATGAAATAAATGATGTTCACATAAAACATTTCAACATTTGAGTAGATTTATGAATTACCCTGAATAAATAATAAATGCTTTATTTACAATGAGAATAACAAAAAAACGGAGACACTTTGTGTGTATCGTTGTTGAGAGTGGCCAACGTTCAAGAGAATATTTTCTGAAAAATAGGAGTGAATCTGGGCCCTCGAAACTGCAACCATAATTCCGAAAATATTTCTATATGCCACATTACGACGAGGTCACATGGCGAGTGTCGTAGTTCAATATTTGAGCCGCCTCGTGGGAAAATCAACAATGTGGTTTCCGAACAGGTCCCACACAAACCGAGCTGTACAAGCACAGAAGATGGCTAGAGGCCGGAAATTTTAGATTTTGAAAGAAGAGGAATTGTACTATCTGTGTAGTGAAAACAAAGGCACGGATCAGCTTCGCATTTACTGCGGAGCTGATCTGCGCCTTTGTTTTCGCATATGAAAAATGTTGGTTTTATCATGACGCGGCTCAGATTATCACAGTACCGTAACAAAAACTCGTACAAATCACTGATGTGTCTTTATTCATACTGGCGACAAACTCTATCGGGCGTCTGAAAAAGAAACAAACATAATTAAACCATAATCATAACAACTTAATCATGATTTAACACATTCTAATCCTAAGTATTGACTGTCAACAAAAGTTGCAATTTGTATTTAAATTTTAATACCAATGGAAAACCTGCGATGATTAAAATTGATAATCAGAGACAAAATCCATCAAAACCACAGACATAGCAGCTTTAAATTTTCATCTACTTCAAATGTCTTCTTTAAGGATGTTCGCTGCCAATGAAAAAGTATTCAAACTTTTTTTCTAACCATACTCTTTTGATTCCAAAATACAACACAAGACATTTGAAAACAAAATAAGTATAGGGTAGTGTGCATTTTTTCAAGCTGCAAGCCTCTGAATGAGACCTCTGAACACCATGTTTAAAATTTATTAAAATTCATTTAATTTTCAATTCTTTGAAACATACACGTCTTGAACAAAACTGCAACTAGAATGCTTTCAAAGGTCATAATATTTACGCAGTGCAGACTATTTTGGACCAAAAGCATAGAAAAAGTTGCAACTTGAAGTGGATGACAAAATTTTACGAGTGGTTTTCCAACCCTACCCCCATACTCGAAAAGTCGGAAAAAATCAATACTAGTTTTGAAATGTGTCAAACCCATATTTGTAGATTAAAACTTTATCTTGTATTTTCACACAGCATAGAACTTAGTAATATTGTTCGAATAAAAGAAAGAAATATATAGGGTAGTGTGCATATAAGAGAGAACCAACAACTTGAAAATCGCCATTTTAAGCCTTTTTTCGGCTGTTTTGTTTCTTAAGGCCCATTTCATAAAACTACTCAAAATTTTAAAACTAGCACACCAAAGACAGAAAGGCTGACTTAGAAGACCATGTACACATATACTGCTGCGAAAATAAACACCGAACTAGTGCAATTAATTTGGAAATGTGCAATATTCAAGTTTAATCTACCCTACCCCCTAAATTTTACTGACATCAAAAATTTTCTGAAAAGTTGCAGAAAATGGGGTGAAAAAATGAAGTTCCTTAGATTGACAATTTTCATGGCTCATTCAATACATATCACCAATATGTATCCAAATATAAAATATTAGGAAAATATCTGCAACCGTTTACGAGATATTCAACAAAAAGAAAAACCGGAAGTAATGTTAGCAGCGAACATCCTTAAACGCCGCTGTATATTACATCTATCCTGCGTGCCATACAAGAGGCTTACCTTAAGTTTAGTCGAAGAACCTCGGCCTATCGTGGTCGAGGAAGGAGGGCACACAGCACCGGACAGGCACCATACCCCACCCCCAGTAGTCGTTATCCTTGTAACAGTGGCCGGCCACAATACCGTAGGTAGGGCAATGGTAGGTACAGGAGCAATCGTAATCTCCCCATATCAATCCTGAAATATAAATAAATAACGGTTGACGCACTCATTGCAGAATTGTTTTTGTTCAGATTGTTCAAAATATTGTGACTCGTAGATTGCATCTGGTATAATATTCATACAGCCTTTTTTTCTAGCATAAAATCTAAACTTGCTCTAGGAACAAGGTACTGATACTAAATTGTTTGAAATATTCATGACTGGTTCCTTCAATACAAATTAATCTGCCGTATTGTCTTCGAAACTATACCCATTTGATATTAACATTCAAAACAACGATGTTTACAGTCACCATGGCGTTTCAGCAATAAAACTACAAATAGCGACAACCATTTGACCACAAACTCAAAATACATGAATGCACTGAAAGATGGAACAAATAAAACGTCGGTTACTTACGAACTCTTGTAGACTGTCCATGCTGTAACTGTTGTCCATGCTGTAACTGTTGTCCATGCTGTAACTGTTGTCCATGGTGTGTCTGTCCATGCTGTAACTGCCCTTGATGTGACTGCACATGCTGAACCTGTCCATGATGGGGCTGCACATGGTGTGTCGGTACGTGATGTGTCTGCACTGTGATATGGTGTGTCGAATCATCATACGACTGCACATACTGCACAGGCTGCACAAACTGCGCAGGCTGAACATACTGAGCCGGTCCGTGATATATCTGCACATGCTGTGCTGCCACATTGAGACTCAAACCTAGAACCAACAGACTGACAAACATCATATTATCCATGCCTTTCCTGACTGCTAAGAACTAGTGTTTGAAAACGTTTACAAGTTCGACACAACAACCAAACTGGACAAATGAATCTAGTCCAGTTATCATGGGATGATTTATATACTAAACCTATTGGTCGTTTAAAGACAATAAAATTATTAAGAATTTACAAAAATGCTAATCACGTTATGTCACTTTTATGTGACCATAATAACGGACCTTGTCATCGGATATTCGACTTTTTATGACGCAGCTCAATATTCTAGACTTGAAGGTAAGTTATCCGCTGTCAGAGGCAATTTACCATCACTAAATGCGCACGTAGAACTATTTCCATAGCGCGGAATTGGTTCCAGTACCGTTTGCAAGATCCAAGTAACATCGCGTCTATTGATGATACAAGCCCTCTACTTCAGAGGCTCAGCATCGCTACCAAATGAGTTACCACGCCAGATTTCTAGATTTGGACAAATAATTATTGTAGCGTGAGGTGCCGCGTTGTGGTAGAGCATCGGACTCCGAATCGGAGAGGTCCTGGGTTCTATCCCCACTGGCGACACCGTGTTGTGTCCTTGAGCAAATCACATACTCCCCAGAGTACTGGTTTACACACAGGGAGCGGTGACTCCGTCCCGACATGACTGAAAAATTGTTGACTGGGACGTTAAACCTCAATACAAACATATCATAGAATTTATTCTGAGACTGAAAATATTAGATAATGAAAGATAATCGAGGTGGCCATTGAAGATCAAAGATGCAGATCAGAATGAGCTGACAGACACACTGGACATCTAATGTCAGCTTGGTGCAAATGACTGCTTTTCTGAAGAGGCATACAAAAGGACAGGTCATACAAAGTGGGGAGGGAAAATATTCAGTGTACCGAGCCATCATTATTGACAAATAAATTGTATCATATAATAATGAGCCGCCGCATGGGAAAACCAACAATCTGGATAAGGAAAACAAAGGCGCAGATCAGCTTTGCAGTAACTGCGAAGCTGATCAGCGCCTTTGTTTTCGCTATACGGATAGTACAGTTTCTCTACTATCTAAATCCAAAATTTTCAGCCTCTAACCATCTTCTGTGACTGTACAGCCCGGTTTGTGTCGGACCTGGTCGGAAACCAAATTGTTGGTTTTCTCACGCACAGGCTCATATATGATGTTTTACTTATTACACTGTCTGTGTTAATTAATGTCACATGGTCCTAAACTAGTCTGGACAGTCGGTCGTATATTAACAACTTTAATGATAAAACAATCATGGACCTGTCAATCATTTTTCATATTTAGCATAATATCCCAGGCATACATGTACCACGCCAATTGCTTTTAAGTTTTATTATTGCATAAATACCCGTGTCACACGATATTAACATCCGTTTATTAATGAAGAGAAAGCCATGCATTAATATTGCAATTCACGCGCGCACGTGCTGTTAATACATGGCTTTTACTTATGCTCGTTACCGGGCGCCACGCAAAACACGTGCTAGTAATGAGAAACTGAAGTCCGTCCGGAAAGAGCATAAAAACGAAAGCTTTTACGCGTATGAAAATATGATGAGGCTGTAAAATATAGTGCACCATATTTTTTTCGTTTCTGCACCTTATTTCTTTCGTTTCTGCAGAATTTATGCAATAATAGCGATCAAAAATGATTTTGTCATTCATTAACATTCTAGGTCCCTCGGGGAGTGCTGAAAACCTCGGGCTACGCCCTCGGTTTTCAACACTCCCCTCGGGACCTAGCGAATGTTAATAAATGGAAAATCATGTTTGATCCCTATATTATTATAGGGATCAAACATGATTTTCCATTCATTAACATTCGCTAGGTCCCGAGGAGAGTGTTGAAAACCGAGGGCGTAGCCCGAGGTTTTCAACACTCCCCGAAGGACCTAGCGAATGTTAATGAATGACAAGATCATTTATGATCGCTATTATTGCATAAATTCTGCAGTAACGAAAGAAATAATGTGCAGAAACGAAAGAAATATGGTGCACTATATTTTACAGCCTCATCACATTTTCATACGCATAAAAGCTTTCGTATTTATGCTCGTTCCGGGCGGACATCAGTTTCTCATTACTAGCACGTGCTTTGCGTGGCGCCCGGTAACGAGCATAAGTAAAAGCCATGTATTAACAGCACGTGCGCGCGTGAATTGCAATATTAATGCATGGCTTTCTCTTCATTAATAAACGGCTGTTAATATCGTGTGACACGGGTATTTATGCAAAAATAGCATTTAATATTTAAATAAATTTCATACTGAATACTTGTAAATAAGCATAAGCCATTCTAAGAACAACTAGTATATCATACAGAGCACAGTTAGAATTTTTTGGATATCTCGATCCAGTACCTCTTAAAACTGGAATCAAACTTAAGTCGTCAAGACATCAATCAGTAGCTGTCATCCCGTCAAATGAAAACCTGTCACACGTAATGTGTACCTGGTAAGACTTGAAGACGGAGCTTGCTTAACAGCTTGCAGTTACTTTGATATTTACTGATGCTCTGAAAACGGCATGTGCCATTTAGAAAACACCGACGTTGCAACAGCACTCTTATTTATATACATGTATTTGTCTTTTTTTTTTCTTTTCTTTTCTTTTTTTAATTTGACATAAAACGACACATTTTCACCGTGCAACAATATGCATACTCACATGCTAACATAACGTCCAAAGCCATTGATGTCACCTTAGATTTCATTTGTGGCCAGATCAGTGTTTTGGTTTACTTGACATTTATATTTTTTCAGTGTCACTGACTTAAAATTTTAAAGTATGGCCAAAAATAAGCTCTCAGAAGAAGCTAGTTAAAGGTAGCATATGTAAATATAGTTCAATAAGCCACAATTGGTGGTTGAGCACGCGTTTCCATGGAGTTTGTTGCTGCTGCGTTGGTCACTGTTACGTTAGGGGGAAGCGGTGGGATTGGGGATACAGAGGCTAGTCGATACACATTTAGTCTTCATGACATATCTCGTCGTATTTATCTATTGTCAAAGTCTTTTTTTTTTTCACGAGAAAGTACCAATTTTCAGTTTATAGTGCACCACATGGACATGTTACTCATTTGCATGAAGTAGTCCAATGTTATGCATCCGAGGACAGATTTTGATTGGGCGTGGAGTTTCGAGTTTTTTTTTTTTTTTTTTTTTTTTTTTTTGTAGACCGAAACGTCTTGGATACTGAACACGATAATCGTACAAATAGTTTCAAAAAAATTGCTGCGAGACTGCATTGTTTGGTGGATTCCAAAACAACGATCAGAGATAATGCAAATTTCTTGATTTTACGTATTTTGCGGCTTTTAAAACACATATATTTACTATCTAAGACAAAGGTAGAATCAATTCATGCATGTGACAATTATTTATGCGAATTTGAATGCTTGGAAATGAACAAAACTGAGCTGATTTTAACGACCTGATTTTTTTATTCTTTCATATCTTTTCTGGCATGAAAAAAGGGACCAATTTTCTCTCCTGGCGCACCCCCCGTGAAGTATTATCAATTTGGCATGTCACCAGTAAACTATTTAGGTTCAGTTGCAAAGTGGAGCAGACTGGCGCAGGGGTAGAGTGGTTAACTACTAGAGTGGTTGACTACGGTCCCAGAGGTCCTGGGTTCGATCCTCAGCCGGGGCGCCGTTCGTTGTGGCCTTGAGCAAGTCAGAAATCCACAGCTCCTGCGGTAATGGTCAGAAATTGATGACACTGGCTATCCGCACGACGGTTGTGCCGATAACGCCGCTTATCGGCACGACCGTCGTGCGGATAAGCGGCGTTATCCGCACGACAGGGAAATCGATATCTAAATGTTAAGTATTTATAGAAATTGATACATTTTAAGTTGAAAAATATATTACACTGGCTTCAAAACTGAAACAGAATATTACACATGCAGGATTTTTTGCCTTTTAATTAACAAAAGTTGCTGAAATTGGCTTACCTGTAAATTTACCTGTAAAAATCAGTCATGCGTATGCGTAAATGAGAAAGTAACATTTAAACTATGGTCGAACAGCCTGCGCCAGTCCCTGAGGGAGGTTTGTCTGTTTTCCCTATACTGGGCTGATTTATTCTGGGAGTTCAATTATTTTTACAACATTTTCTCATTGATTTTGAATCTACTTTATCAGTACAAATGTATAACTATTAATTTATTAGATATTTTTAATTTTTAATTGGGAAAATGACAATTTTGGTAATTTGGTGGTTATGTTATATCTCATGGATATTTTCATGGTGATTTCATTTTAATCAGTAAAATTAAAGGATTCTGGTTTTCAAAAGATTTAATGAATCTGGAGGTATTTTTATTCAATTTTACATCCCTCTCAAGATTATTTAAGCTCATTTTCTTTCCTTCTATTTTCTTTCTGTCTTTGGTTTTTCTTCCTATGCTATCTGACTTATGTTGAATGTAAGAGATTATCATAAATCATACAGTAGCAATAGAGACGGTATGGAAACATTTCAGTAATACAATTAAAAAAATGCAATGATTATATTTTTATCCGCTGTTACAAATCTAGCTAGATTAATCAAGTCAAACTAGTTTTCTTATTCATAATTAACAAAAATGTTAATTTTGAATGTATTTCAATAGCTAAACACATAATCATTTTATTTAATGACAAATTGAAAGTTTAATGCATACGTAAGCTTGTTAGAAAATCTTATACTCCCGTCGTGCCGATAGCCAATACCTGTAGCATTGGCTAACCGCACGACAGTCGGGCCGATAACGCCGCTTATCGGCACGACCGTCGTGCGGATAACGCCGCTTATCGGCACGACCGTCGTGCGGATAGCCTCAGCCGAAATTGATTGTCTCAGTAAACATTAAGGAAGCGAGATAGCCGAGTGGTTAGCGCACTGGCTTCTTGTGCTAGAGGTCCCGGGTTCGATCCCCGCCGGCGGCGAGGAAAATTTGTTGGTCCGAACTTGCTTCCCTTCGTGTCATTTGCAGGAATGACATGATACAGTGCGCCGTCCTTCGGATCGGGACGTTAACTGGAGGCCCCCTGTGCAGGGACAGTCATCCCCTGTGCAGGTTAAAGATCCCTACACAGGTTCTATCCTCATGCATGTAGGCTCATCCTGCAAACACACCGGAGTGTACAATGTACACCTCCCAAGAATAATCAGAAATTGATTGATGGGAGTAACAGGAAAACAAAAAAAAACAAACATGAAACATTAAAAAAAAAAAAGTCAAATATCCTGGCATGTCATCTTTTCTTGATTGGCAATAGCATTGACCAGCGGGATCACAGGCTCATGTGGCAGAGACTTCACTTCAAAATTTGGGGTCGCAGGATAAATTTTCGGGCATATCAAAGGCATTAAAAATGGTACCAGTTGCTTCCATGCTTGATTCTCAGGATTATGCTTTGCTTGAATCTTAAAGGCACAACATTACTAACATGAGTAAGATACTTTTGTCTGAACTAATTTGTCCTGAGATGATGGTCTGAATATGATCTACTCAGTATAAAGAGATACATGTAGATAGAAAGTCTGATAAAGATCAATACCTGTGTCCACTGGAAGATCATATGTTAGACTGACTTTCATTCTAATTATGTTATAAATCTCCCTGAAAGATAGAGAATTTTATTATTATAGATCTAAATATATTTTTATTAAAACAGAATTCCCATGTAACTGATTAGGATGCGGAGTTCTCCTTAACTCCAATATTTTTATTTTAACTCCAACTTTTTTGAAAGCCCCAATAGTAAAGTAAAGGAAGAATCCAACATTTAAGGAAATACCTCATTTTTACTACAATTCTCAAAATCCTAGTGAGAAATCTGAGGATAAGATAGCCCACTTGGGTTTAAGAACTAAACATTAGCAGAGGAACAGATAAGCTGTGTATATCTGCATATTTCACCCATATGACAAAAGCAAAACTCTGCGTATCAAGTACTCTTGACATTTTCTTGTTAGTTGTTGAAATGTGAAGCGAGTTTAAATAAAGATTATTATTATTATTATTTTCTTGATACGCAAATGTGAGTATCTGTCAAGCATACCGGTTGTTTACAATCGAAATGGTGCGTGTATAAAAATGTATAAATGTGTTATGCTGGAATAAAGTTAAAGCATATGATTAAGAATTATTATTACATGTACTTTTTTGCCATTGCATTTAGGCTTGGATCTAATGTTAGAAGGCTTAAATTAATGACTTGACAATTTCCACTCAATTACAGTTTTTTCCTTGGAGTAACGTCACCCAATTTCTGAAAAGAAATTCTGATTTCACCCAATTTATCATGATTTGGTGGAGTGAAATATCCAATTGCTTGAAAAATTATCTGTTGCTCTGATTAGTATGTAATTATGTTTGTATTTATTTTCAGAAACTATGTCAGGGTCCTTGTCTGTTGTTGCATTTGAAGGAGAACTCAACTCCATTGTGAGAGAGGTATGTATTGCAATTCTTTGGACTTTGGATAATCTTTGGAACTGGAGAAAAAAATCCTGAAAGGGTGTCATTGTCTCTGTAAGGGGACCATGGTGGCCTAATGGTGAATCAGGTTCTGGATTGAGAGATCCTGGGTTTGAAGTTTGAACCCCACCTTTCTTAGGATTACTTAGCAACTTACCATTGCGAAAACTTGTCCATGCGATATACAGAGATTTTTCAGAAGAAAAAAACTGAAAACTTCATTGGAAGATTTTGATTATTTCTAATACATGTATTTTCACTCAAAACATACATTGTGGGTACATGTAAGAACCGCCTCTAGTATTTTACCCGATTTTTTTTTCATAAATTTCTCCATGAAATTCATAATTTGGGCCCAGAGGGGGTTCATGTGATAACCCAAAGCCCTTCTAAATGTGCCTATGTGCTATTCGTTTCTCATACTGGTATAAGGGGAGACAGGGGTTGAATGAATCATGGTTTGAATGAACCAGGGGCGATAACCTTTGCTAAAACAAGATAATTCATCTGACACCTGCAATTTAAATTCACATTTAACATATCTATATTTCAGAAGGCATGTCGAAAGTCATACCAAAAACTGTTTTCTCGTACCTGAAGTAGATTTTCGTCATGGAACAAGTTCTTAATTTATTGGAAGTGAATCTTGTTGCAAAGTGTCTGTCTCCTCAACAGTGTCCTGAAGAAATGCAAATGAGATTTTACAATAATATGGCATGCTTTATAAATTAGCTTTCACTTTACATAATATTCAAGGGTCTTTGATGGGCTGGGGTTGAATGAACCATCGCAAATAAACACTAGTATACAAATTATAAAAAATAAATTATCAAATTTGAATATTTCAATAACTTCTACATACATCTTAAATTCTGCACATAAACATCACATACTGTACATATACGCAGTAATTTGTGTGTATATATATTTTTAAACCAGATGGTGATAGACATCATATAAACTCTTTGAAATTCCTGTTTTCAGTACCTTGATTTTGGTGGGTTTGATAAAACACTACAGAACTTTGACAAAGAAATATCATCTAAAGGAAAACCCTTGGCCACTATAGATGGAAAAGGTCCTTCAAGTCAAAAACAGGTTGCTGCTCAGGTAAAATGTTATATGAGCCTATGCGTTAGAAAAACGACGATTTGGGTTTCCAACCATGTCCGACACAAACCGGCTTGTACAGTCACATGAGAAGCAGAGTTCGTAGAACTGGAGAAGGCTAGAAGCTTGAAATTTCAGATTTTAGAAGAAGTGGAATTGTGCTATCCATGTAGCGAAAACAAAGGCGCTGATCAGCTTCGCAGTTACTGCGAAGCTGATCTGTGACTTTGTTTTCACCTATGCAGATTGTTAGCTCACCTGAGCCGTCAGGCTCACAAGGTGAGCTTATAGGATGGCCATGATCCGGCGTCCGTCCGTCCGTCCGTCGTCCGTCCGTCCGTCCGTCGTCCGTCGTCCACCATTTTCAAAGATCTTCTTCTCTGAAACCGCTTGGCCAATCAAAGCCAAATTTTACATGAAGCATCTATGGGAAGGGGGAACCAATGTGTATATAAATAATCCAGGTCACATGACCAAGATGGCCGCCATGCCCATATATGGTAAAAACCCTTCAAAAATCTTCTTCTCCGGAACCACTGGACCGATTTCAACCAAACTTGGCATGAAGCATCGATGACTCAAGTACTACAATGTGTATATAAATCATGACCTTGCGGTGACCTTGACCTATTTTACGGCAAGGTCAACATAGGTCGCCTTTGCATTTGAATGGGAAAAATTGTTAAATTGTCATTTAAAGGAAAAATCTTGCAGAAAATGAGCAGTAGGACTGAATATTAATGATTCTGGAAAAAATTGGGCACCAGGGGCTCATCCGCCCCCACCCCGGGGCAATATACATGTATATTATCATAATATTCAAACATCTTCTTCTCTGAAACCGCTTGGCCAATCAAAGCCAAATTTTACATGAAGCATCTATGGGAAGGGGGAACCAATGTATATATAAATAATCCAGGTCACATGACCAAGATGGCCGCCATGCCCATATATGGTAAAAACCCTTCAAAAATCTTCTTCTCCGGAACCACTGGACCGATTTCAACCAAACTTGGCATGAAGCATTAATGGCTCAAGCACTACAATGTGTATATAAATCATGACCCTATGATGACCTTGACCTATTTTACGGCAAGGTCAACATAGGTCGCGAATGCATTTGAATGGGAAAAATTGTTAAATTGTCATTTCAAGGAAAAATCTTGCAGAAAATGAGTAGTAGGACTGAATATTAATGATTCTGAAAACAATTGGGCACCAGGGGCTCATCCGCCCCCACCCCGGGGCAATATACATGTATATCTCCATAATATTCAAACATCTTCTCCTCTGAAACCGCTTGGCCAATCAAAGCCAAATTTTACATGAAGCATCTATGGGAAGGGGGAACCAATGTGTATATAAATAATCCAGGTCACATGACCAAGATGGCCGCCATGCCCATATATGGTAAAAACCGTTCAAAAATCTTCTTCTCCAGAACCGGTTGACCAATTTCAACGAAACTTGGCACGAAGCATCGATGGCTCAAGCACTACAATGTGTATATAAATCATGACCCTGTGATGACCTTGACCTATTTTACGGCAAGGTCAACATAGGTCACCAATGCATTTGAATGGGGAAAACTTTTAAAATGTCATTTAAAGTGAAAGTCTTGCAGGAAATGGGCAGTAGGACTGGATATTAATGATTCTGAAAAAATTGGACCCCAGGGGCTCATGTGCCCCCACCCCGGGGCAATATACATGTATATTTCCATAATATTCAAACGTCTTCTGAGTTCTCCTCTGAAACCGCTTGGCCAAACAAAGCCAAATTTTAAGTGAAGCATCTATAGAAAGGGGGAATCAATGTGTATATAAATAATCTAGGTCACATGACCAAGATGGCCGCCATGCCCATATATGGTAAAAACCCATCAAAAATCATCTTCTCTGAAACCAATAGACTGATTTCAAGGAAACTTGGCGTGAGGCATGGATGGCTAAAGTACTCCAATGTATATATAAATCATGACCCTGTGATGACCTTGACCAAGTTTATAGCAAGGTCAACATGGGTTGCCTGTGCATCTGAATTGGGAAAACTGTTAAAATGTCATTTGAAGGAAAAGCCAACAGGAAATTGGCAAATGGACAGAATATTGAAGATTCTGAAAAAAGAAAATGGCCCAAGGGCTTATCTGCCCCTGCACTGGAGTTAAATACCATAATATTCAAACATGTTTATTGGTATATGCAGTTGATCTCAGGTGAGCGTTTACAGGACCATTGGTCCTCCTCTGGTTGGTTTTCCCATGCGGTGGCTCATATTTTATCTTTTAGATAATTTGTATGTTACTAAAATGCCACAATGACATTCTGCCTGAAGTTGACCTATGAACTGTCTAAATACTCTGACTTCTGTGTTCTCTGATGGTGGCATATACTTAGACTCTAAAGAAACACAACAATTTGCTTCTTGTAACAGACCCACATGAAAAGTAAGAATGGACCAGGAGTGGCTGAAGGCATTTCCAGAAGCATATTGTGTGTCCTTGCACAATTAATAATAATTCACCAAAAATACCCTTTTGTCTTTGGTAGCAATTATAATTCTGGCAGTTTATTGACATTAATGTTTGGCTTGTAATCGTTTATAATAGGCATATTGTTTTTAAACACTTTCTACTGGTTGTCCAACAATTACAAATGAGACTTTGCATGAGAAAACCAACAATTTGGGGTTCCGAAGCATGCTAGAAGCTTGAAATTTTAGATTTAAAAAGAAGAGTACATTGTACTATCCATGTAACAAAAACAAAGATGCTGATCAGCTGTACAGTCACTGCACAGCTGATCTGCACCTTTGGTTTCGCATATGCAGATGGTGGGTTTTCTGATGCAGTGGCTGAAATACTTTTTTCAGATTTTCTAAAAATTAAACTTCCCCTATTTTGCTTTCAGAATGAAATTATGGAAGCTTTTCACAATGGAAAAGCCAAGAAATGCTTTGATCTGTGGCACTCCAATCTCTCCAAGACTCTGAGAGATACTGATTCTGTGGCTCAGAAGCTTGAATTCTACCTCAACATTTACTTCGCTATATATCCTCTCAAGTTTGGAAAAGGACAGGTATGAAATATGAAATGTATATGAGTGTTTCTTGAGAGAATGTGGGATAAAATGTAACAAATCATGTGACTTTAAGAAAGTCAAACATATTATTTTTTTACATATTTAATTATTAAAGCATGCTTGTTTCTCTCTACATTATTAAAACTCGTCCATGCTATATACAGATTTTTTTTTCAGGCATAAAAAATGTAAAATTTTGTTTAAAAAAAAAAAGATACTTTTAATAGTTTGGCTCAAAACATAGATGGTGGGTACATGTTAGAACTGCCTCGGGTTAATGACTTGGGTTAATGTTGGGTAAATGACATTTGGGTTAATGTTGGGCAAATGACATTTGGGTTAATGTTGGGGGTATTAATGACTTTTGAGTTAATGTTGGGTTAATTAATGTTGTTCTTCTGTTCACAGACTTTGTCAGAAAAGAACATGAGAGAGTTTAAGAACTATCTGGAAACCAGAGGAGCCACACTGAGTCAGACAACCGAGTTCCTACCATACTATGCCTTACCGTTTGTGCCCAACCCAAAGGGACATCCATCATATAAAGAACTTTTCACAGTATGTAAGCTATTACATATAAATCAATGTATGTAAAACTTGATATCATAAAAAGCTGCATGTTAACACTTACAAGTGTCAATGAATTTTTAGCTCGACTGCACGAAGTGCATAGAGCTATTGCAGTCACCCCGGTCGTCCACGTTCCCGTGCGCGTGCGCGTCACACTTGCGTTAAAGTTTTCTAGAAGTCCATATCTTGACAACCACTCATCAGAAAGCATTCATACTTGGACCATAGATACCCTGTATGGTTAGCATTTATTCCATGGCATCGGGCCCCTGGGTCCAGGCCATGGGGTGGGGCTGGAGGTTAAAATCTAGAACACCTTCAAAAATGGCAATTCTTGTGTTAAAGTTTTCTAGAAGTCCATATCTTGACAACCACTCATCAGAAAGCATTCATACTTGGACCATAGATACCCTGTAGGGTTAGCTTTTATTCCATGGCATCGGGCCCCTGGGTCCAGGCCATGGGGTGGGGCTGGAGGTTAAAATCTAGAACACCTTCAAAAATGGCAATTCTTGTGTTAAAGTTTTCTAGAAGTCCATATCTTGACAACCACTCATCAGAAAGCATTGATACTTGGGCCATTGACACCCTGTAGGGTCGGCTTTCATTCCATGGCACCAGATTCCTGGGTCCATGCCAGGGGGTGGGGCTAGAGGTTAAAATCTAGAAAACCATTAATAATAATGGCTTTTCTGTGATATAGTATTCTAGAAGTCTATATCTTGAAAACTTTTTATCAGAGGGCTTTCATACTCGGACCATAGGTACCCTGTAGGGTTGAGTTTCATTTCATGGCATAGGATCTCTGGGTCCATGCCTGGGGGGTGGGGCTGGAGGTTAAAAACTAGAACACTGTAAAAAATAGATGTACGGCTTTGTAACTTTTACAAGGAGTCCATATCTTAACAACAACTTATCATAAAGCATTCATACTTCATACACTTTAGGTTCCATGACATCGGACCTCTGGGTCGGAGTCGGGGGCGGGGCTAGAGGTCAAAATCTAGAACTCACCGAAATTTTTTTTTCTTTTTATTTCTTAATAGAAACAACTTAGGAAGATGGTTGGTCATTCATCTTTTGACTTTGTGACACTGACTTGTATGTCATGACGGTAAGGGTCGGTTGACCTACTTTCCATGGTTCAGTGATTTTGCCTTATATCTTGACACTCAATTAGTATATATTTTTCTTACTTCTTTCAGATTATGAGTGAGTACGACCAGGCCTTTGACCCCAATATACTTAAAGGTCACTGTGACCTTATTTCACGGTTTAGTGATTTTACCTTATATCTTGACACTCAATTAGTATATTTTCATACTTTTTTCAGATTATGAGTGAGTATGACCAGACCTTTGACCCCATTATACTTGTAGGTCACTGTGACCTAATTTCATGGTTCAGTGATTTTACCTTATATCTGGGTACTCAAATGGTTTATGAACAAATTTCTTTCAAAGTATGTTTGCTTATGACAAGACCTTTGACCCTGAAATAGGTCTAGGTCACAGTGACCTAATTTCATGGTTCAGTGATTTTGCCTTATATCTTGACACTCAATTAGTATATTTTCATACTTCTTTCAGATTATGAGTGAGTATGACCAGACCTTTGACCCCAATATACTTATTTTAAATAGGTCACTGTGACCTAATTTCACGGTTCAGTGATTTTGCCATATATCTCGGTACTCAAATGGTTTATGAACAAACTTCTTTCAAAGTATGTTTGCGTATGACAAGACCTTTGACCCTGAAGTAGTCCTAGGTCACTGTGACCTAATTTCACGGTTCAGTGATTTTGCCTTATATCTTGACACTCAATTAGTATATTTTCTTACTTCTTTCAGATTATGAGTGAGTACGACCAGGTCTTTGACCCCAATATACTTATAGGTCACTGTGACCTAATTTCACGGTTCAGTGATTTTGCCTTATATCTTGACACTCAATTAGTATATTTTCATACGTTTTTTTTTCAAATTATGAGTAAAAAGGTACAAGTAGGCAAAGATCAGGAAAAGTCGCAATCAGAAAAAGATTCCCACTCCAAAAACCGAGGTGGGAAAAAAAAACCAAACCAACAATCAGGTACTTATACCATGAAAACATTTCGTAAGCCGAATGAGCAGCTATTTTCCCAATAGGTGGCCACTCAGTTACCTTAACTTAATACGACAGTAAGTATGACCAGACCTTTGACCCCATTATACATGTACTTATAGGTCACTGTGACCTAATTTCACGGTTAAGTGATTTTGCCTTATATCTCGGTACTCAAACGGTTTATGAACAAACTTCTTTCAAAGTATGTTTGCGTATGACAAGACCTTTGACCCTGAAGTAGTCCTAGGTCACTGTGACCTAATTTCACTGTTCAGTGATTTTGCCTTATATCTCGACACTCAGTTGGTATTTTTTCATACTTCCTTCTGATTATGAATGAGTATGACCAGACCTTTAACCCAAACATACTTATAGGTCACTATGACCTAATTTCATGGTTCAGTGATTTTGCTTTATATCTCATCACTGAATGGGTATATGATCATATTTCTTTCACATTATGAGTAAGTATCACTAGACCTTTGACCCTGGACCTTTGACCCTGAAATACTTATAGGTCAGTGTGACCTTATTTCACGGTTCAGTGATTTTGCCTTGTGTCTTGGCACTCAGTTGGTATATGAACACACTTCTTTCACAATATGAGTGAGACCTTTAAATCTTAGGTAGTTATGGTTAACTTTCATGGTTCAGTGATTTTGACTTATTGCATCAAGGCAAAAAGATGTATGAGCATAATGCTTTGGGTTACTGGTCGGGTTTGGCCTTATGTTTGACAAAGGTCAGAAGCAGTCGAGCACGCTGTCCTGCGAGAGCTCTTATAATGAATTGGAATTTAAATGACATTTTGTAATTTGAAGAAAGCATGTTGCCAAGATATAAAATCAGTAATATTTTTATCGCAGATTCCCTTTTATTGGGCAGACTGTATGCTCTGATTTATACATGTGACAAATATTCTTTTGTGGAGATTTTAAGTAAAAGAAATATCATTGATTCTCTGGCTTTCAATGTTGAGTATGTAGGGAGATTGTCAGTTCACAGTTCTAACAAAAACTTGAGTTGATGTGGAATTGATGTAGTCAAAAATAGAAAAATACTGAATCATAGAATACCAGCCTTACCAGCTGTTTTGGGGACCTAGGGAGAAGGGATATTTAATTTCAGGGATCGGGCAGAAGGCCATTTATTGTCAGGGTGGTGTGAAGCAAGCCAAAACTTGGGGTTTGGGGGAGCATCAGTCCGAGGAAAAACATTTTAGGAAGCTGGGTGAGAAAGGTCAATTTTCTTTTAAGGAGCAGGGAGCTGAGACACACCCTCCCTCCTGGTTAGGCACTCAGTAGTTTAAATTTTGTGACTTGTATTTCTCTTCTTTCCAGGACACCTGGGTGAAAGATCTTGAAGTGAGACTGGAGAAATTCCTAACACTGGCCCTCAAGTCTACACCACAGCCAAAACTCTTTGATATATATGTATCCTTTCTCATATTTAACACATTGAACTTTAAAGGTTGTTGTAATTTGTTTAGAATAGTGGCTATTCTGCAGTTTAGATGTCCATGCATTGACCATGAGCTATTATATACAAAGTTTCAAATGTTACATGTAGTACATAGAGACTCTTTTAAAAGTACATGTACATTTGCAGTATCTACCGGTACTTAGAAGTATGTCAGTCAAAGCTTTTGCGTCATAAGTTATGCATGTTTGAATCCTTAACACTTGTCAGCGAGGGGTTAGTTCCGATGGAACAGACCACTACCACCAAATACAATCTTTACAACAACAACTCATGGACTCGGAGAAAAAAACAATGTCGTATATCAAGAGACATAACAAAGTACAGGTAAAGTTAAACATCTTTTACCACCCTAATTACTCTTAAATATGTTACTACTTCTGAATCAATAATGAAGATTCTACCAGACTGGTTACATGGAGATTTGACTTTCTGAATAGGGAGAATGTTTAAACAAAGAAGGAGTATGATTTTTTGGGAAGGAGATCTGAAATTCCAATTATGGAAATTTAATGCATGTAGGTAAATTCTGAAATTCTAAATAGGGGGATTTTCTAAAATAAAATAGCAAGATCCTTCCAAAATAGTGATAGCACATGTATGTGAATGTAATTTATGTGAACTATAAAGATGTATGATTTACCATTACGAAAACATGCCCATGCAAATAATTTTAATGCTGTAAAATTTGAAAAAAAAAAAAAAAAATCAGCTGAACATTTTTGTTATTTTCCACATTTTTGTTCAAATCATTGATTGTGGGTACTTGTTAGAACTGCCTTGGCGAGTACCCACAATCTATGTTTTGGATTAAAAATAAGAAAAATAGGTTACCCCTATAAACCCCAGTTTTACTTTATAAATGTGTGGTTTTAGAGGGTAAACATTACAGACATGTTTTCCTGATGCAATTTCAGGCTGACTATCATAATCTAATAGGAATAACGGCAGACTTGGTTGATGCTCTCGAACAAACTGTACAAGGAAAAACAGTAAGTAAAACCTTTGTTGAATGCAGGGCAGGGATTTAATATAACATAGCGACAGTACTCACGTGTAATCAATAGAAATGGTTGTAACTTTACAGTGTTTTGGCTATGATTGTGCCAGGTCATGGACATCACTTCATACGATTAGTACTTGTCCATATGCCAAAGCTTTGATTCTTTTCCAAAGCACCTTATTTTATGTCATGAGCTGCAGTTTTGAAGTGCTCTTTCTGTTTGAACCACTTACATTATTACTGAACCAACTAGCTGCTCTTGTGGAAGTGTGGTGGCCTGGTGGTAGAGCATCAGACTTCAAATTGAGAGGTCCTGGGTGCGATCCTCACTCAGGCCTCCTTGTTGTGTCCTTGAGCAAGGTACAACTCCCTTGAAAACTGTTAATACCCAGGAAGCAGTGGCTACATCCCAACATGACTGAAAAATCATTGACTCGGACTCTAAGCCTCAAAACAAATGATTAACAATTGTGCTCTTGAACAGTGGCTTTTTACCAGCTTATAACTGAGCCTTCACACCAGAAAACCAACAATTTGGGTTTGCAATCAGGTCCGACCCAAACCAGCCTGTACAGTCACAGAAGGATAGAAGCTTGAAATTTTGGATATAAGAAAAGAGCGATTGTACTATCTGTATAGCAAAAACAAAGGTGCTGATCAGCTGTGCAGTTACTGCACAGCTGATCTGCGCCTTTGTTTTTGCAGATTGTTGGTTTTCTTATGCATTGGCTCATCTATGATGTCAGTGGCACATATTCCTTTATTATGTGTACCCTCATTTGCACATTGCCCGATATTGTAAACCTTATGCATTCCAGATCAGCCCAGAATATTTACAACAGGTTTGTGCGAGATTATTTAACACCCACCTGACACAGTCTGTAGACCTCACACGGCCTGGAACAGCCGGAGATGCTTTACGACAATCTATTGCTCCACAGTAAGCTTAGAAGTTCTTTTGAGTTTGTAGTTTCTGAAAAATCAGGTGTACCCTGATCAGATTGCTGCTATATGACATTTTTAAGATTGTTTGAGCCGCAATGGGAGAAAACCGGTCTTAGGGGTTTCCCACCAGGTCCGACAGAATCCGGCCTGTACAGTCTCAGGAAAAGGCTAGAAGCTTGAAATTTCGGAGATTTAAGAAGAAGAGGAATTGTACTATCTGTGTAGCGAAAACAAAGGTGCTGATCAGCTGTGCAGTTACTGCACAGCTGATCTGCGCCTTTGTTTTTGCATAGGCAGAAATCCGGTATTCTAATGATGCGGCTCATTTAAGCCCCATCTGACATAGATCTCACATGGCCTGGGGCCACTGGTGATGCATTATGACAATCCATTGCTCCACAGTAAGTTTAATTATCTGGTATTCTAATTGATATACTCTGAAAATCAGTGTATACCCAGATCATAGTGCTCCTTTGTGCCATGTACAAGATTAACATCCATTTGACACAAACAGTGGACCTTACTTAAATGCTCCTCTGTAAGTTTGCAGTATGGCTAAATTTGAATAGTACATGTACATACAATTCAGAACATGTCATAAAATTGAGCCAATGCACCAGCAAAACAAAAAATCTGCATATGCTAAAACAAAGATGCGGATCAACTGATCAGTGTAAGATAGATTACGTCCACCACCTGTGAATTCTTGAATCTTTCTGTCTTTGTTTAGAGTAAGAAAGTAAAAGTAAAAAAAAATATTATAGCCCCACTTTGGAAAAGTGAGGCTATACTGGATTCACAGTGTCTTTCTGCGAATCCATGATTCCATCATTCCGCCTTTCCGTGAACATTTGGTTTCTGCTCAATATCTTGAGTATGAATTGACAGAATTTGACCAAATTTGTATGCCCATCAACATTTACAAGAAGGTAAATTGTTGCCCTGGGATTATTACCCATTATTTTTTGCAAAATTTTGACCGAGTTACAGCCCATGATTTATTTGGGATTGCTACCCGCCTTTCCGCTCAATATCTTGAACAAACTGACACAATCTGACCACATTTTGTATGTGCATCAACATTTACAAGATCTGGCTTGGGATTGATACTCATCATTGTTTTCTCGCCCTGGAACAAAGCTCAGAAGCGGGGCTATAGTCAGATTCTCTGACAATTCTAGTTTATCATTCTTAGGGCTGCAGCTGCCAGAGATATGATTGAAGAAGGTCCCGTAGCGCTGGATTACAGCAAAGTTAAACATGATATGGCATTTGCTGCAGACAGAAGAAAGTGTATGTTACTGCAAGCTTTAAGATGGGTAAGCTTTTTTTTATTGGTGTTGCATATGTGAAAAACAAAGGCTTTGACCAGGGCCCAGTTGTTCAAAATTAACGATGCCGTTAGTTAACGATTCGTTAAAATTTCAAATGTTAATATTACAAATACAATGTTGTTTTTTGTTGGAAAAAATGTGAGATTCCTTTGCATGCATTGCAAAGGATTGTCACATTTTTTTCAACAAAAAATAACAGTGTACAGGTCAACCTCATTATAACGCTATCTTTGGGGTCCATGGAAACAGACCGTGTTATAAGTGAACCGTGTTATAATGAGGTTATTTACAATAGATATATAATAAAATAATTAATTTGGGAGCCATGACATGGCCATGTTATATTGAAAACCGCACTATAGTGAGGCATGTTATAATGAGGTTGAATTGTATTTGCTTTTGAAGTCAATATATAGTTACAAATTGAGGGCTTAACGAAAGCGTTAAGCAAAGGAAGTTTTGAACAGCTGGGCCCTGGTGCTTAGAAATAACATAGGTGATTGGTGTTTATGTTTTTCACTTCATAGAAAGTAAAATTCCTCTAGGTGTTAAATGAGCCGTTGCATGAGAAAACCAACAATTTGGGTTTCCGACTTTGTCCAACACAAACCAGCCTGTACGGTCACAGAAGCAGGCTAGACGTCTGAAATTTTGGATTTAAGAAGAAGATGTGTAGCGAAAACAAAGGCGCAGATCAGCTGTGCAGTTACTGCACAGCTGATCTGCACCTTTGTTTTCGCCCAGGCATATTGCTGGTTTTCTCATGCAGCAGCTCAAATCTGAAATTTGAAACTACATGCCTAATTCTGTGGCTGTACTGCCTGATCTATATCTAAGCCGTTGGAAAATTGAAAGCCAGGTTTTGTTTTGATGTGAACAGTTTGGGCCGCCGCATGGGAAAACCAACAATCTGCATAGGTGGGTACAACCTGCTCATGTGGGTAGATGGGGCTTGGAAGGTAATACATCTAGGAGTTTTAGTCTCACTCTGGTCTCTACAAAAAAAACAACTAGAAATTTGCTGCTATGCCATAAACTAGCCTGTCACAGCCTGGGTGACAGTAGCTTCTGCAGTAGGAGTCGACATACTGGCTTTCCGGTGTTGCAGCAGTGGTCCAGTGGAGGAGCACACTGACATGGTGCCAACGGTGGAGCACACAGCCGGAGTCAGTAGGGAACGGCGGTGCTCTTGGACTGCCGAATAGTGTCCGAGTTGGTGTAAGGAAGTGCATCCTGCCATAAAATCTTGCTACAAACAATCATGACAAGTCAAAATAAAGGAAACTTAGACTCCCTTCTCTCAAAGCTAAGAGTCCAGGATATAGATGTGGTGCTCCACTCCAGCAGGATGAGATGGTATTGACACATAGAGCGAAGAAAAGGCTGGATTGCTCAAGTATGCAAGCTTAACGTAGTTGCACAGAAAAGATCCATCAAGCCAAGGAAATTGTGGGATGAAGTGTTGTTAGACGACACAAAAAAAGCTAGGAATGGATACTGCTGATCCTCAGAATCGCTCAGAGTGGAGAGGTCATCTAAGAAGGAGACTTGTCAAACAAGTCCTACCCTCAGTAGAGGACAATGGATTATAAAATGGATATGATGATGATGATGATTATGATGATGATAATGATGATGATGATGATGATTAAAAAGGTGCAGATCAGCTTCGCAGTAATTGCAAAGCTGATCAGCACCTTTGTTTTTGCTACACGGACAGTACAATTTCTCTACTTTCTAAAACCAAAATTTCTAGCCTCTAACCATCTTCTGTGACTGTACAGCCCAGTTTGTGTTGGACCTGGTCGGAATCCAAATTGGTTTTCTCATGCAAAGGCTCATTTGTGTAAGCCATGGTGCAGGGTCTATTTAAGGAAGAGTTTCAGATTTCAGTCCACACTCATGTTTCTGACAGAAAAGCGTTAAAAGACTTTCATTTGGGTTTTAAGACTGGTTTTGATTGGACATGTAAATGTTAGACTGACTATGAATCCAACTATGAATTCAGACATGTCATGAGAAATCCAACAATGTGGTATACGAACAGGTTCGACACAAGCCTATCTGTACAAGCCCAGAAGATGGCTAGAGGCTGGAAATTTCTGATTTAGAAAGAGTAGAAGAATTGTACTGTCACTGTAGCGAAAGCAAAGGTGCAGATCAGCTTCACAGTCACTGTGAAGCTGATCTGCACCTTTGTTTTCGCATATGCGAAATATTTGTTTTAACATGACGTGGGTCAATAGATTATGATTTTTCCTTATCTGTTCTAGAGGTTAACTCAAGCCAATCCGCTATCCAGAGACAGCACCATACAGGGATATATACAGAATGATCTACTAGGCTGTGCTTCCCCAGGAACACATAGGGTAAGGCCTGGTACCAAGGTTATAAAACTTTTTTTCATGCTCAACTCAGCTGAGACTAAAATTTATCCTGCTCAATTCACAATTGTTGGCATTTTAACATTTATTAGCAAGATAAATTACAGTCTTGGGTGATCTAAACATGAAGTTTCAATTTATTTGGGCTATATCAGCAATTGTGAGCAGTTTAAGTTTCATGCTCAGCTGAATTCAGCAAGAAAAAAGTTTTATAACCTCAGGGCCTGATTACAAAACTATACAAAAATTTTCTGACAAATAGGTAGGAACGAAAAGTCAAACAGCAGTTCTATTTATATCGTTGCATGATAATTTGTTCGGCATTGTGTCTGATTTGTAAGGAAGCAGTTATTAGTGTTGGGCAATGGGTTTGAAATTGCAATTGACTCTCAGTTTTTAATCGGAAGGACTAAACCAACTAGCTATAGATTGTGTAATTGGTTCAGCCAGCTATATATTGTGCAATTGCACAGCATACTTGTCATCACCATGGTGAGATGTTTATGTGCAGATTCTTATTCTCCTTAATTCTTATTTGTTTTTTGTTTTTTTTTCATAATGAAATACTGTCGTATATTTTGCAAAGTTCATTGAATTTTCTTCTGTCAGTTACGCAAAGAAACCATTTTTTTACGCTTGTTAACAATGTTTCGTCAATCAGAAATGGGAATCAATAATTATATATTGCTCAGTCATGTGATGATTTGATATCGAGACTTCAGAAGAATTAACGGTCAGGTGTGAAAGCTGTGACCATGAAGAGTTTGCCACACCCGGTTTGCCGGTCCAGTATAATAGTAACTGTTTCGTTTACACTTTTAAAGTTTGAACATCAACATAGCTTAACCTATGCATAGAAAAAAAGATATGATTCTTATTTGTTGATACACAAAACACATTGTCAAAATGTTCCATATCACGAAATTTCTTGTCTGGTAGGCAAGGACACGACACACGGCACGGCCAAAGCTTTTCATAACCGACCAACATGGAGTCACGCGAATACAAAAATAGAACAGTGATCGCCAAATATAGAGGAAGTTCTAAATGCTAAATATAGAAAAATTAATGCTACATAGCAAAAATTGAAACGCCCTTCTTATAAATATTAAACAAAGCTAACAACGACATTCACACTGAACATTACTTTTGGGAACTTCATTCTTTTATCGATTTTAGGACATAACTGCAATAGTAGTTGATTTTTCTAGAATTCAGAAAAATTCAAACAGTAAGCTGTACAACCTTTAAGTCTCTGTTTGTTATGACAATCTAGAATAATTCCAATGACTTGAACATAAGATGGCATGAATTCAGAAAATTTTACGTTTTTGTTCTGATATTCTGAAGAAAATGAAAAAGACAGGTTGCTCCAAAGTAGTTATATAGGCTCTTAGGGCTTCAATAACACTTCAATTTGTGAGATCTACCTCAAACTTTGTAATCTTTAACTAACCTAGATCTTTGTCAAATATAAAATGCCACAAAGAAAAATTTTCTACACCCTGAGTGTTGAAACCGATAACAATCGACTGCTGCATTTTTTCTTTCGATTATCACAATCGTAAGCTCAAATGAACTGACTTTTGATTATAATCGATCATCGGCCCATCACTAGCAGACATACAATTGATGCTCAGGTCTGGCACATTTCTTTCATGTAGGTTTGGTAATGTAAGTATATCTTCAGCCATTCATTCTTCCACTGATTCAAGAAGAGCATTTATCAGTTAGTGGTGAAAGAAATGTGCACTAAGCACTGGTACACTGCATGTGGGAGGCGTGACGAGGAACAGACTTAACAGAGTGGCTTGGATAATTGACTGTCCCAACATGACCTTAGCTGTTCACTGTGGATATGAAGCATTCAAATTAAAGAACAAGTCCTATTATATGAGCTGCGATGCGAGAAAACCAGACTTTGTGGTTTTCGACCAGGTCAGACAGAAATCAGCCTGTGCCTGTAGAGTCACAGAAAAAGTCTAGATTTTGTATTTAGGAAGAAGAGGAATTGTACTAGCTGAGTGGCAAAAACAAAGGCGCTGATCAGCTGTGCAGTTACTTCACAGCTGATCTGCGCCTTTGTTTTCACATAGGCAAAAATCTGATTTTCTCATGACACAGCTCATATAATAGTAAGGTTGATCTTTTCCCTCCAGTGTGTTTTTCAGGAAATTTTGGAATTTCAGAAAATTTATATGATGAACCTTTGAAGTTTGTGAATATTTTCAGGATGCGGTTTTGTCTCTGCTGACATCTAAAGATGCCATTGTGAAACAGTGCGCTGCAAGATTGTTTAATGCCTTTGCTTCACTAAGTGGAGGTAAGTATGTACATTCTACACCTTTCGAAATAGTTTGCACACAGGATCCTAACTAAAGTATGTAAATCATAGAAAAAAAAGTTTTGTAGCTAATGCGCAATCTAATGCTAATCATTAGTTGAGAAATAGCTAATACATTGCTAATGCATTGGCATTAGTTTAATGCATTGCCCAAGCCTGGTGTACAGCTTCACATAGTGGGGCTGGGAAGTATGTACTATCAAAATCGAGAGAAAGGGGTGGGTGGGTTTATAAACAAACTTAAGAGAGAGTAAGTTAGGAGTGTAGTTCACTTACTTGGGGCAAGTAATAGGCGCAACTTCTCTAAATGGGGGTAAATTATTCAAAACAGTTGAGAGATGAGATTTCAATAACATGGCCCTTGATTTGCATTATATGTTTCAGGGCGTACATACCTAGCACAGAATCAAGACCTATTCAAGGGACTGATGGATAACTTACGCAGCGAGGATAAGGATTCAATTACCAGAGAAATGGTCCTGGGTGCTTTACAGAAACTAAGTCTTAGGTATGTAGTATTTGAGCCACCTCATGGAAAAACCAACAATGTGGTTTTCGAACAGGTCCGACTCAAACCGGCCTGTACAAGCACAGAAAAGAGCTAGAAGCTTGAAATTTTGGATTTAAGTAGAAGAGGAATTGTACTATCCGAGTAGCAAAAACAAAGGCGCTGATCAGCTTCGGGGTTACCGCGAAGCTGATCTGCGTCTTTGTTTTCGCATATGCAGATTGTTGGTTTTCTCACGAGGTGGCTCATGTATTCAGCTCAGAACAAGGACTAATAAAACTTAGAATCGGTATTATTTGCTCAGAAACAGGACTTACTCAAAGGACTGATGGACAATTTATGAAGTGAAGACAAAGTCCTCGATGCTTTACAGAAACTAAGACGCAGGTAATGCAAATAAAATGTTTTCCAGGAGTCAAGTAGCTCAGAAGTAGCGTGTTGGACTTGATTTGGCTTTCTTATCATTGCCATTTTGTGTCTTTTAGTATGCTTAGAACTGGTTATCTATGAAAACAATGGTCCATCCCAGTATGATTGAAAAACTGATGACTATGAGGCCTGTAACACACAAGTTAAAAAGGTTGATGACTTTTGTTATAGACTAGTTTGTTACTTTTCATATAAATCATTGTCAAAGAATGTTGGGAATAATAAAAAAATGTGTTCTTTTGTCTAAACCTATTAGTTCAATGATTTCAGACGTAATCTACAAACAGCCATGATTGACAATGGTCCAATTGAGTGGCTAGTCAAAGTGTTAGAGGATAAGGACTCACTCTCCGACTACACACTGGAATATTCCGTCACCTTGCTTATCACTGTCTATAATACTGAGAAAAATCACTTAAAATTTTATATTAAGCAGATATTGATTTACTTTCAGACGTAATCTACAAACAGCCATGATTGACAATGGCCTCATTGAGTGGCTAGTCAAAGTGTTGGAGGATAACGACTCACTGTCCGATTACACACTGGAATATTCCGTCGCATTACTCATGAATTTGTGCCTCAGAACATCAGGGAAGAAGCGTTGTACGTCCATCGCCAACCAGACATTGAAAGTGCTGAGTGACCTACTGGGTCATGACAATCAAGAAGTAAGTGTTTTTGGGGATCAAACTCGCATCCTCTTGGTTGTGAGACAAATAACATAATTGAACGGCCGCATTGGAAAACCAACCATCTGCATATGCGAAATCAAAGGCGCAGATCAGCTGTGCAGTAACTGCACAGTTGATCAACACCTTTGTTTTAGCTACTCAGATAGTACAACTCCTTTTTTACATAAATCCAAAATTTCCAGCATCTAGCCATCATCTGTGCTTGTAAGCCCGCTTTGTTTTGGACCTGTTCGTAAACCACATTGTTGGTTTTCCCACGAGGCAGCTCCAATGTTAGCTTTGACCTGTCAGGAAAAAGCAGTTCAAACTAGCAGTGATCTGGGGCTAATCAGCACAACTACCATGCATCTGATGTGAGCTGCGACGTGAGAAATTCGGTCTCCAGGGTTTCCGAACAGCTCTGACACAAATTGGCCTGTGCAGTTGCAGAAGATGGCTAGAGGCTAGAAATTTTGAATTTAGTAAATAGAGGAATTGTACTATACGTGTAGCGAAAACAAAGGCGCTGATCAGCTTCGCGGTCACTGCGAAGCTGATCTGCACCTTTGTTTTTGCCTAGGCAAATTTCCGATTTTCTCACGATTTTCTCATGTTCTCACAAAGGCAAATACATGTATTATCAGTGTACCAATTCTATTATAAACTAATTAGTGTAACATACAAAGTATTAAGGAATTTCACTGTATTCCAGATCCGTCCATATGTGAATGGTGCCTTATACAGTATACTGGCTATACCATCTATTAGAGAGGAGGCAAAAGCTATGGTAAATATAACTTGAAAAGTTGCATACATGTATATTATTTAAATTTAAAGTACAATATTTACATATCTGTAAATTAATGGACATTTATATAAATTATTACATGTTTCGTTTGAACAGCACTGAGGCAGATCAAATCCATACAGGTCCCGAGGTTATAAAGCTTTTTTCATGCTCAGCTCAGCTGAGACTAAAATTTATCCTGCTCATAAATGTTAAAATGCCAACAATTGTTGGCATTTTAACATTTATTAGCAGGAGAAATTACAGGCTTTGGCATTCTAAACCTTCAATTTCAATATATTTTGGGTTATTTGGTATTTATGAGCAGTTGAAATTTCATGCTCAGCTGAGCTGAGCTTGAAAAAAGTTTTATAACCTCGGGGCCAGATATGCTAGTACATTATATTATTATTATTATTATTATTGTCCATTTTACACAAAATTTACAGACATTCTGTAATTGTCAGTTGCTTTTGAACGGATAAGTCTTTCAATGCTTTGGTTAAGTAGAGCTTATGCAAGCTGACCATCCTGTTGTGACCTCATCCCTTCTTTATGCAAACATTAAGCATCAGCTCAAACAAATAAAGAACACTTGATTAACTTTACAAACTTAGGTACGTCCTGCTAAATCAATTCAATCCATGACACATATTCTAAAGAAAGAGCTAGTTTTAGAATAATTTTATTAGAATCATTTTGTTTTAGGGTATGGAAGAAATCCTGCGATGTTTTATCAAAGATGACCAGCCTGATATGAACAGACAGATTGAATTCATCATTAAACAGCTTAATTCTAGTGAGTACAAGATCCATATATAGAAAAGTGAGGAATACTTTTAGATTACCTGAATGGAATTGGATAATTGAGCCTGTGCTTGAGAAAACCAGCAATTTGGGTTTCCGACCAGGTCCAACACAAACCGGGCTGTACAATCGCAGAAGAAAGTTAGAAGCTTGAAATTTCAGATTTAAGAAGAAGAGGAATTGTACTATCTGTGTGGTGAAAACAAAGGCGCTGATCAGCTTCGCAGTTACTGCGCAGTTTTCTTTTGCAGTGGCTCATATAGAAAAGAGAGGAATACTTTTAGATTACCTGAATGGAATTAGATATAGAAACTAGTATTCGGCTCCTTTTGGTAATTATTATGGCATATCACTCTAAAAACTTCAATTAGGGACAATACAAAACCCATAACAAGCTTTTCTGTCCGCCACTGACCCTTGGGTTTTAACTGGTTATTAATTATAATGTGAGGATTCTAATGTATACAAGCAAACATTGATTCTGATCAGATAAGATGCAAAAGTTTGTTACATTTAACTAGTACCTAAATTTTTCTCCAAGAGGTTAAATTTCATACTCAGTGCTTTAACATAATTGAGCCGGGCCATGAGAAAACCAACAATCTGCATATGCGAAAACAAAGATGCAGATCAGCTTCGCGGTAATCGCGAAGCTGATCAGCGCCTTTGTTTTCGCTACATGGATAGTAATCTTCCTCTTTTTCTTAAATCCGAAATTTCAAGCTTCTAGCCACATTTTCTGTGATGGTACAGACCAGTTTGTGTCAGACCTGTTCGGAAACCACATTGTTGGTTTTCTCATGTCACGGCTCTATTATTGATATGATGAGTCTGACATTGAACAATAATGATTTTATTTTCCAGCTGAGGTGGTAGATGAGTATGAATCTGATGATGAAGAAGATGAGGAAGATGAAGTAAGTGAAAACACTCAACACTACTTCTTTAAATGCCTTCCATGATGTTTACACTTTTCAGATCTGGTGCAGATATAATGAGAAAAATGTTATAGAATTTGTTTCTCATGTGGATCTTGAAACCATACAAATATTTCAAAAATGACATAGTCCTTTTTGTTGTCACTTCAACAAGAGACTTTCTTAATATCTGTCTATTTCTTTATGGATTGATGATAAATTGATAAAATAGATAAATATTTTTGTTGCTGTTTAACTTGGCCTGTATGTATCAGACATTTATCATCCTAAGAAGCTGTTTTGATATTAATAAAAGTGACATACACATAGTTTTCTTGTCTTAGGAAGACCAAGATGCCATGGAAGTTGATTTAGACAAAGATGAAGTTGTTCGCGCCGAGGGGGATGAACAGTCGGGAGAAAGATTACTGGCAGAATATGGAATCTCACTCAAAACGAAGAAAAGGGTAGGTAGAGAATTCTAGAGCATTGTCCAAGTGAAGTAGGGAATGGCAGGGGTGTGGTGTGTGGTTATAATATGGAAGTTATTTTGAACGATGACGGAATTGAAAGAACTGAGGGGTTAACCGTCTCTGTCAAAAAAAAAAAAAAAAAAAAGACAAAGGTATGTAAAATTGATTGTCTAAGTCAGAATTGTTTTGGTAAGGCTGGGTTGGACTTTAAGGACAAAGCCACTATGGAAGTTGATACAGACAAAGATTAAATAGTCCATGCTGAGGGGGATGAACAGTCTGGGGAAAGACTGCTAGCAGAGTATGGTATCTCACTCAAAACAAAGAAAAGGGTATGTGAAGTGCAAATTTGTCATCTTGACCAAAGATTGTGTTGTACGATGTAAAGGTATCTAGTTCAAAACAAAGAAGAGGTTAGGAGAAAATTATTGATGTAGCCAAATTGATTTGGTATGAGTAGGTTTGAGGTTAGGGGTCAGTGCTGTGGAAATTGAATGGTTAAGGAGATTGTTAGGGCAGAAGAACATGTGTCATAGAAAATATGCCTTATGTCGAGGTTATAATACTTTTTTCATGCTCAACTCAGTTGAGACTAAAATTTATCTTGCTCATAAATGTTAAAATGCCAACAATTGTTGGCATTTTAACATTTATGAGCAGGATAAATGAGTAGTTTTTGGGTTTTGAACCTGAATTTTCCACCAATTTTAGTATTTATGAGCAGGTGAAATTTCGTGCTCAGCTGAGCTGAGCTTGAGAAACGGTTTATATCCTTGGGACCTGGTAATTTGCCACTGGGAGGCTTTCCTAGAAACAATGTGATTAGGACAACTTAACTGTGCCATTGACCATAGACGAGAAGCTTATATCAGATCAGAAGTTTATATACACTGGTAAAAGATTAACATACCATTGGAGACAAACTAAAATAAAAAAATATTAGCCTGTGCATGAGAAAACCAACAATTTTGGTTCCGACCAGGTCCAACACAAACCGGGCTGTACAGTCATAGAAGATGGTTAGAGGCTGGAAATTTTTGATTTAGAAAGTATAGGAATTGTACTATAAGTGTAGCGAAAACAAAGGCGCTGATCAGCTTAGCAGTTACTGCGAAGCTGATCTGTGCCTTTATTTTTACCTATGCAGTTTGTTGGTTTTCCCATGCGGCGGCTCATATAATTTTGCTTTTCTTTTTACAGCACACAGATTCCGCCATGTCTATGCATGAGCCCTTACAAAGGCCGGTAACACCTGGTCAGAGAAAAGCTGTTGAATTGGCCATGGCTGGCAGTCAGTTTATGGGGTATGTAATGGTTTCACATTTACCAAAGCGTGCCCATGCAGTGTACAGAGTTTTCTCTAGCTGTATATGAGCCATCTCGTGGAAAAACCAACAATGTGGTTTCCAAACAGGTCTGACACAAACCGAGCTGTATAAGCACAGAAGCAGGCTAGAAGCTTGAAATTTCAGATTTAGGAAGAAGAGGAAGTGTACTATCCGTGTAGCGAAAACAAAGTCGCTGATCAGCTTCGCGGTTACCGCGAAGCTGATCTGCGTCTTTGTTTTCGCCTATGCAGATTGTTGGTTTTCCCATGAGGTGGCTCATATATTAAAAATCTATAAAAAATGTTCAATATTTTTCTTAGTTTGGATCTAAACATAGATTGATGGTACATGGAGGCAATGCGGTTCTAAGGATCAATTCTTCAGATCAAAAATAAGAAAAATTGTGTACCCCTGTATGCCTCAGTTTTACTGTATAAAAATGTGACGTAAGGGAGTTTACATTTCATGGATATCGGCAGGTGTAATTTACAGAATTTGAAGTTTTCATTAAAATACTATGTTTCAGTAGACTAGTAAATTTGAGGAGCATTATAGTATACAAAGTCTCTGTAATTTTGTTAGGGGAAATTCAAGTGAAAGCATTTTTTTTGGCATTGCAACTTGATTTGGATCTCCACTGAATGTACTGACATGTATGTCAAAATATTCCATTAGAAATAACGTCAGAGTAAGAACCATATTTGATTATGAAAAATTCAAAGATCTTTGTGCTCATTTCAGAAGCAGGCCAACAAGTCAGGCTGGGAGCCGTCCTCAGACAGGAAGTAAAACTCCCGGTGTCAGACCACCAACTAGAAGTGGAAGCAGACCTGGGACTCAGGAAAATCAGGAACTTAGAAATTCAAGTAAGTTTTGGTTCTGCTACTTATTTGACATACCTTTGATGACATATGTGTTTCTATTTTCGTAAAATGATTTGAAGGTTGTGCACCAACCAGCACCTGGAAAACCGTACAATGAACCAACCATCACTGTGAATGGACAAAAACTGAAAGTTGTTGATAAATTCACCTACCTGGGAAGCACTCTTTCCAGAGAAGTGTACATTGATGATGAGATCACTGACAGAATTTCAAAAGCCAGTGTGACATTTGGAAGACTCCATGCAAATGTCTGGGAGCGAAATGGAATCAAGCTTGACACCAAGCTGAAAGTCTACAAGGATGTGGTACTGCCAACCCTCTTGTATGCATGTGAGAACTGGACAGTATACAGCATCATGCAAAGAGACTAAACCATTTCCACTTAAGCTGTTTGAGAAGTGGCAAGACAAGATTCCAGACAAAGAGGTCCTGAATAAAACAGGGATGCACAGCATGCATACTGTCTTAAAGCTAGCACAGCCATGTTGTAAGAATGCCTGATGAGCGACTCCCATAGAAAGTCTTCTATGGAGAACTACAGGAGGGAAAGCGCTCTCAAGGTGGCCAGAAGAAACGCTACAAAGACACCCTCAATGGGTCTTGGGAACAGACTGCACAGGAGCGATCAAAGTGGCGTGGTCTCATCAACAAAGGAGCAACTCTCTATGAAAAAAAGAGAATCTGTGAAGCTGAAAATAAGCGCAGAGAATGCAAAGCCAATACCAATGGCCCACCAGCTGAGTCCATGACATTGACTTGCTCTACTTGCAACCGACAGTTAAGAGCTAGATTTGGCCTAGTCAGCCATCAAAGAACTCACCATCACACACGAACCTATTCAAGAAATAATGATGGTCTTTCTCATTAGTGAGAGACGAACGACCATACAGGTTAACACTCAGAATAAGGTAGCACTGTCTGGACATGACTGAAAAATTGTTGACTATTATGTTATGTTTCAGTTCAGCTTAGCTTTCGCTACTACCGTATTCGTTCTAATTAGCGCACATGCTCCAATAAGCGCACACCCTGGTCGTTTCCGAAAAGCACGTGCATAAGCGCACACTGCTCGACTAGGATATTGGTATTTTACACAACTTTTACACAATAAATACCGTATTAACCTCATTGAAACTTTATTTAAAATGGTCAAACGCTATTTTGAATCGATTTGAACGCTGAAGTGATATCTTCATTGATTATTTTGACATGTTTATTTTATCAGTTATTGTTGTGTTTTGTTTCGTAGTGTGCGCTTATAAGAACGATATTTTGTTACCATAACTTAAAATTATTTTGAAAAGTTAAGCGCCCTGTGCGCTAATTAGAATGAATACGGTAATTATTTTTTTTTTGTTTATAGGGCCGGCAAGTCAGAGATCTGGACGAGCTTCAGCGGCATCAGACAAGTAAGCTTGAGATGAGTATTTCTTGCTCTGACAGACAAATTCTGCAATTTCTACACTAAAAAGAATAGTGTAAAATTAATAAAAAGTAAATTTAGTTCCTTTAAGAGCAGTTCAAATATTTACTTGAAAGGGGGTAGGTTATACTGTGTTTTTGGCTGCTCAGGCCTCATCAATGACCCTATAAATCTGACTATATGGGAGTCAGAGAAAATTACTGTAAATTTGCAATTTTTTTAACAGGGAAGTCAGTACGTATCTATACATGTAACTCAAAATGGAGCCGAAGGATGAAAATTTGTATGAAAAATGTATTTAAATTGATAATAAATTTCTGATATCTCAAGAATATCCTTGCTGATCTAAAATGTTCAAAAAGAAAATATATTCTGCACTATGTATGATATATGGGGAGACCTTTTAGGGCTGCCACATGGTACAACACCAGCTACAGTAAGCCCTTGATATATCAACAGTAGTCATGCAAGAATTGTATATGAACCTTTGTGAGAGAAAACCAACAATTTGGGTTCCGACCAGGTGCAAAACAAATCAGTCTGTACTGTCACAAAGATGGTTAGAGGCTGGAAAATTTTGGATTTAAGAAGAAGAGGAAGTATACTATCCGTGTAGTGAAAACAAAGGCGCTGATCAGCTTAAGAGATTGTTAGGGCAGCTGATCTGCGCCTTTGTTTTCGCCTATGCAGATTGTTGGTTTTCCCATGTGGCGGTTCGTATATCTTAATTGTGCCGGTTTTACTGATGATAATGACTTTCAGACAAACAACAGATTACCAGAAGGCATTTGGGTCCAAGCCCAAGATTCCCCGCACCCCTGACCCGAGCAGTATGAAGCGACCTACGAGTAAGGGCTCAATCAACACTATGCCCCCGGCACCACCAAAATTCTCCGAGTCAGAGCCGCGGCCTAGTTCTGCTGGCAAATCAGGTGAGTATTTTTACAAAAACAGTAGTGAAAGAATAAAAAGTTATACAAACTAATTTTACTTTCCCTCTGATCACTGTGTGGCTTTGGAGGCTAATGCATTAGCTGTCCATATTACCATATATGCCTTTGATGCAATCATATGAGCCGCCTCATGAGAAAACCAACAATCTGCATATGCGAAAACAAAGACGCAGATCAGCTTCGCGGTTACCGCGAAGCTGATCAGCGCCTTTGTTTTCGCTACATGGATAGTACAATCCCTCTTCTTCTTAAATTCGAAATTTTAAGCTTCTAGCCTGCTTCTGTGACTGTAGAGCCTGATTTGTGTCGGACCTGTTCGGAAACCACATTGTTGATTTTCTCACGAGACGGCTTATATTTTGTTACAATGCAGATTGATACAACTACACATGACACATGAGGAAATGGAGTGCGTTGATTGGAAACAAGATGGATTGGCTAACAACCAATAACAAAAAGATCATTGCCTAGATGTTGGTTGTTCCCTTATCGGTCTGGATTCTGATCACCATACTCCATTTTGTTTGTTTGGGTTGAGGCTTAATGTCTCAGTCAACAATTTTTTTAGTCATGTTGGGACGGATCCATTTTGTGATGTGTTGAGTGTAGTTGTATCGATCTGTGCTTTAACAAATTTGGTTTCATCATGGGTATTCAAGGTGCATATTAGGTATTCATAAAGTTGGACTTTCATACTTGGGCTGTACACACTGGCTTTGGTTTGACATATGGTAGAGTAGGGTTTTTTTTTGTCCCAAAGTGCAAAAAGAATGGCTCCTGCTTTCACTTATATAGCAAAACAATTTTGAGAAATTAGCCTACAGGTACATACTATATGAGCTGCATCATAAGAAAACTGGCTTTTTGCCTATGCGAAAACAAAGGCGCAGATCAGCTTTGTAGTAACTGCGAAGCTAATCAGCGCCTTTGTTTTCACTACACGGATAGTACAATTTCTCTTCTTCTTAAATCCGAAATTTCAAGCTTCTAGCCTGCTTCTGTGACTATACAGGTCGGTTGGTGTCGGACCTGGTCGGAAACCCCGAAGACCGGTTTTCTCAGGTCACGGCTCATATATTGGTGTATTGATGTGTTATGCTGTTTATGGTCTTACTTTTTAAAGTGAAACTATTAATGAGTGTTTTCATTGTTTCAATGTACACAGGAACATAATTAGTGGTAAGAACAATATCGTGAAATAGCATTGTGTGGTGAAATAGAATGAGCCGCAGCATGGGAAAACCAACAATTTGCATAGGCGAAAACAAAGGCGCAGATCAGCTTTGCAGTAACTGCGAAGCTGATCAGTACGTTTGTTTTCGCTACACAGATAGTACAATTCCTCTACTTTCTAAATCCAAAATTTCAAGCCTCTAATCATCTTCTGTGACTGTACAGCCTGGTTTTTAGCTCACCTCGCCGTTAGGCTCACAAGGTGAGCTTATAGGATGGCCATGATCCGGCGTCCGTCCGGCGTCCGTCCGTCGTCCACCATTTTTAGCTCACCTGAGCCGAAGGCTCACAGGTGAGCTTATAGTATACCCATGCTCCGGCGTCCGTCCGTCCGTCGTCCACCATTTTCAAAGATCTTCTTCTCTGAAACCGCTTGGCCAATCAAAGCCAAATTTTATGTGAAGCATCAATAGGAAGGGGGAACCAATGTGTATATAAGAAATCCAGGTCACATGACCAAGATGGCCGCCATGCCCATATATGGTAAAAACCCTTCAAAAATCTTCTTCTCCAGAACCAGTGGACCAATTTCAACGAAACTTGGCATGAAGCATCGATGGCTCAAGCACTACAATGTATATATAAATCGTGACCCTGTGATGACCTTGACCTATTTTATGGCAAGGTCAACATAGGTCGCCAATGCATTTGAATGGGGAAAAATTTTAAAATGTCATTTCAAGTGAACATCTTGCAGGAAATGGGCAGTAGGACTGAATATTGATGATTCTGAAAAACATTTGACCCCAGGGGCTCATGTGCCCCCACCCCAGGGCAATATACCTGTACATTACCATAATATTCAAACATCATCTCCTCTGAAACGGCTTGGCCAATCAAAGCCAAATTTTATGTGAAGCGTCAATAGGAAGGGGGAACCAATGTGTATATAAGAAATCCAGGTCACATGACCAAGATGGCCACCATGCCCATATATGGTAAAAACCCTTCAAAAATCTTCTTCTGCAGAACCGATGGACCGATTTCAACAAAACTTGGCATGAAGCATCGATGGCTCAAGCACTACAATGCATATATAAATCATGACCCTGTGATGACCTTGACCTATTTTACGGCAAGGTCAACATAGGTCGCCAATGCATTTGAATGGGGAAAACTTTTAAAATGTCATTTAAAGTGAAAGTCTTGCAGGAAATGGGCAGTAGGACTGAAAATTAATGATTCTGAAAAAAATTGGACCCCAGGGGCTCATGTGCCCCCACCCCGGGGCAATATACATGTATATCTCCATAATATTCAAACGTCTTCTCCTCTGAAACCACTTGGCCAATCAAAGCCAAATTTTATGTGAAGCATTAATAGGAATGGGTAACAAATATGTAGATAAAAAATCCAGGTCACATGACCAAGATGGCCGCCATGCCCATATATGGTAAAAACCCTTCAAAAATCTTCTTCTCCAGAACCGGTTGACCAATTTCAACGAAACTTGGCATGAAGCATCGATGGCTCAAGCACTACAATGTGTGTATAAATCATGACCCTGTGATGACCTTGACCTATTTTACGGCAAGGTCAACATAGGTGGCCAATGCATTTGAATGGGGAAAACTTTTAAAATGTCATTTAAAGTGAAAGTCTTGCAGGAAATGGGAAGTAGGACTGAATATTAATGATTCTGAAAAACATTGGACCCCAGGGGCTCATGTGCCCCCACCCCGGGGCAATATACATGTATATTTACATGATATTCAAACGTCTTCTCCTCTGAAACCGCTTGGCCAATCAAAGCCAAATTTTATGTGATGCATCTATAAAATTGGGGAATCAATGTGTATATAAATAATCTAGGTCACATGACAAAGATGGTCGCCATGCCCATATATGGTAAAAACCCATCAAAATTCTTCTTCTCTGAAACCAATAAACTGATTTCAAGGAAACTTGGCGTGAAGCATCGATGGCTAAAGTACTCCAATGTATATATAGATCAAGACCCTGTGATGACCTTGACCAAGTTTATGGCAAGGTCAACATGGGTTGCCTATGCATTTGAATTGGGAAAACTGTTAAAGTGTCATTTGAAGGGAAAAGCCAGCAGGAAATTGGCAAATGGACAGAATATTGTCTGAAGAAAGAAAATGGCCCAAGGGCTTCATCTGCCCCTGCACTGGAGTTAAATACCATAATATTCAAACATGTTTATTGGTATATGCAGCAGATCTCAGGTGAGCGTTTACAGGACCATTGGTCCTCTGGTCAAAGATCTTCTTCTCTGAGAATCAAAGCCAAATTTTATATGAAGCATCTATAGGAAGGGGGAACCAATGTGTTTATAAAAAATCCAGGTCACATGACCAAGATGGCCGCCATGTCCTTATATGGTAAAAACCTTCAAAATTCTTCTTCTCCGGAACCACTGGACCGATTTCAACGTAACTTGGCATGAAGCATTGGGGACTAGAGGACAACAATGTGTTTATAAATTATGACCTTCGGATGACCTTGACCTATTTTACAGCAAGGTCAACATAGGTCGCCCATGCATTTGAATGGGGAAAATTGTTAAAATGTCATTTGAAAGGCAAATCTTGCAGGAAATGGGCAAATGGACTAGAGGTAGGTAATTCTGAAAAAAATTTGGACCCCAGGGGTTGGTCTGCCCCCACCCCGGGGCAATATACATGTATATTACAAACTATTCAAAGATCTTCTTCTCTGAAACCACTTGGCCAATCAAAGCCAAATTTTATATGAAGCATATATGGGAAGGGGGAATCAATGTGTTTATAAATAATCCAGGTCACATGACCAAGATGGCGGCCATGTCCATATATGGTAAAACCCTTCAAAATTCTTCTTCTCAGATTTCAACGTAACTTGGCATGAAGCATCGGGGACTAGAGTACTACAATGTGTTTATAAATTATGATCTTTGGATGACCTTGACCTATTTTACGGCAAGGTCAACATAGGTCGCCTATGCATTTGAATGGGGAAAATTGTTAAAATGTCATTTGAAAGGCAAATCTTGCAGGAAATGGGCCAATGGACTGAAGGTAGGTAATTCAGAAAAAAATATTGGACCCTAGGGGTTGGTCTGTCCCCACCCCAGGGCAATATACACGTTTATTACAAAAATATTCAAAGATCTTCTTCTCTGAAACCACTTGGCCAATCAAAGCCAAATTTTATATGAAGCATCTATGGGAAGGGGGAATCATTGTGTTTATAAATAATCCAGGTCACATGACCAAGATGGCCGCAAAACCCATATATGGTAAAAACCTTTTAAAATTCTTCTTCTCCTGAACCAATGGACCGATTTCAACAAAACTTAGCATGAAGCATTGGGGACTAAAGTACTACAATGTGTTCATAAATTATGACCTTTGGATGGCCTTGACCTATTTTACGGCAAGGTCAACATAGGTCGCCAATGCATTTGAATGGGGAAAACCTTTAAAATGTCATTTAAAGTGAAAGTCTTGCAGGAAATGGGCAGTAGGACTGAATATTAATGATTCTGAAAAAAATTGGACCCCAGGGGCTCATTTGCCCCAGCCCCGGGGCATTATACATGTATATTACCATAATATTCAAACATCTTTCTCCTCTGAAACCGCTTGGCCAATCAAAGCCAAATTCCATGTGAAGCATCTATAGAAAGGGGGAATCATTGTGTTTATAAATAATCAAGGTCACGTGACCAAGATGGCCGCTATGCCCATATATGGTATAAACCCTTCAAAAATCTTCTTCTCCGGAACCGGAGGACCAATTTCGAAGAAACTTGGCATGAAGCATCGATGATTCAAGTACTACAATGTGTGTATAAATCATGACCCTGTGATGACCTTGACCTATTTTAAGGCAAAGTCAACATGGGTTGCCTATGTATTTGAATGGGTAAACTGTTAAAATGTCATTTGAAGGGAAAAACTTGTATGGACAGTATATTGATTACTCTGAAAAAAAAATGGCCCAAGGGCTTCATCTGCCCCTACACTGGGACTATTTTCTATAACATTCGTATATACAGTGGTGTTATGGCTAAAAACCCACTTTTGCACAGTTCGCGCTGATCACTTGTGATTTTTCGCGGCGAAACCACCGCGAAATTTCACCGGCCAAGGGAAAATTTAAACGTTTAATCGGTTATTTTTTTCGCCGCGAAAATCCGATTTTCGCGGTGAAATTCCGCCGTGTTTCGCGGCGAAATTCGTTGTTTAACGTTTACAACAGGTTAGTTAAAATTTCCTATTTCGCCGCGAAACACGGCGAAATACCTGTAAAAGTTAACATAAAATTATTTATTTTTAATTTAATGACCACACTATGATTCATCTGTTCCATGTACAGATCGTTATTTACGTGCACATAATAATATATACGATTATGCATGTATAGAAATGAAAAACGTGCATAACGCGACTTTTCCATTGGTATTACGTAGGTGGTACGATAGCGAAATCACGGATAGAAGAAAATATTTATAACGTAATGCGGCAGCTCGTTGAATCTAACTTTGTTGCTTTTTTGTTTGAATAGATGCTTTACGTCGTAATCAACAGCAATGGTCATGTCGGGACGCTGCCTCCATTTTATGGGACGTCATGATATCTAACAAGTGTTTGAAATATAACGATCCCTCTAAGCCAGTACTGTTTATATGTATGGATGGTTTTACTTGAAACCATTTTTCCTAGGCAGGCACAGACCTGAGCGGTAAATCAGTAATCAGATGATCTGTCAATAGCGTATAAGTTTTGCCTGTAGGCACAAGCAGCCTATATAAGGTCCCAATGGGCAGGGGCCATCTAACTTTGTGCCTTGTGTTGTAGCACAAACTTTGTCTAAATGGTAATGCTAAATAAACAGTTAGATTGCTTGCTTTCTTTTTTTGTAAATTTTCCTCAATTGCTTCACTTTATAGCGTTTAAGGTCTGAACTACGATAACTTAATTAGAGCTCAACCATGTAAAACGACAAAACAAAAAGAGGCATATTGACATTTGGGCTTGCTGGTTACCACTCTGATCACCCTCTATGAATGCCAGCACAAGACTTATCGCAATCATATCGATTTATACATTATACTTGCCTTGTAGAAGTACAACTAGCGAATATCAGTTTAACAGTCAACAGTCCCATGGTGGCAACACTTTCAGGGTAATATGTGTATACCGGTTTTGCTCAAGTACGAAATCCAACGAATATAGGAATCGAACACAGGACATTTTGATTCCGGTCAATTCCTTTAATCCACCACTAGGCCTCTGCGCTCAATTTTGTTCTAATTAATCTAATGCGGCATGCGCTCATATTGCCATGGTGCGTACACGGCCTTTACTGTATATATGTGTTCCAAAATAAACTGAAAACTTTATATACTGGCGTCAGTACTTTGTTTTAAACATAGTAGCCTCCCTTTTCTAGTGTATTTTGCCATGTATACAATGAGATTTTGTCATTTGATATGCATGTACGTGTTCCAAGCTATCCGTACGTGTGGGTTTTGGAAGGAACACAACTCAAAACGGTTAGCAAAAATCGACAGTTTCGACACAATTTTATACATGTATGTTGCTGTATTGCTCGTATTCGACCGAATATCGTATGGACCCGGTGAAGGTTGTATGCGACCAAATGTCGTTTAGACTAAATTGATTTCAACGAAACGGAATCCACTTGACGTAATCGAAAATCATTGATGCTTTGAGCAGTGTCATTAGCCACAGGCGATTAAATGTCCAAAAACAGAGTTGAAGCTTCATCATGTTGAATCCAAAGACTTGTATTAATATGTGTAGTGGGATCGCGGTGGCATAGTTGCATCAGACTCCGAATCGAGAGGTCCCGAGTTTGATCCGCTTTGGCGACACCGTGTTGTGTCCTTGAGCAAGGCACATTGACTACCCACAGTACTACTTAATACCCAGGAAACGTTAGCTCTGTCCAAGCATGACTAAAAATTGGTGACTGGGACGTTCAGCCTCAATACAAACAAACAAATCTGTGGGCAATCATACCATGAAAATTGCTTATGTCGCTATGAGCTTTTTTCTGTTAATTAAGCTAGATAACAGGATCTAATATTAGCAGGTAAGTCTGATTAATCTGAAAAAGAAGCATGAAAAAAAAAAACAAAAAAAAAAACACAAAGCCGATAATCAGGGTCTCAGAAACTTCAAAGTAATTAATACACGAATAAAATACGATAATTATACAAAATTGAAAAGAAAACAAAATATATATTCGACTTGAAAAGTAATCGATACATACAAATTAAAATGAAATTTAAACAATAAAACTGTTGTGACTGTCGGGACTAAAACGATAATTATACAAAATTGTGACGCAAACAAAATATTGATACAACTTGAACTGAAATAAAAACATCCAATTTAAATTATATTTAAACAACAACAACAAAAAAAAAATAGTGACTGTCGTCTTTTTCGCCGCGAAACACCGCGAAACGCCGGTCAATTGATTTTTATGCGTAATGACAGGTATACTTTTTTCGCCGTGTTCCGCCGCGAAATTTCGCCGCGAAATTCCAGCTTTCGTGGCGGAATTTCGCGGCGAAATTCCGCGCTGACTTTTGTTTTACACACAATTTCGCCGCGAAATTTTACAATTAGCCGTTAACAAATTAGCCGTTAAAACGGCTAATTTGGGTTTTTAGCCATAACACCACTGTACAGCAGATCTCAGGTGAGCGTTTACAGGACCATTGGTCCTCTGGTTGTCAGACCTGGTCGGAATCCAAATTGTTGGTTCTTTCGTGCACAGGCTCGAATGTTGTGGTGAAATAGTCTTATAGGGAAAAACCTTTTACTACTAGGTGTGTTTCTTACGATTCTCTTTTTGATGGATTTGAAGTTTTGCCTACTGTAGAAATTAGGCATTCTGATTATCATTTTATCATTACTTAAGGTTTTGGGACACATTATGATTTGCAGTACGCACACTAAAAATATTAATAATAAGTTATGGGTCTAAAATGCAGTGAAAATTGCTTAGTCTTTTGAAATTGTTTATCAAGATATGACTGTTAGGAAGCTGTAGATTATTGTGGTACTTTTGAAAATGAAGTGGTGAATTAGCTATGGTTTTCAATAGTGGATAGAGGGACTGACTCTATATTGAAAGTTCCTGGGTTTGAACTCTCCTGGGTACTGTATTGAATCCTTGAGCAATACTAATTAACCCATATTTTTGACGAATGAATTTGCCCATCATTATCAATTGGATGTCCACTTTCATTTTTAGGGGTGTTAGTGATTTTTATTTTTTTGTCTCATTTTTCGATGAAATTTCACTGTGCAAACAGAATAGCCCTAGATGGGACACCGCATTCTGCGGCGTCACATCTGGGGCTATGCTTTTTGCCTATGTCCCACAAAAAGGATGTCAGGCTTAAATGAGTTAACTCCCCATAATACTAGCCTACACACAGGAAGTGGTAGCTCCAACCTGACATGAGTGAAAAATTGTTGACTAGGAAGTTAAACTACAAAACATACACACAAACATTAGCATGCTATACGCATAGTCAATATCTTCCCTACAGTGACTGACAGTATAGTTAAACAATCAGTGCAGTGTTGCGATCTCTCCGGCTTAGTGCAGTGTTGCAATCTCTCCGGCTTGTGTTACTGCCCCCCAAAAGGTTTCTCGTTGTTTCTATAACAATAAAGTCTTGTTTTTTTTTCACCCACTCTCACCCTCTCTTATTGAAACGAAATTCAGTAGATTAAAATTTTGCACAAATTCCCATGTCACTGGATGAGTCATGTTGCAGCAACAGGATAGACTTATGTAATAATTGAGACGTAATATTCAGTGTCTACCATTTCTGTACACATACACTGATCTGCCATGCTTAGAGCAATCTTGAATATGATTGAAAAAGTTAGTGTGATTGAGGCGAATGGCCCCAATGGGTGAAAAAACTTATAGACTGAATTGTAATTTCTTTTTTGTCTTGTTGTTGATTTTGGAGCAGATAAGTTGTCAGTTTTGTTGCCTTAAAGATTCCCATTATGAAAATGTGCCCATGCAATATACATGTATAAGGATTTTTTATGCCATAGAAACTATAAATTGCATTGGAAAAATTATGATATTTTCAATATTTTTGCTCAAAACATTGATTGTGAGTACATGTTAATATGTTAGAACTGACATGTTAGAACTGGCAGTTCTAACGAGTATCTACAATCTACGTTTTGGATCAAAAATAAGAAAAATATGTTGTATACCCCTGCAAACTAGATGCGGCAAACCGCAAGTGGGGTATAAGGGGGTATACATTTCATGGACATGTTTTCTTGATGCAAAGTCTTACTAATAATGACTTAATATAAACTTTTTAGACTGCATGAATACCTTCATGAATTAAGAACTCGCTTATAATTCAAAAATGGGTACACAAAAATTTCCAGTATTTTGATGATTCATATAGTGAGCTCACTCATTTTCATGCATGACAAAAATTAAAAATTGAGATGAAAAACAACAAAGCATCTTATCTGCTTATTTATATTATGATGTTATTAATCATATTTCATTCATTTTACGGGTTGTATCAGTCTCTCTTTCTTTAAATGTTGGGTTGTCATTTTAGACTTTGTTTTAAATTGATGTACCGCATACATCTCACACATAATGTGATAGACCTGAAATGATCTTAAAACCTACATTTGATCCATAAAGATCAATTATTTGGAATTTAATCACCTCATTTTGAATGCATACAATATAAATCATATACTGGAAAAATATATAAAACTTTTTGTTTTATACTAGATGAACGACCCATGAGAAAATGCACTGATTGTCATGAAAGAATTATACATATATTTTGATTTTTTTTTCATACTTGTATGTATGTCAGAACTTCTACCTGTTCAATTATCTGCCTAATTTTTTAATCCAAGCTTTCTATGTACATGTACCTTTTGTAAATTGTGCTATTAAAAGTTTTTGTTGTAAATATTTTAAACTTACAAATTTGTTTCCATTGCAGGGGGAGGAAGTGTAAGTCCCAGAAAAGCCTCATCAGGAAGCGCTCGTGGGGATGTTCATTTGAAGTAACAGCCACAACAGGAGGATGATCTGATATTAGAATTGCCATAGTCTGTGATATTTATGCGATTTTTTATTGACTTCCGTGTTGAGTATGAGTATCAAAATTTAGTTTTGTCCAAGAACTTGACTTTTAAGATGCCAAAAATGTATGTGTAAATTTTGATTTTAGGCCTGAATTGACAGTAGCTTGAATTGAATGATTCAAAATCATGAATAAACAGCCTCATGTACTCAGTCTTTGCATATTGAAAACAGAGACCAGCTGGCAGCTGGTCAGCATCTTGTGACTAATGTTTGGATGAGCCGGAAAACCGCTTTCATGATTAGTGACACCTGTGTGGTATAAATTTAACCATCAAAATTCTGGCTGGTAATGAAAGCTTTCGCTGAGTTGCTGAGTAATGTATGTGACTGTGACAGTATACAAAATTTTCAGCTCATTATTCGTCCAGCCAATATGGAATCATTTGAAAAATTTTACCCCTTATATGTATTAATCTACAACAGGCAAGCCAGCTGAATGGTTTAATGATTAACCTAGCTTTTATTTATAGAATTGCCATATTATAGCTCTGAAAAATTTCAAAGACAAAGCTGGTAGCTACAAAATGTAGATTGAATCATGAATGTAAATTTGGTATCAAAGATGGGCCCAAAGCTGGGACCATTAGAAATAGATGGGCTGATTGTGTTTCAAGGCCAGGCTTATAACCGACTGACCGACCACCTGATTACTGGTTAATGGCTTAGATCAGGAAAAGTGATTTCGTCCATCCATCCATATATATAAGCTTTTGATAAGATGTTTACTTGGGTGGTTAATTTTAAAGCACATTATAGGATGGCCATGATCCGGCATCCGTCCGTCCGTCTGTTGTCCACTATTTTCAAAGATCTTCTTCTCTGAAACCGTTTGGCCAATCAAAGCCAAATTTTATTGGAAGCATCTATGGGAAGGGGGAATTAATCTGTTTATAAATAATCCAGGTCACATGATCAAGATGGCCGCCATGCCCATAAATGGTAAAAACCCTTTAAAATTCTTCTCCGGAACCACTGGACTGATTTCAACGAAACTTGGCATGAAGCATTGGGGACTGGAGTACTACAATGTGCAAGGTCAACATAGGTTGCCCATGCATTTGAATGGGGAAAAATGTTAAAATGTCATTTGAAAGGAAAAAAAAAAAGGAAATGGGCAAATGGACTGAAGATATATAACTCTGAAAAAAATTTGGACCCAGGGGTTGGCCAGCCCCCAACCCCGGGGCAATATACATGTATATTACAATAATATTCAAAGATATTTTTTGAAATCACTTGGCCAATCAAAGCCAAATTTTATAGGAAGCATCTATGGGAACCAATGTGTATATTAATAATCCAGGTCACATGCCCAAGATGGCCGCCATGCCCATATATGGTAAAACCCTTCAAAAATCTTCTTCTCCGGAACAGGTGGATCGATTTCAAAGAATCTTGGCATGGAGCATTGATGACTCAAGTACTACAATTTGTATATAAATCATTACCTTGTGATGACCTTGACCTTTTTTTAAGGCAAGGTCAGCATGGGTTGCCTATGCATTTGAATGGGAAAACTGTTAAAATGTCATTTGAAGGGAAAAACTTGTAGGAAATTGGCAAATGGACAGGATGTTCATTAATGTGAAAAAAAAAATGAGCCCATTCGGGCCCAAGGGTTGGTCTGCCCCTATACTGGGGCTATTTTCCATAATATTCAAACATGTTTATTGGTATATACAGCAGATCTCAGGTGAGCGTTTACAGGACCATTGGTCCTCTAGTTATGTCATGACATCCCAATGTTTAGTAGAAGTCCATTAAAATGGAGGCAATATCCTTTCACAACCTTTTCTGTTGACTTAGACATAAAATGACAAATAAAACAAAGACTATCATTGCACCAAAGATGCATATACATGTACCTTATAGTTTTACTGGCCATAATCTCAAAATTGTTTGTGATTAATTTTGTTTTCTTTTAGCAGCAATGTACATGTGTATTTTATAGAATTGTTCATGCATTTGTTCAATGAGGTAGTTTGAATTATTTATTATTAAATGTCAGTAAAATAATAAAAAATGTATGTTGTCTCTTTGATCCTGGAAATTATTTTATAAAAAATTTTGGGTGTACAATGTAGAAAGATTTTGTAGTTGTTTGTTTTAATTTTGGAATATTTACTATACTGTGATCAAGGTCTTAGTAGCTATTGATGTTGAAACTTGCATATAACAGCACATCTTGAGAAAACCAGAATTTTGCATGTGTGAAAGCAAAGACCCAGATCAGACATGCAGTTACTGCATTATTGTTTTCGCAGCACAGATAATACAGTCTGTCTAAATCCAAAATTTCAAGTCTCTAGCCTTCTTCTATGGCTGCACAGGCCAGTTTGTGTCGGAAGAACTTTTTTTTTGCATCACAGCTCATATATGAACCTCAACGCGACAAAATGTACCTTCGGACATTCTGGCATTACTTGTAGAAAGCAGCAAAAAGCGGAAAAAAATATGAAATATACGTTTTAGAAATAACACTGTATTTGTAATCATTGAACACTGGGCTACCAATTGAATGAGTTTTAAAGCATATTTATCTTCAATATTTGGAGTTATCTGCCCTTGTTTTAGCCAATAATACACATACTCTTCCTATATCTATCGTTAAACGGTTACCATAGCAACCGCATTATCATAAAAATAGACGAAATAATTATGACAAATTGCGTGTAATGATGGTATGCTTCTGTCTTAACAATAGGTTCCGACCAGTGCTTAAACAGTTTTAAGCAAATGCATCGAGTTCTGTAAGCTCTACTAACATGCAGAAATGCATTACGCAACTTTGACGTCATCTTTCAGGACAATGACGTCTGAAGGGTCCATATAGTAAATTGGTCATAACTCACAAAATAGCTGAAATAATCTGGTCAAATAAAGACTTACAGACTCTAGAAACATAATGCATTCAAAGTAACTTTGTGTTTTTAATACTTAAAATAATGTTCGAAGGTACATTTTCTCACGTTGTGGCCCATATGATTTGTAAAGCATCTTCTACAATGCCTGATTTTCAAAGTACATTGTATGGTGCAGTTCAAACACACTATCATATGAGCCAGTCACAGAAGATCCCAGCGGCCCCTGTGGCCGAGCGGTTAAGAGCGCTGTTTCTTAATCACTCGATCCTTTCACCGCTGTGACTGGTGTGGGTTCGAGCCCCGCACTGGCCACGTGAGACAAGCCATGTTCTGCTTGCGGGTGTGCCAGGTGGTTTTTCTTGGGTTTCTGCCGTTTTCGCCCACCTACTGATTGGCCTGTCTCATATGAGCTGAAATAATCTTGAAAGGGACGTAAAACTGAATTAAAAAAACAAAAAAAAAACAAAACAGAAGGTCGCTAGAAGCTTGCAATTTCAGATTTTATAAGAGAAATTGTACTATCTGTGTAGTGAAAATTAAGGCGCTGATCAGCTTCGCAGTTACTGCGCAGCTGATCTGCGCCTTTGTTTTCGCACAGGCAAAAATCAGGTTATCTCATGACATGGCTCATTTGGAATATACTCAAATGATAGCATACACTGACTTTGTTTCTTGACAGCGAATGTTTCTCAGGAGGCTTTTACATCTCATCCATATGCATATAAGTGAACCATTTCAAATTAGCCAATTGAAATTTGAAATATAACACGTTTTATGCAATAGCACTTCTTTGTCAGTTTTTCAGGGATGGACAATTTTTCCAGGCAACAAAACCAAGCAGCATTATATTAACTCATTTAAGCCTAGCGTCCCTTTTATGGGGCATAGGCAAACAGAATAGCCCCAGATATGACGCAGCAGAACGCGGCGTCCCATCTGGGGCTATTCTGTTTGCTTAGAGAATTTTCATAGAAAAATTGAATAAAATTTAAAAATCACACCTGATGTCCCTAAGAACTAAAGTGGACTCACCCAAATGATAATGATGGGAAAATCCATTTGTCAAATATGGGTTAAACATTGGAAATTTACAATGATGTCCAAAATTTAATGTGTATCAAACAGTTGAGGCTAACACAATACTAGCCAAACCACGAATCCTTTTGGGTAACTGTGATGCTGTCTTATGTTAAAAGAATCAAGTCATACCAGCACTGAGCATCATTCACATAGCATATTTTCTGGGGTGTTCCAAGGATTCTCAAGTAATCATGTTTAATAACCTTCTATATAAATTAAAGTGGCCTCACCCATTGTGACTGTGAGAAATAGGTGATCTGTTTGAGCCTCTGGGCAGAGCTATTTAACCGTAATGAACAGCTGAGCCAAGCCGAGCCACAGCGAACCCTGTCTGTGGAAAAGCATGCTCACCCAACAAGTGTGGTTTACTGCGCTATATAGTCAACAATTACTCGCTTCACAAAGTTTCGAGTTTCCAATTTGCATATTACATGTACTAGCACTCCAGATGCCGCTAATATGTTGCACCGACAGATTCTACCAAGGGAGGCTATCCCATCACATAACTTCTGACTGACCACCTCATTACTGCTTAACTGCTTAGAAGTTCAACGCCTGCCAAGGAAAAGTGATTACATGAAACCATCCACACATATAAGCTTTAGTTGTTCATTTGGGTGGTTATATTCAAAGCACATTTCTGATGCCATGCAATCTCTATGTTGGGATGAAGGCCCATAAACTGGAGGCAAGACCCTTTGATGACCTTGACCTATTTTATGGCAAGGTCAACCTAGGTCGTCTATGTCTTTGAATGGGGAAGACTTAAAATGTCATTTAAATGGAAAATCCTATAAGCCCCCCCCCCCCCCCCCCCACTCCCCCCATGTATACATGTATATTACCTTAATACCTTATTAACTTTGTTAATAGACATATGTTGCTGTATTATACCTTGATTGAAAGGGCTACATTTCTCCTTTATAATGATGCCAAATTAATGCAAGAAAGAAATAAAAACATCGAAGTAGACGCCTTGAACGACACCTGGGGTAAAACCACTGGCACGTTTTCTTGAATTTGGGAATATTATTGTGTGCGTTTCATGCGTTATATATCTGTATAACTTCCGATCAAATTTTCTCCAACTTTACTGTAATAAATAATAGTGTATTTAGAAAAGCAATGTGACAAAAATTACCGTTATCGATGCTATGCTGACTTCATAATAAAGTCACATATATGATGTCATTAAAATACGTACCCCTAGAGCATTTCTGGCACCGCTGAACTATTATATTTGCTTGCTTTTTAGCTCACCTGAGCCGAAGGCTCACAGGTGAGCTTATAGTATACCCATGCTCCGGCGTCCGTCCGTCAGTCGTCCGTCCGTCGTCCACAATTTCAAAGATCTTCTCCTCTGAAACCGCTTGGCCAATCAAAGCCAAACTTCATGTGGAGCATCCTTAGGAAGGGGGAACGAAAGTTTATATAAATGGTCCAGGTCACATGACCAAGATGGCCGCCATGGCTATAAATAGCAAAAACCTTTAAAAATCTTCTTCTCCAGAACCAGTGGGCCGATTTCCACGAAACTTGGTATGTAGCATTGGGGACGTGGGCCCATCATAGTTTATATAAATCATGACCCTAGGATGACCTTGACCTATTTTACGGCAAGGTCAACTTAGGTCGCCAATGCATTTGAATGGGAAAAAATGGTAAATTGCTATTTAATGGGTAAAACTTACTGGGAATAGGCAAATGGACAGAAGATTAATGTTAATGGAAAATTTTAGCCCCTGGGGGGTTGTCTGCCCCTGCCCCGGGGCTATATACATGTATATTTCTTTAATAATGAAACATCTTCTTCCCTGAAACCTCATGGCCAATCAAAGCCAAACTTCATATGGAGCATCCTTGGGAAGGGGGAAAGAAAGTTTATATAAATGGTCAAGGTCACATGACCAAGATGGCCGCCATGGCTATAAATAGAAAAAACCTTTAAAAATCTTCTTTTTCAGAACCAGAAGGCCAATGATTTTGAAACTTGGTGTGAAGCATTAGTGACTGGAGCTCTACAAAGTTTATATAAATCATGACCCTGGGATGACCTTGACCTATTTTACGGCAAGGTCAACATAGGTCGCTCATGCATTTGAATGGGGAAAAGTGTTAAAATGTCATTTGTAGGGAAAAACTTGCAGGAAATAGGCAAATGGACTTAAGATTGATGATTCTGAAAAAATTTGGACCCCAGGGGTATGTCAGCCCCCACCCCGGGGCAATATACATGTATATTACAGTGATATTCAAAGATCTTCTTCTCTGAAACTGCTTGGCCAATCAAAGCCAAACTTTATGAGGAGCATTGTTAGGAAGTGGTAACACTTGGAGCACCAGGGGTTGCTCTGACCAAGCCCTGGGGTTATATACATGGATATTACCATTCTAATCAAACAAGTTTATTGGTATATATCTCGGGTTTCAGGTGAGCGTTTACAGGACCATTGGTCCTCTGGTTTATAAGTTTACTATAGAGCACACTATGATGAAACAATAAAATGGTTAAATGTATTTTAAGCTTGTAGATGTCAATAAATGCCATTTGAATTTAAACTGTACTTTTAATATATGTACAACAAGCCAATTTCAATACATGTATTTCATTTTGCAGTAACTCAATTAAATTCAGTTGAATGATTTTGATTTTTGCAGGATATATTCATCTATGTTTGTGAAATATATTGCATGGATTATAGTTTTTCGAAGTCATTTTTCTTTGAATAATATTCACAAATTCAAGAAAACTTGCCAGTGGTTTTACCCCAGGTGTCTTTCAAGGCGTGTATTCCGAAGTATTTATTTCTTTCGTGCATTGGTTTGGCATCATTATAAAGGAGAAATGTAGCCCCTTCAATCAAGGTATAACAAAGCAACCTATCATATCTATTAAAAAAGTTATAACACCTATGACAGAATTTTCTGACCCACCCTCGTGTTCAAACATCTCTGAAACAAAGCCGAATTTGAAATGAAGCATCTATATGAATCTGAAAATAATTGGACCCCAGGACCGATTTCACTTCACATGTAGCATTGACGAAAAAAGTATTACGATTGTGTATATAAATCAAGACCCTTTGATGACCTTGACCTATTTTATGGCAAGGTCAACCTAGGTCGCCTATGCCTTTGAATGGGAGGACTTAAAATGTCATTTAAATGAAAAATCTTGCAGGAAATACCATAATATATTCAAACTTCTCTTAAACCGCTTGGCCAATCAAAGCCAAATTTTATATGAAACATCTATAGGAAAGGAGAACTAATGTGTATATATAAAGTCCAGGTCACATGACCAAGATGGCCACCATGCCCTATATATGTTACAAACTTTTCTTGTTGACTCTCAGGTGAGGATTGTTGCCCTTTGGGGCTACTTGTTCCCGGTGTGGGGGATGGGATTGGGGTTTCATTATCATAACTCGGCAGGGATTTTTTTCGAGTGTCTCAGGGGCCGAATTAAGGCCCCATTCCCAATTTAGGTGACTTTTTTCTCAATCTGGTGAAAAAATTCCCAATCACCACATGAAAATAATTTTCAACAGTTCCATACACTGCTGTTTGAAATGATGTTTAACTTTGGATTTAAGTTATTATTTAATAATTCTAAATGAATAACCTTTAAAAGTGACTATGTCAACTTAGAAAACATCAAATTTGAATGTTCTAAAAATTTCCCAAATTCAGGGTTTACGTCACTAATTTTCCCAATCAGAAAGGCCCGGGAGGCCCTTCCCAAAATTGCCAAAAAAAATCCCTGCTTGGCTAAACTGCTGTTGCAAAGTGCTGCAAACATTGGGGACAAATACTTTCAACAAAACAAAGTAAATCATTGTCGATAACTTGACATATTTCATGAATATTTTATGTGTTGCTGGAAAATGCATTTGTTACTAATTGATCCACAATCTATGCCAATTAAACCTTAAATAAACAATATCAAATTTGAATTTTCATTTCCTCTGGGAATAATGCATTTGTACATACATGAAGAATCTTAAATATTATGGGGTTAATGTGACATGTCTGCCCAAAGATAGGACTTAAAACTTAAAATGGCTATCCTTGGGTATATTAAAAAAACATGGGCTTTTTAGCTCACCTGAGCCGTCGGGCTCACAAGGTGAGCTTATAGTATACCCATGCTCCGTCGTCCGTCCGTCCGTCGTCCGTCCGTCGTCCACCATTTTCAAAGATCTTCTTCTCTGAAACAGCTTGGCCAATCAAAGCCAAATTTTACATGAAGCATCTATGGGAAGGGGGAACCAATGTGTATATAAATAATCCAGGTCACATGACCAAGATGGCCGCCATGCCCATATATGGTAAAAACCCTTCAAAAATCTTCTTCTCCGGAACCACTGGACCGATTTCAACGAAACTTGGCATGAAGCATCGATGACTCAAGTACTACAATGTGTATATAAATCATGACCCTTTGATGACCTTGACCTATTTTACGGCAAGGTCAACATAGGTTGCCAATGCATTTGAATGGGAAAAACTTTTAAAATGTCATTTAAATTGAAAGTCTTGCAGGAAATGGGCAGTAGGACTGAATTTTAATGATTCTGAAAAAAATTGGACCCCAGGGGCTCATATGCCCCCACCCCGGGGCAATATACATGTATATTACCATAATATTCAAACATCATCTCCTCTGAAACCGGTTGACCAATCAAAGCCAAATTTTATGTGAAGCATCAATAGGAAGGGGTAATCAATGTATATATAAATAATCCAGGTCACATGACTAAGATGGCCGCAATGCCCATATATGGTAAAAACCCTTCAAAAATCTTCTTCTCCAGAACCGGTGGATCGATTTCAAAGAAACTTGGCATGAAGCATGGATGGCTCAAGTACTACAATGTGTATATAAATCATGACCCTGTGATGACCTTGACCTTTTTTACGGCAAGGTCAACATAGGTCGCCAATGCATTTGAATAGGGAAAACTTTTAAAATGTCATTTAAAGTGAAAGTCTTGCAGGAAATGGGCAGTAGGACTGAATATTAATGATTCTGAAAAAAATGGACCCCAGGGGCTCATCTGCCCCCACCCCGGGGCAATATACATGTATATTACCATAATATTCAAACATCTTCTCCTCTGAAACCGCTTGGCAAATCAAAGCCAAATTTTATGTGAAGCATCTATGGAATGGAGGAATTAATGTGTATATAAATTATTTAGTTCACATGACCAAGATAGCTGCCATGCCCATATAAGGTAAAAACCTTTCAAAAATCTTCTTCTCCGAATCTGGTGGACCGATTTCAAAGAAACTTATCATGAAGCACCAATGGCTGAAGTTCTACAATGTGTATATAAATTATGACCCTGTGGTGACCTTGACCTATTTTAGGACAAGGTAAACATAGGTCGCCAATGCATTGGAATGGGGAAAACTTTTAAAAAGTCATTTGAGGTGAAAATCTTGCAGGAAATGGGTAGTAGGACTAAATATTAATGATTCTGAAAAAAAAATGGATCTAAGGGCTCATATGCCCACACCCCGGGGCAATATACATGTATATTACCATAATATTCAAACATCTTCTCCTCTAAAACCGCTTGGCCAATTGATGCCAAATTTTATGTGAAGCATCTATACTATAGGATGGGGGAACCAATGTGTATATAAATAATCTAGGGCACATGACCAAGATGGCCGCCATGCCCATATATGGTAAAAACCCTTCAAATATCTTCTTCGCTGAAACCAATAGATTGACTTCAATGAAACTTGGTGTGAAGCATCCATGGATATAGTACTACAATATATATATAAATCATGACCCTGTGATGACCTTGACCCATTTTATGGCAAGGTCAACATGGGTTGCCCATGCATTTGAATGGGAAAAACTGTTAAAATGTCATTTGAAGGAAAAAGCCAGCAAGAAATTGGCAAATGGACAGAATATTGATTATTCTGAAAAAAGAAAACGGCCCAAGGGCTTCATCTGCCCCTGCACTGGGGTTATAAATACCATAATATTCACACATGTTTATTAGTATAGGCAGCAGACTCAGGTGAGCGTTTACAGGACCATTGGTCCTCTGGTTTAAAAAAATCAGTTAGGTTGTATGCAACAAGTTGAAATATTTATTTAAACTTTTGTTTTACTCAAACCTAATATTAATAGCTGATTTATTTTGTTGTTTCAATGGATATTGTAACCAGAGGACCAATGGTCCTGTAAATGCTCACCTGAAGCCCGAGATATATACCAATAAACTTGTTTGACTAGAATGGTACTATACATGTATATAACCCCAGGGCCGGGTCAGAGCAACCCCTGGAGTCAATTTCTTTTTGAAAACATAAAACTGCAGTCCATTTGCCAATTTACTGCAAGTTTTGCCCTTCAAATGACATTTTAACAATTTTCCCCATTCAAATGCATGGGCGACCTAAGTTGACCTTGCCGTAAAATAGGTCAAGGTCATCCAAGGGTCACAATTTATATAAACTTTGTAGATGTCCCATTGCCTGATGCTTCATGCCAAGTTTCAAAATCATAGGCCTTCTGGTTGTGAAGAAAAAGATTTTTAAAGGTTTTTGCTATTTATAGCCATGGCAGCCATCTTGGTCATGTGACCTTGACCATTTATATACACTTTCAATCCCACTTCCTAACAATGCTCCTCATAAAGTTTGGCTTTGATTGGTCAAGCAGTTTCAGAGAAGAAGATCTTTGAATATCACTGTAATATACATGTTTGTTATATGACTGAAGGAATTCCTGTCTCCTGATTGGCTCATTCAGTATTAATAAATCCTTATATTTCTCTGAAACCAGACCAAACTGATAAAAACCAAATCAAACCAGTTCCTGGAGGTTAATTATTTTGACAGATTTTCTATATTAACCTCCAAACTCTATATTACGCTCCTGAGTACCCAAAAATAGCACCAGCATGAAATCAACATGGGCTTCATGAAATTGACATGATTTGATGTATGTGTTTAAAACCTGCCAGTTAGCTATAAATACCCTGAACTCATTTCAGTTCATGAAATCTACATGCTTTGTAGTAACACTCTATTACAGGTAAACAAAGCACTAGATAATGAGGTGTATTTGGTGATAATTAAGGGACAATTTTGTTTATTTTTTATAAGAACCGTTGTTGTTGGTACCTATTAGAATTGCCTCGTCATGATGATTCTTAGGAGTACCCATAACATATGTTTTATTAAGAACTAACAAAAAGATCTTTGATACATAATCAATTGTTTCTCATTGTCTAGCCTTCTTTAACATCTGATATGATTTTGTTTGTTTGTTATAAGATAAACATTAAAACACTTGAAAAGTCATATAACAAAACAGTTATTGACTTCAATTTTGGTAGATATATAGAGATTATTATATGACAATTTTCATATCATACCCCGTATCAACCTGAGACTTCCGTATCAGCCCGAGACTCCCATATCAGCCTGAGGGCCGAAGGCCCGAGGGCTGATATGGGAGTCGAGGGCTGATACGGAAGTCAAGTTTTCAGAATGATATGAAAATTGCCATATCATGATCTCTTTATCATATATTTTTATTGAAAAAAAAAAGTGTTTGATACAGTTCAATGCACAAAATGTTTCCCAACATAATTTCAAGTGGAAAAAAGAAAGAATGAAAAAAAAAATTCTGGGGTGTGATATGGGGGTGTGATATGAGTCCATATCTCCCTAGGGAGATATGGATTTTGACAAATTTTGAACTGATACAGCTTTCCCAACATAATTTCAAGTGGAAAAAAGAGAGAATGAAAAAAAATTCTGGGGTGTGATATGGGGGTGTGATATGAGTCCATATCTCCCTAGGGAGATATGGATTTTGACAAATTTTGAACTGATACAGCTTTCGAGATATGGTGTCCCGATACGTGCATAGGACTTGCGCCTGTATCGCATATGTAAAAAGAACGTATTTTACAGTAAATTTATCTATCCTCAAAAGTGATATTCACCTCGGCCTCCGGCCTCGGTGAATATCACTTTTTCAGGTAGATAAATCCTTATATATACCAAAATTGAAGTCAATAATTGTATAATATTGCCTCGGGGTGGGGGCAGACAGACCCCTGGGGTCCAAATTTTTTCAGAATCATCAATCTTAAGTCCATTTGCCCATTTCCTGCAAGTTTTTCCCTACAAATGACATTTAAACACTTCCCCATTCAGATGCATGAGCGACCTATGTTGACCTTGCCGTAAAATAGGTCAAGGTCATCCCAGGGTCATGATTTATATAAACTTTGTAGAGCTCCAGTCACTGATGCTTCACACCAAGTTTCAAAATTATTGGCCTTCTGGTTCTGGAGAAGAAGTTTTTTTTCTATTTACAGCCATGGCGGCCATCTTGGTCATGTGACCTTGACTATTTATATAAACTTTCTTTCCCCCTTCCCAAGGATGCTCCATATGAAGTTTGGCTTTGATTGGCCAAGTGGTTTCAGGGGAGAAGATGTTTCATTATTATGAAAATATACATGTATATAGCCCTGGGGCAGGGGCAAACAACCCCCCAGGGGCTAAAATTTTCCATTAACATTAATCTTTTGTCCATTTGCCTATTCCCAGTAAGTTTTACCCATTAAATAGCATTTTACCATTTTTTCCCATTCAAATGCATTGGAGACCTAAGTTGACCTTGTCATAAAATAGGTCAAGGTCATCCTAGGGTCATGATTTATATAAACTATGATGGGCCCGCGTCCCCGATGCTACATACCAAGTTTTGTGGAAATCGGCCCACTGATTCTGGAGAAGAAGATTTTTAAAGGTTTTTGCTATTTATAGTCATGGCGGCCATCTTGGTCATGTGACCTGGACCATTTATATAAACTTTCGTTCCCCATTCCTAAGGATGCTCCACATGAAGTTTGGCTTTGATTGGCCAAGCGGTTTCAGAGGAGAAGATCTTTAAAATTGTGAACGACGGGGCGGACGGACGGACGGACGCCGGAGCATGGGTATACTATAAGCTCACCTGTGAGCCTTCGGCTCAGGTCAGCCTCAGTGAGCTAATGAAAAACCAAAGTACACATATTGTTTTGTGGCATTTTCCTGATTAGACAGAGTAAGTGTGGATAAAATGAGATTTTGGTTTTGCTGTCAATAGTTTCAAAGTAGGCAAATGCTTTCTTTTGCTTGGGCTTGTATAAATGCACAGAAGTGAATAACACCGAAGCATTTGTGATTGAAATGCAACATATTACATTTAAATTTTTAATATCTATTTACATAATGGTTTAAAATAACAGAAGCAATTTGAATTTCAATGCAAAACGTGGGTTACAATAAGGATATTTGTTTGATTATTAATTGTTTTGTGGCCACTCTTGGGAGAAAACAACAATGGCATCAGGAAAACATGTCCGTGACAAGTTTATCTTTTGAACCCCACTTTTATATAGCAAAACTAGTTATGCAGGGTTATTCCTATTTTTCTTATTTTTGCTCCAAAACATAAGATTGTGCATACCGAGACGTTAGAACTGCCTCGGCGGGGCAGTTCTCATGTGTACCCATTACCCACAATCTATGTTTTGAGCAAAAATATAAAAAGAATGCAATGAAAATTTTCATTTTATACAGTTAAAAATCTCTATATATTGCATGGGCAAGTTTTCATAAGGGAGTGCAAAACGGATTCTTCTGTGATGTATCTTTATGACCTGTTCATTCTCTCTGCCTAACTGTTGTACATGAACTATCATTAATAATTTTTGAATGATGCTAATTGGATGACTACCTTGTTGGGAAAGAGCTAGTTATCTTGCTCTTCATGTCTGTTGTATAAAAACAGTGCTGTTTTCTGGGTTGGGATTCCTGAACCTTCTATTCTTACATCTGTAATAATTGGAGCCACATCGTGAGAAAACAAGATTTTTGCCTATAAAACAAAGAAGCAGATCAGCTGTGCAGTAAGGGCACAGCTGATCAGCGCCTTGTTTTTGCTACTTTCTCTTCTTCTTAAATTTCAAGCTTTCTTAAATAGCCTGGATGGTTTCATCTTTCTGAGTCAGGACACAGCGGAGTCCTGAGTGAATGTGTAGCTCACTTGATTGAATGTGCGGCTCACCAGAGTGACCGTGTGGCTCACCTGAGTGAGTGTGTGACTCACCTGAGTGTTCAACTGACCTAAGTGTGCGGCACACCTGCCTGTGTGTGGCTCACCTGACTGTGCGGGTCACCCGAGTGTGTGGTTGTGTGGCTTAACCCAAGTGAGTGTACGGCTTAACCAGAGTGAGTGTGCGGCTCACCTGAGTGAGTGTGTAGCCTACCTGAGTGAGTGTTCAGCTCACCTGAGTGTGCGGTTCACCTGGTAAGCATATACCCATAAAAATGTTGCACCCTATGAACCATATGGCAGGCATGTACCAGCTGGGTATCGAACCCACAACCTCCTGATCGCTATAGCGAATATGCTATTCATTAGACTGCCATGGCTGGTATATAGTACCCATGTATTGACCAAGATTGGAAGATCTCGTCTGAACGATAAAATCCTTTTGCCAATCATAGCCAAATTAAATAGAGGCTCCTTAGGAAGAAAACTGCTTGCTTTTGACTTAAATCTTAATGCTCCATGACACATGACGATTATATGTTATTTGTCTTAATGAGTAAATGAAAATATGCAAGCATTTAAGGTCAAAGTACATGTAATTCTAATTTACCTTGACCCAAGGTCTTTTAAAATCAATACTCTGAATTCTATAAACTACTGGGCCTTCTTCGGCCAAATTTTGTGTGTATGCGGCCTGTCAAGTACAAGGGAATGAGAATTTGCTATTTTGATGCAAGTCACAGGATCAAGGTGGCTGCTATGCTCCTACATGTATACAGTAAAAAAAATCTCAATGACTGGTGGACTGTTAATAAAGAAACTTTGTCCGTAGTTTCAAGGATTCAGGACTGCAATAGTTTGTAAATGTATAAATAATAACCTTTGTTTGAGATAACCTATTTTACAGCAATTATTGGTGACTGCAATAGTTTGTATAAATAATAACTTTTGTTTGAGATATTCTATTTTCTTGCACACCAGATAGAGAAATCCAACGTTTTACCCCATGTGAGAAATTCTTATCTCACCCTCGTTATCTCACCCCGTCGCATGCTGCGTTCAAATGTTCTTTTTTAACACTGGTTGTATATTAAGGACGTCATGTAATTTCGTCGTTAAGCGCACACCTCACAATTATGTCAAAACGTTTTAATTCAAAATGGCGGACGCCGCCATTGCAGCATTTTTCTAGGTAAATAGTATAAGAATAAAGCTTCGCCGCATTACGGTGTGCAAGAAAAGGAATCCATCATTCGTGTCAGGTATGGATAGACAAATCTGTCCCTCGGGTCACAGTTTGGCATCACTCAGCGAGCCTCGTGATGCCAAAATGTGACCCTCGGGACAGATTTGTCTATCCATACCTGACACTCATGTAAGATTCTTATATTACAGCAATATTCGTGACTGCAATAGTTTGTATAAATAATAACTTTTGTTTGAGATACATGTAACCTATTTTACAGCAATATTCGGGATTGCAATAGTTTGTATAAATAATAACTTTTGTTTGAGATAACCTACTTTACAGCAATATTCGTGACTGCAATAGTTTGTATAAATAATAACTTTTGTTTGAGAAAACCTTTTTTACAGCAATATTTGTGACTGCAATAGTTTGTATTAATAATAACTTTTGTTTGAGGTAACCGATTTTACAGCAATATTCGTGACTGCAATAGTTCATATTAATAATAACTTTTGTTCGAGATAACCTATTTTACAGCAATATTCGTGACTGCAATAGTTTGTATAAATAATATCTTTTGTTCGAGATAACCTATTTTACAGCAATATTCGTGACTGCAATAGTTTGTATAAATAATAACTTTTGTTCGAGATAACCTATTTTACAGCAATATTTGTGACTGCAATAGTTTGTATTAGTAATAACTTTTGTTTGAGATAACCTATTTTACAGCAATATTCGTGACTGCAATACATGTAGTTCATATTAATAATAACTTTTGTTCGAGATAACCTATTTTACAGCAATATTCGTGACTGCAATAGTTTGTATAAATAATAACTTTTGTTCGAGATAACCTATTTTACAGCAATATTTGTGACTGCAATAGTTCATATTAATAATAACTTTTGTTCGAGATAACCTATTTTACAGCAATATTTGTGACTGCAATAGTTTGTATTAATAATAACTTTTGTTTGAGATAACCTATTTTACAGCAATATTCGTGACTGCAATAGTTTGTATAAATAATAACTTTTGTTTGAGATAACCTATTTTACAGCAATATTTGTGACTGCAATAGTTTGTATTATAATAACTTTTGTTTGAGATAACCTATTTTACAGCAATATTCGTGACTGCAATAGTTCATATTAATAATAACTTCTGCTTGAGATAACCTATTTTACAGCAATATTTGGGACTGCAATAGTTTGTATAAATAATAACTTTTGTTTGAGATAACCTCAATTCAGGACTGCAATAGTTTGTATAAATAATAACTTTTGTTTGAGATAACCTATTTTACAGCAATATTCAGGACTGCAATAGTTTGTATAAATAATAACTTTAGTTTGAGATAACCTATTTTACAGCGAGTTCAATTTTGGTCACACGGGACTGGTAACTATTCATTATGTTTCAAAGAATTGTTTTTATAAAGCAATTAATTACCACAAATTAGACACAGAAATGTTTACAGAAGAAGAATAATCAATTATTGATAGTTTTTCAAGGTACATAGTATATTCCATTCATAGAAAATGTTCATCAATGGAAAATCTATCATTTAGTGTTTATCCAGTTCAAAACAAAAAGCATTATGAGATAGGGATGAAAGAGATGAAGAAGCTTTAATTAATATCTCTAGAGCTTATAAGACACAACAAAATTAATATCATCAACAGATTCACTAGTAACTGCCTTCTGATATCTCTCAGGCCCTATGCTTTTACTGCAAGCGTCAATGAGGGAACTGCCAGTATCAATTTTAACACCTTTTGTACAGCGTGGCCAGGGTACAAGCCCACAACCTACAGCTGTGGAGCAAACACTCTACCTTTTTGTGCACATGAAAAAAATAGCCAAGACCATCAGTGTACTCAGGCCTATGTTTTTACACATGCTTAAGGCAGATTTTTTCATGCAACAGCTCATTATTTTATCCACATTGGTATGAATGAACTAGAGACTGATGACGTGAAAAGAGTGCAGCAACACAGGTTGCTAATTGTTGTTTATCTTCATTAATTCAATTTCAGGCTTGTTAAATCAATGACAATTTGAGCCACGATGCGAGAAAACTGGCCATCGGGGTTTTCGACAAGGTCCGATACAAACCGACCTGTACAGTCCCAGAAGGAGGCTATATGCATGAAATTTTGTCTATAAGCAGAAGAGGAATTGTACTATCCATGTAGCAAAAACAAAGGCGCTGATCAAGCTTCGCAGTTACTGCAAAGCTGATCTGCGCCTTTGTTTTCGCATAAGCATAAATCCAGTTTTCTCACGACGCTGCTCGTTTTATTTACCTAGATTACTGTACGACAAAAGATGCTTTTAGTACATGCAAACAACTAGTTCAGGTGCTGAATTCATAGTCTTGTATCCCACTATTCCCTTTGTTTGAAATTTCAAGCCCCCATTCATGATCAGCATTGGTTAACAGCCCAGTTTGTGTTGGACCTTGTTGGAACTGCCCAATACAGATTTATGCGTGGCCTGACATTTGAGCCGTCTCATGAAAAAAACCATATGCGAAAACAAAGGCGCCGATCAGCTTCACAGTCACTGCGAAGCTGATCAGCGCCTTTGATTTCTCTACATGGATAATGCAATTCCTCTACTTTCTAAATCCAAAATTTCCAGTCTCAGCCATTTTCTGTGCTTGAACAGTTCAGTTTGTGTCCGACCTGTTAAAAAACCACATAGTTGGTTTTCTCATGATGCGGCTCATTTTATGGAAAGTGATCATATTGAAAGAGTACATTAGATCAAATGAGCCGCGTCATGAGAAAACCGGATTTTTGCCTAGGCGAAAACAAAGGCGCAGATCAGCTTCGCAGTAACTGCGAAGCTGATCAGCGCCTTTGTTTTCGCTACTCGGATAGTACAATTCCTCTTCTACTTAAATCCGAAATTTCAAGCTTCTAGCTCTTTTCTGAGCTTGTACAGGCCGGTTTGTGTCGGACCTGGTCGGAAACCCCGAAGACCGGTTTTCTCGCGTCGAGGCTCAAATTGTACACTATAATTGTATCCTTTCTCAGTATGGTGGCACTATGCAAATGTTCTACCATCATTGCATTTATTTCCTTGGAATAATTCTTTTTATAAATCGGACAAAAGCCAGTCAAATTGTTATTATCCAAGCTGACGAGTTTGTGATTCGAGATAAAAAGCTTGATGGCTTTGCGTTTTGGTCTATGCAAGTGTCAGATATAGGAACATGTGCACGGAGCTGTCTAAGGGTTAAGAAATGCCAGTCTTTCAACTTCAAGCTTTCAACGAGATTCTGTGACCTGAATGATCGGACACGTGTAAATAGTAGCGATAATTTGAGAATGAATATTGGCGTAATTTATTCCGAGATAGATGTATGGCCATCAGAGGTACAGTGTATAGATGCTTTTTCTGGATTTAATCTTTCATGACTGAGTAAGCATGACATTCTTTTTCATAGGTACATGTAATACTGTCGAAATGAACTATGACATTTAATTTCATATTTCTGAAAGATCTAAACTGGCTTAATAACCTTTTTCCAGAACGTGTTTACCACAATTAAAGCTTTATATTGTGGCAGACAAGAAAGTTCTAATTGATAAACAGACCTATAAATGCAAATTAATACCTATAGCATCGCTCCAGCACTCTATTAATTCCAAACACAGCCTCTGTGACTGCATGGTTAAGCCACTCACCTTGTAAAGCAAGGACCATGCAGTCTTTTGTACGAGCCATTAAACCGAGGTCTTGTCCCATCTTGTCTATATTGGGGAGATGCTAAATCCAAACATGACTACCAACAGAACATAAATGAAAGTTGTCTTTTTTTATTATCACCTGTATTGTAGCTTGATCCAGATTGTTTTCTCCGACCTTGCCTCGATGATGAAGTTTGCATGCCTCGACAGGTTTGTGAGCTTATCGGAGGTACAGAGGATCCGCCAGTAAACCACTGCTGCAGAAAATTCAGTAAGTTCTCAATACTCATAATGCGGACCATATACATGTATAGTGTTCAGGACTGGAATAAAGGTTGTGGGTTTGATACCTACCTCCCTTATGTAGTGTCCTCAAGTACTTTAAGCTCCCAAAACTACTGGGTAATACCCAGGAAGTGATGAGCAAGTCCCGACTTGACTCAAAATTATTGCCTTATACCAAACCCAATGCATGCTCTTAATAGTTAAATTCATATTTCCAAAGGTCACCTTTGGTTAGAATATTTGACATGCATTACAGCTTGACTGCCTTTAATAGTTTCCCTGCTCTTCATCATGGTGACGTTCTGTTGTTTTTTTTACCTTATATGGGATAGTAATATTAAAAGAATTGTTGAAAGTAAACAGATAATGAAAACCTATCTATATCTCACTGATAAATAAACATGGAGCTCATAAGGTATGGAGATCAATTTCAGTGCCAATTGCTTCTATTTTGACAGATATACCATCAGCCATACCATTGACACCTTCAGCATCTGCAACAACAACTGGATCACCAGAAATGACATCTGAAGAACCTGGTGCAACATCTGAAGAACCACCTCGTCTAACATCTGAAGAACCTGGTCTAACATCTGAAGAACCTGGTACAACATCTGAAGAACCATCTCGTCCAACATCTGAAGAACCTGGTCTAACATCTGAAGAACCTGGTCTAACATCTGAAGAACCTGGTGCAACATACGAAGAACCACCTGGTCCAACATCTGAAGAACCTGGTCTAACATCTGAAGAACCTGGTCTAACATCTGAAGAACCTGGTCCAACATCCGAAGAACCACCTGGTCCAACATCTGAAGAACCTGGTCCAACATCCGAAGAACCACCTGGTCCAACATCCGAAGAACCACCTGGTCCAACATCTGAAGAACCTGGTCCAACATCTGAAGAACCTGGTCTAACATCTGAAGAACCTGGTCCAACATCCGAAGAACCACCTGGTCCAACATCTGAAGAACCTGGTCCAACATCCAAAGAACCACCTGGTCCAACATCCGAAGAACCACCTGGTCCAACATCTGAAGAACCTGGTCCAACATCTGAAGCCTATCTTACAATACCCTACGCACCAGATACAACTCTCAAAGAAGCAACACCTACTACACACCAATTGACATTAGGCTACACATTAGGTGAAGTAACAAAAATGATCATGACTGTTTTCTTTTCATAACTGATTTCCTTTATTTTGCTTGGTAAATTGGAATGGTGTAGATGAGATGTAGAAACTCTGACATGTCTTATCTGAATATTTGAGCCGCCTCGTGGAAAAACCAACAATGTGGTTTCCGAACAGGTCCGACAAAAACCGACCTGTACAAGCACAGAAGCAGACAAGAAGCTTGAAATTTCGGATTTAAGAAGAAGAGGAAGTGTACTATCCGTGTAGCGAAAACAAAGGCGCTGATCAGCTTCGCGGTTACTGCGAAGCTGATCTGCGTCTTTGTTTTCGCATATGCAGATTGTTGGTTTTCCCACGAGGCGGCTCATTTATAAGTTGGGCTTTAATCAATAATACCAGAGGACCAATGGTCCTGTAAATGCTCACCTGAGATCTGCTGCATATACTGGTCAATAAACATGTATGAATATTATGGTATTTAATTCCAGTGCAGGGGCAGATGAAGCCCTTGGGCCATTTTCTTTTTTCTGAATCTTCAATATTCTGTCCATTTGCCAGTTTCCTGCTGGCTTTTCCCTTCAAATGACATTTTAACAGTTTTCCCAATTCAAATGCATAGGCAACCCATGTTGACCTTACCATAAACTTGGTCAAGGTCATCACAGGGTCATGATTTATATATACATTAAAGTACTTTAGCCATCGATGCTTCACTCCAAGTTTCTTTGAAATCAGTCTATTGGTTTTAGAGAAGAAGATTTTTGATGGGTTTTTACCATATATGGGCATGGCGGCCATCTTTGTCATGTGACCTAGATTATTTATATACACATTGATCCCCCTATTCTATAGATGCTTCACATAAAATTTGGCTTTGATTGGCCAAGCGGTTTCAGAGGAGAAGACGTTTGAATATTATGGAAATATACATGTATATTGCCGCGGGGTGGGGGCACATGAGCCCCTGGGGTCAAATTTTTTTCAGAATCATTAATATTCAGTCCTACTTCCCATTTCCTGCAAGACTTTCACTTTAAATTACATTTTAAAAGTTTTCCCCATTCAAATGCATTGGTGACCTATGTTGACCTTGCCGTAAAATAGGTCAAGGTCATCACAGGGTCATGATTAATATATACATTGTAGTGCTTGAGCCATCAATGCTTCATGCCAAGTTTTGTTGAAATCAGTCCACCGGTTCTGGAGAAGAAGATTTTTGAAGGGTTTTTACCATATATGGGCATGGTGGCCATCTTGGTCATGTGACCTGGATTTTTAATATACATGTTTGTTACCCCTTCCTATTGATGCTTCACATAAAATTTGGCTTTGATTGGCCAAGTGGTTTCAGAGGAGAAGATGTTTGAATATTATAGAGATATACATGTATATTGCCCCGGGGTGGGGGCACGTGGGCCCCTGGGGTCCAATTTTTTTCAGAATCATTAATATTCAGTCCTACTGCCCATTTATTGCAAGACTTTCACTTCAAATGACATTTTAAAAGTTTTCCCCATTCAAATGCATTGGCGACCTATGTTGACCTTGCCGTAAAATCTGTCAAGGTCATCACAGGGTCATGACTTATATACACATTGTAGTGCTTGAGCCATTAATGTTTCATGCCAAGTTTCCATGAAATCGGTCCACCGGTTCTGGAGAAGAAGATTTTTGAAGGGTTTTTACCATATATGGGCATGGCGGCCATCTTGGTCATGTGACCTGGATTTTTAATATACATGTTTGTTACCCCTTCCTATTGATGCTTCACATAAAATTTGGCTTTGATTGGCCAAGTGGTTTCAGAGGAGAAGACGTTTGAATATTATAGAGATATACATGTATATTGCCCCGGGGTGGGGGCACGTGGGCCCCTGGGGTCCAATTTTTTTCAGAATCATTAATATTCAGTCCTACTGCCCATTTATTGCAAGACTTTCACTTCAAATGACATTTTAAAAGTTTTCCCCATTCAAATGCATTGGCGACCTATGTTGACCTTGCCGTAAAATCTGTCAAGGTCATCACAGGGTCATGACTTATATACACATTGTAGTGCTTGAGCCATTAATGTTTCATGCCAAGTTTCCTTGAAATCGGTCCACCGGTTCTGGAGAAGAAGATTTTTGAAGGGTTTTTACCATATATGGGCATGGCGGCCATCTTGGTCATGTGACCTGGATTTCTTATATACACATTGGTTCCCCTTTCTTATTGATGCTTCACATAAAATTTGGCTTTGATTGGCCAAGTGGTTTCAGAGGAGAAGACGTTTGAATATTATGGAGATATACATGTATATTGCCCCGGGGTGGGGGCACATGAGCCCCTGGGGTCCAATTATTTTCAGAATCATTAATATTCAGTCCTACTGCCCATTTCCTGCAAGACTCACTTCAAATGACATTTTAAAAGTTTTCCCCATTCAAATGCATTGGCGACCTATGTTGACCTTGCCGTAAAATAGGTCAAGGTCATCACAGGGTCATGACTTATATATACATTGTAGTGCTTGAGCCATTAATGCTTCATGCCAAGTTTCGTTGAAATCGGTCCACCGGTTCTGGAGAAGAAGATTTTTGAAGGGTTTTTACCATATATGGGCATGGCGGCCATCTTGGTCATGTGACCTGGATTTCTTATATATACATTGGTTCCCCCTTCCTATTGATGCTTCATATAAAATTTGGCTTTGATTGGCCAAGCGGTTTTAGAGGAGAAGATCTTTGAAATTGTGGACAGACGGACGGACGACGGACGGACGACGGACGGACGCCGGATCATGGCCATCCTATAAGCTCACCTTGTGAGGTGAGCTAAAAAAGCGACATGTATCAGCTTTTCAAAAAAGGTGACCATCTTGCAGAAAGGATCTGGGAAGACTCTATAGGTTTAAAGTTTGAGTGTTTCTGGCAGTTTCTGTGTTAATCCTATAGAATATCTGTTGCATTCTCCTTAAAATTAAAGGTTTGATAAAAGCAACAACATGGTGGAAACCTCTTGATGTTACATACCTGCAGCATAAATTTTTGTCACAGGAGGAGGGGTTCAGATATTTTCAAAACATTATTTTGTCAGAAAACATCTTTTTTGCCATAAATTATCAAGAAAATACTACAATATGCTTATTGAAACCTAAAATTTTGGGTAGAAACTATTTATGCACGAATAACAATTACATCATCTTTATCAGATTAACACTGTCCATCACTTTTGCCGTAAATATACTATGCAAAAAATTAAGCAGCTTTTACTGTGAACAGTGACTCCATGTGTTTTGTTGACATTAGGGAAGTTCTTCTGACAATGGCTTGCATATATCAAATTATGGTAAAACCAACAGTTGTGTGGTGCTGAAGTGATGTTAGGTTTTAAGTCCACAGAGGCATATCTCAAATAAAATTTAAACCATCAAAAATTGCTAAACATATTTTGCTCAGTATATTTATATGCACTGCAACATGTACACTATTAAAATAGGACAGATACTCTGTTCATACAGCTAGAACATACATATACACCCTTGGACTTACAAAAAGTTTCCTATTTCCTATAATCCTATATAAAATTTAAAGATTTTGGCCAATTTTTAAAGAAGTTATTTCTTGACTTACACACAACATTATGTGTCTAAATACATCAAAAACTTATTTTTTGACTGCAATAAACTTCATATAAGTGCCTGGAACTTGAGATTTTGAAAATTTCTTGGGCAATCTCACTAAAGAAATCTTCCCAGATCCTTACAAGTACAAAATTATTCAGCAAAGTTAATCATTCAATCAAACTTTGTACACCCTATATACCCATGGCACAGCCAATTTCTTACGGCGCAGTTTGATAAAAAATGGAATTCGGTGAATGGAAGCAAGATCAATTGTATAACAACCTACAGCTAGGCAATGAACTGTTTGCTGGTAGTTGTTGCCCAACCACACCAACTTACAATCACTGAATCACAGCACTCCATTTGTTATGTGACAAGTAATATTGTGAAGTAAGAAATTTGGTTGCATTACGGATTTATGGATATTCGTATACCAAAAAAATGTAACCAACGCCTCGCCACTTGGAAAATTGTAATTAGTCGAAGCATAATGTTATAAAATGGTTTAAACCTTATTTTCTAGGTGAAGCAGACTGTACTGAGAAAACACCTGGGACAAAATATCCTCTCTCGGACTGCAAGAAGTATTTTCAGTGTGATGGTCAATTAAGATCAAGCATTACTACTTGTCCAGAAGGGAAAGTATTTGACCCCAGCAAAGAAAAGTGTGTGGACGGTGTTTGTTAATGAATCAAACAGAATTAGAAATTCCCTGATATTCTACGTTATTATTTATTAAGACCATATGAGCCTTTGCATTAGAAACCCAACAATTTGGGTTTCCAGCCATGTCCGACACAAACCAGCCTGTACAATCTCAGAAAATAGCTAGAAGCTTAACTTTCAGATTTAAGAAGAAGACCAGGGATTGTACTATCTGTGGTGCTGACCTGCTCCTTTGGTGCTGATCTGCGCCTTTGTTTTCGCATAGGCCAAAATTTGGTTTTCTCATGACGTGGCTCATATGTTAAACTGACAGTGTCATAATTTGTTATTGTCCCGATTAATACGGCGTTATACGAATGCGCAGATCGATATATCAAATCGATATATCAAATGCGCAGATTTTTTTTACGAATCCGCGGAAAAAAGACTGTCAAATGCGCGTTAAAAAAGCGCTGAAATTAATTGCTTTTACAGATATTTTTAAGGTATACATGTTTATCAGCACAAGATTAGGGTTGTCGATGCAATGTCTTTTCTCAAACGACCTTAACATTTCTTGAAACATTTCTCCACGAAATATCACCGCTTTTGAGTACCGCATCACTATAACCATTGTGTAACAAGCTTTTCTTTCCTCTATTAGTGTCAGAAATTTTTAAAATCCATGATGGTTAAAATAATATTCTTGGATAAAATACAATTTAAAAACACTATAAAAACGTCTAAAACATATAGAAGCATGTTAAAATATAACTAACATAACGGTCGTACCTGCCCAAAGCCAGTTTGAACATAGGTTCGGCTAATTACCCTATACAACAGGTCATCTGCGCGTTTGATACCTCGATTTCATGCGCATTTCAAACAATGTCACGGTATGATTTTCGTGCATTTGATATACGGCCGATTAATACTAACAGACCCATCATGATTTGAGCCATGTCGCGAGAAAACTGGTCTTCGGGGTTTCCGATCAGGTCCGACACAAACCGACCTGTGCAGCCACAGAAGGTGGCAAGAAGCTTGAAATTTCGGATTTAAGAAGAAGAGGAATTGTACTATCTGCATAGCTAAAACAAAGGCGCTGATCAGGTTCACAGTTACTGCGAAGCTGATCTGCGCCTTTGTTTTTGCATAGGCAAAACTCAGGTTGTCTCAAGATGCGGCTCATTTGTTTTAGTGCTTTAATGTACGAGGGAAAATCCAAAATAACGTAAACTTTTGCTGTAGCTTCAATATACGTGGATAAATTTTAGAAAAATTTATATTGCTATAAATCAGAACATTCTTAGAACAAGATAAGATGAAACAATCACACATTTTATAAGTATCTGAAACACGCCGCGCCATTTTAAAACCATGGTGACGCATAGGCGGCGCACGCGAATTTTCGGTCCTGTCTTGTGTCATACATGTCTCGACAAAATGTAAAATAGGCATGCGAATCGCGTCAAACTTAATCAAGTAAAGGTTTGGTGTTTAGATAATACTGTGCATAAGTTTCAAAAAGTTTGAGCAGTGTGTTTTTGAAATATTAATATCAATTGTGCACTTTTTCAGTGCATTTAACGCTAAAAACGTCGTCTCCAGATATTGCTAAAATCTATGCTATTACTAAACTTGCCGCGATTTTTGATCGCGCCAACACAAAAACCGAAAAATAACTTAGTGTAGACATAACGGGAATATTCAGTGAATAAATCAGTTGTGTAAAAATATTCCCATTGTGACTCTGACGATAAAACAGCATAACAAAGACAGAAAAAGAAAGAAAAATAACGCACATCAGTGGCGACGTAAATGCGTAATGCGCTGACCGCATGCACACGGCTGGTGAATCGGCGATTTTGAAGCAATTTAAAGTAAGAATTTGTTTCGAGTTTTTGATACTGACGGGAAATGTGTGAAGTACAAAGCACAATAAGCAAAAATACTTTTTATCTATGGTACATGTTGAATGGATGGCCGTAAGCGCTTAGAATGTGCTAATTTCAAAATGAATAAAACGTCAATGACGTTATGAAATCAAAGATGACGTGCGCCGGGTAGACCTTAGTGACCTTTTTGTTGTGACTGTAGATTTTTAACGGGTCGTTATTTTTGCCTGATATTTTGCCACGATATTCTAGACATATTCCGATTTATGCTCATGTTATTTTATAAGCATTTGAATGAGTTGTATAGAAGCTACAGCAAAAGTCTACGTTATTTTGGATCATCCCCCGTACAGTCAACAGCTAAAGTCATGTTGAAACAGCTGGTTATCCTAACAACACTGTTCCTCACCCAGCCAGGTTAGCAACAAAAGTTTGTTTGGTTGGTTGAAATGTTGCTTTACATCCCAGTCAACATTTATGGTCATGTTGGTCATGTTTTGGACTTCTATCCAAAATATAGGATTTCATGACATCAGAAATATGCTTTGAATATAATCAGTTTTAGCCACCCAAGTAAACAACTAAAGCCTTTATGTGTGGATGGTTTGACTAAACCACTTTTCCTGTGCAGACTCAGAGCTTTTAAGTGGTTAACCAGTATTCCGGTGGCTCATCAATTGATTATAAGTTTTGTCTGGAGGCACAAGCAGCTCATCTATTACTCTGATGACCCTACTGGGCGAGGGCAAATATATTTCTACAGGACACATTAATTTCTTTGATATGTGCGTGAGAAAACCATTAACTTGGGTTCCGACCAGGTCCCACAAAAACTGGGCTGGACAGTCACAGAAGATGGATAGAGGCTGGAAATTTTGGATTTAGAAAGTAGAGGAATTATTGTACTATCCATGTAGCGAAAACAAAGGCGCTGATCAGCTTCGCAGCTACTGCGAAGCTGATCTGCGCATTTGTTTTCGCCTATTCAGATTGTTGGCTTCCCATGTGGCGGCATTATAAGTTTCATCATTGACTAGCAAATACTCATATTGAATCAGCTTGGTTGATTGCCTCAAGCATAGTTTCTTGCTTCACAGCCTTCAAATAATTATCATTATTTTAAATAATTTTTAAAAGTAAGAAAGATTCTCTAGCCATTTTCTTCATGATTTTGAGGCAAAATTTGATGACTGTCTACTGTTATGGCCATATGTTTTAGCAAACAGTCTAGATACAGATAAGACTGAAAGGAAACAGTCTTGCAAATCAAGTTGGGGAGCAGTCTGGCTAGTCGCTATTGAGAAGTATGTGCTGGATTACACAGAAGTGAAAATATGGTCATCAAATCAGTACTGCCATTGCTGGTGCCAATCCTTTGTTTTCACCACATGGGCAATGGTAGAACAGCAGACACAATACCAGGCTTCTCCAATCTTTCAGCTGAGATTTAAATGTTGTCTCTTAATGACATACTAAGTTACAAAGCACGGTACATATGAGCCGTATCATGAGAAAATCAACATTAGTAACTGCGAAGCTGATTAGCACCTTTGTTTTCACTACACCGATAGTACAATTCCTTTTCTTTCTAAATCCAAAATTTTCAGTGAGGCTGTTCTTATGTGTACCCACAATCTATGTTTTGAGCAAAATTAGAAACCAGAGGACCAATGGTCCTTTAAACGCTCACCTGAGATCTGGGATACCCGACCTAAGCTGACCATGCCATAAAATAGGTCATGGTCATCCGGAGGTCATGGTTATACAAACTTTGTAGAGCTCCATTCACTGATGCTTCAGGCAAAGTTTCAAAATCATAGGTCTTCTGGTTCTGAAGAATAAGATTTATAAAGGTTTTTGCTATTTATAGCCATGGTGGCCATCTTGGTCATGTGACCTTGACCATTTATATTAACTTTCATTCCCCTTTCCTAACAATGCTCCTAAAGTTTGGCTTTGATTGGCCAAGCGGTTTCAGAGAAGAAGTTTGAATATTATGGTCAAATACATGTGTATAGCCCAGGGGCAGGGGCAGACCTGCCTCTGGGGTCCATTTTTTCAGAAACATAAATCTTCTGTCTATTTGCTCATTTCCATAAAGCTTTTCCCTTCAAATGACATTTTGCCAATTTTCCCCATTCAAATGTATGGGCGACCAATGTTGACCTTGCCGTAAAATAGGTCAAGGTCATCCTAGGGTCATGATTTATATAAACTTTGTAGAGCTCCTCCCCCTGATGCTTCATGCCAAATTTCAAAATAATAGGCCTTCTGCTTTTGGAGAAGATTTTTAAAGTTTTTTTTTTTTTCTATTTATGGCCATGGTGGCCATCTTGGTCATGTGACCTCAACCATTTATATAAACTTTTGTTCCTCCATCCCAAGGATACTACATACAAAATTTGGCTTTGATTGGTCAAGTGGTTACTGAAAATTTTTACATTTAATTTGTAAATGACCTTTGGCCAAGGTCAAGAAATGACCTTGACCTTTTATACTCACAACACTTCATTAGCTCAACATGTTGTCTGTATCTACCAACTTTCAGGTCACAGGCTACAAAACTTCCTGAAAAATTCAATGTTTTCACTTTTTTCCATTGAAAAGCCTATGTTACCAAAATTGAGCTTGCCGTAAAATAGGTCAAGGTCAACCAAAGGTCATGATTTACATAAACTATGATGGGCCAGAGTCGCAAATGCTACTTACCAAGTTTCATTGAAATCGGTCCACCAGTTCCAGAGAAGAAGATTTTTTTATGGTTTTTACCATATATGGGCATGGCAGCCATCTTGGTCATGTGACCTAAACCATTCATACAAACTTTCGTTCCCCATTCCTAAGGATGATCCACATGAAGTTTGGCTTTGATTGGCCAAGCGGTTTCAGAGGAGAAGATCTTTGAAATTGTGGACGACAGACGACGACACCGAAGGACGGGCGCCGGAGCATGGCCATCCTATAAGCCCACCTTGTGAGCCTTCGGCTCAGGTGAGCTAAAAAAACATTTTCTACCTAAAATTTTCAGTCTGTACAACTTAATAAAAATCTGTTTATTACATTAAAGCGTGTTTTTGTAATGTCTACAGCAGGGTAGTTGTGAAACTTTCTCATCTGGAGTTGGACTAAACATGATATATGTACATGTAGTTTAAACTGCGAAGCAACAGTATTTTTGTCTACTAATTTGACACTGTAATAGGCTTCAAAACATGAACAAAACTATTCTAGAACTATTTTTCTTCCAATAGTATTTTTTCATACAAAACTAACTCATCTACAGTTACCATACATTACAATCATGTGAAGTCACATACAAGTACTCTAGCTATCAAATGTTCTTTAAATAAATAAAATATACAAAAATGATACACAGTTTGACCTTATTAATAAATGCCTCACTGTAATGCCGTTTTCAATATGACACGGCCATGTCATGGCTCCAAAAATGATTATTTTGCTATGTTTTGTAAGTAACATCATCATAACACAGTTTCATTATAACAGGGTCTGTTTCTATGGACCCCAAAAATGGTGTTCATGTTGGGGTTGACCAGAAATCTGTTTGAAATGCTACATACATGTACTAAACCAAACAAGATGAAAAATGCACTTTCAAAATCCTAGTCTCACATCTACATGTAATATTACGGTCAAGTTTTTCAGGCAAACATGTCGGGCAGTGCAGATGCAGACTGCTACTGGAACAGTCAGACAGGTATATTTTAATTGAGCCACTGCATAAGAAAACCAACAATCTGCATATGCGAAAACAAAGGCGCAAAGAAAACCAGCATTTACATATGCAAAAACAAAGATGCAAATCAGCTGTGCAGTCCCTGCAAGGCTTATCAGCAACTTCTTTCACTTCAACCGTGACACTTCATCTTAACTCAGACATTTCAAGTTTCTGACTTTTTTCTGTGACTGTTCAGCCTGGTTTGTGCTGAACCTGATCTTAAAACCTGAAGACTGATTTTCAAGTGAAGTGGCACATTTAATATGTGTCCTAATATGAATAAGGTAATCTTTTAATGTCAAATATCACATTCTTTTAAGTCTCAATACTGAAGTATCAAGAATGCTTCCCACATCTCTCCCACACTCTGTTATGTTTGTAGAGATCAAATGCTCTCCTGTTTGAGGCGGTGGACAGCTGCTCTGAGGGGGCGGGGACGTTGGGTGTAGACAGTGACACACTCTCCCTCTGTAAGTCTGGACGGTAAAATTCCATCAGATCTGGTTCTTTATGTGCCTGGAACAAAATATATACATTTTACATGTGAAAACAGTGCTATAGTTCTATAGCTTTGCAAATTTTATATCAATCACCAGGTGCCTATCGTATTCTTAAAACTAACATCTGGCTAAAGTTTAAGAATGTACTGAGTTAAGTCCTTGCACATGCTGAGCTAAAACATTAAAGTAGACCATACAATTCCAAATTTTTCAGATAATCACAGCTGAGCAAACATTTTAAACACCAATATGATGCTTTCTGAAGATACTGAGCACTTATAAGCAGAATGCTTACATCATGCCCTTACAATTTGAGAGAGAATGGCATGCAACAATGATCAATCCATGCAACAAAACTTTGAAACTTTGTTAGCTTAACGTCATCATTAAGACCTCAATTAAGTAAATGCTGCTTACATAAGCAAATACACAGTTATTCTTTGTTGATAAAATGTGAGAATCCTTTGCAATGCAAAGGATTCTCACATTTTTTCAACAAAAAATAACAGTGTATTTGTAATATTGCCATTTGAAATTTTAACGAATCGTTAACTAATGACATTGTTAATTTTGAACAAATGTGCCCTGATTGGCTCAGTGACAACCGACAAAAGTTTCCCCAAATTTTAAGCCACAAAAAAGCATTCCTCAGGCACAACCAAGCTCAGTTTTCATCACTAAGTACTTACTGTAGCTTTAGGTCTAGCACTCCTCTTCACTTGTTTAGCTCTGGTTGTTTTTGTCTCTAGCACATGTTCACATAACTTCTCAACTGGCACTTCTAGACTCACAAGTCCTGAATATGTAGCACCTTCAGTGTTCACCTTGGATGCTGCCTAAAAATGATAGAGATACATGTACATGTGCAATGAATTATAGTGTTATGCTGACTCAACACTTGTTTTTGTCTCTAGCACATGTTCACATAACGTCTCAACTGGAAACTTCTCAACTAGAACTTGAGACTCACAAATCCTGAATATGTTGCGCCTTCAGTGTTCACCTTAGCTGCTGCCTAAAAATGATATGAGCCTTTGCATGGGGAAAACAATTTTGGACACCCGACTAGGCCTGACACAAACCAGTCTGTACAGTCACAGAAATAGGCTAGAAGCTTGAAATTTCAGATTTAAGGAGAAGAGGGATCAGTGCAGGGGAAATGCAGGGGTTTTGACATTAGGATCCTTACCCCAGGGAGATTTTCTATTGCTAAGGGTGGGGCAAAGAGCAAAGTTTTGACCTCCATTTTGCCCCCTGTGGGTGGGGCTTATAGCAGGGCAATGAAAGCTGAAAAGCTATAATCCCCACCCTTCCCCGTAGGTGGGGGAGCAGTGGTTACAAATGACTGGTGCATTATAAAGTGAGAAACTTTTTTTTAAAGTTTTGGGAGTGGCCTGTCTTAATTTTTCGGTGTATTTTGCCAGTGTAAACACTTGACATCCAAAAGCTAGGTCCATATGTAGATTTGTTTGTATTTTAGTTCAATAATCTCATTGAATTTTCTACTGAAAATAATGTACTCGTAGAAATTTGGTACTTTCAAAGACTGTTATCCGATATAAAATTCATAGAATTTATTTATATTTTAAGCCTTTAAACAGAGATGGAATATTGTGATACAGTCAACACCTAGTTTAATTCATAAAGGTCAACCTCATTATAACACTATCTTTGGGGTCCAAAGAAGCAGACTGTCAGTTATAAGTGAACCATGTTATAATGAGGTTATTTACTATATAGACATATAGCATAGTTATCAATTTGGGAGCCATGACATGGCCGTTTTATATTGAAAACTGCATTATAGTGACTGAAACGTGTTATAATGACGTTGAAGTGTACTTGACAATGCTCTTTACAAAATCAATACATGTATAAGTTTTACCTTTTCATCAATTTCTGCTTGTGTACTTCCTGAGACAGTCAATTTCTTCTGCAGTGCTCTGGCTACATCAATTTCACTAGATTTCAATTTCTCTGCCTCCTTTTTCATCCTTAAGGTGCTATTATATTCCGGCCTTGTGAACATGTGCTCCTCACCCCCTGCGTAATCCGATGGATCCTGATTGAACGGGAATGTGTAGTCTTTCAGTTTTGGTCCATACTGGTTTTCGCGCAAAACTTTCACTTTTCGCTTTGGTAAATTGTCTGATATACCTCTACAAGCTGCAATCGGATCATCTGTGTCATTAGTTATTTCTGGACCCTTCTTTTTTTCCCTAACAATTTTCACTGACCTTTTATCAAGTCCTGCTTGCTTTGTCTTCAAGTCCTGAACTTCAGTCTTTGTTTTAATTTTTGGTTTTACAGTATCTAATTCTTTATCACTTTCCACAAGTCTTTCTGAATTAACTTCCTGATCTTTTAAAGGGATATATACAGGCTGATTATTCACCTTTCCGACTGTATATTTTACTGTTCGACCATGGGAAAAAGCTGGATTTCCATTAGCATAACCACCCTTATCTGTCTCATCATTATCATCATCATCACCATACAATTCTGGCTGATATGGTTTATTCTGAACAGGCTTTTTATATGTTTCTGAATCTAGATTTTTAGCCACTGATGTATCAATAAAACTACCATCGTTCAGGTTTTCTTTAATATCAAACCTTACTCTGGGTCTTCCTTTCTCACCTTTATCTACCTGACTATCATTAGTATCTTCTTTTGCATTTCTATTAAATGATTTCTCAGGAGTTACACACAACAATGGATCTGGGTTGAATGATGGCTTTTCATAGAACCTTTTTACATTTGAAGCAGCTGACTGCGATTTTTGAGGAGTCACTAAAAGGTCAGGGTCTGGAATCACCGAGGAATCTCTCCAACTTGGCTGTGGAACAGGTTGTCTAAGGGGCAGTGAATCCTCCTCTGATGTCTGGGAGAAGTCCCAGCCAGGGGGAGGGAACTGTGTATGGGATTTTTCTCCCCTGTTATACGCCTCATACTGTGACACAGCGCCATGACTTCTCTGCTGGCTGCTCAAGGGGTAAGAATGTGGCAGCGGTTCTGTACTTTGGCAGATAAAATGTGTGGCCATCCTTCATCACTTCCTGTGAAAGACAAATACATAGAAATACAAAAAGAATACAAGAATTTTTAGCTTGTAGTAACATAACAAAACATCAGTTACTGCCTAGAAGTTGTAATAGAACTGTTACTGCTGCTAGTGCTTCTAAATATATGAGCCATGTCATGAGAAAACCAACAATGTGGTTTCCGAGTAGATCCGACATATACCGGCCTTTACAGTCACAGAAGCAGGCTAGAGGCTGAAAATTTTGGATTAATGACAGTACTATCAGTGCAGCGTAAACAAAGACGTTGATCGGCTTTGCAGTAACTGCAAAGCTGATCTGCGCCTTTGTTTTCGCATATGCAAAATGTTGGTTTTCTCATGTCACGGCTCATATCTTTAACAGCAGTTGAATAGAAGCACAACACCAACCCAATCAATGTATAAATATGTTGTGTTTTACTGCACTTGTTTAATGGTTACTGAAACCCTACAACTAAATCCAAATCAGCATTTATAATTAAAAATTTAAATTGATGCTGATTTGAGCATTATTCTTTAATGCAATCAAATTGAAAAGAAGCAAACAGAATGTGCATTCAATGGATGATAAAATCTCTTGTGAAATGTTGCAGCTCTAGTCTCATCGGGACATTCTTAGATCAAGGCTCTTTTCATATCCCAACAGGTATGATATTTGTATAACCAGTTTTAGATGTGAATAAAAAGTTTATTCAAACCCTGGTAACTTACATCATTGCTGGGGACACTGATGAAGTAAGAACACAATGACAAAAGACAGACCACCCTTGAGGGTACTGTACTGGAAATGTTGGAAGCATAAAATACCTACATGTAGGTGTAACTATCACAAATGATTTGAAATGGAGTACTCATATTTCCAATATTTGTACATAGGCAAACAGAACTATTCTTGTCCCCCAGATGCGAAAGAAAAGGCTGGTGCAGCCAGTCTTGGAATATGGAAGCTCAGTTTGGGACCCTCACACTCATGGCCTCCAGGGATAATTGGAAAAAGGTCCAAAATCATGATGCAAGGTTGTGACTGACTGACTGGCAATTATGTTCTTGAAACTGAGAGTATGGTAATTTAGGACAACTGAAATGGGAAACTCTTAAGAAAAGGACGAACGATAAGTAATTAAATATACTGCTATATACAAAGGTCTGAAGGTCCCATAATACTATGCGCTTAGGCGTAAAAAAATAATAGCTGTGTTTCCGCTAACCCGACCGACACAGAGTTTTTGCGCCGATCCTGCAGTTTTTATTGCCAATAAAAATAAAAATATTTTCATGCCGACCGACCCTCAACATTTTATCTATCTTCATATACTGAGTCGATCAATTTCTGATCATCATCTCAGGTGTTGGGTGGGTGCTAAATTTTGAATTTAAAGAAAATAAAATAATATATAGACAGAAATCCCCTGAAGAGTCTTCATATAGATGAAACCATGGTCGGGTTATCGTCAGCGTGTCTGCCAAGAACAAGGCTACGGAGCCATAAAGAACAACAACCCTGTCTAGACTACTCAGTCATTTTATTTTCTTTAGTTTCTTCCGCCAGTCTAGACATGGCTGGGTCCAGTTGTCTAAACCTAGAAAACCCCACAAAACAGCTTTAGTGTCTCCAATAGCAAAACATAGCATAATATCTCTGGCCAAGGTGTAATCAGCATCAATCACCATGGCCGACACTGCTAACATGAGCAAAAGAGATAGTGCTAACCTAACGCTACATGCGTTGCTATTGTTAAAGCACCTTAACTGGATTCGCTTGGTACGCTGAAACATGGGTCAAAATGTATTTGGATGTAAGGGCCGCGCCCCGCAGTCATTATATCGTAAATTTTGAATTTAGCAAGGTGGGGAGAACATTCGGGATGGGCCATTAAAACTATTTAAAGTGAAAATCAGACAATAATTGAAAAACTGCTATAATTTCAACAATACTAGTTCTACTCGCGTTGTTTAGCTTCCAACAGGTTTTAAACTTACTTGCATGTTTATTTCGAGTATTTATGATGAATTTTAGCTCATTTCTACCTTTTTCACCCATTTTCAAGTAAGAAAAAATACACAAAAAATAAAAAGATTTTCCAACCTACCGACTCTACCCCGTCCTTGGCATGGTAGCGAAAACAAGGCTATTTTTATTTTACGCCTTACCTTTGTGAGCCTAAGCAAAGTGCGTTCTGGTAATTCTGGTAATCAAGCCACAACGGCTTCAGAAACACGCTGGTATCGTCTTTATCGCTGGTATTTTCTTTGCACACATATTTATCACTCGGTAATGTGTGTGCGTTATTGATTTGTGTGTCTATCTATCTTCATATACCGAGTCGATCAATTGATTTATTGATTTGATCTATTGATTTGAGGATCGTGTGACAAACCGTCGTGTTTTTGCCACATATGTTTCCAGTTCACTAAGTATTATGCTTTTCCAGTCCTTAAAGTCGTAGGGGTATGTGCGAATTTCATGCCTAAACTTGCTGAAACTTTACAAATCAATGTCTAATTTGACCAAATGCAATTCAATTTCAATGAACCAAATACAGATAATCAGCATTCTACCTAAGCTTCTTTAAAAGGTCGATTTATGGGAAAATTACCACTGTCCGTCAGAGATATTCACCAAATTGTTAATTCTCATGAAGTATTAGTTCTCTAAGCCGCCATTCCAAAACAAAGATGGACTGGTTGTTGTTTTTTATGCTATTGATTTGGATATCGTGCATGTTTCGTGCATGATGTGCCCAAGGGACGCTTCGGTTCTGATGGGGGTCACAAGACGTTTCGCCCCCAAGACGTTTCCCCCCTAGTCGTTTCCCCCCTAGTCGTTTCGCCTCTATTTTCCACCCTAGTCGTTTCGCCCCAATACCCTAGATGTTTCGCCCCCAATACCATTTCCCCCCTAGTCGTTTCGCCCCCAATTTTTATTTATTTATTTATTTATTTATTTATTTATTTATTTATTTATTTATTTATTTATTTATTTATTTATTTATTTATTAAAGTCAATTAGGATAGACAAACGAATAGATAGATAGATAGATAGATAGATAGATAGATAGATAGATAGATAGATAGATAGATAGATAGATAGATAGATAGATAGATAGATAGATAGATAGATATCAGGTTGGGTGTGGTAATAAAGTGAAGGTGTGAAAAACTTACGATATAATAATGTGCAGAATTAATATTATTAATTATTGACACCGACTTCTGAAGGATGATTAACTAAAGTGTGAAAAATAGATTCTTTAATCAAGGATTGCTTGCCGAATTTTATGGTTTTGTCGGCATGCGGCAGGCTTTGTCTTTAAAAGAACTTAATGACTCAGTGGAATTTTAAATCTTAATAGCTTTTATTCAGCGATTTCTTTTAATAGACCGATTATCTGCAGCATTATGTGATACAGATAAATATTTATTTAATAATAAATTATTCGTAATATCATGCTTTTGTATATTTTGTACAGCTGTATATAGCTAACTATTGCTTAATTTACGTTTCATCAGGAACACATGTCCGTGTACTGTATACCCCCTTAAACCCCACTTTTATATAGAAAAGCAGGGGTTTGCAGGGATATACCTAGTTTTCTCATTTTTGATCCAAAACATACATTATGGGTACTCGTTAGAACCGCCTCAGCAAGGCGGTTCTAACATGAACCCACAATGTATGTTTTGAATCAAAATGTGAAAAATATAAATTTTTCTCTTTTGAAATTTTCAATTTTTGCAACTTACAAAAATCTCTTAATATTGCATGGGCGTGTTTTCGTAATGTTTTTCATAAATTACAGGTTCTAAAACTTACAATGTTTTATTATAATATTATTTCTTTATAGTATAATGCTTGATAGAAACAGATGCGTTAAACTTTGTATTAATGTATTCATAAATACGGTGATATATTTTAGGGATATGTATATGTATTACTTGTATTTATTTTCTATTCTCTTTCACGATTTCCTGGCTGTTATTTATTTATTTGTTTTTATTTATTTATTATTTATTGACGTCAACAGCAGCGTTGCCCAACATTGCCTAGCATAATTATTTACATGAAACAAAATGTTGTACATAAGGTAATTATACTGTATCTATATACTAGGGGGCGAAACGACTAGAGGGCGAAACGACTAGGGGGGCGAAACGACTAGTGGGGGCGAAACGACTAGGGGGGAAACGACCAGGGGGGAAACGTCTTGGGGGCGAAACGACTAGGGGGCGAAATGGTTTGGGGGCGAAACGTCCCGGATTCCTGATGGGAATGTATGTTACCAATGCCGTGTGCGATTTGTAGCTTCCGGAAGTGGAAGTGAGTTAATTCTGTTCGATTTACGTCTTCTGAAACCAGAAGAGGCCTCTTCCGTCAAATCGAACAGGGGTCTTCTGGTTCTAAAAGCTCTTCTGCCTCTTCCGAACACAGGCGCTCGACGACTGGACTCATTTTTTTTTTTTTTTTTTTTTTTTTTTTTTTTTTTTTTTTTGCATTTTCACCCGTTTGGAGACCCTTACGATATGTTCATGCAATTATTTTACCTTTAAAATCTTTTCTATCAATCCTCAATCAACCCTCGTCTATGGGCTACTATATAGACAAGGTCGGAAACGCGGTGTCCTAGTTTGATTGAGGTCATGGGATTCCCCGCATCTCAAACTCGTACTTCACCCTTTACCGTTATTTCAATGCTGAGTGTCTACTTATGAGCGACTATGTAAAAGGTCTCACCCATTGCCATCGTCAAAAATAAGCATAGTCGCCCGTAAACTTATATTTTATACCACCACCTGTCTACTTGGATGGGATCCCGAATGTTTTTGTATGGTGACCTTTCGTTTCTAGAAATCAGTGGAAGGTCACTGTAAATATCGTATGAAAGAATCAATCCTACTGGATAATTGTATTGCATTGTTGCCATGACACTAGATCACAAAGTGTTTTGATTGGATATTAAATCAAGCAACCTATGAAAACCAACGTAACACAAAACACGTGCTGGCGTAACACGTCGTGTGACCAGTGTATTTATAGTAATGTCACGGCTAGATTGCCGATTTCATTCGGGATGTCCTCCAATTCTGTAGAATGCTTTAATTGTTAGTTTTTACGGGCGGTGGTGCTTATTTTGAATGAAGGCAATGGTCGAGATCTTTTACAAAGACACTCATGTGTTGACAGCCAGCATTGAAATAACGGTAAAGGGTGAAGTACGAGTTTGAGATGCGGGGAATCCCATGACCCCAATTAAACTAGGACACCGCGTTTCCGACCTTGTCTATATAGTAGCCCATAGACGAGGGTTGATTGAGGATTGATAGAAAAGGTTTTTAAGGTAAAATAATTGCATGAACATATCGTAAGGGTCTCCAAACGGGTGAAAATGCAAAAAAAAAAAAAAAAAAAAAAAAAAAATGAGTCCAGTCGTCGAGCGCCTGTGTTCCGAATTTTGAGTGGAAGACGGAAGAGGTCACGTGACCGCGTTCTTGTCAACAACAATGGCTGCCTCTGCAGCTGGGCCGACTTTCAACGACTTTCACTAGCTCTTGCGAAATGTATGCTTCATATACATTTTACTAAAAGGATTTAGTGAAAGAAAAAGACATGTTTTCATCCTTAATTTCTTTCATAGCTTGTTTACAGAATCGATCGTTTTGATTTAAGAATTATCATGGAGGCCGCCATTGCGATTTCCTCCTTTTTGAAGAGCTACTCTATCGTTTACTGTTCGATTTGTTTTTGGTCTTCTGTCTTCTTTGGTAGCTTCCGTCACGTGATATTCTGCTTCCAGAAGTGTCTAAATCGCACCCGGCACAACATACGGCAGCTGTTTTCCAGCTTACAACTACATTTTTTCCCCCAATATCGATTATTTCCAAGCTGGAAACCAGCCGAAAAATGCAAAAATTATTTTTTTACGCCAAAAATGCATTATTCGCTGGTTCCCAGCTTTCAAAAAATCAATATTGGAAATGCAGGTAACCACGAACCCCCCTGAGGGGGTTCTGGGTTACCTGTTTTTCCATTATAGATTTTTGTCAGCAGGAAACCAGCCGATAATGCAAAAATGGTGAATTATCATCAGGAACGGATGCAATCAGAAACATAGACCAACCAAAAAAAAAAAAAAAAAAAAAAAAATGGGAAGGCAATTTTAGGTACTACTGGCAAAAAGAGAACATATTGCCGGGAATATCGCAAGCTGACCGTCTCTTCTATCCCATTGATAACTCCTAAGATAAGGAGGAAGATTCGCAGAAAAAATGTAACTCATGCAAAAGGTAAGAAAACTGGTAGTGCAAAAATTAGATCTAAATTTGAAAACTTAAGAAGGGAAATCAAAGCTGATATAAGGAAGCAGCATGACCTGTATGTAAAATTGTTTAGTTATGGTATAGGTGGAAAGACATTGGAATGGATAAATGCTTTTTTGTGCTTCAGGCAGCAAAGGGTAGAAGTTAATGGTGTTAAATCTGACTGGGCCCCTGTTGTGTCTGGTGTCCCACAGGGCACCGTTCTCGGTCCATTTTTGTTCTACTTGTAAATAAATGACATATCCGTTGGCATTGACTCTCAAATCAGACTTATTGCTGATGACTGTGTTTGTTACCGGGAAATGAAAACAGTAGAAGATACATTATTAAAAACTTCAGAAAGACATTGACCTTTTAGGGAGCTGGGCCCGAAATGATGCATAGGATTGCAACCTGTCAAATGCAACATGGTGCAGCTGACAAATAAATGGATAAATCCTAAACGCTCGAGGGTACTGTATTGGAAAATGTTGATTACATATCTAGGTGTAACAATTACAAAATGAAGCAGAATATCCATATCACCAATATATGTTCTAAAGCCAACAGAACACTTGGATTCTTGAGGAGAAACTTATTTTGCCCCCAAGATGTTAAAGAAGCAGCTTATAAAGGAGTGGTGCACTCAGTCCTGGAATATGGGAGTTCTATTTGGGATCCTCATAATAAATGCCTTCGGGAGGAATTAGAGAAGGTACAGGATCGTACCGTTAGATTCGTAACTAGGAATTATACACTGAAAAGCTTTAAAAACGCAAAAGTTGTAATTCAATTGTATTTTCATACTTCTAGTAGTTCGATTTTTATGAAATTTAACACACATAAACATTGATATGTTTGAAAACTATGCTGTGAATTTCGTATCAAAATAATGAGAAATGTGAGAGTTACAGTCCTTGCTTTAGCTATACCCCTAAAATCCAAAACTGCAAAAGATATTGAGCACGACTACAATTTGTTCCTTGGCACAAAGAGCATTGCTATTTCATTAAAAGCACAGGTTTTGCCAATTGCCTTGATTGCATGACAATAATGCTAGCTTGTCTGATTGGTCATTGTCAACGTAATCCACGTAATATAGCGTTTTTACGTCAAATCTCTAGAGACATTAGTGCCTTGACGTGAAAAGTTCGGTTGATCAGACCGGTGTCAACCTTTCACTGTCCCAATAGCCTCGGAGGGACTGCTGCAGTGCCGTATAGATGAAAAATGGTAATTATGACGTCACGTGGCGTCACATATACGTCATAAAGTTAGTAAAAATTCAATTGTGCTGGATAATTCATTTTCAAAGACCCGTAGAATTGTCAAAAATGAAACAAAACAAAAACTAAAGTGTTTTTTAGATATGGACTACTACAAGCTCCGTGTGAAATGGTCAAATGTTTTTCTTCATTAATTCAACGTGACGCCACATGGCAATAAGTATAAAATGGCTTTTTATTCCTGTGGGTGGTCAGTGACTTTACAAATGCCGGTTTCGTGTAAAAATGGAAGCAGAGTACAGTTACTGATCCCTTTCACCTGTTACGGAAGACTTAAAATATCCTTGGTGCAAAAAATTACCAATTTTCTTTTTTTGCGTTTTTAAAGCTCTTCAGTGTACTCTCGAGGAAGGAAGTATGACTGTCATTCTTGAACTCTCTCAAGAAAAGGAGGACGGATAATCGACTTATATTGCTATACAAAGATCTGAAGGGTAAAGCCAGAATACCTACAGATGGCCGTATCCCTAAGAAGAAATAGTTGTAGAAATAGTCACTCCATGGCATTTCAGCTACCATCTGCTAGTATAGCGGCCTATAAAAATAGTTTCTTTCCTTAGACTATCAGGGACTGGAGTGACCTCCCTGACTCTCTGTTTTCCACCGCTGAAATGTCAGATGATTGTGTGTCTAAATTCGCCCAACTCGTGCGTTCTAGTGACTATTCCCCCCCCCCCCCCCATCATCCGAACCCCCTGGTGAAATGATGTCATTTGGCATGTCACCAGTAAACTATTCAGATTCGGACTGAGCAGCCATTTCCCTAAAGGCAGCAATAAGTTACCTGAACTTAACTATATAGATACGAACTCGCACGCTAAAGACACAAACAGCACAAACATCGACACCAAAACATGAAAAAAAAACTTGGAAAAAAAAATAGAACCACAACAAAAGTACCGCCTTGGAGCGATCAGCGGGGACGCAACCAATTTTACAGGGACCAAACTTGCCATCAGCTTCCAAACTGGCTCAGCTAAATACAAGGTTATCATTTTAAAAATGCACAAATGAGTCTTTTTGTGAAAAAGGACGCATTGTAATGAAAAAGATATGATCAGATGTACTTTACCTTACCTGAGATAAAGATGAAGTATATAGTATATAGTATATATCTCTGACCTTACCAAATACTCGTTTGCATTTGGGTGACACTGTGCAGTTTGATATTGCGTGCGTTCGTAGTTTTTTCCAATGGTAAAAATGGTATCATTGGTAGACAAATTCCGTTCAAGGTTTTACCAATGGTACCATTGGTAATGCCATTGGTACCAATGGTACCAATGTTACCAACATACGGCAGCAAATGGTGCAGACAGAATACAGCGTGGGTAATTCTACCAACGCGGGAAAAGTCACGTGATTCAATATGGCGAGCCTAAAAATATATCATGAATTTCGTAAATAAGCAATACTTTTGTCATACATGCAAATGTAAATATTATAAATAACACAATATACATGAAGTAAATAAGAAATACAAAAACAAGTGAGGTGTATTGATCAATAATATGATAAAAATTCCACCATGTGATCTACCAATGGTACCATTGGTACCGATGGTACCATTGGCAGCAGAAAAACGTTCAGGGTTTTCTTGTTACCATTGGTAAAAATGGTACCAACAGTACCATCGGTAGATTTGCAGATTTTACCATTGGGAGAACCCCGAACGTAGCCATTGTTTCCGACAGGTGGATTTTACAGTAAAAATTTACAGTGTGGCATAAAGTAGTGTAAATTGACACAAAGTAGTATTTGATCCGCTGCATCAAAAAACCAACAATCTGCTTATACGAAAACATAATATAAAATTTTACAATGTTCTGTCTTCTTAGCCTACAAATGATAGTAACTGCACAGCTGATCAGCGACTTTGTTTTCTATACTCCGATAGTACAAACCCTCTTCTACCGAAATTGCAAGCATTTAGCCCTCAGAAAACTGTACACGGATTGTGTTGGACCTGGTACGAAACCGTAATCGTTAGTTTTTTCATGCGACGGTTCATTTAAATTTTCACTTTGCAGTTTGTTAATACTTACTGTTCTACGAGTTTTCGAACAATGGTCAGCTCAATGTTCAAACCATCTATATACATGCATGATGGAGTGAAAGTTTACTTTCTTGTCGGTGTCCCTTGTATGAGTCAGCCCGAAATACCATGGAGCTGAATCTTAGCCGAAGCACTGGTCTCTACCATCTGGACCTACAGATTCTACTTGGTATCGAAGACGATGACAATATCCCCAACTTCAGAGAAAGTATCATACAGGAGCTACACAATACATTCGGGCCACGGTAAGATTCCAACACAGCCCAATAGCTCCCTAGAATCCGTGATCTGCTATTCCACCATATTGTCTTGAGTACATTTGAGAACAGTCACAATGGAGAATATTGATCAACAAATGAGAGAAACTGACAAGACAGATCATGGTGCCATCGAGGCCAGGAATAGTGGATAGCGGATACTGGGTGGTTGGGTGGTATTTCACAAGGTGGGTCAAAGCCTTTAGGTGTGCATTGTTTTATTCACAAAAGCTAAAGATCTCGTATATCACGCCATTATACTTTAAATATGTTTGTATCCTCATAGGCTTTTCAACCTACTGGAACTTTGATTACTTTATTTTTCTTCTTCTTCTCTTATAATACTTGATCTTTTAATACTTGATCTTATAATACTTTCATTGTCCAGTTTCTAGATTGTTGGTAATAAATAGAGAATGGGAGCTTTGGTGATCATAAGCTCGGATACAAAATGTATACGCGACAAAAGTATCGGTGAGTTGTCTCAAAATCTGTCGCTGAATTGTCTCAAATCTGTCGCTGAATTGTCTCAAAATCTGTCGCTGAATTGTCTCAAAATCTGTGTCGATGAGTTGTCTTGTCGGTGAGTTGTCTTGTTCTCAAATATTGGGAATCATAGCCTCCGATGTTGGTAAAGTTATGATAATGTAGTCTTGTGAAAAACAGTTATGTCTTTTTGTCCGTCCCTCAAAGGGGCAAATATCCCCCCCCCCTTTATATGAGTCAGACATGGTCATTATCAAATCTAGATAGAAGTTATTTACCACCACATGTGAAAGACATTGTCAAGTATCATAGCTGAAGCTAACTGATGCTTTTCCATCTATGTTTGATACACCTATGATATACTTTGTCGCTTAGAATACAAAGTAGATAGTAAATGAAATCCTGGCACTAGTTAAGCATGCTTAAGGAAAAAGTTCACATGATATGCGTCATTCTGTTCTTCTTAGTGATCCGCCGCTTATTTGTTCGGCGCACCCTCCAAGGAGGTAAATTGTTTTGGACTTATATAATGTCTTTACTTAACTTGAGCGCGATACTGGTGATATTTACATGTGCTGTTACTTATATACAAAGTTGCTGGTTAGTCTTTCTATTCAATTGCCAGAAATCAGGGCCCTAAGTCTCTTCATGTGTATTGCGTAAATGTACTCCCGTGAATAAAGCTCGAGCAACCCCAACTTATTAGAGTCCCAGGCTCACACCTCGAACAATCCAGGGTCAATTGGGTAAGAAATACTGGATCTTGGAGCTGGATCGTAAGATGGTCCGGGAGAATTCCACTATCTGTCAGTTTCTGAATATATTCCTGTCTTGATTCCTTGAAGACTGCACACTCTGCTAGGAAATGTTGGCGTGTCTCTAGCAGTGATGAGCACAGCTTACAAGTAGAGTCCGCAACAAACTGATTAAATGCAGCGCGGTTACCTTCAAGGATATAAGTTCCAGTAAGTAGTCTACACTTAACTTGTGCCCTTATACTATCATGCACATTATTCCTAACTGTAGACCATATGTGGTGTGGAATGCCCACTTTTAACACATCTGCATTTAAGTAAGTTTGTAGAAGACTTAGTTGCAATATCTGATTTCCAGGACTGTTCGACCATTTCATGTATTTTGCGGTTAAGTGTATTTTTCCACTCGAGCTTTGGTAGGGTATTGCTCATCAGTTCGAATACCGATGGCAGATCATAAAGATCTAACAAGCATTGTATATGAGTGAACATACTCTTGTCAGGGAAATCTTTCATTACTATTTGTCTTTGAGCTATTTCATATTCAATTGATTTTTGATCTCTCATCATAGTTGCAAACAGATTAAGGAGAGATTTGTGTATGACTGATTCAATTGGTGGAATGCCAAGCAACGCTAGGCAGGCAGAACTAGAGGTATTGTCAGGAAGGCCCTGAAGTTGTTTCAGGCATTTTCTCTGAAATTTCTCCAAAGAATCAATTTCTTTCTTTTTGAGTAGTTGGCACTCTATGCCATATAACAGCCTAGGTACGACAAAGGTTGACCAGAAATGTCCATTCCGTACAGCTTTTAACCCACTCCCCCATGGAATCCAGCCCCCATCAGGGAATAGGCAGTTTTTCTCCCTAGAGATATTTTACCCTCAATATCAACTGATTGAGATGTTGACCTATTTATCCCTAAGTGTGTAGCCGAAGCTGAAACATCCACCCTTGTATCCCCCAGAAATACATCAAAGTCTGAATTGTCTTTTTTTTCCGAACTCGTACCACAAGATGTGGCTCTTCGCCGGATGAACACAGTATCTTTCTCTGTTTGAACTATCCTCTACATCCCATACCATCACTTGATTCTCTGACTTACTTCCTGCTAAAATGGCCAAGTCATCTGCAACAGTTACATGTGGTATACTTATTGAGCCAATCTTGATGCCCGAGTATCCTTTTTCTAGTTGCAGGAGCAGCGGATTGTTGTACCGTTTATAATGACCAGTAGAGAGCACTCCACCCTGCCTGACGCCTTGTTTAATGTTGATAGGGTCTGAGAGTTCCCCCGCCCATTCGATCCTTGAAGAACAGTCAGAGTAGAGCTCTTTTAGAAGTAGCTAATAATTCCCACGGATACCATCCAGGTACAATTTTCTAAGTAGAGAGTTCTGGTCCACCACATTATCTTTTTCGCATACATGTACCTGAAATATCTTAAACACTGAAGAAGCTGAAAGCGAGGTGACGCACTTATAAAACTGGTTTTAGCCTCTCGTCGTTTTAATATCACTAAACGTTCTAAGGCTAATATTATTAGACTTTTATTATTTAAATAATTATTGTTGTGTATCGAAATGTTATCAAAATTTCCACAAAACTTCATAACTGCATCTAGCGTGCAGGGTGTGACACTGACACGAAAACGGAATCAGGACAACTCGCCCCAAAGACAACTCGCCCCAAGACATCTCGCCCCACATAAATCTTGCCCCAAGACAACTCGCCTCACTTTTAGAAGACATCTCGCCCCACTGTAAAAGACAACTCGCCTCACTTTTAGAAAACAACTCGCACCACTTTAGAAAACAACTCTCCCTATTTTGAAGACAAATCTCCCCACTCAACTCGCCCAACTTTAGAACAGAGTTTGTCCCACCGTCTTAGACCGTCCTTCCTATCCATCCTCTTTATCCCTGGTCCCTCTCGGTCTGTAAGTCAACTCAACTCAACTCATTCCCCAATTTTATGTAGTAAAACTGGTGTTTACGGGGGTATTCACCATTTTTGCAATATCTGCTGGTTCCCAGCTTGCAGATAATCAATATTGGAAATACAGGTAACCAAAACCCCCTGAGAGAAAAATCAATAATACAAGGGGGGCTTTGGTTACCTGTATTTCCAATATTGATTTCAGTAATTTGGGAACCAGTAGATAATGCAAAAATGGTGAATACATATTTCTATCATTTTTATTTAAAACATAGATTGTTCAATGTATTGAAAAAAAAAAAAAAAAAAAAAAAAAAAACCTCCGTCTCGACATGACTGTTAAATTGTTGACTGTGGCGTTAAACCTCATAACAAGTAAACAAGCCTTGACCGAAATTTTCCCATTTTGCTGAAAATGTTCTCTGTTTATTGCTTGGGCAAGTTTTCGGCGACGTAAGTTCTCTAATAATATGGAGCGAATTCCATAGGTGGGATAAAGAGGGGCGGTCTTAGACAGTGGGGCGAGTTGTCTTCTAAAGTGGGGCGAGTTGTCTTCTGAAAGTGGGGCAAGTTGTCTTGGGGCGAGTTTTATATAGGGCGAGTTGTCTTGGGGCGAGTTGTCTTTGGGGTGAGTTGTCTGTAATTCCACGAAAACTATGCAAACAGTCAAAAACAACCAGTCTGAAAGTTTCACACACATGCGGATAATCTCTGCTCCCATCGCTTCAGAACATGTACGTAAAAGTTGAGTGAAAGAAGCAGAAATGTCAGCTAAAGAACTTGTGAAGTTTTTGAAGCCGAAGTCGGCTCTGGTGCAGCTTGTGCAGGTACAGACTGTTTATTTAGTTTTCATTCTTGAAGCACAAAAAATTTGGACATCAAAGGAGCAGGATAAGATTGTTTTTTATTGATTTATTTTTGTGACCTTCCTATATGTTGTCTCAAAAACAAGTTCAAGGTTGAATCTGTTGTTTAAAGTTGTGGCAAACAACTTGATTTAATTGAATTTTAATATAGCTAAAAATGCTCTCAATGTTTAAGTATTGATTTTGTTCGACAGTCTCAAAAATGCCTTTTCAGCGTTCAGTTACACAATGTGTCTGACCTTGCAATTTGCATAAGAGTTGATCACCACAGATGTTATGAAACAGTTCGATGACCTGCCTAACATTAAATGCTGAAGATTTGCCAAGCAAAGGGATAATATTATGTGATTGCCATTTAAAGTGACATTATTTGCATAACATGATTGTAACTTTAATATTTTATGCAATCTAAAATCTCGAAAAACTAACATAGATATGCAATTATGTAAGAAATTTGTTTTGTTTTTTTTACTTCCATCAATCAGTATCTGATTATTCTTGGGAGGTGTACATAGTACACTCTGGTGTGTGCAGGATGAGCGGACATGCAAGAGGAAAGAACCTGTTTAGGGATCTTAAATCTGCACAAGGATGACTGTCCCTGCACATGTGCCCCGATTCAAAGGACAACACACTGTGTTCATGTCATCCATTCAAATGACACAAAAGCATGTTCTGACACCATATTTTCTAGTGGTGAAACTATTCACCGAAAACTCGGTGCATATCGATATGACCAGCTCGGTTCGATTCACGATACATTTTCCTTAAGGTTCGGTACAGTTTATCTCAATTTTGTGCCGCTTATGCCAAAAATGGAGAAAATAAAAAAAAAAAAAAAAAAGAAATAAAAATTGCATTTTCTTCCCATCGAAATGCAAGATTGATTTTCTCAAACATGGCCTTTTTACACCTCAAATGACTTTTATTTACAAGAATCTTGTAAAAATAAATTCGATTTTTACGTTTCGCGAGCGGCGTTGTTTAACAAAACGGCGGACTTTGAAGTTGTTGATGCCCCCGCAAATTTCAAATCGAAAGTTTGGCAATATTTTGGTTTTGCGAGGGTCACAGATCAAAATGGCATTAAAACTTTGGACTAAACAAAAACTGTTTGTAAAGTTTGTGAGGCTCAGACCGCCTACTGAACAGGCAACACCACAAACATGTTCACTCATCTTCAGAGAAAACGTCCTAAACTTCACGAAGAACTTGAGGCTAGCAAATCTAAAGATAGTAAGCCATCTCAGTCAGTTTTTATTGTTCTATTAAATTTTCCGTTGTTTTATGTACAAGTGTCTGTCAATATTCAAGTATTCCCTTGATTCCTATAGATTAAGATGTATCGCGATACGCATCACATCGTGAGCTGTGTATTGCGATACATATCGTATCGCGAGCCAAGCGTATCATTGCAATATTTTCCTCGCCGCCGGCTAGGATCAAACCTGGGACCTCTAGCACCAGAGGCATGTGTGCTAACCACTGAGCTACCAGGCTTCACAAATATTTATTCTGTGAGACAGATGTCTGGCAAAAGCAAAATTACAATGATCAAGTATAGAACTGTCCAATAAAGTTTGGGTTTGTCCTGCAAAAAATGCATTCTGTCAGCTGTACTGCAGCTGCAAAGACTTCTTTGAAGTTTAGCGGGCCATCCCATATATTACCCTCTGGTTAAACTCTAGGGGTGTTCAGTATTACTAGTTTTATATTTGTAAAGGCTTTATGCCCATGGGTAGCTTGGGAGAGATGGACTCTTCAAACTATAAATTTATATTATGTTTCCTGACTGTTTCTAGATGAGATGCGCACAGACAGCAGCTGCACCAGCACCCCAGGCTCGGATGAAGCAGTTTTCGATCTACAGATGGGTATGTTGCCTCCTGGCTTTCATATAAGCTCTGATTGCTGCAGTACCAGTTCTCTGAGATAGGGTCTTGTTAGTGTAATTAGGTTAGAGTGTCTGCTTTGGGAGCTGGCAGACATGGGTTCAGTCCCTGGCAGTGACATACCATAGTTGTTAAAAATGGTACCAGTGGGCCAGTGGCTACTTTTTTTGGCGCTCAGCATTGTAAGGCAAGCAGTGCTGAGCACTGGCTTCTCTTCTCCAAAAAATATAGCATCACTAACATTGATGTCTAGCAAAGGATGAGAAGAAAAATCTGCTAGAATAAAAAGTGATAATAATGTCTGTATTCATTGGAGGACCGTATGGAAGACAGACATTTGTACTAAATATGTTATCTATTTTTCGCTTTGTGCATGGGCTAGCCTTCCTCTGATGTCTTGTTTTCATTTTCAAAAGTTTTCATTAATTACAAATTTGCTGCACTCCTGTATAAACATGTTTAATTTACTGTTTATATCCTTATTTAATTTAGTTGTCAAAAGTATTGAAAGTGAGGTTAGCAAAAACTGCTTTCCAGAGAGGAATGCATCTTCGAAAGTTACAGCATGTCAAATGTACTTCAATTTGAATTAAGGTCCTTTGATAGAAGCAGTTGGCACATAGCTTATTCTTGTGGCTTTGTGTAAATTTTGAAGGTACTAAAGGGAATGGTGAATTAGGTTCTTACTATTTGAATTTTAGGACCCTGACAAGCCTGGGGACAAACCAAGACTACAGACATATGAGGTGGATTTAAATAGGTAAGTCATTGACAGTTATAATGAGAATGTTGATAATTGAGTTACATGTATTTTGTGAAATTGAAAAAGTGAATTTTTAAACTCAGTGTTTGATACATGAGCCGACGCATTGGAAAACCAACAAACTGCATAGGCAAAAACAAAGGCGCAGATCAGCTTCGCAGTAACTGCGAAGCTGATCGGCGCCTTTGTTTTCACTACAGGGATTGTACAATTCCTCTACTTACTAAATCCAAAATTTCCAGCCTCTAACCATCTTCTGTGACTGTACAGCCCAGTTTGTGTCAGACCTGGTAGGAACCCAAATTGTTGGTTTTCTCATGCACAGGCTCACATTCAGTTGATAAAAAGTTTTATATGGTCACACACTTAATCTGGTGAGTCGCATCACAGATCAGAGTTCTAGCTTACTCTTGATTTGGATTATTTTGACTGCAGCTTTTCGATGACTCAATATTTTAGAGCTGCATATATACAAAGTAACAGTTACACATATAATGTACAAGTAGCAAGCCTAATTTTTATAGCCCCGCTTTGAAAAAGTGGGGCTATACTGGATTCACCATGTCCTTCCGTCGTTCCGTCGTTCCGTTATTCCGTTATTCCGTCAAAATTTCATTTCCACTCAATATCTTGAGAACCAGTTTACAGAATCTGACCAAATTTTGTATGTACATTAACATTGACAAGATCTAGCTTGGGATTGTTGACTGTCATTTTTCGCAAAATTTTGACAGAGTTACTGCCCTTGATTTACGTCAGAATTTCGTTTCCGCTCAATATCTTGAGAACGAATTGACAGAATCCGACCAAATTTTGTATGCACATCATCATTGACAAGATCTAGCTTGGGATTGTTACCCGTCATTTTTCGCAAAATTTTGACGGAGTTACGGCCCTTGATTGACGTCAGAATTTCGTTTCCGCTCAATATCTTGAGAACGAATTGACAGAATCCAACCAAATTTTGTGTGCACATCAACATTGACAAGATCTAGCTTGGGATTGTTACCCGTCATTTTTCGCAAAATTTTGACGCAGTTACGGCCCTTGATTGACATCAGAATTTCGTTTCCGCTCAATATGTTGAGAACAAATTGACGGAATCTGACCAAATTTTGTGTGCACATCAACATTGACAAGATCTAGCTTGGGATTGTAACCCGTCATTTTTCGCAAAATTTTGACGGAGTTACGGCCCTTGATTGACGTCAGAATTTCGTTTCCGCTCAATATGTTGAGAACGAATTGACAGAATCTGACCAAATTTTGTGTGCACATCAACATTGACAAGATCTAGCTTGGGATTGTTACCCGTCATTTTTCACAAAAGTTTGACGGAGTTACGGCCCTTAATTGACGTCAGAATTTCGTTTCCGCTCAATATATTGAGAACCAGTATACAGAATCTGACCAAATTTTGTATGCAGGTCATCATTGACAAGATCTAGCTTGGGATTGTTACCCGTCATTTTTCGCAAAATTTTGACAGAGTTACGGCCCTTGATTGACGTCAGAATTTCGTTTCCGCTCAATATCTTGAGAACGAATAGACAGAATCTGACCAAATTTTGTATGCACATCAACATTGACAAGATCTAGCTTGGGATTGTTACCCGTCATTTTTCGCAAAATTTTGACGGAGTTACGGCCCTTGATTGACGTCAGAATTTCGTTTCCGCTCAATATCTTGAGAACGAATTGACAGAATCCGAGCAAATTTTGTATGCACGTCATCATTGACAAGATCTAGCTTGGGATTGTTACCCGTCATTTTTCGCAAAATTTTGATGGAGTTATGGCCCTTGATTGACGTTAGAATTTCGTTTCTGCTCAATATCTTGAGAACAAATTGACAGAATCCGACCAAATTTTGTATGCACATCATCATTGACAAGATCTAGCTTGGAATTGTTACCCATCATTTTTTCGCAAAATTTTGACGGAGTTACGGCCCTTGATTGACTTCACAATTTTGTTTCCGCTTAATATCTTGAGAACGAATTGACAGAATCCGTCCAAATTTTGTATGCACATCATCATTGACAAGATCTAGCTTGGGATTGTCACCCGTCAGTTTTCGCAAAATTTTGACGGAGTTATGGCCCTTTATTGAGGTCAGAATTTCGTTTCCGTTCAATATCTTGAGAACAAATTGACATAATCAGACCAAATTTTGTATGCGCATCAATATTGACGAGATCTAGCTTGTGATAGTTACCTGTCATTTTTTTTTTCACCCTGCAAAAAAGCTGAGAAGCGGGGCTATAGTCAGATTCTCTGACAATTCTAGTTTTCTCCAATTTTAAATGACATCTCAAGAAGAAAAAAAAAACATTTTTTTTTTTTGTTTTTTTTTTTCAAAATATGTATTGTCAATAATTGAATCATTCCCCTTTCAGTTGTGGTCCTATGGTTCTAGATGCTCTGATTAAGATCAAGGACAACATTGACCCAACCTTGACCTTCAGAAGGTCATGCCGTGAGGGTATATGTGGGTCATGCTCCATGAACATTGGTGGAGAAAATACACTGGCTTGCCTATGGTATGTATAAAAATACATGCAAAATCTTTGCATAATCTATATGTGCAGGAATAAAAATGTTGAAGTATTGACAGAAAAAATAAGATTGACAGAAAAAATAAGATGAACAATTCTTTCTCAGTTAGTTCTTTGTCAGCCAGGTAGCTCGTCTATTAAAATGAATCTCAGCAATGTTTGCTATATTTGTTTGTAGAAGAAACGAGGTAAACTTAAAAAAAACTGTTTTTAAAGAACTGCACATACAAAATTAATTAATGTATGCTTGTCATTTGGAAACGTTATGCTGAAAGGAACTTATCTGTCGTAAAGAAAAGAAAATTGAAACTTATACATCTAATGTACATGTATCTGTAGAATGAGTATTCAGCATATCAATATTGTTTTACAGCAAGATTCCAGAAAGCAGCAAAGCCTTGAAGATTTACCCTCTTCCTCACATGTATGTGATTAAAGACCTTGTACCTGTAAGTTTCAAAGACTTCTACACTTTACCCATGTTATGGGCAAACTCTCCTACATGTCAAAAAATTGACAACAATGAATTCAAACAGAAAGAATAATATAGAGCAAATTTGGAAATATTTAAACAAAGGCTTTGAGTGCTCTATAAATAGTATGATATGGGTGTGGAAAACTGACATACCAGTATATGTATTTGAATGGCATACATGCGGTTGTACAAAGGACTGTCCTGCACTAGCAAGGGCCAAGGAGTCTGTAATGTGACTGGCACTGCAAAGTCGTTGGGATATTGCAGAAAGTGATGCAGGTGGTGTCAAACAAACACTAGAGAAAATCTTCTTCGTGATGTGAATATTGAGTGCAGAAAATGCTAGCACAACACCACTTAAAAAGGTTAATACGTTTGCAAACTAATTTCATTGAGCATGTAGGGTTTAATAACAGTTTGGCATGGCAGTTCTGTATACAAATCTTTATTTGTAATCAACAGGACATGAGCAACTTCTACTACCAGTATGCTGCTATCGAGCCGTATCTGAAGAAGAAGGGGATTAAGGAAGAAGACATTGGCAAGAAATCTTACCTACAGAGTGTGGAGGACAGGGCTAAACTGGTAGGTTTACTAGTACACTTCAACCTCATTATAACATGCTTCACTATAATGTGGTTTTCAATATAACACGGTCATGACTGTTTACTTTGCCATATGTATATAGTAAGTAACCTGCGATATGTAAATAGTAGGTAACCTCATTATAACATGGTTTCTCATATAACAAAGTCTATTTCCATGGACCCCATAGATAGCGTTATAATGGATGTTGGTCTGTATATGCAGATGATACCAGTGATTATATTTTTAAAGTATAAGACATTGAATCTTTACTGTAGTAAAATACAGGCATTGATTTGAATGCCATTGATACAGGCATTTTAAATTAGATGAGAAACTCAACATTTTAAACTTGTTTGGTCAATTTCATTGCTTTTGATTAAGAGGTTTTATCTGTAGGGAAAACAAGAGACTGATCGGCTGCACATCTTCTTTGCAGTTAACCTGCCTCTTTGTTTTCACATGTGCACGAAGATATTTATGAAATGGCTCATGGAAAAACTTGATATTCATGGCATTACTTGCATCATGTTTCAGGATGGTCTATACGAGTGTATTCTGTGTGCTTGCTGCAGCACGTCCTGCCCCAGTTACTGGTGGAATTCTGACAAATATCTTGGACCGGCAGTTCTTATGCAAGCTTATAGGTAAGTGTGAATTTGTCTGTTGTCCAGTCTGTGTAATTGAATTCATAGAAGCAGATCGGACATGGGTTGATAACTGCTTGGAAAATGGCATCATAGTTTGTAGGATTTCCGTTCATTCCAATTCTTAATTGGCCAGAGCTAGCTTTTATCAAACTACCTATGTAAAGGTCAGCTAGAGGAGGATATCTATAATAAGCCACATGACTGCGAATCACAAGTCTTAATTTAAATTTTACATGTCACTTGAAACACTTTGTAAGATGATTATGAAATGAAACAAATGTTGTTTAAACCTAAGCTCCTTCAGCCAAGTGATAAACCCACTACAACCTTTGACCTACATGAAGGTATCAGTGCATGTAATACCAACACCTATGTTAAATCAGTTCACTTGTAAAATGGTTTAACAAAACAATTTCTAATGCATTTGAGAATGTAATGCAACATCTGATTGGATAAAGTCAAAAATTGCCACAATATATTCTGCGATCTACCATCGGAAACCCAAAGACATGAGAGCGTCGCTTGTGATTGGCTAATGTCGTGGTTATACGTCGCTCATGACGTTCATGTGTCTGACGTTCACGTTTCGTGAAAAACAATAAATGTTCCATGTTTTATAGTTAAAAAGTACATTAGAATGGGGATGACAGTATTCAAATTTGTCATTTGGGGTGGTATCGGGTCAGCTAAGATCAGATGACAATTTTAAATTTACTAAGTGTTATGCGGTTGGGTAATGAAAACGTCAACACTAATATACTTAAGTTGACTTACAGGATGTCAAGATCAATTAATTCAAACTGGACTAAAAAACTCATGTTGATTGGACAAGCCATTTTTTCACAGTATAATTTTATATAGCCAAAAATACCCCAAAAACAGGTGTTATACTGTCTCACTTGAAAATTGCTTCTTTTTATGGGTATGAGGGATTGAAACTGACACTTTTTGCGCATATAAAATATTTTGTGGCTAGTAAACGATCATATCCCGTTTATTCTGCCGTTTATTTGAATGGGCTACGACTATTTGTTTTTGAGTTATGCCATGATTACTAAAGCTGATGACGTGTGCCAAACTGAGATATTTTAAAGTGAGAACAGAGTGACATGCCTGATAAGTCAGACTGTTACATCCAATTCTACTTTCAATGGGTTATAAACAATATTTGGACATACCTAATCAGTAAAAATAACCAGTAGTGTGGCTTACTTTTATCGCTGGATATAAATTTATATCCCAAAGTACTGAGGACAATGAAACGAAAAAGTGTCCTGTCCGTAACCCATACATTACATCTATGACGTCTTATACTTCTGGAAGTTCAAAACCACATTGGGGGATGGAGTCTTCAGAACTGATAATTGTCATGAGAAAAATATTATACCAACGCCAATGACAATGTAGAATTATGGAATTTTTATTTCGGTCAAAAATGTCCTGTCCGTAGAGAAAAAATCGACAACAAAAAGTGTAAAATTTCTTAAACCAATAAACCCAGAGCCATCAAATTTCACATGAAGCATACTTTTATCAGGACAAAACTTTTATTAGAATATAGGGTGGAACGGATTAAAACTCTTGTTACCATGGCAACGGATAGGTCCCATAGGGTTATAATGGCGAAAACAAAGTTTTCTTATTTTCTAGCTAGCTATTAATCTTATTCTGTCCAAACTTATTTGTAACCAGGGTATACACATCAGCTTTAATTATATTATGTTTCGGCCAAATCCGATTCCTAAATAAAAAGTTAGCTCCCCTTTCTTAAATTTTCATGATTTTTGAAGATGAAATAATGTTTTGGATATAACGGAATTCTGTGGCATAGAATGATAAAAAGGTATATATTTTCCGAAACTGTATGACCAACAGATTTTGGAAAAAGTGGAACAAAGCCAAGGGTACAACTTTGACAAAAAACCTCCGAAAACAGGTGAGACAAAAATTTGCCTCTGATCGTAGCTGAGACGTATATCATCATATATATGGTGGGAAATCATGGTTTAGAGCGATGCTGGCACTTCATAGTAAATGGAGCTGATACGTCACCATGAAACAAAATTTCTGACCCTGTATCTGACGATATGCCGCCCCAAATGAAACATTTTAATACAGTTATCCGTAAATGACAGTCATAATAATGAATGTGATGGAAATGTTTCAGGTGGATGGTTGACTCTAGAGATGACTACACAGACGAGAGACTCGCTATGATGGAAGATAAATATTCTGCCTACAGATGCCATACCATCATGAACTGCACCAAGACATGTCCGAAGGTGGGTTATAGTTTAAAGAATTTATTTATAGCAAAAAGTACGAGATAACTATTTGGGACCAATTGCACAAGGATCATTTTGACTTGTCTAGTAATGAAAATTCAATAGGTGCATATCATACATGTATATAAAAAGAAAACCATCAGAAATTGAATGTATGATTGCCAACTGATTTTGAAAGTTACTATGTAATGTTTGTATGACATATGAGCCACCTCATGGGAAAACCAACAATCTGCATAGGCGAAAACAAAGACGCAGATCAGCTTCGCGGTGACCGCGAAGCTGATCAGCGCCTTTGTTTTTTCGCTGCTCAGATGGTACAATTCCTCTTCTACTTAAATCCGAAATTTCAAGCTTCTAGCTCTTTTCTGTGCTTGTACAGGCCGGTTTGTGTCGGACCTGTTCGGAAACCACATTGTTGGTTTTCCCACGAGGCGGCTCATATGTAGAAAAACGACTGGCCTCGTTAGTCTAATGGATAGTATATTAGATTAGTGGTTGTGGGCTAGATACCTGGCTGGTACATGCCTGTCTTGTTGATGACAGTCTAACCACCTATAGGGATGCAACATTAAAAACAAAACTTGTTTCCTCATTTGCTGCTTTACAACAATTGGCCGTGGCTTATAATTGCAGATTTGCCTTTTTTCACAGCTTACATTTTGATTTCTTTCCAGGGTTTGAACCCAGGTCTGGCTATTGGTGAGATGAAGAAGATGCTGGCCCTCTACAACGCTAAAGAAGCTAAGAAGAAGGCCCACGCCCAGTGATGACATTGTTGGTTTTAGAAACTGTTATACTGTAGTAGGATACAAAATTGTTTTGATAAAAGTCACAGAGAGACAAGTCTGGAGGAATTTAAGCTCGTTTTTAAATTCTAATAGTGAACATATGGGGATTTCACTCGATGAGTATAAAAATGACAGATTTTCTCCTACATTGCAAAGGAAATATATCTTTTGCCATCACAGTAGATTTTTGGTCGGACTGGCTAGCACTTGTTAGGTATGACTGCGAAGTGCAGGGTGGTTTAGACATATTTTCATGTGATGTAGTACTTGTGTTTTTCTTTTCCATTTCTGTGTAGGACAGATTTATGTATTTGCATAATTATAATTGTGTTGTATGTGGACTGATTGCAATATGTGAGAAAATACACATGTATGACAAGTGGAATATAGAGTTCAGAACTCATTATCTTGATCTGACATGATTAAACACATATTTATCATATTTGCAAGTATTTAAAGGATATCAAACTTCTCTTCAGTATGTCAAATAGCATCAAAAAGACCAGATTGCTCCATTGATATGAAAATTCTTTGCATTGGAAATTTTAAAATCTTTGGAGCAATTATTTAAAATGAAATTTGTTAAAAAATTTTCTAACAAGTTTTACCATGTATAAGGTGTAACAAGATTTTTTTGTATTGGAGTAAGTGTAAAAGGCAGAGATTTTTATGTTGTATATTATGAGAAAGCTGGAAAACTGACAAAAAGTTAAATATTTTGTTTTGAAAATGGGACCGGTGTGAACTTTTTTTTCCTTCTTGGCTTGAATAGAGGTATTGTTTAAGAGTGTTGTAAAACGTCATGATTTAGTTCTCTTTGTTTCTTATATCTGTTTTGGTTTATATAAATGGTCGAGTCCGATAGGAATGAATTGAGCGTCTTGAGCATTTGAGCCATGATTCGAGAAAACCTGTCTTCGGGTTTCCTACCAGGTCAGACACGAACAGGCCTGTACGGCCACAGAAAAAGGCTAGAAGCTTGAGTATTCAGATTTAGGAAGAAGAGAGATCGTACTATACGAGTAGAGAAAACAAAGGCGCTTATCAGCTTTGCAGTTACTGGGAAGCTGATCTGCACCTTTCTTTTCGCATAGACAAAAAAAAACGTTTTTCTCATGACGCGGCTCCTGTCAGAGGTAAAGCGGCTTAGTCAAAGAAACCAGAGGACCAGTGGTCCTGTAAACGCTCACCTGAGACCTGAGATATATACCAATAAACTTGTTTGACTAGAATGGTATTATGTATATATCCCCAGGGCAGAGTCAGAGCAGCCTCTGGAGTCAATTTCTTTTTTAAATCATAAAGATTTAGTCCATTTGCCAATTTACTGCAAGTTTTGCCCTTCAAATGACATTGTAACAATTTTCCCCATTCAAATGCGTGAACAACCTTAGTTGACCATGCCGTAAAAAGATCAAGGTCATCCCAAGGTCATGATTTATACAAACTTTGTAGAGCTTCATTGCCTGATGCTTCATGCCAAGTTTCAAAATCATAGGCCTTCTGGTTCTGGAGAAGAAGATTTTTAAAGATTTTTGCTATTTATAGCCATGGCGGCCATCTTAGTCATGTGACCTTGACCATATATACAAACTTTCATTCACTCTTCCTCAGAATGCTCCACATAAAGTTTGGCTTTGATTGGCCAAGCGGTTTCAGAGAAGAAGATGTTTGAATATCATGGTAATACACAAGTATATAGCCCCGGGACAGGGGCAGACAACCCTCTGGGCCCAAAATATTTTCATAAACATGAATATTTTGTCCATTTGCTCATTCCTAGCAAGTTTTTTGCCATTAAATGACATTTGCCTGTTTTTTCCATTCAAATGCATGGGCGGCCTAAGTTGACCTTGCTGTAAAAAAGGTCAAGGTCATCCCAAGGTCATGATTTATACAAACTTTGTAAAGCTTCATTGCCTGATGCTTCATGCCAAGTATCAAAATCATAGGCCTTCTGGTTTTGGAGAAGAAGATTTTTAAAGGTTTTTGCTATTTATAGCCATGGCGGCCATCTTGGTCAAATGACCTTGACCATTTATAAAAACTTTCATTCACTCTTCCTCAGAATGCTCCACATAAAGTTTGGCTTTGATTGGCCAAGCGATTTCAGAGAAGAAGATGTTTGAATATTATGGTCATACACATGTATATAGCCCCGGAACAAGGGCAGACAACCCTCTAGGCCCAAAATATTTTCATAAACATGAATATTCTGTCCATTTGCTTATTCCTAGCAAGTTTTTGCCATTAAATGACATTTTCCAATTTTTTCCCATTCAAATGCATGGGCGGCCTATGTTGACCTTGCCGTAAAAAAGGTCAAGGTCATTGCATGGTCATGATTTATACAAACTTTGTAGAGCTTCATTGCCTGATGCTTCATGCCAAGTTTCAAAATCATAGGCCTTCTGGTTCTGGAGAAGAAGATTTTTAAAGGTTTTGGCTATTTATAGCCATGGCGGCCATCTTGGTCATGTGACCTGGACCATTTATACAAACTTTCGTTCCCCCTTCCTAAGGATGCTCCACACGAAGTTTGGCTTTGATTGGCCAAGTGGTTTCAGAGGAGAAGATCTTTGAAATTGTGAACGACGGACGACGACGGACGACGACGGACGCCGGAGCATGGGTATACTATAAGCTCCCCTGTGAGCCTTCGGCTCAGGTGAGCTAAAAAAAATATTGAAGTTGTCAGGTGCACATAGTTTACTTTCAAATGTCAGACTAAAATTTGAGTAATGGCTATTTTAGAGTTTTGAAAGAACTGTCAAACATTCTAATATTCATAAATTGTCAATTGTTTAAATAATGCCAAATGGCTAGATTACAACAGCCATTGGTTGGTTTTTACTGCTTTTTAAAAGGATCATAGTTAATGCTTTCATATATATTGTTAAAGATTAAAGCTTGTGCTATTAAAATTGAACATCTAAATGGAAGTTCTGTTTTTCAAACCAAAGTATATGTATAATGAAACCATTCATGGGCCAAATCTAATGTCTGGAAATATACAGAGATCCACAGCCAATACAACTTTATTTTTCCCCTTGTCTTTTAAAAACTTTAATATTCATATCTGGGCGTGGTCGGCTAGTCCATCTGTTCAAGTAGGGAGATTATAGGAAAATCGAACTCGGTCAGCTTGGACCGCTGTCACATATTTACTGTTAGAAATCAGCTACCTGTATTTTGTCCAATCCAGTGATATTTCACATATTGTATAACGGAGAACATGTGAGTTGAATCGTTTTAACTGTATACCCAAGTCAAAGGTAGACCATACCCAATAAAGTATTCATGAGGTAACGCCCATACAGTGACCTATTTGCCGAATTATATATCCAAAAGCCTTTGTGACCAATTTATATTAAGAGCATACAAAACCATGTACACATTTCAAATCATGAATGATTCTTATGCAAATTAAAATGTTTAAATGCCAGAAATTGATTTCAGTTTCTTATAAATTGCATGCAGACTCTTATTGGATATAAAGTGTATCATGGCTATGGGAAATCAAATTTTCACTATTGGGCTGGTAAGGAATAGAATGGCTTTAACAGTTAAAGCTGGGATATTCTTGATCTCCCTATGAGTAAAAATATAGTGATTTTTCAATTCATCATGACAGTAACTAATGGTCTTTTCATATTTCAATTACCATAACAAATATAGGCAACAATATCCAAAATATTTACATTCAGAAATAATTTTATGTAGGCAAGATGAGGTGAGCCGCATCATGAGAAACACATCTTTCAACATGTGAAAACAAATACAGATCAGTGATCAGTGTCTTTATTTTCCCTTCAAGGGTAGCACATTCCCTATCCTTCTTCAACTTGAAATTGCAAGCTTCTAGCCTTCTTCTATGACTGTAATTAGACTATATCATTGCTTCCATTGCCAAATGACAACATGAAAAACTTGTGCCACACGGTTGTTTATCGTAACAATTTAAGTTTGTATGGAATTACATTTTAAGTGGCATTTTTAGCTCACCTGAGCCGTTAGGCTCACAAGGTGAGCTTATAGGATGGCCATGATCCAGCGTCCGTCCGTCCGTCGTATGTCCGTCCACAATTTCAAAGATCTTCTCCTCTGAAACCGCTTGGCCAATCAAAGCCAAATTTTATATGAAGCATCAATAGGAAGGGGGAACCAATGTGTATATAAGAAATCCAGGTCACATGACCAAGATGGCCGCCATGCCCATATATGGTAAAAACCCTTAAAAAATCTTCTTCTCCAGAACCGGTGAACCGATTTCAATGAAACTTGGCATGAAGCATCAATGGCTCAAGCACTACAATGTGTATATAAATCATGACCCTGTGATGACCTTGACCTATTTTACGGCAAGGTCAACATAGGTCGCCAATGCATTTGAATGGGGAAAACTTTTAAAATGTCATTTAAAATGAAAGTCTTGCAGGAAATGGGCAGTAGGACTGAAAATGATTCTGAAAAAAATTGGACCCCAGGGGCTCATGTGCCCCCACCCCGGGGCAATATACATGTATATCTCCATAATATTCAAACGTCTTCTCCTCTGAAACCACTTGGCCAATCCTAAGCCAAATTTTATGTGAAGCATTAAAAGGAAGGGGTAACAAATATGTAGATAAAAAATTCAGGTCACATGACCAAGATGGTCGCCATGCCCATATATGGTAAAAACCCTTCAAAAATCTCCAGAACCTGTTGACCGATTTCAACGAAACTTGGCATGAAGCATCGATGGCTCAAGCACTACAATGTGTATATAAATCATGACCCTGTGATGACCTTGACCTATTTTACGGCAAGGTCAACATAGGTCGCCAATGCATTTGAATGGGGAAAACTTTTAAAATGTCATTTAAAGTGAGTCTTGCAGGAAATGGGCAGTAGGACTGAAAATTAATGATTCTGAAAAAAATTGGACCCCAGGGGCTCATGTGCCCCCACCCCGGGGCAATATACATGTATATCTCCATAATATTCAAACGTCTTCTCCTCTGAAACCACTTGGCCAATCAAAGCCAAATTTTATGTGAAGCATTAATAGGAAGGGGTAACAAATATGTAGATAAAAAATCCAGGTCACGTGACCAAGATGGCCACCATGCCCATATATGGTAAAACCCTTCAAAAATCTTCTTCTCCAGAACCGGTTGATCGATTTCAACGAAACTTGGCATGAAGCATCTAGTCCGGCAGAAAACAAATTTGACCTGGAATTGAGTTCTAAAGTTTTTTTCTTTACTGAATCATGTTCAGTAGACATTGCCTTTGAAGAATCTGAATGATGCCACCTTGGCATCATTGAGCATTTTTGTATTTTCAAGATGGCTTTTAAGATGGCGGCCAGAATATAAAATATTCTTTAATACGGGTGTCTGATTGTTTTTATCTGGTAAAACTGTGGTTATTTCAGTGCCAAATGATGAATAGGTATCAGATTTGTGTAGGTATTTACATTCTATAACATTTTTTCAAGATAGGATACAAGATGGCTGTCAGCTTTCTTATAAAACACTGTATAGATGAAATAAGTCGAGGCGTTTCATGTTTTTGGTTTTACTTTCAAGTTTTGATTCATTCAATTAGCACTTTAACTTTCAGAACCATTGCTCAAGCTAGTTTGCCTTATCAAGATGCAGTGATTATCATATTCAAGATGACATTCAAGAAGGCAGCCATGATTTCTTGCGCAAAACGAATTTGACCTAGAATTGAGTTTTAACATTTTCCCGCACTGAATACACTTAGCACTTAAAAGTCATTACTCTAGACATTTTGCCTTATCAAGATAAAGGATAATAGAGCAAGTTTGTATTTTAATATTGTGTATTTCAAGATGGTGGAAGGGTGGGTGAAAAAATAGCGAGTGTTGATAAAGATCTCGAACTAGGTACAAAAACAGTGAAACGGTTTGAAAGCAAATACCATACAAACTTTAATGAGGAAACTTTTAAGATGTAGAAACTCAAGCAGCAGTATAAATGATCTTACAGTTGGTAATAACGAAGCAGTAGCTACCATCTTAATTCACACTAGAGTGATTGGACAACAGGCAAGGTCACATGACATAGGCATAAACACATTAGCAGGAGTTTACACTAGAGACAACCTCGATATTTGCAGATACATATACAAGTGATATTCAAAGCAAGACGAAGAAAATATCACAAACAAAAGTATATGTGGGTTAAATAAAAAGAAAATCATTTGTTCTATATCAGATGACTCGATCTGTCATTTTATATAATTGGTCAGAGTACAAATTGGACAATTTCTAAACTAACCCAAAAGTGAATGATGTTTACCTGGTATTTGGTAGATAAAATTTCAGTACAACAATGTCACAAGACATGCAATTGTTGTTCCCACAAAGTGTTGTACAGACAGTGATAGAAAACCAGCAGTAGCTGATTAAACTTATTAGTAAATTAGTGTAGCAGACAATCAGAATTCTAAGTTGATACTTTAAAAGGGAGAAGATGACATGTACTTTCAGAAGTTTGCAAGGGTATTGTCATTGAAAGAAGTGATATGAAAAGCACTCATGAAGAAGGGGGCACCCGTATGCAGCAAATGGTGTTGGCAGCACTTGAAAATTTGAAAAGGATTTCAGCCACCATAGATGTCACAGATGCATTTGTACTGTTATGTTTTCAGTACCTGACTCACAGGCTAAGCATTGTTGTGGTAAGGTCATGACCAGTGAAAGAGATGTCTGCCATGATTGCTGTAGAGAAACAATAGGGAATAAATAAAGCTATTGATCCTACCTGATTTAATTTAGTGTGCATGTCCTTTCGGGATGCGACACAGTCAGCTATTGTTATGTCATTGGTAATGGCATTGTGATCAAGGTATTGCAGGATGGTTATTTACTTCCAATTCTGGGTGACACTGATGTCACATTATCTTTTATGGTTCAAGAATAAGCCATGTGCTTATATGTGCTGCGATTGCTGCTGAGCAGGACTTGGTTGTACAATCTTCGTTCTTGCCAAGACAACAATGTATACATAAATGAACAGACAGTTGTGTTTTAAAAAATGTTTACATGCGATTTTAACATTTATCTTTCATACCATTATGTTGGTCTAAACAATCATTATAATGGCAAGTTTTACCCTTTTTCTTCTTCATGACTGGAAGACACATAATGGTGCTTTACATTGTGTAAAATTGTATTTTGTAAGATACATATTTGTTTGGTTTGCTTGTATTGTGGTTTAACAATCCATTAAATAAACAAATAGTCAGGTTGAGATGGAGCTTATATTTCTTTGGTATGAACCAGCACTATTATAACCAGCTCCATGGAAAGGTTAACTCTGTGGTGCCGGGCTAAAACACAAACCTCTCAATTCAGAGTATGGGCTACTGTTTTCATCTTACAAACCTTTGTGATTCTTGCATAGCTTAATATATATAGGCCAAGATCTGACAGTCCTAAAATGCAAAATTAATATATAAAAATAACAATGTGAAAGACCAGGTTTAGCTGAGTATTTCCTGAAAGTTTGAAGAGATTATCTGCATAAATATATGAGAATCAAAAGGTGTGTAGCAATCTAAACATGACACCATAAAAATATTGATGGCGTTTTGACATTGATGATGTTAAAGTCTTTATACCATTGTACTGAAAAGAATCTATGATTGAAATTCTCAAACTTCTATGTGTTCCTTGTAATTCAACACCTATACCAACCTTCAGATTATGAAATAGGCACAAATTCACACACAATTTGATAAAAAGAGCGTACCTTTTTTCAAAATGAGGGTATTCCTTATGGTGCAACGATTGCCATTGCAATATGCGTGATCTTTGTTTCATAAGATATTATATGTTTCTTGGATTGTTTTACAATATCAAAGCAGTTTGGCATAAATATCAGAGTAGCAAAATATTTCAAATTTATTTGGTTTTTAAATTTTAATTGCATACAATGTACTTTACTGCCCAGACCTCTTTTGTCTGATCCGCGCTCATATATGAGCAACTACTTGGCAAAATTTACGAAAACATCTAAGCTCTTAGCACTGGATGGATTATGGCCAAAATTAGAATGGACTGACATGATACACAAATGGATGACATGTATATTATTATGCAGGTTGCCAAAGAAATGAAGTATTGCACAGTTAATACAAGCGTAAAAATACATGAAATACAGTTTTGATGTTTTGACTACCATCTTGGATACCATCCTGCATATTGTAATAAGATAATTGGTGAAAAAGACATGCCTCCATTTTTTAAAATGATATGCCTTACACAAAATGTTTACATTAGCACAACATCTCAAATGTGAGCAGGTAAAATTGTTTTTGTGCTTTTTATCATGGCCGCCATCTTGGATGCCATCTTAGTTTCTTAAAGCTACAAAAATGTTATGACTTGTTATGAACTGTTATGTTTCATAACTTCTTTATCCATGTCTTACTTAAGAGCAAACCAATAAATCAAATCATAGATTTGTCCCATATATGTAAAAATATTGATTTTTGCTATTTCTGGCTTCCATTTTGGATATTATCTTGAATATATCAAAATGCTCAATGATGCCAAAGTGGCATCACTTGGATTCTTCAAGGGCTAGGTCTGCTTAACAAGATTCAGTAAAGAAAAACACTTTAGAACTTAATTCCAGGTCCTCTCAGACGCAAAATACTGATTTTTGATATTTCTGGCTTCCATCTTGGACACCATCTTGAACATATCAAAAGGCTCAATGATGCCAAAGTGGCATCACTTGGATTCTTCAAGGGCAAGGTCTGCTAAACAAGATTCAGTAAAGAAAAAAACTTTGGAACTCATTTCCAGGTCCTCTCTGAATTGAGCTCTTTTCTACCGGACTAATCGATTAATAGGAAGGGGTAACAGATATGTAGATAAAAAATCCAGGTCACGTGACCAAGATGGCCGCCATGCCCATATATGGTAAAAACCCTTCAAAAATCTTCTTCTCCAGAACCGGTTGATCGATTTCAACGAAACTTGGCATGAAGCATTGATGGCTCAAGCACTACAATGCCCATACAGGTCAACCTCATTATAACGCTATCTTTGGGGTCCATGGAAACAGACCGTGTTACAGGTGAACCGTGTTATAATGAGGTTATCTACAATAGGCATATAGCAAAATAATTAATTTGGGAGCCATGACATGACCGTGTTATATTGAAAACCGCACTATAATGAGACGCGCTATAATGAGGTTGAACTGTATATGGTAAAAACCCTTCAAAAATCTTCTTCTCCAGAACCGGTGAACCGATTTCAATGAAACTTGGCATGAAGCATCAATGGCTCAAGCACTACAATGTGTGTATAAATCATGACCCTGTGATGACCTTGACCTATTTTACGGCAAGGTCAACATAGGTCGCCAATGCATTTGAATGGGGAAAACTTTTAAAAATGTCATTTAAAGTGAAAGTCTTGCAGGAAATGGGCAGTAGGACTGAATATTAATGATTCTGAAAAAAATTGGACCCCAGGGGCTCATGTGCCCCCACTCCGGGGCAATATACATGTATATTTCCGTAATATTCAAATGTCTTCTCCTCTGAAACCGCTTGGCCAATCAAAGCCAAATTTTATGTGATGCATCTATAAAATTGGGGAATCAATGTGTATCTAAATAATCTAGGTCACATGACAAAGATGGTCGCCATGCCCATACATGGTAAAAAGTTACTAAAAACCCATCAAAATTCTTCTTCTCTGAAACCAATAAACTGATTTCAAGGAAACTTGGCGTGAAGCATCGATGGCTAAAGTACTCCAATGTATATATAGATCAAGACCCTGTGATGACCTTGACCAAGTTTATGGCAAGGTCAACATGGGTTGCCGATGCATTTGAATTGGGAAAACTGTTAAAATGTCATTTGAAGGGAAAAGCCAGCAGGAAATTGGCAAATGGACAGAATATTGTCTGAAGAAAGAAAATGGCCCAAGGGCTTCATCTGCCCCTGCACTGGAGTTAAATACCATAATATTCAAACATGTTTATTGGTATATGCAGCAGATCTCAGGTGAGCGTTTACAGGACCATTGGTCCTCTGGTTAACATAAAGGAATTGCATTAGTAGGTTTTACCAAACCTTTGCTCTATAGTGGCCCCATTGTTTACTGTGACCGGCATTGTCCCGTTATGTTTAGTAAACGGAATACGGAATCAATATGACCTTTGCCACATGTTTACAAAATGGCATTGTAGTGTGTAGGGCAAAGAAACCAATAAATCATTGTTTACAAATCAATTTCAAATGACCTGGAATTTAAAGAATTTCAGTAATTTCACTCTGTGAAAATGAAAAAATACCACATTCATTTAACATGCAATCATAAGGATTCAAAGATGAATGTCTGTTCAAAAGACAAAGGATTTCTCTTGCCTTTGCATGATTCTTAAAGCATAAATGCCTGAGCTTCAACAGTTGCCATGCCATTACACAAAAGGTCTGGTATAGGAACTTCTTTTAACACCGTACACAAATGTCTTTTAAGCCTGGTTTCCATGGACAATCTTTCTTTGACGATTATTTGTCACAGAAACTTTGGCAATGAGTTTGCGTTCACACAAAGCAAAGATTACTTAACTCGTTCACCTTTGTCACAGATATTTGACACTGAAACTTCGCCACAGAATTGAATTTACACAAGCATGTTTTTCTGCGACAAACCTAAATTGTCCGTGGAAACGAGGCCTTAATCATCAATGAAAGCCCAAAAAGGAGAAACCATTAACACTGCTATTCTAGGCAAATTTAGGATAAAAATAAACACAAAACAAAGCAAAATGTGCATTTTAATAAGTGAAATGAGCCGCCTCGTGAGAAAACCAACAATCTGCATAGGCGAAAACAAAGATGCAGATCAGCTTCGTGGTAACCGCGAAGCTGATCAGCGCCTTTGTTTTTGCTACTCGGATAGTACTATTCCTCTTCTACTTAAAGCCGAAATTTCAAGCTTCTAGCTCTTTTCTGTACTTGTACAGGTCGGTTTGTGTCGGACCTGTTCGGAAACCACATTGTTGGTTTTCCCACGAGGTGGCTCAAATTATTATTCATGGCACAATTATATGAGCCGCATCGTGAGAAAAGCGGTTTTTGCTGATCAGCGCCTTTGTTTTCGCTACACGGATAGTACATTTCCTCTTCTTCCTAAATCTGAAATTTCAAGCTTCTGGCCTGCTTCTGTGACTGTACAGGTCGGTTTTGTCAGACCTGGTCGGAAATCCTGAAGACCGGTTTTCTCGCGTCGCGGCTCATATCTGACAATACAAGTTCCACTGAAAACATTCATTTGTGTATATGGATATTGTCATGAAAGTTATGGGTGTACATTATCTTGACAAGATATGAGTGTTTGGCATAATGAGAAAGCTTGACCCTTAAAGAGGTTTTAAACCAGCCCCTGAGATTATGTATGCTATCTCAGCTGAGACTGAAATTTTCCACACTGGCAAAACTTATCCACTATCCACTGGCATTATATCATTATGGTTAAAATTACTTTTAAACTTCTGATTAATTTCGTATATAGAATGGTTAATACATGTATTTCAGTCCCAGTTGTGTTCAATACTAAATAAAGGATCCTGCACCACAGCCTACCCCCAAAAACTGAAACACTCAAACCTGATTCAATCAAATAAAAACACATCAATGAGCCACCTCATGAGAAAACCAAGAGCTAAAACAAAGACGCAGATAAGCTTCGCGGTAACCGCGAAGCTGATCAGTGCCTTTGTTTTCGTGACACAGGTAGTAGAATTCATCCGAAATTTCAAGCTTCTAGCTGTCTTCTGTGTTGGACCTGGTTGGAAACAGCCAAGGTCATACTGGGACGTTGCCTCCATTTATGGGACTTTATGTTTATTTGTTTGAATTGATGCTTAACGTCCCAGTCAACAGCAAAGGTCATGTCGGGATGTTGTCTCCATTTTATGGGACTTTTACCCAAAATTAAGATGTCATGACATGCAAAAAGTGCTTCAAATATAACCACCCATTTAAGCCAAAAAGGCTGATATGTGTGGATAGTTTGACTTGAAACCACTTTTCCTGGGCAGGCTCAGACCGGAGCTGTTAACTAGGCCCCGAGGTTATAAAACTTTTTTCAAGCTCAGCTCAGCTGAGCATGAAATTTCAACTGCTCATAAATGCTGGAATAGTCGAAATAAATGGAAAATTCAGGTTCAAACCTCAAACACTGGTAATTTATCCTGCTCATAAATGTTAAAATGCCAACAATTGTTGGCATTTTAACATTTATGAGCAGGATAAATTTCAAGCTCAGCTGAGTTGAGCATGAAAAAAGTTTTATAACCTCGGGACCAGTAATCAAGACAGTCAGTAGCACAGAAGCTTTGCCTGGAGTTACAAGCAGCCCATCTATTTCTTTAGGCCCCAGTGGGCGAAGGCCCTATGGGACTTTACCCAAAATGAGGATGTCATGATACACAAAAAAGTGCTTAAAACATAACCATCCAAGTAAGCCATAAAGGCTTGTATGGATGGTTTGACTTGAACCACATTTCCTGGGAAGGCTCAGACCTGAGTGTTTAACCAGTATTCAGATGGTCAGTCAGTAGCGTATAAGCTTTGTCTGGAGGCACAAGCAGCACATCTATTTCTTTAGGCCCCAATGGGTAGGGGCCCACATATGAGGAGAGTCAAAATACAGTTACATGTACTAATACAATGGTTAAAACAAAATTCAAAACTTGTATCATTATAATGAACTAATAATTAACAGTTAACACTGATATTTTAACACATTTTCAAAGCAAAAAAAAAAAAAAAGAAGAAAAAAACCTATCTTTTCACCATTAAAACAAAAATACAAATGGAAGAAAAGAAATAATCTTTCAAAACTACTATCACTAATTATAATCACATACATGTAGTTATTGAACTGCAGCTTTTGTAAGCATGACCTATCTGAACAAACAGCATAGACCAAGCATGGAGAGCTTATCTTGAAGCTTGCTTTTCTCTTCTTTTTTCTTTGCTAAATATCCCAGTCAACAATTTTTAGTAGTGACTAGATCATGCCAATGCTTTCTGGGTATATCCAAGAAGTATGGTGAGTCAATCAGTTAATGCATCTTTCTCAAGGATACCCCTAGCCCCTGCAAGTGGGGAACAAACCACTGACCTTTTGACTGAGCTAGCCACTCAAACTACTGGGCCAACCGTGACACTGGAGCAGCTTACATGATCAATAAAGTGTTTTGCATTTCTGAAAATCTGTGAAAAATCCGCTTAATACATACTGGTAGCATTATACAGATGATCATGTATTAAAAATGCTAACTGATAAACATAACCAGAGAACCAGTGGTCCTGTAAATGCTCACCTGAGATCTGGAATATATACCATTAACTTGTTTTTGTATGTTTGTTTAAATTGATGCTTTACGTCCCTGTCAACAGCAATGGTCATGTCCGGACGTTGCCTCCATTTTATAGAACTTTTACCCAACATTAGGATGTCATGATACTCAAAATGTGCTTGCTTTATAAATATGACCACCCAAGCAAACCAATAAGGCTTTTATGTATGGCTGGTTTTACTTAAAACAACTTTTCCTGGAAAGGCTCAGACTTGAGCATTTAACCAGTAATCAGATAGACGGTCAGTGGTTAAGAAGCCCTGGAGACACAAGCAGCGCATATATTTAATGGGCAGGGGCACTATTAACTTGTTTGACTATTATGTTCATATGTTATGTTCATATGCATGTAAATACATGTAGCCCCAGGGCAGGGACAGATGAACCCATGGGGTCAATTTTATTTTCAGAATCATATATATTCTGTCCATTTGCCCATTTCCTGGAAGTTTTTCCTTTCAGTGATATTTTAAAAGTTTACCCCATATGTGACCTCAGCTGACTTTGGCGTAAAATATGTCAATGTCATACCGGGGTCTTGATTTGTACATAAAAGGGTGATCCAAGAAGTAATGCGAACTTGTGTGTAATTTCTTTCACCATTGTTATTTTTTAAGATAGTTTACATCAGAATTATGATGCATTATCGATTCTTCCAGATTCGAATACTTTTTCGACTGAATCACATGGCAACCCTCGTTGCCTAGCAACAAGAGAATGCAAGGTAAAAGGTAAACGACCTTGGCCACGGTTAAAAATGGATTGTATATATGTAATGAAGTCTCATATGCGATGCATAATTACGTCAATACACATTTTATTCCAAAGTACAATAACCCCTTTAATAGCTTTACTGTAACTTGATGACTTTACCGCAGCGCAAATTTTTGAGGTTTGGCTATATGTATCCCCTAGAATTTGAGTCGATTCTGAACTCTCAAAATCTCCACATTTACAGCAACGCCCCTTCTACTTAACCAAAAAGGTTAAATTCCACACAATACTTATTTTTTTAATAGAAATTCTTCGTTGTGATAGATTGTTGGCATACATGTCGATATTTACATCCTTATCGGGGTCAAATATACACATAAATTATGGGTATTTGTCGTACTTTGTCGCAATTGCGATATTTTTTCAGATGCAGTTGCTAGGCAACATATAATAGGCCCTGCTGATCTTTCCATTTCGTTTTCTCTTTTCTTTCCAGACTCAAGGTATATACAACACAATGAATATGATTTGTGTGTATCTAAATGTCAATTTAATAAATTGGAGCACAAAATCTTTCCCTGTACCCCAAACAAAAATGACATTTTCAGTCAATTTCGCATCCATGTCGACTGCGGGTCAACAAATCAAATAATCCTTAAATTTCAACTCGTCATCCGAACTTCATGATATTACGCCCAATTACTGCACATATATACACGTGTAAACATGCAAAATTATTTACATGTATCTGCATTGGTTACTAAAATATAGTTGTGTTCGCATTACTTCTTGGATCACACATGTATTTTGTAGAGCTCCATTCCCTGATGCTTCATGCCAAGTTTCATAATCATAGACCTTCTGGTTATAAAGAAGAAGATTTTCAAAGGTTTTTGCTATTTATAGCCTTGGCAGCCATCTTGGTAATGTGACCTTGACCATTTATATACAAATTTTCATTCCCTCTTCCCAACAAAGCTCCACATAAAGTTTGGCTTTAATTGGCCAAGCGGTTTCAGAGATGTTTGAATATAATGTAATATACATGTATATAGCCTCGAGGCAGGGGCAGACAATCCCCTGGGGACCATTTTTTTCATAAACACAAATCTTCTGATCATTTGCATACTCCTAGCAAGTTTTCTCCCATCGAATTACATTTTACCAATTTTTCCCATTCAAATGCATTGGAGATCAAAGTTGACCTTGCTGTAAAGTAGGTCAAGGTCATCCCAGGGTCAGGATTTATACAAATTTTGAAGAGCTGCACTCCCTGATGCTTCATGTCAAGTTTCAAAATCATAGGCCTTCTGGTTCTGAATAGGAAGATTTTTAAAGTTTTTTTTTGCTGTTTATAGCCATGGTGGCCATCTTGGTCATGTGACCTTGACCATTCATACTTACTTTCATTTCCCCTTCCTATAGATGCTCCACATCAAGTTTGGCTTTGACTGGCTGAGCGGTTTCAGAGAAGTTGTTTGAATATTACAGTCATAAACATGTATATTGCCCCAGGATCCAAATTTTTTCAGAATCATAAATGGTCAGTCCATTTGCCCATTTCCTGCAAGTTTTTCCATTGAAAAATGACATTTTAACAATTTTCCATATTCAAATGCATGGCGACCTATATTGACCTTGCTGTAAAATAGGTCAAGGTCATCCCAGGGTCCAGGGTCATGATTTACACAAACTTTGTAGAGCTCCTCCCCCTGATGCTTCATGCATAGGCTTTCTTGTTCTAGAGAAGAAGAATTTTAGGTTTTTGCTGTTTACCTGTAAAGCCAAGGGGGCTATCTTGGTCATGTGACCTGGACCATTTATACAAACTTTGTTTCCCCCTTCTTAAGGATGCTCCACATGCAGTTTGGCTTTGATTAGCCTAGCGCTTTCAGAGGAGTAGATCTTTAAAATTGTGAGTGACAGACAGACGACGGAGCATGGGTACACTATAAGCTCACCTGTGAGCCTTAGGCACAGGTGAGCTAATAAAATTATGCTCACCATTTTTATCTTTATGCCATACATTTAAATAATAGCTTTTATTATCAAATGAGTTGATTAAAACACACAATTTGTAAACATAACTGAGTCATGTCATGAGAAAGCCAGGCTTTTTCATATGCAAAAACAAATGCACAAAACAACTGTGCAGTGACACAAATTGGCTGAGCAGTAACTGTATAGCTAATTGGCATCTTTGTTTCTGATAGCATAAATCCTCTTCTCACACTAGCCCTCTTCTTTCTAAATCTAGAATATTTTAATCGTCCAGCCCTTGTACAGCTTGGTTTGTGTCCATCCTGGTCAGTAACCCCAAAGACCTGTTTTCTAATGACATGGATCAATTGTAGCACCATTTCAATTCTTGAGATTCACTTGGCACATAACATTAATTAACCCTTTGCATGATTAATAATTTTGCAAGATATATTGTCGGCTTAACTTTCCAAAATTTACCCGTTTTTAAGACATCTTTTAGAGATAACAATCTGGGGCCAGTTGTTCAAAATTAATGATGCCGTTAGTTAACGATTTGTTAAAATTTCAAATGGCAGTATTACACCTTTACTTGTTTTTGAAGTCAATATATAGTTAACAAATTGAGGGCTTAACAACAGCATTAAGCTGACAAAGTTTTGAACAACTGGGCCCAGAATCCTAACGCTTGGATTCAGATCAGGTCCTGAGGTTATAAAAGATTTTTTCATGCTCAACTGAGACTAAAATCTATCCTTCTCATAAATGTTACAATGCCAACAATTGTTCAACAGTTGGCATTGTAACATCGACATACATGTAAATGACTTGTTTTGGTAATCAAAACATGATTTCTTCAGTAATCATCACAAAAACATGTCCGTGTAATGTATACCCCCTTATACCCCACTTTTATATAGCAAAACTGGGGTACGAAGGGGTATACCTATTTTTCTTATTTTTGCTCCAAAACAGAGATTGTGGGTACTCGTTAGAACCGCCTCGCCGTATGTATGTCCATTTGCATACTCCCAGCAAGTTTTCTCCTATCTAATTACATTTTACCAATTTTTCCCATTCAAATGCATTGGAGATCAAAGTTGACCTTGCTGTAAAATAGGTCAAGGTCATCCCAAGGTCATGATTTATACAAACTTTGTAGAGCTGCACTCCCTGATGCTTCATGTCAAGTTTCAAAATCATAGGCCTTCTGGTTCTGAAGAGGAAGATTTTTAAAGCTTTTTTTTGCTGTTTATAGCCATGGTGGCCACCTTGGTCATGTGACCTTGACCATTTATATAAACTTTCATTTCCCCTTCCTATAGATGCTCCACATAAAGTTTGGCTTTGATTGGCCAAGCGGTTTCAGAGAAGTTTTTTTTTTAATATAACATGTATATTGCCCCGGGATCCAAATTTTTTCAGAATCATAAATAATCAGTCCATTTGCTCATTTGCTGCAAGTTTTTCTCTTGAAAAATGACATTTTAACAATTTTCCATATTCAAATGCATGGGCGACCTATATTGACCTTGCTGTAAAATAGGTCGAGGTCATCCAAGGGTCATGATTTATACAAACTTTGTAGAGCTCCTCCCCCTGATGCTTCATGTCAAGTTTCAAAATCATAGGTCTTCTGGTTCTAGAGAAGAAGAATTTTAGGTTTTTGCTATTTACCCATGGCGGCCATCTTGGTCATGTGACCTGGACCAAGTATACAAACCCTCTTTCCCCCTTCCTAAGGACGCTCCAGGTGCAGTTTGGCTTTGATTAGCCTAGCGCTTTCAGAGGAGTAGATCTTTAAAATTGTGAATGACTGACGGACGACGGAGCACGGGTACACTATAAGCTCATCTGTAAGCCTTCGGCACAGGTGAGCTCATAAAATTATGCTCACCATTTTTATCTTTATGCCATACATTTAACTAATAGCTTTTATTATCAAATGAGTTGATTAAAACACACAATTTGTAAACATAATTGAGTCATGTCATGAGAAAGCCAGGCTTTTTCATATGCAAAAACAAATGCACAAAACAACTGTGCAGTGACACAAATCGGCTGAGCAGTAACTGTATAGCTACATGTAATTGGCATCTTTGTTTCTGATAGCATGAATCCTCTTCTCACACTAGCCCTCTTCTTTCTAAATCTAGAATATTTTAATCGTCCAGCCCTTGTACAGCTTGGTATGTGTCCATCCTGGTCAGTAACCCCAAAGACAAGTTTTCTACTGACATGGATCAATTGTAGCACCATTTCAATTCTTGCGTTTCACTTGGCACAAATCATTAATTAACCCTTTGCATGATTAATAATTTTGCAAGATATATTGTCGGCTTAACTTTCCAAAATTTACCCGTTTTTAAGACATCTTTTAGAGATAACAATCTGGGGCCAGTTGTTCAAAATTAACAATGCCATTAGTTAACGATTTGTTAAAATTTCAAATGGCAGTATTACACCTTTACTTGTTTTTGAAGTCAATATACAGTTAACAAATTGAGGGCTTAACAACAGCATTAAGCTGACGAAGTTTTGAACAACTGGGCCCAGAATCCTAACGCTTGGATTCAGATCAGGTCCTGAGGTTATAAAAGATTTTTTCATGCTCAACTGAGACTAAAATCTATCCTTCTCATAAATGTTACAATGCCAACAATTGTTCAACAGTTGGCATTGTAACATCGACATACATGTAAATGACTTGTTTTGGTAATCGAAACATGATCTCTTCAGTAATCATCACAAAAACATGTCCGTGTAATGTATACCCCCTTATACCCCACTTTTATAAAGCAAAACTGGGGTACGAAGGGGTATACCTATTTTTCTTATTTTTGCTCCAAAACAGAGATTGTGGGTACTCGTTAGAACCGCCTCGCCGAGGCGGTTCTAACGTGTACCCACAATCTATGTTTTGAGCAAAAATAAGAAAAATATCCAAAATTTTCCACTTAAATTTTTTAATTTTTTACAACTTTAAAAATCACTGTATATTGCATGGGCATGATTTCGTAATGTTATGAGCAGCTTAAATAGTGTTTTCCACTGAGTTGAGCATGAGAAAGGTTTATGCCAGGACTGACCTTATCTGATTTGCACATAAACTTTGTGCAAGTTATAAGAAATCGCAATATGCTTTATACAAAGAGTTAAAGACCATCCTTAAAAGAAACCAACAACTTAACAATAAACAGTATACTGGGCTTGGCAGGTATGTCTTGATAAAACTTTAAAAACTTTTCTCAACAGTAAAATAGGTCATTAAAGGAGCAAAATCATCAGACATTCATGTACATGTATACAGTACTATTCAAAATTGCTCTTTATTAGCTAACTCTTCAAGCTCATGCCATAGGGATTACCATTTTGTCCCTCAAGATATAGCACATTTTTGGCAGCTTTAACATACCAAGCTCAGACTCACACACCAATCATCCACGCATAACTGAAAGTCCTCTTTTTAAAAAGAGCTTTACTTTTCAAGTGCATGTTGCAAGGATATAAGTCAGTTGAGCTGTTTTTCACAGATTAAAACTCATCATGAATGTAAAAGGGCCATAAAACCATCCTCAACATCAATCATCCATCCGTAATTCCAGTTCCTCTTTATGAGCTTTACTTTTCAAGTGGATGTTGTAAGGTATAGGCCCGTTGAGCTGTTTCTCACAGATTTTACAGTAATACTGTTCATCATTGCCTGAGGAGGACGTCGTCTCTGTTTCCTTGGGTCCGTAGGCTGACTTGTATGGTTTCCATTCGGCTGCAAAAATGTTAGTGTGATATCAAAATGTTTCCAACCAGGTCCCGAGGTAATAAAACTTTTTCCGTGCTCAGCTTATCTGAGATAGCCCAAATAAATTGAAATTTCAGGTTTAGATCACCAAAGCCTGTAATTTATCCTGCTAATAAATGTTAAAATGCCGACAATAGTTGGCATTTAAACATTTATGAGCAGGATGAATTTGAATTTCAGCTGAGCTGAGCAAGAAAAAAGTTTTATAACCTTGGGGGCCTGTCTGACATTAAACTGCCTACTCTGCCACTCACACAAGATAAGAAGAATGAAACTATGTTTCATTTCATTCTTAATTTTACAAGTCAACATGTTTTTAGATATCTCAGAAACTTCATGTGTAATAGCTGATGTATGAAGAGTACATGAGTCTTACTCCATGATGCAACCCAGCAGTGGTGGTGCTGATATATAGAACATATCAATTTGGATTCCTACACTCTACCACTATGCCATCACATTTCAGATATTATGGTTGTACTATCTATGACAGAAACGCAAAGGGAAGTAGAGGTTGTAGTGCCAGCATAGTTGAGTACCAAATTCAAGTTTTGTGGGGGTCACATATTTTCATCCAGATATTTCTTGAAACAGTTTAGCAGCAAACAAAGTTGCTAAAGACATGATAGCATATGAGCCGCCACATCAGAAAACCAACAACTTGAATATGCGAAAACAAAGGTGCAGATCAGCTGTGCAGTAACTGCACAGCTGATCAGTCAGCTGTGCAGTAACTACACAGCTGATCAGCGCCTTTCTTTTCACTACACAGATAGTACCATTCCCCTGCTACTTATATCTAAAGTTTCAAGCTTCAAGCTTTCTTCTGTGACAACACAGACCCGTCTGTGTCGGACCTGGTCAGAAATCCAACTTGTTGGTTTTCTCATGCAATGGCTCATATGTTTACAAAACCAGCTGACACAAGACTGACCCGCTCCCTGTTGTACAGCCTGTTCCTGAGCCCTGTTTTCCAACCAGGGGAGATTCTTCACCTTCTCCTCTTGAGCTGCCTGGAGACATAAATGGCAATATGGGAAATCAAAAATATATTTCATGAAATTTAACAGATTGGTTATATCAGTAACTGTTCATGAAGTTGATTAACTACCTAGACCAAGGTTAGAAAGGGCTTTTTTAATCCAAGGGCTGACACATCATACAGAATTTCAGAAGAGGGGTTCATATTTAACAAGCAGTTCATTTTTTAAATTTTCATCTATATTTTCTTGTTTTCTCTAACATGTCTAATTTCCCCATAAAAATGGTAAACTTTGTTCACAGATGGGATTTCGAGGGAACACCCTCTAACTCCACCACTGTAATCTAACATTGATGTATCGGATTTCTCTTTATAGGCGTTTGTTATGGCACTTCCATGACCTTTATTTTTGCAAGGAAATAAAGTCTTAAACCATAACATAAATTAAGTTCTAGCAAACATTTTTCAAACATCAATTAATCATGTAAATGCAATGAGGTTTCAATGTGAAAATACCATGACATATTTATCAGGAACACATCCCTCTTCTCCATCTGCCGATCTCACGACAATCCAGTTCTCGTCGTACCGTGATACAAACACCACATCATCCAGTTGTTTAACGGCCAATTCCTTCTCTAGTGGACTATTAGGCTGTGGTTTATAGCTGTATTTCATCTTTAACTTCTGGCCAACACGCCACTCATTCAAATCTGTGACAAAAAATTATCAATATAATATGAGCCGCGCAATGAGGAAACCGGATTTTTGCCTATGCAAAAACAAAGGCGCAAATCAGCTTCGCAATAACTGCGAAGCTGATCAGCGCCTTTGTTTTCGCTACACGGACAGTACATTTTCTCTTCTTCTTAAATTCAAAATTTCAAGCTTCTAGCCTGCTTCTGTGACTGTACAGGCCGGTTTGTGTAGCACCTGGTCTGAAATCCGGAAGACTGGTTTTCTTAAGTCGTGGCTCATATATAATAAGCAGTGATGCCAGAAAACTTATGACATGTAACTGTTCTTTTTGACCAGATCCTACACAAAGGGGCTGTACTGCTACAGAAAAAGGGCAAGACATATAAACTTTGGATAAACTGTGACATACCTGATTACCTGTGTATGTATACAACACATACATTTGAATTTACCAGTACCTCATATTTTCTTGTAAAAAAGTTTAGTCATAAATATGTCATGGAAAAATCTTCCAGTCTCTGCATCAGGAAAACATGTCCGTGTAATGAATACCCCCTTATACCCCACTTTTATATAGAAAAATTGGGGTATGCAGGGGTAAATCAATTTGTTTATTTTGACTTCTTAAAAAAATCTCTGTATATTGCATGGCCGTTTTTTCGTAATGAATCTATAAACGTCACTCCTTACTGAATCTTGACTTACCAGAGGCTTTATTTGATTGAAGCAGAGCCTGGGGCCTTCTAAGGGGAATTTTCCAACTTGAGAGAGCAAAGACTCCTCTTCCACAGCCTCGGTATTGACCAGGTGGCATGATTACGGATTAAGCCTGAAAGAACAAATAATATATGTGCCATGACATGAGAAAAACGATCTACAGGTTTTCTGACCATGTCTGAAACAAATCTGTCTTCAATGTCATAGAAGAAGGCGAGAGGCTTGAAATTTCGGATTTATGAAGCAGAGGGTTACTCCAATATCTGTGTCGCGAAAACAAGGGCACTGATAAGCTGTTTGTTTAGCATAGGTCTCACATGATACGGCTCAAATATCTGTCGATCACTATAAGGCGATGTGCTCGACAAACTCGAGTTGTCATCCCTTAAAGGCATAAAAGCATAAACAAATTGTTTCATTGGATATTTAATCCAAATTCTAAATTGGCACCCAAAGCATGACCTAATCCAATAAACATCAAAAGGCGGTGCACAATACATAAATTACACATTTAGGTCATTTTGATCCATTTTTTGCGATTTCATGACAAAACTAGCTGGTAAATTTTCCTTTTTTCTAGACATAAATTCTTCCTTTTAGATGTTCTTGACTGTATATTTATGCTAGCTCTTAATTTTTGAGGCAATCTGGATTTTTGGGGGGCCACATTTGCATGGGGGCAGATAGGAAATGCTTGCATGTAGTCTAACAGATCAGCTGTTAAAATGAATTTGTGATACCTGATTGTTTATCGAATTTGTGATACCGGATTGTCTACCGGTCCCGATAGCGTAATGGTTAGAGCGTTCGCTTCGGAAGCGGGAGGTGCGGGTTCTAATCCAGGCCGAGTCATACCAAAGACTTTAAAAATGGTACCAGTGGCTACCTCGCTTGGCGCTCTGAATCTGAATAGTTTACTGGTGACACGCCAAATGACATTATTTCACCAGGGGGTTCGGATGGGGGAGAAATTAGTCCCTTGAACGCACGAGTGAAGCGAACTTGGACACACAGTCATCAGACATTTCAGCAGAGGAGATAAGTGAATCAGGGAGGTCATTCCAGTCCCTGATAGTCTGTGGAAAGAAACTACTTTTGTACGCTTCTTTGCTAGCTGAAGGTATCTGAAAAGCCAAAGAGTGTTGATTTCTACAACGCCTATTCTTTGGGATAAGGTCATCTGTGGGTATTCTGGCTTTACCCTTTAGACCTTTGTATAGCAATATAAGTCTACTATCCTTCCTCCTTTTCTTAAGAGATTCCCATTTCAGTTGACCTAAAATGCCAGTCATGCTCCCAGTTTCAAAAACATAATTTCCCGTCACAAACCTTGCCGCACGATTTTGGACCTTTTCCAGTTCTTCCTGGAGGCCATGAGTGTAAGGGTCCCAAACTGAGCTTCCATATTCCAAGACCGGCCGCACCAGTCCTTTATAAGCTGCTTCTTTCACATCTGGGGGACAAGAATACAAATTTCTCCTCAAGAATCCGAGAGTTCTGTTAGCCTTTGTACAAACATTGGAAATATGAGTATTCCATTTCAAATCATTTGTGATAGTTACACCCAGGTATTTTATGCTTTCAACGATTTCCAGTACAGTGCCCTCAAGAGTGTAGTTAGCCTGTATCTTATTAGACCGTTTATTTGTCAGCTGCATGATGTTGCATTTGACGGGTTGAAATCTCATTCCCCATTTCCTAGCCCAACTGCCTAAACGATCAATGTCTCTCTGAAGTTTCAATGTATCCTCTTCATTCTTGATTTCACGATAGCAAACACAATCGACCTGGCCTTTTACAGTGACGCTCAGCATTAATACGGCAAGCACTGGCTTCTCTTCTCTCAAAAAGATAACTTCAATGATGAAAGCTCCATGTAAAACTCTGTTTATGAGGTGTTAACAGTTTGGAGTACTTGGCAGATTCAGATTATCATTTCCTAGCTAATTCAGAACTGAATTTGACAGCTGACAGCAGGGATTATTATCTGGGGAGATTGTGAGAGATTCTCTCATTTTTTGACCGAAAATCTCATTGAAATTGGCTAAATGGGAGGAAAAATCTCATACAAAACAGTTGTTTTCACAAACCATTTTGCCAGTTTTCCCGCAGAAAATTCATAATTTCTCGCTAGTTTTGGCCTGGTTAGAGATTTTTACCAAGGTATTTTGGGGCTGTGTATAAAACCTGTAACCGAACCAAACCGAACCGAACCTACGGAAATTACCGAACATATCCGGCCGAACCTACAGAAATTATCGAACATCCGGACCGGACCTATGGCAATTATGATCTTTCGATACCGGGAATTAACTGCATTACCTGTCAAAATGACCAAAAGTTTGAAGATCAAGCACCTATTTCACTATTTACAAAGGATTTTATGTAATTTTACCGCTAAGTTAAGCTAAATGAAGGATCACAAAGGTTTGTTGTTTGTTTATTTATTTGTTTGTTTTATGATCTTTTATACGCGTACGTTTCTACATTATAATGGCGTTATAGTATTTTCTTTTCCTTTCCTATTGTAATGGTGCGGTTGTATTTAATACTTCAAAGATTACTTATAGCAAAGTCTTTCTATACACAGTGAACCCCTGCTGTGATGCATGACCACCTTCACTGAATAGCTGGTGATAATCCTTCTTCATCCAATTACTGTTAATAAACGCAGGTGTCACTTTCATAATCATGTCTTTATTACGATAAAGACTGTCTTTCACGCCCTCGTCAAACATAGCTAATTATCCGATCCCAGTTGTTCAAAACTTTGTTAGCTTATTCTTATCGCTAAGACCTCAACTGGTTAAGTAAATGCTGGCTATATAAGCAAATACAGTTATTTTTTGTTGAAAAAAATGTGAGAATCCTGATTCTCACATTTTTTTCAACAAAAAAATAACAGTGTATTAGTAATATTTATGTTTGAAATTTTAACGAATTGTTAACTATATAGCGACATTATACATTTGAACAACTGGGCCCAGATTGATAAAGCGTTTATTATTCTTTTAATTGATATCAGATGTCAATTAACTTTAACAAACAATCCAAATCATACAAAATTTGATTAAAAAAAAAAAAAAAAAAAAAAAAAAAAGAAAAAAAAAAAAAAAAAAAAAAAAAAAGATACGTCACTTTAAAGATGTAAACGAAAAATGAAAAATTCATTGAACCTATTAACCCCCAGTTCGGCTAACAGGTTCGGCCCCAGTTCGGTTAACAGGTTCGGTTCCAGTTCGGCTAACAGGTTCGGTCACAGTTCGGTTAACAGGCTCGGCCCCAGTTCGGTTTACAAGTTCGGCTCCAGTTCGGTTTACATGTTCGGTGCCAGTTAAGCTAACAGGTTCGGCCCCAGTTCGGTAAACATGTTCGGCCCAAGTTCGGTTAACAGGTTCGGTCCCAGTTCGGCTAATAGGTTCGGTTTACACGTTAAAGTTCGGTTAACAGGTTCGGACCCATTTCGGCTAACCGGTTTGGTTAGCAGGTTCGGCCACAGTTCGGTTAATATGTTCGGCCTAAGTTCGGCTAACGGGTTCGGTGCCAGTTTGGTTTACATGTTTGGACCCAGTTCGACTAACCGGTTCGGTTAGAAGGTTCGGCCACAGTTCGGTTAGCAGGTTCGGCCACAGTTCGGTTAGCAGGTTCGGCCACAGTTCGGTTAGCAGGTTCGGCCACAGTTCAGTAAGCAGGTTCGGTCACAATTCGGTTAGCAGGTTTGGCCACAGTTCGGTTAGCAGGTTCGGCCACAGTTCGGTTTAAGTGTTTGTCCCAAGATCGGCTAATAGGTTCGGCCCCAGTACGGCTAACAGGTTCGGCCTCAGTTCGGTTTACATGTTCGCACTCAGTTCGGTTTACATGTTCGGTTTATTCACTATTTTTGCATTTATCCGCTGGTTCCCAGCTTAAAAATAATCAATATTGGAAATACAGGTAACCAGAACCACCCTGACCTCAAAGGTCAGGGGGGTTCTGGTTACCTGTATTTCCAATATTGATGTTTTGGAAGCTGGAAACTAGCTGAGAATGCAAAAATGGTGAATATGTTCGGACTCAGTTATCTATTTATTTGCTTTGATTTTATTTATTTATTTATTTATTTATTTATTGCCGTATATAGCCGTATCCAGTTTGAATTTCCGAGCTGTCCACGTTTTTCACATGAGAATATTACAAATAAGAAACTAGCTGCATGAAAATTTGTCTAAAGACCCGGAAAATCAACCCACTTATGGTCCGTCATTCATTAATTACAGAACATATTTTGTATTTTGATTTTCTTACTTTGTGTTGATAGGTTTCGTATCAAGTACTCGTTCTTCCATACATCTACCTTTTATTTTTCCAAATTAAACCGGTATTGATGCTAAATCCCAGTATCGATATATCGGCATTTTCCGTAGGTTCGGTCCGATTCCCGTAGGTTCGGCCAGGTAAGTTCGGTAATTTCCGTAGGTTCGGTTTGGTCTGGTTCGGTTACAGGTTTTATACATAACCGTATTTTGGAGCCAGAATTATTGCTGTGACAGCTGTGGGATTTTTAGGCCTGGGATGTTTTGGCCCATCATCCCTGCTATTTATTCATGTATGTTGCTCCAGGTGCCTGCACAAGTCGTTAAGCAATAAAAAGAAAATGACCAATGAAACAGGTTTATTTTTTTTTGCTTAGACTTTTTTTTTTGAAATCTTATACTTGTAGATAAAATATTGGGCAAAATTTTAGCAGTCTATCTAAGTCAAGAGTATTGACAACGCTTATTACGCACGGAGAATACAGTGACGACTGTACAGGATTAGAATATTGCCACTTAGAAATGATCACATAGAAAACTATGAGCATACAAGCGATAAACTAGTATTAGTTAAAAATTGTCCACATTGACTTTTGGCGCGCTACGGCATTCGCATTTCCGGTTCCAGGTTTTACGAAATACCGAAAAAATTTAGGTCCGTTGGAACACCTGAAATGTATCTTACCTTTTCGTTCCGTTACACACATATTCGGAGTTTCTGCAAACCGTACTTTCACCGGCCAATCAGTCATGTGCAATCAAAGCCTTCGCTTACAATTTTTTTGCGTTTTATTAAGATAGGGGCCTACTTGATAAATTTCAATCTGAATAGTTGAATGCGGATCAGTCCCCAACTTAGGCACAAACAATCTAACACTTCATGGATAAAATCAGGCAAACAGGTTAGTTCTTCCAGTCCCTAGACAGTTTGTCCGAAGATGTTCAAGGTTGACATGAAGCGATTCCATTACCCATGGACTTTATTTGTTTTGTGAGAGCGCGGGACCTACATGTATTTCCCCTGGTCAAGCCCAATCCCCCTGGTGTGGTATTGTCATTTTGGCGTTTCACCAGTAAACTATTCTGATTCTGATTTTGCTCCAGATTGAGACTGCACAGAGTGATACGAATTTTTGCCTTATGATTAATACAGAAAAAGAAAATTAACATTTTGTAGTATAAATATTGTTTCTTTCCACAGACTATCAGGCTATACTTTCTCCTATTATAACAGCTTCTAGATTTAAGACTATATACGAGGGTTGTCCCAAAAGTTCCATTACACCCACTGTTTTGCCACAATAAAAGCATGTCAGAGCTTACAACACTTATGATCACCAAGTACTATATCTAAGGGCTTTGGGTGCAAATTTTCGTACTGCTACGTGCATTTGTTAAAATGCAGCGGAGTTTTGAACTTTTGTTCCCCTACTGCACCGGAGCAGGTCTAATGACGTTGCCATTAATTCTGATTTTTTCTTAATATTTTGCTGTTTGGATAAATACACTACAAACAAAAATTATATTTCAAAATTAGATTTGTATTTAGCTAAACGATACTGTTGCATATATTGGAAATGTGAGTAAAATAGTTATAAGCAATTCGTCAAAATAATGCTCTAAAGATCAGGCATGCAAAATAAGAATAATAAATCAAATGCTATCCATGTTAACAACTGCCCATGTTTCATTTGGTCAAGTAATATTACTGTTAGCTGATATATTGTTTTAAAAGTAGGTGCTATGTTATAGTATTGAAGTCACCAACTTATATCAACCTAAACATTTGCTTGGTTTCCATTAAAGAACATATTTTAGATGTTTAGATATAACGACCCTGTATTTTTGCTCCGCATGTTTTTGCCGACGTCGTAATTTTGTCGTTGAATTTTTATAGGTAAGCTATTTTATTTGTCACCCAAAGTATCAAATCGTTCTCAAATTTCATAACATTATCACTAAATGATGCCCATAAAATAGTAGTTAGGCTGGTATATTTTTCTAAATGATCACATTATATCTATGTTGATTTAGCAGATTGCGAAAAATAGAAATTACGAAAACATTTTGCATAATTTGACTTGCTCCGGTCATGCCTACTTATGGTAACCAAGGTAACTGTAGCAGTGAGGTCATTGATGTGAGTATCATTTTGAACAGTAAAATAAGTTACAATATGGCCAATCACTCTGCATGAGTAACTATTCTTGGTTCCAGCTATGCGTTCAGAATAAAATGTACGTGTAACGGGACTTTTGGGACAAGCCACGTACTTGACGTATAACTATGAGGTGCCATTTTACTATTTATTTCTTATTCCTTTAACCATTTTTGGATATCCATAACTCATTTATGGATATCCTTTTAAAGTGAATTAAGGATATCCTAAAATAATTATATATCCTAAATCATTTAAGGATATCCATAAATAAATAATGGATATCCAAAAATAAATATAAGATATCCATAAAAGTAATTTAGGATATCCATAAATGAATTGATCATGCTGAATTAAGGATATCTATAATTTGATTTTAGGATATCATAAATTATGGATATCGTTAAATGTATTTATGGATATCCAAAATTTGTCTTGAATTTCGGATATCCATAATTTAAAATTAGGATATCCATAAATTTAATTTAGGACATCCCTAAGGTTGATTTAAGGATATCCTAAATTCATTTTTGAAAATCTTTCCCATTTCTTTTATATAATTTTCTTTAAGGATATCCTTGAATGAATTGTGGATGTCCTAAAATACAACCCTGTTTTAGATTATCCATAAATCGATTAAAGGACATCCATCCTTCCTGTAGAAATATCCAAAATCCATCCAATTAAAGGATATCCTTAAATCGAATTATGGATATCCTTAAATATGGTTGTATTAAGGATATCTATAACTCGATTTATGGATATCCTTAAATGAATTATGGATATCCTAAAATGAATTTAGGATATCCATAAATAGGGAATGAATAGTAAAACAGCTCACCATATATAACAATGTATAATACTGTCACAAGTAATAATTCAGTGATTGAATATGGGTTATTAGAAAGCCATTTTATATATGAAATGATCAAAACCCGGTAAATTATCTGTTATAAATTAACCAATTTACACTCTGTCTTGATCGAGGCGTAGTTCATTTCCATCGCCAAATTGTCGATCTGTCTTTCGATTGGGGCCTCAAAAGGAACGTAACGTGAAATTTACCAGAAACTAACGCAGTCTGATTCGTAATTAACTCATTTAAGCCTGGCGTCCCATTTATGGGACACAGGCAACATCTGGGGCTATTCTGTTTGCTTGGAGGAATTTCATCAAAAATGAGATAAAAACTAAAAATCTCTCCTAACACCCCTAAAAATGAAAGTGGACTCACCCAAATGATAATGGGGGAAAGTCCATGCGTCAAATATGGGTTAAAAGTATCCGCTAGGCCAGCGATCAATGTCTCAATGGTTATGTTATTTTGTTTGTTTGATTTTCTACCCTTTCTTAGTTATTTGGCGCCATGCTTTGAACTATAGCGATTTATGGCTAGTCATACATGATGTTCAGAATTCCTGAAAAGGAATCCCTTCGGAACGCCTCTAACGTCATTAAAAATCAGTTTACGAGAAATTAAATACATCCTTTAAACCTAGCGAAATGTTCCGTTCTCAAGTTTTAATGAATTGTCGGGGGCATGTTCTAACACACATAAAAATTATTATTATGTGTATATTTTTATAGAGCTTTGCATCAGCGGCAGTGATTCATTTTGCATCACTGTCTGCACAGGACTTGATTGATGTCACAAACGAAGTACAATTTTTTTAATGCAGCCTGTGACCAATTTATCGTAAACCTTTAGTCTGAGATACTCACTGCCGCAGAAACTTAAAACGTATTGAAGAAAGGCTGAGGAATTTTCAGAACCAACAAACAAATTTAGTATAGGAAATAGATTATTCTTTTGGATTTGATCATTTGTAAAAATGAGGATTTACAAGTTTTGTGGAGTTCTATCACTGTTTCTGTTCAGTGTTAACATTCAAACAATGCACGGAAAACAAATATTTAAACTTGAAGCTGAAAACTACTGGAAAACCTTCATTTATCGACAGTCTGCTTCGCAAGATAAAACAGTATCGTTGCACGAAAACGACGCCATGTCTTTACCGTTTTGTCTTCGGAGAACGACAACCGTCTCGGTAAACAGCGTTTTGTACACGAACGATGGTTTACCGAACATTATCGCGATTAGTATCGATTCAGCAAATATCGGAGAGTTAGTATCGCATGATCGATCGGAAAAGGGAAAACTGTGGAACGTGGTCAACAGCACGGGACAAATAGGAGAACCTTTACTTCTACCCGCGGGCCCACACAAGATAAACCTCCATATTAAACCGATATCGGAAAATCGACGAACGGATCCGTTCGGAATCGAGATCGACGCCGTATTTTTGGAGATCGACGATAACGATATCAGTGGGCATTATCTACATTGCTTCAACACACTGTGTAGCGATAAGATAACATATTCCGATCGACATGTCGGTCGTGATGATATCCCGAGTGGACGAATCGTTCAAATGTCGAGACCCAGTAACTGCCTGGAAGAGGATAACATAAAGGTAAAAAATTCAGCCTATAGAGCCAATACATCAGAAAACCAACAATTTGCATATGCTAAACCAAAGGCGCAGATCAGCTGTGCAGTAACTGCACAGCTGATCTGCGCCTTTGTTTTCGCTACTCGTATAGTACAATCTCTCTTCTTCTTAAATGCGAAATTTCAAGCTTCTATGCTGTTCTTGAGAATGTATAGGCTAGTTTGTGGCAGACCGGGTCGGAAACCCCGAAGACCGGTTTTCTCGCGTCGCGGCTCATATTGTTTTGACTTTGCATGCACCATCATTATAATTGAGCCGCATCGTGAGAAAACGGGATTATTGCCTATGCGAAAACAAAGGCGCAGATCAGCTTCGCAGTAACTGCGAAGCTGATCAGCGCCTTTGTTTTCGCTACTCGGATAGTACAATTCCTCTTCTACTCAAATCCGAAATTTCAAGCTTCTAGCTCTTTTCTCAGCTTGTACAGGCCGGTTTGTGTCGGACCTGGTCGGAAACCCCGAAGACAGGTTTTCTCACGTCGCGGCTCAATTTATAATAATGTCATAGCATGGATACCGCTGAGAGCAATGTCCACCTTACATTCTAAACTTTGAAATCGGGACACAATTTTAAATGTTATTAACAGTCTGCACTTGTTATTGATAGTCTGCACTAGGTCGATATTAGCACCAGGGCAATGTTGAAAAATCTGTAAATGCCCCATTGGCCATGTCTTTGCGTTACCTTTTCTTTCAGGTTCAAAGATTCTCTTATGAGCTGTTCTTTTGTTGATGAGACAGTGTCACTTTTATTTGGACGATCATGTATGATTTGCGTTCATTTTTCTTTCAGCTACAAAGATTCTCTTATGAGCTGTTCTTTTTTTGATGAGTCAGTGTCACTTTGGACGGTCCTGTATGACCTGTGCCCAAGATTCTTTTGTTATGTTGAAATCATTATGTCAGGGCGCTTTGGTAGCCTATCTCTGGCCATATTATGAACGCTTTCCCTCCAGTAATTCTTCGTAGAAGTCGTTCAACAGCCATGTCTTAACGTTCCTTTTTCTTTCAGCTTCGAGCTGTTCTTTTGCTGATGAGAAGGCGGCACTTTGATCGATCCTGTGTGACCTGCTCCAAAGATTCTTTTGTTATATTGAAATCATTGTCGGGGTACTTTGGTCCACATTTTGAGCGCGTTCCCTTCTGTAGTTCTTCGTAGAAGTCGTTCAACAGGCATTCCTATAGCATCGCCAGTCCATCTAAGTTACGCTGGTCGTATGTATGCCCTGCATCTTGACATCTGTACATGGAATAATGTCTTACTACTTCATTTTGACAGGGTTTTTTTTCTAGAACAGTTTAACCATGTCATCTGCTCACCTAACACATCTGCCTCTACCATATTTTAGTTTAAGCTTGCAACTTGCTTAGGATTAGACGGGAAAGCTCACACGAGGATGTTGGAAACATCATACCGAACCGTGTTGGTACCATAATAATAAGCCATGTTTGACCCCATTTTTTATTATAAAATTATTTTAATTAAAATTTTTTTTACAGATGATGATTACAGCATTTGCAGATTTTTTTATTCATGCACACTCGCCCCTCTCATCCTTTAACGATAATCGTTACTCAAGACAAGAATATAGTGATAAAGTATGACTCTAGATCAATCTGAGGTCGGACAAGTCCATTTTGTAACACAATATAGATTGTTTGAGTTGTAATGGTTTATTTTTTACAGACTGCTGTCTATGCTTTCAAAGTATGTCAGATATTTTATATTTCGCAGACTTTCTACATGTTAGCTGCTGGACCTGCCAACTCTCTATTCATCCATGATCAAGCTCAAACTGCATTTAAGCTGTATTGTATAGCTACGAATTTACCATAAACATGTGTTTAATATATTTACATATACAACATACAATAATGACAGTGCACTCAGTTCTATTCAGCAAGACTTCAGCATCCATGTGTAACTTAAGGGATCAAATATCAATACATGTGGAAAATAACTGCTGTAGAATTTTTAGTGGATTGGTAATTAACAAGCTTTTATTCATAGTTTATATGTTAAATTCTGGAGCATTTGTTTATAAGTTCAGCATAGCATTGTCTAAGGCTGCCCATTTAGATTGAAAAGCTTCTTGTTTGTGATTTAGTTTTGATATATACCTCTCGTTTTGATATTTTCTTTTCACATAATTAATAAATGTTTGTATGCTGATATTGTTAGATGTGAATTTGTTTTTACATATAAAATATCTAGCTAACAGAAGTAGTTAATTTAAAAGGACGTTCTTGGTTTGGCCTGAAAAAAGAACACTTTTTTATTGTTAGATTAAAAGTAATGTTGGCGTGGCTTTGTAACCATGTTTGGAATGCAGACCAAAAGGCCTTAACTTTCTGACAATTATAAAATAGATGTGTTTTTGTTTCAGCCTCTTGGTCAAAGTAGGAGCATATATCAGTGTCTGTTTTATTGATTTTAAAAAGAAAAGACTTTGTGACTATGATATAGTTATTAATTTTAAACTGAAAATCTTTTAGTTTAACCTCTTTAATTATTTTCGTTTGTGCATTTATGTTATTCCATTCCTCCTGTGTTATATTTCCTGTGATGTCAACCCATTTTTGAGCAGGTGGAGTTGAATTGTCATTTCCAATAATAATATCATAGAGTCTCCTACTTCCTTTTTTGTCTTTGCAAAGCAGTTTAATATAACAGTTTCTCTCTACATTTTGTTTCAAAGCCTGACATAGTGCGCTGTTTTGATTAATTTTTGTTTTCCAATCTGCTGGTAATCTTCTTAGTATAGTCTTATAGTCTAAGAAAGTTCCATGTACATTGTATTTTGCTTTCAGCTCATTAAACTCATAAAAATTTCCATCTAAATTAATCAAGTCAATAATGTTTCTGATGCCTTTATTGTGCCATTCCCTAATAAACATATTTTGGCCAAGTGTTATATGAGTATTATGCCAAATTGGACTGTCCAAGATGTCCTCCAGTTTTTCAATTTTTACCAAATGACACAGATGTTTCCAGCTTCTTAGAACTTCTTTCCAAAATGGGGTTCAATAATTCTTTTGCTTTTATTTCCGCATAATTTTCACCCATAGAAGAAATATTGTTAATGTCAATATTTGAAAGAGAGTTCCATGCACTATCAGGCTGCATAATAAATCGCCTAAGCCAAGTCACCTTTAATGCAGCAATAAAAGCATCTATCTGTATCATTCGTAGTCCCCCTTTTTCTAGATCTTTGATTATGAATTTTCCTTTAATTCTGTCTGGTCCTTTGTTCCACAAGAAACTAAAAACAACTTGTTCAATCTTTTCACCAAAGCCCCAGGTGGGTTGGGAAGCGCCAAAAATAAATGAACAAATTTTGACAATGCTAAGGATTTTATCACAGGATTTTATCACAGTTATCTTGCCAGGTAGAGTTAACTTTCGCTGTGACCATATACTTATGATTTTTCCACTTTTTTAGTATATCATTTGAATTTTTGTCCCATATGTCAAAGACCTCAGAAGTAAATGTGACACCTAATATTTTGAAGGGTTCCTGATTCCAGTCTAGATTGTAATTCAGTTCTTTAAATAAAAAGGTGATTTGTTTGGTTTTGGAAGACAGGTGATAATTCCTTGTTTTTGTGTGATTGATAATGATCTTGTTCTGTAACCAAAATTCAAAGACTTTAAAATGAAATATCTCAAGTCAGTCCAAAAGAATTAAAAAAAATCTGCAGTGAAACCATAATTTCCTGGAGTTTTTGAGTTTTTCATGTTTTTTAAAGCCTCTGCTAACTCTGAGTATTTTATCTTTACTTCCAATGACTCTGCCTCATTTTCAGTTAATTTCAATTGATTTTCTCCTATCAATGTTTCAATTGGATCATTATCAATTACATTTTTTTCACCGTATAAAGTTTGAAAATACGTTTTCTGGCTGTTTAAGATTTCATCAGTTGTTATGGATTCGTGACCATCATTCTCTATTATTTTGTGATAACTTTATTTGTGAAATTCCTCTTCTCAAGATTGAAAAAGTAACTTGAAGGTTTTTCCCCTAGATCCTCATATCTGCATCTAGATCTTGTCATTACCCACTCTATAGTATTTTTTCGTATTTTCTGCAAGCTGTTTTTCTTCTCTCCTAAAAGGTTTATCTGTTCAATGTTTATTATATTCCTATTTTCCGAAACCATCCTTTCTAACTTTGCTATTTCTTCCTCTAACTGCTTTTCTTGTTTATTTTTTTCTTTCTTTTTTCTTGAGCTATACTTTATTGTTTCACCTCGAATTGCCAAAATAATCATCTCTAACAACAGCTGATCATTAATAGTGTAAGAATCTTCCTCAATGCCTTCATTTTCATTGTTATTTTCTTCTAAATTTACAGTATCATGCATATTATTATTTATTTTGTATGTATTTGTAACCTCTTTAATTGATTGCTTTACAAGTTTGATATAATCTTTATCCTTTAATAGTGAGTTATTGAATTTCCAGTAGCTTCTTCCACGTTCATTTTGATTTAACCTTAATTGCAATACTATTCCAGAGTGATCAGTTCTATAACCAGATACTTTTTTACAGTCATTAGCAATCTGAAAAGTTTCTTCACTTATGAGGAAAAAATCTAATCGGGCTTGTTTTATTTCTGGATTGAGACGCCTCCAAGTAAAGCCTTTGTCATCATTTATAAACCTATAAATATCAATATAATTCTCTTCATCAAGAAATTTTAAAACTTCTTGTCTAGCATTTGGATTATTTATATGCCGATAATTTTCAGTATCTCCCTCTGGGTCTATAACTAAATTCCAGTCGCCACAAATGATCACTTTATTATTTCCAAAATCTGATATTTTTTGTCTTAAATTTCTATAAAATGATGGTTTGTCTTCATTTGGTCCATAAATGCTAGCAAGTGTAATTTTTTCTTCTAAAAGTTTCAGTTCCATAATAACGAAATTTCCATCAGTATCAGTTAAAATATTCCCTATATCACATGAAAAGTTATTATTTATAAGTATCATTACCCCTCTACTTGCGTTTGTACCCTCTTTTGAACTTAGAACAATATTATAACCCCATTCTGCCTTCACATAAGAATGCATTTTATTGTCAATATGTACATCTTGCAAACATGCTATATTATAATTCTTTTTACGTATATATTGGAATAAATCTCTTCTCTTTTGCATATTTTTGAGGCCTCGACAGTTTTGGGGAAAAATGTTGTAAACTCAGCCATATTCTTTAGAAGATCTTAACCTCTCTAAAGCCCTATATGTTTCTACATGGATGCTGAAGTTATACTTAACAACTGAACACAAGCAAAAATGACATATACAAAAACATACAACATACACAAAAATATAACAATGATGGTTAGTTCTTGAAAACATTGCAAAAGATCATATATCAGGAAGAAGACATTGGATAAAGAAAAAGAAAGCATTCCAGTCCGTTAATAATTATATCCTTCTATCAGCATAAATGACGTGTACTGCTATTAACATTCACATTTCTAGCACATCATAACCCTGTTGTATGCATGAATAATTGTTTATTAAAATATAAAGGGCATAATTTCCATGCCTTAGATTTTAAGTAGAACAATATAGATCTAAATAAGCAAAAAAGGAACACTCCAAAGAAAAGTCTATCAATATTAACATGAGCATAGGAAAATTAATGAAATGAGATTTTGTTTAAATGACTATATCATGTCATCTGCCTATATTTGTATGTGGGCAGTTGTATGTGAGAATTAACATTTGCCATCATCATGATTAATGTTAAAATTTAGTGCCCCACTATCTTAAGTAGTGGTGCTGTTTGTGTTGAACCTTGTAGAAATCCAAGGAGCTATTTTATAAAACATAGTAAAGTATACAGACTGGCAAATTCTAACCAAGAAATAACACAGATGTTATGTTTTATTTCCAAGCTGTTAGATAGTCGTGAACCTGGACTATCCCCAGTTACTGTCAAAAATATCTCTTTTACAAACTCCTACTAATGTGTTAGTAGGAGCTTGATACAGGGAGTCCAGACCATATTTATCCTTATATGGGTTTTAAAAATCTGCCTTCTGTCTTGCCGAAAGAAACCGAAAGTTGCAAGACAGAAGTTAGATTTTATCAATACATGTATAACTACATATATTGCATACATATTTGCTAATTTATCAATGATTTTCCAGATCAGTAATCAGTCAGAAACAAAACAAAAAAAAATCTGAACTGTTTACATAATAAACCACTATCTATTCGCTGCTTGGTAACTATGTGCCAACCCATTTTGGTAGCAATCACATAATAATTTCCATAGCAACAACATAACAATTTTTTATTTTTGCTTTGTTTGTTTGTTTAACAGTTTATCAAAATACAATTACCGGTATGTCTGTGACTCTGTATACAAATCTTTATTCATGCCTAATAAGTTCACAAAACCACTGTTAATCTATAGTGACTGAATAAATTTTAAAAGAAATTCCAAAGAAAAATTGTGCAATTCTTATACAAGAGTTAATCCTTCATTTAAGCTTATAGCAGTATCTAACATACTTGAAAAAAAAAATGATTTAAAATGCTTGGCAGACTCCTACATATCAATATTCTTTGAATTTAGAAAATGCCTATCCAATAAGGAGCATCCAATGGAGATTATTACATTGATTATCTTCGGTGTTTTGCGCTTGAATTACCTCCCTTATTTGGACTTTTACTACAATAGAACATGTACAGATTTTGATCTACATCTTGCCAAACTTATATGGCTGTGTTATGAGGCCGCACTTCATGCTCCATATGACACCATTTTAATACTGTCAGTTCAGAATTATTCGTGAGAACCATTTAAAAGTCACACGCAAATCTTTTTTTTTTTTTTTTTTTTTTCTTTTTTTTTTTAAAGATTTTTGTTTCATTAAACAAACCATGTCATATAGAGCCTGAAGTGTAGGAACATTGTAAGCTTAGCTATTTGAACATATATTATACAACTTTGGTAGCTATACAATACTAATGTACCTGTGCCAAGTTAGATGAATACTGCATAATGCAGACTAGCATGCACATTTGCAGTCTTATCTGCATCACTGAAACTGGCTTTCTGCAATGATATGCCTTCACTGTCAAGATTGTACATAATGAAATAGGTACTTTATTTTGGTAAAAGTCTTTAGAGAAAGAAAAGTAGTTGCAATACATAGCAATGAATATGGACACAGTACAAACATTACTTATGTTCAAGCTCAAAAGAGAAGATATGCTTACCCCTTCTTAAATTCCTAATAATCTCGAAGTATTACTTTGTTAATAGTTCATTCATTTTCCATCACAGAAATTGTTCTTTTTCATTTATATCCATGTTACAGTCTTTGAATTGAACACTCTCTCAACACTTTCACACACTTAATAATAATGATTATCAGTTCAGATGATTTAAATTATCCTCAATAATGTAAGTCAATTTCATGTCGGCCCCGTGAGACTGACATAGCATTTTCTGTTTAAGGTTCTAGTCTGCCAATGAATCTTTGACCCCATTTGTCCTATCAAAAAGTCCTGAGAACTCTCCTTCAGTCGAACACGTGCCTGTATGGCATCATGAAATTGCACACAATTGATATGAATCTGGTTGACAATCAAACTTTGCTATGATTTGCCAGTCCATCACAAATTTATGACTGTGTAGAAAGCTGTGGGTAATGTCTAAGTCTACACTCTCTTCTTGATATTTCTTTTGGAGTGCTTTTGCTGTGAAGATTATGCCTAGTGTCCCCTTGTCTTTCCTGAATCCACATTGACTTTCTGGGATAAGTCCCGTCTGATCAAGGTAAAAATTCAGGAATCGATAGGAGAACCGGATGCGTCTGTGAATGCCACAGGCTTGAAGACTTCCTTTCCGCGTGTATATGTGGCCTATGGACGCATTCTTAAATTCTTACGGGATAGCCTCCTTCCTTCACATTCAGTTACTCTGCCATGGGTACCCCCGCCCTTATAAACCTCGCCAGGAATTGCATCTGCGCTTGGAGCTGTCGTTAAGCTGTGTGTCTTGTTTCGATGGTGTATGTAATTTCGACAAGCAGGACGCTTATTCTATATATAGAATTCTGTTAATATCATTATCAATTCTTGATTGGCGATTGTGCAAACTATTGTTCTGACCGCCTTTCCAAGCCTCTTTTTCTAATAGAAGAGTGCTCCAGATTTCGTTGAGCCACAAGTGGTTTCCAGTGTATCCTGAGATTTCTTCATTACCTTTCTGTCTTCAAAAGACTAAATTTCTTATGCTTCCTTTCTCAACCAGGTGTTTGCATGTCTCTGAGCTTAGTCTGGAAGTTTTACATTTTGCTGTAGGCTACCTTTTTGGATACTGATCTACGTGCAACCAATCTGGACTGTTCATCATAGGTGCATAGGCACTGACGACGGTTGCTTGATTTTTGTCTGAAAAAGGAAGCCCAAGGGCAATCTAAATCTTACCACCAAGTTCTGATTTATTGCCGAATCCAACTTCTGCTTCTCGAATCTCCTTACTTTTGCGTCCACTCATTACTAATTTCTCTGATCTCACCAACCTCTGAGCATTAGTCTAACTCAGTGTAACTACATGTATCTGTATACCGCACATACCAACTTCTCTGATCTCACCAACTTCTGAGCACTAGTCTAATTCAGTGCAACTATCTGTATACCGCATATACCGATTTCTCTGATCTCACCAACCTATGAGCACTAGTCTAACTCAGTGCAACTATCTGTATACCACATATACCAACTTCTCTGATCTCACCAACCTCTGAGCACTAGTGAGGCTTGTTTAGTGGGGTAAGCAATATCCCATATCCCAAAATAAACGTCCAATATATCCCATATCCCAAAATTAATTTAACTCGAATCCCAAAATAAAATCCAATATCCCATATCCCAAAATCCTGAATATCCCATATCCCAAAATAAAAAAAACACAAATATACCAGTATCCCTAAAAAATTAGAGAATATCCCGTATACCGCATATACCAACTTCTCTGATGTCACCAACCCCTGAGCACTAGTCTAACTCAGTGCAACTATCTGTATACCGCATATACCAACTTCCCTGATCTCAACAACCCCTGAGCACTAGTCTAACTCAGTGCAACTATCTGTATACCGCATATACCAACTTCTCTGATCTCACCAACCTCTGAGCATTAGTCTAACTCAGTGCAACTATCTGTATACCGCATATACCAACTTCCCTGATCTCACCAACCCCTGAGCATTAGTCTAACTCAGTGCAACTATCTGTATACCGTATATACCAACTTCTCCGATCTCACCAACCTCTGAGCACTAGTCTAACTCAGTGCAACTACCTGTATACCGCATATACCAACTTCTCCGATCTTACCACCCCCTGAGCACTAGTCTAACTCAGTCCAACTATCTGTATACCGCATATACCAACTTGTCTGATTTCACCAACCTCTGAGCACTACTAGTCTAACTCAGTGCAACTCTCTGTATACCAACTTCCCTGATCTTGCCAACCTCTGAGCACCGGTCTAACTCAGTACAACTATCTGTATACCGCATATACCAACTTCTCTGATCTCACCAACCCCTGAGCACTAGTCTAACTCAGTGCAACTATCTGTATACCGCATATACCAACTTCTCTGATTTCACCAACCTCTGAGCACTAGGCTAACTCAGTGCAACTATCTGTATACCACATATACCAACTTCCCTGATCTCACCAACCTCTGAGCACTGGTCTAACTCAGTGCAACTATCTGTATACCGCATATACCAACTTCTCTGATCTTACCAACCTCTGAGCACTGGTCTAACTCAGTACAACTATCTGTATAACGCATATACCAACTTCTCTGATCTTACCAACCTCTGAGCACTGGTCTAACTCAGTGCAACTATCTGTATACCGCATATACCAACTTCTCTGATGTCACCAGAATCTGAGCACTAGTCTAACTCAGTGCAACTATCTGTATACCGCATATACCAACTTCTCTGATCTTACCAACCTCTGAGCACTGGTCTAACTCAGTGCAACTATCTGTATACCGCATATACCAACTTCTCTGATCTTACCAGCCCCTGAGCACTGGTCTAACTCAGTGCAACTATCTGTATACCGCATATACCAACTTCTCTGATCTTACCAACCTCTGAGCACTAGCTAACTCAGTGCAACTATCTGTATACCGCATATACCAACTTCTCTGATCTTACCAACCTCTGAGCACTAGCTAACTCAGTGCAACTATCTGTATACCGCATATACCAACTTCTCTGATCTCACCAACCTCTGCGCACTAGTCTAACTCAGTGCAACTATCTGTTTACCACATATGCCAACTTATCTGATCTCACCAGCCCCTGAGCATTAGTCTAACTCAGTGCAACTACAGTATCTGTATACCGCATATACCAACTTCTCTGATGTCACCAACCCCTGAGCACTAGTCTAACTCAGTGCAACTATCTGTATACCGCATATACCAACTTCTCTGATCTTACCAACCTCTGAGCATTAGTCTAACTCAGTGCAACTACAGTATCTGTATACCGTATATACCAGCTTCTCTAATCTCACCAACCCCTGAGCACTAGTCTAACTCGGTGCAACTATCGGTATATCGCATATACCAACTTCCCTGATCTTACCAACCTATGAGCACTAGTCTAACTCAGTGCAACTATCTGTATACCACATATACCAACTTCTCTGAACTAACCAACCCCTGAGCACTAGTCTAACTCAGTGCAACTATCTGTATACCGCATATACCAACTTCCCTGATCTTACCAACCTCTGAGCACTAGGATAACTCAGTGCCACTATCTGTATACCGTATATACCAGCTTCTCTGATCTCACTGGAACCTCTGTGCACTAGTCTCACTCAGTGCCACTATCTGTATACCGCATATACCAACTCCTCTGATCTCACCAACCGCTGAGCAATAGTCAGTGCAACTATCTGTATACCGCATATACCAACTTCTCTGATCTCACCAACTTCTGAGCACTAGTCTCACTCAGTGCAACTATCTGTATACCGTATATACCAGCTTCTCTGATCTCACTGGAACCTCTGTGCACTAGTCTCACTCAGTGCCACTATCTGTATACCGCATATACCAACTCCTCTGATCTCACCAACCGCTGAGCAATAGTCAGTGCAACTATCTGTATACCGTATAGTATATACCAACTTCTCTGATCTCACCAACACGGGGACCCAACTGTTAATTGTGATTTTTGATGCGACGTGGAATGTTAATGCATGCTAATATGAAGTTTCGTATGCGTCGGCGATATTGTTACGAATGCGACATTCCACATCCTCTGCCCTTGAACGGTAAGTATCACATGTTTTGCTCTCGTGAAAATAAACAGAGCCGACTTAACAAAATCTGCGTCCACTATGATCTGCAAAATTCTTCTATGTTCCCACTTGAAGTCAATTGGAATACTTACGGCACTTGTGTTTTTCAGCTAATGGTTTATAAAGTCGACCTGTGGATACAAGTTTGCACAGAAACTCATTACATTCTTAAATTCCTTTTGTTTTTCTTTGTCTTGGTCGTAAACTAAAAAGTATTACACAGTCCTGTGGGTGTCTTCATTGAAATATGTATCCAAACGGCTTTGTAAATGCACATTTATCTTCTGAGCGTGAAAAACAGTAAGATAAGCATGTTGTGTGCATCGAAGACGTTGTTAAAATTTCAGATGCGACACAGAAATGCATCGTGGAAGAATGAGACCGATGATTCAGTAAAATAAAATAGCAAATGTTGCGATATGGAGACAGAGATGCATTTTTGTTTTCAATAGATATTTTTAACCATGGTTTTTATACTGTATTATTACTTGCAGAGGCTGGAGAACGTTGTTTGAGCCCGAGGCCGAGGGTTCAAAGTGCTCCCGAAGACTCTTCTAATGTAAATGCAATGAAATAACCATAGTTGATCGCTGTTCTTGTATAGCACACATGCGCGGATCCAGAGGGGGGGACCGGGGGTCCGGACCCCCCCTGGAATTTGAAAATTTTACCTAAAAAAAAAAAGGTAATTTCGGGATTTTTTGGGGGTTGGACCCCCCCCCCCTCGTCTGTGACCAAAAATTACAATTTTCGTTGGACCCCCTCTCATGAAAATTTCTGGATCCGCGCATGGCGCACCATTCCAATGGAAAACTGCCTCGCAACCGCACCTAAAAACCGAATAAACCCCTTTGATTCTGTTATTTCCCCCCTGCTTATCAGAAATGCATGGAGCCACCCATATTTAATGATCAAAAATTATTTGGTTTAGCCTTAGATTAATTTAATGTGAGGAAACATATAAGCTCTGTCACTGATATATCCGAAAATGATTTGCTGTTTCGAGGCAAGAATAAATCAGTTGTGTCACTCACATGTTGACAAAGCTGAATCAGAAACCCCACTCTGTGACCTCATTCAAAATAAAAGTGGCATGTGCTTTGAAGCTCGCTTAACGAAGTGGATGTAGTCCAAGGAAAAAACGCCATGCAATATTTCGCTTGATAAAGGCACTCGTTATGCTTCTTCATGTACGTAAATAACTTTTGAAAGAGCACAACAAAAATGCTGATTCTTCCATGACTCATTCTAGGAGTACGTACCTTCGTCTTCGCGATGCATACAAAAGATGCTTATCTTACTGTTTTACACGCTCAGTAACTAAATGTGCATTTACAAAGCCGTTTGGATACAAATTTCAATAAAGACACCCACAGGACTGTGTTATACTTCTTAGTTTACGACCAAGACAAAGAAAAACAAAATGACTTTAAGAATGTAATGAGTTTCCGTGGCAAAATTGTATCTACATGTCAACTTTATAAACCATTAGCTAAAAACACAAGTGCCGTAAGTATTGACTTCAAGTGGGAACATAGAAGAATTTGGCAGATCATAGTGAACGCCGATTTTGCAAACTCGGCATGGTTTATTTTCACGAGAGCGAAACATGTGCTACTTACGGTCCAAGGGCAGAGGATGTGGAACGTCGCATTCGTAACGATCTCGGCGACGCATACGAAACTTCATAATAGCATGCATTAACATTCCACGTCGCATCAATAATCACGATTAACAGTTTGGTCCCCGTGACCAACTACTCTCACTCAGTGCAACTACCTGTATAGGTCACTGGCCAGATATGGTTCCGCTCCCCCCCCCAGGGGGAATTTTGCAGACCATAATTTTCATATAGCCTGATGTCTAAGAAGTTTTTTGAAACATGTTAGCCCTCTGTAAAGTGTAGCATAACCATGTAACATCGCGTTACATATGTTACCTACATGAAATCTGTTAATTACTGTTGAATTTAAAAAAGCAATAGAAATTAAAATAAACATTGCCCTATTGATCAAAACTGGGTTTCAAATAATAGCAGACAATCTTAGCTACAACATGAGACCCTTTATTTTAATGTTACTCTGTCACAGTGTAACATATGTAACATTTTTTTCACAAAGATCATCTTAAATGCATATGTGTAGCTAAGTTATCCTTTTGTGGTTCTGCACCCCATCAGAGGGAATTGTGTAGACGATGATTTTCATATAGCCTGATGTCTTAGAAGTTTTTTGAAACATGTTAGCTCTCTGTAAAGTGTCACCTAACCGTGTAACATCGAGTTACGTATGTTACCTACAGAAACTCTGTTTTAACTGTTGAATTTAAAAATGCTATAAAAAATTAAATAACATTGGTATGTTGATCAAAACTGGAATGCAAACAATAGCAAACATTCTTAGCTACAATATGAGACCTTTGATTTTAATGTCACCCTGTCACATTGTAACAAATGTAACATTTTTTACAAAATTCATCTTAAATGCATATGTGTAGCTAAGTTATCCTTTTGTGGCTCTGCACCCCATTTGATGGAATTGTGTAGACTATGATTTTCATATAGCCTTATGTCTAAGAAGTTTTTTAAAACATGTTAGCCCTCTGTAAAGTGTAGCGTTATCGTGTAACATCGAGTTACGTACATTACCCACCGAAAATCAAAGTTTTACTGTTGAATTTATATGCCATAATATTAAAATAAACATTTTTTATCGATCTAAACTGGGTCTCAAATAATAGCAAATATTCCAAGCTACAATATGAAATCTTTGATTCTGTGCCAGTCAGTCACAGTGTAACGTATGTAACAGTTTGTCACAAATAACATTTTAAATGAATATGTGAAGCTAAGTTATCATTTTGTGGTTCTGCGCCCAACTATACAGAATCTTAAAGACCATGCTTTTTATATTAGCCTGATGTTTAAGAAGGTTTTTGAAACATGTTAGTCCTCTGTAAAGTGTAGCGTACTCATGTAAGATCGAATTACATACGTTACCTACCGAAAATCTAATTTTGAATGCTGAATATAAAAATGGAATAAAAATTAAAATGAACATTTTACAATTGATCAAAATATGTTTCAAATAAAAGCAGACATTCTTAGCTACAATATGAGACCTTTGTTTTTTCATGTCAGTCTGTCACAGTGTAATGTATGTAACATTTTTTCAAAAAGTTTGTTTTAAATGCATAGGTGAAGCTTAGTTAGCCTTTTGTGGTTCTGAACTCCATTAGAGAGAATTTTGTAGACCATGGTTTTCATATAGTCTGATGTCTTAAAAGATTTTTTAAACATGCTTGTCCTCTGTAAAGTGTAGCATAATCATGTTACATCGAATTTCATATGTTGTCTACAGAGAATCTATTTACCATTAAATTTAAAATGCAATAAATATCAAAATAAACGTTCATCCATCAATCAAATCTTGCAGATATTTTAGCTACAATATGCCACCTTTGATTTCCATGTCAGTTTGTCTGTGTGTAACATAAGTAACATTTTTTTTTCAATTTAGGAAGACAAATCATAGTATTCATACTAAAGTATATTGATTTACCTATCATCGTCCTAAAGTACCTTTCAAATACTGCAAAATTTGTTTTAAACATTATTTAGTGTTGTAGTTATTAGCTTATATACATGTAAATATGCATGTTTGTACATGTATACCCAATACCACTCTCCATGAGTCTTTTTCTATTATGTGTTGAATGAAGCAGTGCAACAAATAAGGCTTGATTAGCATGCTACCATATTATGCTACCATAATGCAAATAGAAACATTTGTAACACCAAATTATTTTTTTTATTACTTAATCTAATCCTATCAGTGTCATCTGAAACACTATCGCTTCTCATACCCAAATTTATTGATGTTGTGTATGCATTTTGACTATTGCAGCTTGTAGAAGACATGATCTGCCAATTCTTCAAGTGAATCTGGAATCTGTTTTAAACTTTGGAGCTTTGCAGTTCTATCTGTACAACATGGACAGACAGAGTCAGATGGTATATCTGTTTCAAGTTCTCTGCCCAATTCTAAATTATGTAGTGGCGTGGACTTGTCTGTTTTGGTTGTCATGCCAGCCGTTGTTGCTAGAGACCATGGTGCAGGACATAGAGACTAATATGAAAGTTTCAGTTCATGCTCAACTGCATGAAGCATGGGCTGGCCAAAATATACCTTTCAGCTTTAAACCTGGGTTATTTGATTTTGGGAATGTGTTACCTTCTTTGTGATTTGACATTCTGTAAAAATTTTGTATTTAATTTAATGTGTTTCACTGGGTCATGAAATCCAGTGGATTTGTCAACTTGACGAAGTGTTCCATGGTGCTTTTACCACTTTAGGGTGCTTTTAGCAGATATTGTGCCTCATCCAGTTTTGCTGGAACACCTGATGTCAGATTGTATTGTTGAGCAAAATAGGTTAGTGAAGCTGGATAATGTACAAATTGACATATTTCTGACTACTTTATAGGTGTGATGTTCCTTATAATGTCTCTTTAAATTGACACCTCATCATTACTCATTTCAGTATGTTGTATTAAATGTGGCTTCAACATACAGTGTTGTGCGGGTAGCGTTCTGACTGCCAGGCTTTGAAAATGTTAGAAATTTCGCTGGCCATCACAAAAAGGGAATGATTGTTGTTAATAAATGGGTATCACGACGATATACCAGTGGTACATATGTCCCTAGCTTTCCATTGTCATATATTTGATTCAACATTTTTAATTGCTAGTACTTCAGCCACCCTAAATGTCTACCAATACATCAAACATAGTGCAGATAATATTTTCATTTTGGTCCTTTGAAATCAGCGAGGATATTGTGAGAAAGCAAAAATTCATTATCTGTTAAGATCCATTTTCTGTATATGAAGCCAAAGTGAAATACTGTCATTTGTGAAAATTTTAACAGGATAGTGGATGCAAAGACTAGCATTAACAAAGGGAGCCAAATATTTAAAACTTTGGTCAGAAGTTTTTTTCAAAACTAGAGGGTCAATGAGGAGGATTGAGCGGCCAAAACCGCGGAACGGCCCATCCCCTTTCTCACCAATATGTTTGCTGCTCTTAAAGAATATCAGTTTTGATTTATTTTTATTTACAGTTCATCCATAAAAAGTTTCAAACAAAGATTGTGGGTGCTCCTTTAATGGGCAAAAAATCCACATTTTGTGATCAAAGATTACCATTTGTGTCAAAAACTGCTTCAAGTAAGTCTATGAATCAAATAAAACGCTTCTAAAGTGCTTATATATGCTCATTTACAGTAACGTATGTTACGGCCACACTGCCTTTAAATATGTCTTTATTGTTTGCATTTCATTCAATTCAACATACATTTGTGCGACAATGCCAAAATAATAATATGACTGGGTAAAGAGGACTAGGTGAGGCCAGTTGCAAATTAAATCGAGCCTATCACATTTAAATGTAGTATTGTAACATATGTTTGTGAGCCTGAAAATCAGAATAAATATTATAACAGAAGTCATTGTGCTTCTAAAATGCTTAAAATGTTGACATTTGCAATTGAAAATAACTAAAACATATGTTTCTGCATGAAAAAGGAATGAAAACACATATATAGGTATCAATACCATTATTGTAACGTATGTAACATGCTTTTACATATGTAGCATATCTTGGATTAAAGCAAATAATTCCAAAGGCTGATAAGTGATGTTATGAGAACATTTCAACATACATTTGTGCGACAATGCCACAATAATAATATGACTTGGTAAAGAGGAATAGAAGAGGCCAGTTGCAAAATAAATCGAGCCTATCACATTTAAATGTAGTATTGTAACATTTGTTTATGAGCCTGAAAATCAGAATAAATATTATAACAGAAGTCAATGTGCTTCTAAAATGCTTAAAATGTTGACATTTGCAATTGAAAATAACTAAAACATATGTTTCTGCATGAAAAAGGAATGAAAACACATATATAGGCATTAATACCATTATTGTAACGTATGTAACATGCTTTTACATATGTAGCATATCTTGGATTGAAGCAAATAATTCCAAAGGCTGATAAGTGATGTTATGAGAATATTTAAGGTAAAAATCACCAATGGAATTGATTCTGAGGGTACTTGACCATTGACACCAGATAGTAATTTAACAAAATTTGGGTAACATATGTAATTTTGATGTTACATGGTAACGCGACACTTCTCAGAAGGCTAACATGTCTCATTTTGTGGCTTAGATATTGCTCTATCAGAAAATCATAATGGCCAAAATTCCCCCTGGGGGGAGGGGGGTCTATGGCCATCCCAAGGACTAGTATACAGCATATTCCAAGGTCTCTGCCAGTAAGGTATATTCTATTAGCTTGTTCTCAATGAAATTATGTTATTTCAAAAATTCAAAAATTCTGTATTTGATATAACTTGTAAATCTGTACTTCAAGTAACGTTAAAAATATTTTGAATGCTATATGCATTTAGTCATGGGTTTGAATTTTACACACTTCGCACGATTGGGAAAGGGGTTACATAAGTTGCAAGACTTCCTTCCGAATCCTTATTGTATATCTGTTGTTATTGTCCATCATGTATCATTGTCTATAATGTATATTGTATCTATACAATTGAAATAAAGTTTAAACCGAAAGCAAAGACTGTTTCAGAAGATGCATCTCGCGGGAAATCATCCTTTGATTCAACGGTTCAGAAAGCGATACAGTAACATTTTGTTTGCTTAACAGCGATTGCCTATTAGCATTAACTTCTATATGTTAATCACATTTAATTTGTCTTTCCATTTCTTTCATCTGTATTTTAAAATATTTTAACAAAAGAGAAGTTCCATATATCACTACTTCAAATTCATAAAAATATACTTTATTACCATGAATTGTTATCATGGAAAAAGCAAAAATAATTATAAAGTAGTGATTTATAATCATAAATGATTGCACTCGCAACCACAGGAAACAATTCACTTGACAGCTAAATAACTAATTGAGCCTTCGCATTAGAAAACCAACAATTTGGGTTTTCTACCACGGTGACACAAACCGGCCTGTACAGTCACAGAAGCCGGCTAGAAACTTTGAAATTTCAGATTTAAGGGGAAGAGGAATTGCACTATCTGAATAGCGAAAACAAAGGCGCTGATCAGCTGTGGAGTTACTGCACAGCTGATCTGCGCCTTTGGTTTCGCATATGCAGTTCATTGGTTTTCTTATGCGGAGGCTCAATTTTATGGGAGAATATGATTCATATTTGAGCCAGCGCGGGAAATTATATACGAAATCCTTTTGACAGCAGCCAGAGTTGTCATGTTAGCCAGTCACTAACTGTTGGTGCTTCCTGCTTGGACATAACCTAACGCGTTGTACATCTACACGTCTACCAATATCACCAAAGTGCATGATTAGAAACAGGAATGTTTTATTCTTATTTATTTTTACCATAAAGCTGTGTAAAATATTTCCTTTGTGCCACCATATTTTCCTCTGACTCTGAAAAACTAATGAATGGAGCCTTATGAGTCCCTAAGTATCATTTTCATCGCAAACGGTAGACATAGAGTTCTTCATCGCTCGCAAACTGACACTTGTCGCAAATGATGCAGGCGTCATACCTAGCCGATTTTAACACGCGATGGACACACGATTATGAAAAGTTTCAATTTCGGCGGGGATCGTGAAGACATCGGGCCATTCGTGAGTGCATCGTTACCCATCGTATGTCCATCGGGAGACTTTTTAAGCCATCGGCATCACCATCGCGAGCGGCACCAAAATCTTTGACATGCCAAAAAAATACAGGAAGGACACACGATGGTTCAATTTCGTGTTGAATTCGCGAGTGCATCGTGGCCTTCGCCAAGCCATCGTGAGGCCATCTTATGACATCGGGACTACATCGTACTTCTGTCGTGTGGTCATCGGCACCATCGGCTAAGTTTTGCTACACGTAGGCAATACGCTGGAGACGCGATGCTGCCCGATCATGTTACGAAGGCAACACGACATCGTATAGCCCTCGCAACGCCATCGTATAAGCATCGTATCTAACAAAAATTAGAACACGATGGCATCCCGATGGAAACACAATATTAACCAAAACTGCATTTTCTGCGTTTCCAATATATCCCAAGGTAACGTTGACATACAAAAATCAGCATCCACACACAAGCGGCCTTTTTCTCAGAAAATCTTATGTTCAGTACCGTTGATTCTATTTTGACAAAAATCATGGTGTATTTCGAAGACAAGACAAACAGGAAGAAGAAGACTGCAGCACTGCTTCTTTACACGCAACTGGAACATGATAAAATCATCTTGCAGGAGCAACACCATCTCTTACAGGTATTTGGTTTGTTTATTATTATGTTGTCTTTCAAGCAGCACTCTGTTTTCTTTCTAGTAGAGCAGTACCCACTGCAGTTTTCGACAAACGAGTCTTTTATCTACAGCTACTATAAACTCAAGAACAGTTTTGTGTCAGTTTCATGCGAAAGATAGATTGAAATACAACCAAACTGTCACCGAGAAATTTGAACAGTGTTGTAAAGTAACTGACAATACAGTCATGGTAGTAATTTTTACCGTGGACGTCAACAACGAAATCATAAAAATGAAATACAATGTACCTTCTCAAAAGAGACCATGTTTGCACGCGAATGAAAGGGTCTCGTTCAATCTCCCGCCTACAATATAGACACCGTATATTTTTGAGTGGAGTCATGGACTGGAGTATTGGAGTGGAACCTTGGGTGGAGCCGACAGGCGCAATCTTCTTCCCACGCCCTCTTCCTGGTTTCTGTGGAATTTTCAATTTTATTTTGTTAAGAAAGAAACTGACAAAGCTGATGTTTTCTCAACATCACTTTTTAGTCTCATTAATTGATTTTTACATAACATGGGGAAGTGTCGTTATGCCTTCGGGACACTTTCGGGAATACATTTTACACCTCACGATGGCTTCACGATGGCTTCACGACATCGTCAAGCCTTCGCATACCATTCGCATCAACATCGTATGCAAAACTACCACTTCGTGTATCGTTCGTGACTGCATCGGGTATAATCGTGTGTCCATCGTGTGTCCATCGTGTGTCCATCAGTAGGCTTCGTGCATGCTTCGGCTCAACATTGGCTTTTTACCAAATTCGTGACGAAAATCGCGCGAAATTGAAAATTTCATATTCGTGTGGCCATCGTGTGTCAAAATCTCACTTGCAATGAACGATGAAAAATGCTATCTGCAGTCAGCTGTCATCAGCAATGGACGTTGAAATGGCTATATACAGCCAACTGCCTCTTACTGGCGATTTAGTGTTGAAATTTCACTTTAATGTATCATATTTTTTATTGTATATTATAATATGTCTAATTTTGTGCGAATTTTTATGTTTTATTTATGTATATTTGATATGTGACACTTTAATAAAATGTTACTTACTTAGCAAATAAACGTTGAAATGTCATTCGCTAGTCAAAAAAGTCAATTGCATGATAACGTTGAAATTGCAAACTGCAGTCAACTGTCACTTGCCAGTAATCCTTGAAATGGTTATTTACAATCAATTGTCACTTGCCAAGAAATGGTATGCAACTATCTTAAATGGTTATCTGTAATTAATTGTTACTTGCAAATAAAGGTTAAAATGGATATCTGTAGTCATATATCAGTAGCTAACCATAAGAACCGTGTGTTTTTCTTCAGTAATAAGGGTACTATAGAAAAAAAAACTTTGACTTTATGTTTTAGGTATTCTTTAGATATTTTAACCATTTATTTTTTTCTTGCAGATCCCCATCTATCACGAAAGAATACGCCAGTTCAGAATATCAGCCATTCCACCAAGGTCAGTTCCGTTTTATTGGAGCCGCGACGCGAGAAAACCGGTCTTTGGTGTTTCTGATCAGGTCTGACACAACCCGCCTGTGCAGTAGGCTATCACATAGTATATGGCAGAGGTGCACCATGCCGGGGATTTTTGTAGACATATATTTTCTGAAAGCCAGTACCCTAAGCTACTAAACGCCGCTTGTTAGCACTCTGACTGCTGGGGCTTTATCATGCCAGAGCGTGTTACACACGTAACGGATGTATGATTTTTAAATTCAAGCTGCTAAGGGGATCGCCAAAATTTATGACAAAAAGGAATATTTGACAAGAACTTTACCTTTAAATATGTAGCAGAGATGTTACCTAATTTAACAGGACCAAATTCAATAATATTTAGATTTCATGAATACTGGTACAACAGAAGTAACGTAAATAACCGTGTAATTTGGCATATCCACAGTGTTTCGTTTCTTATAGAATATAGCTTAGACCAAATACCAAAATACAATTTATATTATAGTTATCTTAAGTCCTTGTCCTTTAAAATGACATATAGTAGAGCTCTCTGTGACCTTCTATCAGTACACAGATGCTGATTGTCTTCCCCTACCCCCATTTAAATATTATGCCCATTAATAAATATGTCCCAGCAGAAACAGAGCAAAGACACTTCCTTTCCTGAATAACATCCCAGTTTTCAAAATAAAACTTCCATAGGTATTAAAAGCACACGAAAAATCAACTACAGACCATGCTTCATGATAATGGTAACATATTTTACGTAATTCATGGTAACGTATGTAACAATTTTGTATTTTTACTATAGAATCATATACTTGTGATTAATTGCAGATTATCATTTTTCTCTCACAGTTATTTCAATTAGGAAATTAAATTTATTTGAATATCTGTCCTAAAAAGTATCAAAAGCACACAAAAATCAACTACAGACCATGCTTCATGATAACAGTAACATACTTTACGTAATGGCATGGTAACGTACGTAACAATTATTTCTAACACACCTCGCCTATATGCCAATGGTAAAAAACGTGTTATATTGTGCAACAATTTCACTGGGCGAATAAGCGTGACGTTACTTTGCGGCATTTGTGACGTCAGCTATCCCACAAAGCAGCGTTAGACGGTGAAACGTCGTTTTAGCGCACAGCAAACGTAATAAGTGTGTGTAAATACAAGCATTACAGTCAAATATTTGGCGGGGATATCTGCAATGCAATGGCGGAAAGCTGAACGATATCGACGGTTTCAGCAATATTTATTCCGTTTATTGTGTGTTAGAATCGAAATAGATCAGCTCAAGTGCGTGAATTGTTGAGTAATAATTCACTGTTTGTCGGTCAGTTGTAAGAAGATAAATCACTCGCGCTACGCGCTCGTGATTTGATCTTCTTTACAACTGACCTCCAAACAGTGAATTATTACTCAACAATTCACTGCTAGAGCTGATCTATTTCTTAAGTATTTTCTCTATAGAATCAAATACTTGTAATTGATAGCAGATTATCATTCTTCTTCCATAATTATTTCAATTAGTAAATTAAATTTACTGAATATCTGTCCTAAAAATTAAAGAAATGAGAGCCAAAATGGGAACAATCGCTCACCTGATAACAATTAAGTCTGAAAAGGATTAAATCAGTAACAGGAATGTGGTTCTATTCTGCTAAAATACAAATTTATTAAAGCTTATTTGCATATTCACATTATTCTATTGTTCTATTATGATCGTAGACTCACATCACAGATTTACCGTTATAAAACTGAATGACTCGCCTGTTGCGACTGGTCAAATACATTCACTTCCTTCATAATGTTGATGGTAAATCTGTGACGTTAGTCTACTACGATCGGTATAATATATTATACGTTTCAAATGGACCATAAAGTGAAGGCTCTTAAGAACATTATATTTGCTGAGTGAGCAGCTATTTCACTAAAGGTGGCCATACAACTACCTGAAATTAACTTAACTATTTCCGTGTGACTTCAGAAATCGACACCAAAACCTAAAACTAATACATGTCGGACCACAAAAGAAATACATTGGGAAGTTTGTGAAGCAAAGTAAAATTGTGTATTCATGTAGATTTGCTTATAAAATATACCACATAATACTGCCTGCTATATGTTTTCTAAGTATTTGGGCCTAATTGTCAATTTAGTTTTTTCCCACCTTGGTTTTTGGAGTGTGAATTTCTTTCTGAGTGCGCCTTTTCCTGACCATTGCCTACTTGTACCTTTTTAGGATCACAGGTAACACAACTGAAACTACTGACTGACTGACCATCTGATTTCTGGTTAACCGCTCAGGTCTGAGCCTGTCCAGGAAAAGTGGTTAAGTCAAGCCATTCATACATATAAGTCTCAATGGTTTAGTTGGGTGGTTATATTTGAAACATTTTTTGGATGTCATGACGTCCTAATTTTGAGTATAAGTCCAATAAAATGGAGGCAACGTCCCGACATGACCATAACTGTTGACTGGGATGCTAAGCATCAATTCAAACAAACAAAGAAACTTTGGAGCAAAAGAAAACTGCCATATGAACCTCAGTGGACTGAGCAAGACACACGAAGGGTCTGACCCCAGCCCAGCCTACTTAAACAATATTTCCAGACACGCCAGTAATGGGAATTTTCATTCCTGACATACATATGAACATTACATGCATGTACTTCTTACAGAAGTTTAAATTAGATAATGAAGGTGCTATAGAATGGCCACACGTACAAATTCACCATCTTACGTGTAACATGTTTTGTCTTGTTCTCAAGGGCAGCTTATGCTAGTTCAAAGGAGATTAAAGTTATAACCGCTAGAGTGACCATAGTACTTTCACCCATTAGTATTATACATTGTCATGGAAACCGGAGTTCTGTTCTGATCTGGTTCTTCCTTATGCATTTAAACTGCAAAACTGTATCCGTCTAAATAAAATACATGTAGCTTGCGGTATCGCAGACTGTAAATGCGCAAAATGACAAATTTTCGTGATAAAGAGGGCAGCTATTAAGTGTTTTCTGACCAATAACCACCATTGTTGCTTGCTACTGATTGTTTGGATTAAATTCTTACTTGATATTAGATGGAGTCGATATAAAATATTTCCTTTGTTGCCGTTTTTGTTTTTGGTCGTATACTTGTAGAAAATTCATGGTAAAGAAAGTTTCAAACAACCAAGTTCTCACTCCCGGGCTCGACATTGTACCACTAGGTCACCACGTTCCCCATTGTGTATTTTGGTTCAGAATTAAGTAGTGACTACATTACAGCATTATCATCATTAGCAACCTAATTATGTTGGGTTTTGCAGAATTCATGCAAGTATCCATCTTTCACTAAGTAAACCATCTAAATGCATGTAAGGTGTATAAGCAATCAAAAGGAACACAACCTCAAGGAGTCGCGCTTAATGTTGTTCTCAATGGAGAAGAACGCTCACTTTGCACTGCCACTCTCGTCTTACCACATCGGTTTCACTAACAAAGTACATTTTGCCAACAGTTTTTCAGCAGTTACATTTAAGAAAACATATGAGAGTTTCTTTTCTGTGTATAACAAAACGCATTAGGGTCTAACATTACAATATCATATGTAGTTTCCTGCAGGAAATACCAATTTAGAATGCAACAGTTTTGACATAATAGAAGTAAATAAAGATATCTTGCCAACCCCACAAAAATCCACCATTTTTGTCGTTTGAATTAGCTATAGCACACTCACTCAAAAGCCTTGATGACACCAATCTTGACGTCAATAGAAACTGCAAGGCTCATTTTTATGTAGCTTCAACAAGTTTAGCCCTATAGTGCCTTGTTACACACCAGCTGTAAGGCTATGTCAGATAATCATGATCAATCATGGCTAAAGTTAATCGATCCACCTTCGGCACATTCTGCTTGCATAAATATGCCGAAGACTGATTGTTCTCTATTGTAATACCTAGTGAATTTCATGATTGATTGATTGATTGATTGATTGATTGATTGATTGATTGATTGAAAGACTGATTAGCATATATAATAATGACCAAAAACACTGAAACCATTTTACAGCCGAATTCTGCTGAAATCTAAGATGTGTTTTATTTTGTTCAGATTCATAAGCGTTTAGGAATCTCCGCCCTTTTTGTATGAGTGGAAATGACTTAACGACACTAACCGTTATCTACGTTACCATATAACAAGACACTAGGCAGCATGCATTATGGAGGCGTTGAGTTAGTATTAATTAAGCTGGTAACCATTAAAACAATGGCAAATTTAAACTGAAAATGCGTCGTTGAATTTAGTTTTTCCCCAATGACTATTCAAGAAAGTATAGTATGCATTTTCAAATACGTATATGTCAAATACATTTATGTAGTCAAGCAAAAACGATACAAGTTTCACTCAACGGGATACAGTTGCAAACAAAGTCCAAACATTGTTGGTTATTACGTAAGTAATACGTAAGAAACGTAAGTAAATAATTTGGACAGCAGACTTACTTGCAAACACTAAATTTATTATTTCGAAGCAAATCCTCACAACTTATTTCACCACAGCCCTCTGTATGAAGGGAATGTTCTTACGGTATATTGCCGTTATCTACGTTACCAATGACAAACCACTCGGTAACAATCAATAAGATATCGTTGGTTTATGATAAGTTTACCATTTAGACAATGCCAAGTTTTAACTAGAATGCATTGTACTATTCCCCAGTGTCCCTTTGAGAATGACTAAGTATGATTTAGTTATACACGTAAATGTACGTATACTGGCAAGTGGGGACGACACAAGTTTCAATATACGACATGCAGCTGCAAACACAGTACAAACTTTTGAGTGAACTAATTCCGATAACAAACTTTATTCAAAAATATTTCCACATAATCAGTTTGTAAATTTGCGTTAGAAATGCGATGTACTGTTCGTTCATATGGAACGTCTACTGCATATTTTGTTACATGCGTTACCATACGTGGTACAAGGAATTATGTTCATATAAAAGCATCTGTTTTAGCATATTTTTACTATTCGCTAATTTGTGTGTTTGCTTTAACACTACATTTCATAAAAAATATACCAAATGTTGATTTTATGGCGACTATCATGAAATTGGCAACATGTCATGTAGGTAACGCATTCAAAAGGCCGCTACGTCCAAACGCCCCAACGGTCAGAGTGCTAACAAGTGTCATTTTCAAGGGAATTGTATGGGCTTTCAGAAAATTATACCCTACAAAAATCCCCGGCATGGTGCACCAGGGTCTATTGGCTCCTCAACGTCTACAGCTACAGAAGATGGCTAGAGGCTTAAAATTTTGGAATTAAGAAGAAGAGAGAGTGTACTATCTGTGCAGCGAAACCAAAGACGCTGATCAGCTGTGCAGTTACTGCACAACTGATCTGCGCCTTTGTTTTCGTCTAAGCATTTTGTTGCTTTTCTTAGGCAGCGGCTCATTTGAGAAGATCGTCGCACACCTATGCACTGAGTCTATAAAAGCTTTATAAAGCTTTGCTTTGAATAATTATTGCTAGGTATGCTGAGAGCAGATCTAGGGCATACGATGACAAGTTCCTGTGCAATGTTCCTTTTTGGTTTAGATAATTTCAGCTAGTTTGCATGAGGTTAACCAATTTCAAAAGTCCTTGCGGTTACAGTGTTGATGAAAGTTATTAATCATTTAAGACCACACAACATTTATTTGAAATACAATAATCTTTTCGTAATAAAAGTCAGTGACAGTCTTAAATGTCTATGCATTAAACGTTTTTTTCTTGGATTACAAACTTCTTTTTGCTTGATATGAATGTCTTCGTGAAGCGGAACAGTTTGCAACAAATTTGTTCCTACATGTGCTATCTACTATATTTATTAGACGTTTGCCTTCTAAGTTCCTTTAACGTCGCTTGCTAGATTTTGACAAAGTCGATTTTTTCTTGCCTCTTTTTGCCTCTTGCATAGAACTTCTTTTTACAGATACAGAACATTTTGGACTTTCAAGGATGCACAATTTGATGGTTGTCCCGAGTACTCTCGGTACCATTGGCAGTACATGGGCATCGAGTGCAACCCTACGGCAGAGACTCTTTACTTCAGAGGCAGCCAGATGATGTTTGGAGAGAGCGGGAAATTGCACGTGGACTGTCAGATTGTCATCAGGTTCGACTTGCCTGGGATATCGTTTGGTCAGACAGATGCTCACATTGGTGACATTCTGGAGCTAAGGATTGATGACGGCAAGAAATTTGAAATAGTTGTACAGCCAGTCATAGGAGTAGTTCGGAACGGTACGATGATCCACGTGGGACATAGTCCCGCCATCTTGAATAATAAAATTCCGTACGGTAAATGGAAATTTCCGGATTTTACATGGACGGAAATGAGCGAAACTGCAGAGCATCTGAACGAGATTTCGATAAATGTTCCAACTGGGACTGTCCTGTCGTACATACGTCTGGGTCGGAGAGAAGAGAAACTCCCCGATATCTTGGACATTTATGACAACAATCATGTGAAAATTCAGAGGGTAAAATTCGACTACTGGTGGCGGGATCCAGCGATACGTAGCGGAGAAGAAGAAGAGATGAAAGTTTATGTTAAAACCCTGGAAGGAGAAATTTACAAGGGCACCGCGGACTATGTGGTATTCATAGAAAAACGGATGTGGTCCCCAGATGGCGATATGGACCAAACATTCGTACTCTATCAGGACGGTTCGGCTCGAATACTCCCCATCGCACCACATGGATTGAACTCCTACGTGCCGTATGGGAACGACATCGTGATTGGACAAGCCAACCCAGCGCATATGAGGCCAAATGCTCCAATAAAGAAGCTGGTATTTCAACCAGAATCTGACATCATATATATTTATTATAATGATGGCGGTACAGCAACTCTGAATATTTACTCTAGTGTAGAAGAAACAAATATAACACTAACCGATGTTAAATTTGTTAAAGACCAGAACAAATGGCCGTTTGCGGTGTTCCGTTCTACCTGGGTAGAAGATGGGCGCGCCAAAGTAGATCACGTGACAGTTAATGGCGTTTCCGCTAAGCATATAATTCTAGACAAATGGTCTAAATTATATGGAACAAATTTTGTGTTCTTCAGACGGTGTATATCAGTTTATAATTCTCAGAGTCCTGACTATTCTGTGGACATTCTAAGTGACTTGGAAGTGAACAATTTGAAATCCGAGAACCCCGCAGAAATACAAAAGAATCGGACGCTAGAGGAATTGTTTTCTGCACCATGATTTTTAGATATTTTGGTGTTATGGCTCTATACGATGTTTAAAGGTTGTCGAAGAGCGCGGACCATAATCCGTACTGGGTATGCGCGGTATTCATTCTGTCATAAATTCATGCCAATCGTAGCGGTAGATGCTGAATGTCAGTATACACTGCTGGGAATCATGTGACCGCAAATGTTTCCATATACACCAAAATGTAAACAAATGACGTCATCAGTTTTGTTTTCTTTCTTAATAACTTCAAGATACGCTTGTTGATTTTTATGCCACCTAGTGCATTCCATGGGCAACCCTATTTGGAAGAATTTGAGCCATAGTTTGTAGCATTTCACCTGGCCAGTGTTTCAAACACTTCAAAAATTCACTTAAAATACGCTGTTACCCTACACACATAAGCTTTATTTCCTTCAATATCTTAAATATTAATTGTTAATCATGACATTGAAATTCATTACATACTGCTGTGGTATTATAAAAACGTGGGAAGTTGTTTCATAACGGATAAAACCAAATTCTGCGATTTGACGAGCAGGTTACTTTGCTAGATACCATGTACACAGCAAACCAAATTGATTCCTTCCACACAAACAAATTGTGTTCTTATTTTCTGTCAGTTTAATATTTAAGTATATGAATTTTGGCTCTCTAAAATTGATTAGGTCCAATACAATGACGGACAAGGCCATGTTTTCCGCTAGTTCAGAAAGTACTAGATCAAACAAACTATTTACCACTCGTATCCATCAATGGTCTTTTAAACGTTTCATGTTGAATACCTTTTCTTTCTTCCTTTCTTTATCTATTATACCCGACAAAATTAGAAACGCAATGATGCCATTAATCAATTTCCCATAAAGCTCATAAGAATTAACAAAATTTTATGGATCCCATTTCATAGATATGCTTTTCGATCACACTTTTGAACAAGGGGCAAAAACTGTGCTTCAAAAATTAACCATCAACCAGGTGGGGTCATATGTTAAGTCAATTTAAAATTGCACCGTTTTCCACCCTCACTTTGGTATTTGCTTTAGATATTAAGAAACTTTTAAGTACACTTCAACGACCCCAGACACACACTCTTTGCATCTTTTATCCTCATTTTGTTCAAACATGGACTCTTAAAGGGAAAGGCAAGGTTGAAACACAATGCATTTTAAATGAAAGTACCTGCCTCTCTTAACAATTTGGTACAAGTTTTATTAAAATCAGATGGATATTAAGAAAGTTGTGTTGGTTTGAATATACACATTAATTTCTGTTAAAAGAGGCGGCCATCTTGGATATTCATTAGGCTTTATGCCGTCATAAAGTTCTACTTAAATATGCATACTCAATAATAATGAAACCTTATTAATATTTTTCTGTTAATTTTTTGTTATACTGTTTTGTCCTATTGATTTGCTATCAATTTTGGACATATTTCTCCATAAAAGATTTGAAATATAGCGGATTTTCTGGGCGGAATAATTCATAAGATATTAATTAATTGATAAGAAATTGTCATATCAGTGAATTGATAAACAATGTTTAGGAAAATATTAATAAATAGTCCATTTGGTTTCAGGAAAAAAGGCTCAATAGGGGGTTCATGAAATTGCCTAAATTTAGCTCCTCTGGAAATTGTTTGGAATTTGCTTTATTAGCATGTTGTTTTGCCAGATGGTTCCATGTATGTGTTTGAGAATTTTTCTTCTATGTTTATCGGTGTTTTTATTATTTATTTGGATTTTATTAGCTTTGCATTGTTCAGAGTGTCTGTTTTCATATTCAATTTGTTTTCCCTATATGGGGCCTCTATTTGCCTCCACAGCTAAAGGACCTGTCCACCATTAATTTTACTTACTTGAATCTATTGGAAATATTTTGTTTTTGTTTTATTAGTTAGTGGATATCAGTTTTGTCATATCAGAGGTTGGAGAGAAGGATTTATTTGCTTAATTTTCTAACAATAGGTAATTGTTATTAATGATTTTTATTTTGCAACAGGTGTCTAATGACTGTGACTGTACAAGCTGACCTACTTTCAGTTGAATAACTTGACCAAGGAAATTCCACTGGTAAAGTCCAGTTTTGAACAGCATAGGACTTACATGTTTGCCAGATGTTGAATATCTTGCTATATTTAATATTTGGTTTTTCTTTGTTAAACCTACCGGTATTCGAAGTTGGTACCGTAGAGTATCAAAATCCACTGTGATGGAGATCAATGTTTACGAAGAAAGAAATGACTCAAGGTTTGTGGGAGGTTTGTATCACTCTTTTTATTTGATTGTCAATCTAGAGACTGTTGAATACTTGGAAATAGAATTGCGGGGCATTTCATGAATTTTGGTCACTACAGTAGGCAGTATTTACCAAATGTTACTGTAATGCTTTTGGAATGCAATTTAATTTCTTGTTAGACTTGTATAAGCTTTTCAAAAAGGCAGTGTCTAGCCATCCAGTCCCGGACCTTAAATTTAGACCAGGAATCTAGCCGTCTGGGTCTGGACGCATGCTGTCTGGTAGTCTTGGAGATTCTCACCAACAGGACCCCATTGGAAATAATCGACACGCATACTGTGTATTATATAACCATTTGTTTTATAAAAAAAAATTCTGTCTGTTTTTCATCTTTCACACTCTTGGGCACTGTTCTGTTGGCGGCACCAAGCTTGATGACTTCCAGAGAAGTTGGGTGCAGGTGAAGAAGCTACCTATCTTCTGAGTCGATCAATTTCTGATCTATAGGGAGTGCGGTGGCGTAGTGGTAGAGTGTCGGACTCCGAATCGAGAGGTCCTGAGTTCGATCCCCACAGGCGTCACCGTGTTGTGTCCTTGAGCAAGACACATTAACTCCCTACTGTACTACCAGCAGGCACCTGACGTCAACTTGACGTGGGATATTGGTTGTATTTTGGTCACGACGTCATACAACCAATAACCAACGTCCACCCGACGTCCAGTTCTGACGTCAGTGGACGTATTGATATGACGTCAAACTGACGACAGATTCAAACGTCAGTCTAACGCCATATGTCAACAGAGCTAGCTGCCCTTGAACTGACATAATTTCTTACGCATATTATGGAACAAAATCAAATTCAAATAATAATTTCAACATTGCGACTTAAAAGTCATATCTGGGTCTCGTATCGGAAATCCCATATTTCGCCCACCATGCTTAATCAATTTAGAAAAATAAATATTTATTAATCAAAATAAAGTCTTTCACTAAATTATTAAACTTTCTATTAAGATGAAAATAAAATTTGTATATTTTAATACTTATTTCACCATTTTAAATTATTCATTGTTCAGAATATATTCTTATTTCTTACACTAATGTCTTATTGATTTTAGCACCATATAGCAATAAAATTTTGCATAAATAAGATGTACCAACATCAGGGTGATTTAACATCTTAAACATTTTGTTTATCCCGAATAACTCTATCAAAGGAGTGAAAGGGAATAACAAGAGTGCATCACTGCACTTCTGAAACCACTTCAGGATTTCAGAATGTTAATTAAACATTGCGAACAAATATTCACGATGAACTACCCAGCGGGCACATGTCGTCAGAATGACGTCATATCAACGTTGATGCATCGACGTCGATCTGACGTCATTTTGACTTTATGTGCCTGCTAGCTGGGATGAGCGTAAAATTGACGTTTTGACGGACGTCCTGTAGACGTCGGATGAGATGATTGGTCTGACGTATGTCCCTGGACGTCAGACTGACGTTGTAAAGCAGACGTCAATCTGACATCACCATTAAGACGTCAAAAAAACTTTCAAATTCAATGTCAATCCAACGTCAATCCAACGTTAGAGTCTGACGTCAGCCCAACGTCTATGGGACGTCAAATGCCTGCTGGGCTGGTTAAACCCAGGAAGAGTTGGCTCTGTCCCAATTGTTGACTGGGACGTTACTAAAAGCCTCAATACAAAAAACAAAATTTCTGATCATCACCTCAGGTGTGGGGTGGTTGGCTAAATTTAGAATTTAGTTTTGGGAAAAATAGTTTTGGGGTGGACCATTTAAACTATTTACACTAAACCGACTGCCTCGATATGGGCCTATGTTTTAAATAGAAACCTTAAATTCCTGAAATGGTCTTGGATGAGACCACTCGAGAAGGGATACTATTCCAAACCTGAATAGTTCTGGGGAAAAATGAATTTTTCAGGGCATCACTATCAGGTCTGATGCAAGTCAGGATTGAGGTACTATACCTCGATTGAGGTTTGTAACCTCCATTGAGTTTTGAAATATGCATAGACATGTGCAAAATTTCGAAAAATGAAGCATTAGGCGTAAACAAAAAATAGCTGTGTTTCCGCTAATCCGACCGACTCTGAGTTTCTGCGCCGACCCTGCAGTTTTTATTGCCAATAGAAATAAAATAAAAATATTTTCATGCAGACCGACCCTCAACATTTGCAATGGAAAACAGACAATGATTTAAAAACTGCTATAATTTCAACAATACTAAAGTCTAAAAAATTGCCTCTGATAATGGTTTTTTGCTGAATTTTTTTTGTATGGGGGACGACAGAAAAAATATTTTCATGTCAAAATCTTGATCTTAGTTTGTCCTAATAGGACCTGCAAAACTTTTGAAAATCGGCGAACAAATAAAGTTTTTATGGCCAAAATTAATTTTGCATAGGGATTTGCATTGGCAAGGGAGATAATCGATAATCGTGAAAATGCATATTTTTCGAGAATTTTTACCTGATCATGAAGATTTTGTCTGAGGTATGTCATTTGTGCAGTGTTAGAAATAAGCAATTGCCCACTTGCCCCCCACGGGTGGAAATTGCTGGGGGCAAGCTGATTGCCTTGTAAGGTTGCCCCCTGGACAACCTAAAATTCCAGAAAAATAATTTTGTACAAGTAGTTTTACTAATTAAAACATTTTTAATGTCTTGATAGTAGTGTAATAATCTTGAAACAGCTATTTAACAAACCAAAATATAGCTTTGTTCGTGAAAATTAGCATTTAGTATGGGCAAGTTCAAATCCCATGGGGCAAGTTCCAAACACTCTCAGGTTGCCCCTCGGACAAGTAACTGTATCGGTCTTATTTCTAACACTGTGTCAATTTATAATAATTTTGAGCAATCATGATTAAATAGTTAGAATTTAAAATTTTTGCGGGAAAATATTTACCTCCATTCCATGAGATTTTTGTGTACACAGGAAATCCCTATTCAAAAATATTTTTGACCAGAAATTCTTTATTTGTCAACCAATTTTGAAAATTTTTGCTGCACATTTTGCGACAAACTGGATGCTTAATTGTGCCAAGAAAATATTTCTTCTACATTTGAACAGCTGTAAAATATCTGCGAAAAACCATTATCACACACTATAAAACAGACTTTAGGTCAACTCGCATTCAGCTTCCTACTGGTTTTAAACTTCATCACATGTTTGTTTCGAGTACTTATGATTAATTTTAGCACGTTTCTACCTTTTTACCCATTTTAAGAAAGAAAAAAATACACAAAAAATAAAAAGATTTTCCGACCTACCGACTCTACCCTGTCTTCGGCATGTTAGCGGAAACAAGGCTATTTTTATTTTACGCCTTACGTTGAAAATTGCAAAATTGTGCTTTGATAAATCTGTTAACCTTGGTCGTTTACTTATTTTTGATACAACTGTTTTGAAAATTAATGATAATCTGAGAATATTTTTTACAAAACATGTTTTTACCTAATGTTACCATTGATTTCTGCTTTAAGGCCCCCCCCCCCACCCCACAAAAAAAGAATGTTTCCGTAGAATATCACAGTTAGCGTACCGTCGATTATACGATCAATACATGCGCATGTGCAGTACTGATAAAATGGCAGCCTCCAGTGGCTCTTGCACTTCGCATAAAAAAATGCTTGCACGGCAGTGAAAAAAAACTAATGTCATCATCAGACGGTCAATCAACACTAAATAATGTGTTCAAAAAGTTTCACACTTTCAAGGAAAACCCACTTATCATCTTAAAAACAATTGCACAATTTCAGTGTAAAATTGGTTTAAGCCCCTCCATCGAGTCATTCGAAGTGGGTGGGGAAATGTTGGTCGACGAACTTGAAAGTCATTGAGATGGCATGCAATTTAAGCAAAGAAAACCAAGTGGAAACAATCAGTAAAATATTGCCATTTGCAGAATCACTATGTACGCTTACAGGCACAATATTCACAATGCAAAGATTGAGTGCTTTGAAACAGTAATGCATTATCACCTGTACCTTTTGTGTTTGCTGAAGTATCATGTGGACCAAGTGGAAGCTTCATCCAAATAAAAAATGTTGAACTGAAGTTTTAACTAAGAAGAAAAAAGACCCATTTTTTTCTGGCATGTTACCGGAAACATTTTTTTTTACTTTTACTCTCCGGCATTGACGTCTTTCTGATTGACACAAACCTGGTTTCTGCCACTGACATCAGGTGTAAGTGGTGATCCAGTTTATACTTGTTTTCAGTTTTTGTTTACTAGTATTGCAGCAATGTTAAACATCAAATGATGATATTCTTAGAAAAAAAGTATAAAATACACAGAAAGCAGCAGAAATACTGATACACTATTCAAATACATGCCATACATTGAAGACTATTATTTTAAATCTCAAAAATTACCCCTTCCACCTATTATGTATGAAATTGGAGGAATTTGCAAAGAATTCTCAAACAGATTTTGCTGAAAAATGTTTCATTTGAAAGCTGCACATTTTGCAAGCAACATTGGCGGGGCCCAGAATGATGTTGCAATTTTTGCATAGCTACATGTACATGTATTTGTTTAAAAATTCTCAATATAGTAATTTCATGTACATTTTCAAACCTCAATGAGGTTAAAAACCCTACCTCCAGGGATTTTTTTGACAGTTTTGGGAAGGGGCCCTAGGGCCTTTCTGATTGGGACAATTAGCGAAGTAAATTCGGAATTGGGAATTCTAGACTTTCACAATTGATATCTTCCAAAGTGACATAGCTTAATAAGGGATTTCATTTAGAATAATTAGATAATAATTCATAATCAAACGTGTCAAAAATTAAATAACATTCTTTCTAACAGCAAAGTTTGAATTTCACAATGTATGGAACTGTTGAAAATTATTTTCAGCTGTAATTGGGAATTTTTTCTTCAGATTGGGGAAAAAGACACCTAATAGTAATTTGCATTGGGAATGAGGCCTAATTTCGGCCCCTGAGACACAAAAAAAATCCCTGACCTCAATCCTGACGTGTACCAGACCTGACTATAGGTAAATTGTCTTGTGTATTTCTTTAAGGTTGGGTGCTGGGGTCAGGTATTTGTTTTTATCAAGATACACTATACCAGAGTGTGTCTTAGGAGGACCGCTCCCTGCGGGACTCCAGATAATGGAAACTCAAGTTTGTCTAGCATATCACCAACGCTACTGGTGTTCCTCCATCTCCTGCAGGTCCACCTGGCTGCAGTACTTTGCACCCTCTCTATCTTAGCAGTCTGAGTATCATTACAGGGATGCCAAATAGGAGCTGCATACTCGAGTTGAGGTCAAACCAATGTTTTGTATGCAATTTCCTTAGTATAATGCCTAGGTGCCAGTGCCAAATTATATGTATTTTGCTACACGACCCATACCTGGATCTTTTCCTGGGTCTGGGACTGTGAGACATGATTTTTTCATTTAATTTTTTACACAATCAAACAATTAAATGCATCCGCTGTGATATTTTTTATTACTGGTCATCTAAATTTGCATCTTTAACACATTATCTTTTAACAAAACACTCTTTAAACTGTATCTTCTCACAGACTTATTTTTCATAAAATGGTGTTTTTCAAAATGTTTATTTATACTAGTACATTTTTTGATACATTTATGCGCATAATATTCGGGTATATAGGGTGATATGGCAGGATAGATACATGTACATTGACAGTACTACTTCAAACTTGGATAAAACACCAACAGACATGAAAATGATGGAAGAGTTCAAATGATATTTGTCTGTTTCAGATTATTGTTTCGGTTGAAAGATTGACACACTGACAATGTTGTATGTTGGATATCTAATGATTCAAGCAGCGGAAAGATGTTTCAGTGTTATTTCAACGATACAGTTTTTGGTAAGATCATCTTTAGTGATATTAGTCATCACATTACATTGTAGGGAGAGCGTTGGCGTAATGGTAATGTGTTGGACTCTAAATAAAGAGGTCCTGGGTTCGATCCCTACAGGCTTCACCGTGTTGTGTCCTTGAGCAAGACACTACAGTACTGGTTAAACCCATCCTGACAAGACTGAAAAATTGTTGACTGAGATGTAAAAAGGTACAAGTAGGCAAAGATCAGGAAAAGAAGCCTCAATACAAAAAAAAAAAAAAAAAAAAAAAAAAAAAAAAGAAAAAGAAAAACACAAAAAACAACAACAAAAAAAAAAAAAACAAGTAACCCAAGGGCAACGATCGCTCACCTGAGAGTCAACAAAGGGCAACGATCGCTCACCTGAGAGTCAACAAGTACAGTCACTGGACAAAGTAATTTTTTTTCTATTTTTTTTTTACCCTAAATGGGTATGACGGCCATCTTGGTAATGTTTCAGGTCTATGGCTGCAATAGTTACCATAGGATCATTGGTCCTGTAAACGCTTACCTGAGACCTAGTTGTCACTTTTCCCCATGTTTCCATGTGTGCCTATGTTTCCAAAATTGACCTTGACCTAAATTAATCACATACATGTACCTTCATCTACTCTATTAGTTGTTTGCATCTACCACTTTTCTGGTCTCAGGCTGCATTTAGTTTACAAAATATCCATTGTTTTCACTTTTTCCCATGTAAAAGCCTATGTTTCCAAAATTGACCTTGCCTTAAAATAGGTCAAGGTCATCTTAGGGTCATCATTTTATCAAACTATGATGGAATGGAGTCCCAAATGCTACATACCAAGTTTCGTGAAAATCACCCTGCCGGTTCTGGAGAAGAAGATTTTTGAGTGGTTTTTACCATACATTGTATATGGGCGCGGCGGCCATCTTGGTCATGTGACCCAGATTTCCGGATCAAACTTTCGTAACCCCTATCCAGGGATGCTCCACATAAAATTTCAGTTTGATTGGTCATCTGGTTTCAGAGAAGAAGATCTTTGAAAAGTGTGTATAGAGGACAGATCGGCCAAGGTCAAGAGATGACCTTGACCTAAATTAATCACATACTTCCATTAGTTGTTTTGCATCTACCACTTTTCAGGTGTCAGGCTGCAATAGTTTTCAAAAAATCCATATTTAGCACTTTTCCCCATGTTAAAGCCTATGTTTCCAAAATTGACCTTGAGGTTAAATAGGTCAAGGTCATCCTAGGATCATTATTTGATCAAACTATGATAGGCTGGAGTCCCAAATGCATCATACCAAGTTTCGTGAAAATCGGCCTGCCCTTTCTGGAGAAGAAGATTTTTGAGTGTTTTTTACCATATATGGGCGTGGCGGCCATCTTGGTCATGTGACCCAGATTTCGCAATCAAATTTTCGTCCCCACTATCCAGGGATGCTACATAAAATTTCACTTTCATTTGCCAAGCGGTTTCAGAGAAGAAGATCTTTGAAAAGTTTGTATGGATGACAGATCCTTCAAGGTCAAGAGATGACCTTGGCCTAAATTAATCACATACCTTCATCTACTCCATTAGTTGCATCTACCACTTTTCAGGTCTCAGGCTGCAATAGTGTTCAAAAAATTGCAATTTTCTGCTTTTCGTCTTATAAGTCAATGGAAACTTTAAGTTGCCATAGCAACCAAAGTAGTGGGACAAGGACAATAAAAAACACGAACTTTGTAGAGGCTTATATCATAAGCATGTATGCAAAGTTTCAGCTTCATCCGCCTTACAGCTTCTGAGAAGAAGATTTTTGAATATTTTTTTCTAAATTTTACCCTTTACGTTGCTAAAGCAACCAAACGAATAAAGCGATTTTGACAAAAGTTGCTTAAAACGGGGAGGACTACTCAATAAACATTTATGTAAAAACAAAATTTCAATATCCTCAATGAAATGGCAGAAATTGCAATTTTCCACTTTTTGCCTTATAAGTCAATGGAAACTTCAAGTTACCAGAGCAACCAAAGTAGTTGGACAAAGACAATAAAAAACACAAACTTTGTACAGACAAATGTCATAAGCATGTATGCTAAATTTCAGCTTCATCCCCCGTACGACTTCTGAGAAGAAGATTTTTGAATATTTTTTTTTCGAAAATTTACCCTTTATGTTGTTATAGCAACAAAACGAATATAGTGATTTTTACAAAAGTTGCCTTAAACGTTGAGGACTACTCAATAAACATTTATGTAAAAACAAAATTCAAATATCCCCAACCTGACAACAGAAAATGCCAATTTCCACTTTTTCTCCATACAAGTCAATGGAAACTTCAAGTTGCCATAGCAACCAGAGTTCTTATCCGATCGAAATAAAAAAAACACAAATATTCGTCCCCCCCCCCCCACCTGTAGATGCTATATGTGAAATATGAAAAGATTCGGCCTGGCAGCTTCAGAGGAGAAGTCGTTTGAAAATGTTGACGACGACGGACAACGACGACGGACGACAACGCACGGATGCCGGCTCGACTACTATACTATAAGCTCACCTTGTGAGCCTTCGGCTCAGTTGAGCTAAAACAAACATTACATAGTACACATGGCTTTCATGGTGTTACAGGATGTTTCAGGCACAAACCAGTTCCTCCTGGGACTGTTTGCGTAAAAAAATATTTTTTTCGAACGGGACATTTACTCCCGAAGAGTGCCACATGTTTTATAAAATTTATTTTAATGATTTTTTCATTGAAATTATTTATTTTTTTTATGTCATTTCAATGAACAATTTAAGACATCCAAATAGGATAAACATGTCGCTTAAGGACTTCTAAAACTATAATTGGTGAACCTACCCATAAATTTGATTTTTGAGCGAATCGTCTCACCTTTTTTAGCAAACAGCCCCATTCGATTTTTTGCGCAAATAGTCCTGGAGGAAACGTCACAAGGAGGAACTGTTTTTAGGAGCCCTTTCGTAGTACTCAGAAAGTGACTGCATGTATGTCCAATTTTGATATGTGAAAATGTCATTGTTTTGTTATTTTGTGTTTCTAGTGAACATAATATTACTGATGCGTGTATTCGTTTATTTTCAGAGAGGAGAGAGCTTATATCATCAACAGCAAATTGAGGAGGTTGTGAACCACAACAGAAAACTTATATTTTAAGTCAAATAGAGTGGATGACTGCATATACAATTAACTGTTCACCCTAACTTAAATGATAAGTAATGGACTTTAATACAATCTGTATTTTTGACGTGGACATGAGTTATAGTAATACTGTGAAGAAATCAAGATATAGTTGATATTACAAAGTTTAGTTTTAAAGCCCTGCTATAAAAAGGCTGGGCTATACTGGATTCAACCTGTCATCCCATGGTTATGTAATTCCCTGATTCTGTTATTCCATAGATTTCTCCTCTGGCACACTTACAATATCATGAGAATAAATTACATGGGTGTGACAGTGCCATTGACAAGATCTATTCTGGGGGTTTGAACTGTGCATCATTTTTAGCAACCTGTGTCCTTTCCCATAGGCGTTTTATTGAAGCGAGGATTTAGTCTGATTCTCTGACAATTGTTGTTAAATATTCGTATGTGTATGTTCGTTTCTTCTGCATGAAGGATCTTGCTGTCTGTGGCATTAGACCATGGTGAGAAGCTGTTAACAAACATGTGCATGTGCACGAAACATGTTTCAGTGATATATAGTAAGAATACCAAACCGATTATCCAGAACTGAGAACAGCCAACGCGGATAAAATCAGTAAAAGACTCAAAGACTGTAGTATGCAATTACCTGCCTTAGAACAACTTTACAAAGAAAATTGTGATCTGTGGAAAGTTGTCTACACACAGGTATTTATCATGGCATCGGCATTGTTTGTTTTCATTCACAATTCTCTCTGAACAACCAGTGTGATATAGATTATAATACTTGCAATATGGATTTGTTTATCAAGAGGTACAAATAGGCAAAGATCAGGAAAAGGCGCAATCAGCAAAAGATTCCCACTCCAAAAACCCGAGGTGGGAAAAAACCAAACTAACAATCAGGTACCTATACCATGAAAACATTTCGTAAGCCGAATGAGCAGCTATTTTCCCAATAGGTGGCCACTCAGTTACCTTAACTTAACTAAAAATATGAAAACATACATAAGGCGCCAACAGCACAAAAATATTAAACACCAAGACATAAAACAAAAAGAACCACCACAGAAGTATCGACTTGGAACGATCAGTTGACTTTCTTTCATTATCCATTAATGGACAAACAGGACAATGCAGGTCACATGGAGTTTTTCATGCTTAAATTCGAAAAACAAAAAACAACAAAAAAAAAAACATTGCATGTACAAACATGTACATGTATTTTATATGTATATAGTGCATTTATGTTCTTTCCTTAAGTGTGCATAAACATAAATAAATTTCATGACATATGTGTTGCTTTTAAAATTTATGACTTCGAGATCAGTCGGGGTGCAAGAAAACCTGTCGCCAGGGATTCAGAGTATGTTCCTGAAATAGAGCTATACAGGCATGATTGCTGCAGCCAAAGTTTAGCACATTACAGTCATGTACTTAGATGTACTTAGTGAGGGCAGTGGCGTAGTGTTGAATCACAAAGTTCTGGGTTCAAACCCCACTGGGACTTGGTTGAGTCCTTGAACAAGACACATCTGAATCTGAATGGTTTACTGGTGACATGCCAAATTGACAATATTTCACCAGGGGATGGGGGGAGGTGCGCCAGCAGGGAAATTAGTCCATGGCTCTCATGATTTGCACCCTGGTTGATACCCAGAAAACCGTCGCACCATCCAGACATAACTGAAAAAATTGATGATTAAGAAGGAATGTTAGACCTTAAATTGAACACCAGAATTTTTAGAGCTAAAATGGCGTAGTCAGCAGCTGTCAGATTTTTAAGAAAGACTAAGAAACAACACTTTATAAAATGTACAACCCACATTTGAACTGTGCAACCCTTTGGTTTGATTTAGGTATGGATGTAACGTCCCAGTCAACAATGTTTCCGTCATGTCCCCAGCTTGGGACACTCCTTTGTGTGTATTAACTAGTGCTTTTCAGAGTCAATGTGCCTTGCTCATCGTGCAGTGTTGTAAGCCAGCCACCAGTGGGGATTGACTCCCTACCTCCCTAACCAGAGTCTGATGCACTAAACACCAGGCCAACATGCTCCTTTGAATGCATTTTTGTATACTAGTATACACGCCAGGTCCCATTTTTAGCTCACCTGAGCCGTTATGTTCACAAGGTGAGCTTATAGTATACCCACAAGAAAGACTAAGAAACAACACTTTACAAAATGTACAACCCACATTTGAACTGTGCAACCCTTTGGTTTGATTTAGGTATGGATGTAACGTCCCAGTCAACAATATTTCCGTCATTGTGTGTATTAACCAGTACTTTCCAGAGTCAATGTGCCTTGCTCATCGTGCAGTGATATAAGCCAGCCACCAGTGGGGATCGACTCCCTACCTCCCTAACCAGAGTCTGATGCACTAACCACCAGGCCAACATGCTCCTTTGAATGCATATTTGTATACTAGTATACACGCCAGGTCCCATTTTTAGCTCACCTGAGCCGTTATGTTCACAAGGTGAGCTTATAGTATACCCATGCTCCATCGACCGTCGTCGTTGTAGTCATTGTTGTCCACAATTTTCCGTGAAACATCTTCTCCTCTGAAACCGCTGGGCCAATCAAAGCCAAACTTTATATGGAGCATTCTCAGGAAGGGGGAACAAAAGTTATTGCCGCCATGGCTATAAATAGCAAAACCTTTAAAAATCTTCTTTTCCAGAACCAGAAGGCCTATGATTTTGAAACTTGGCATGAAGCATCAGGCAATGGAGCTCTACAAAGTTTGTATAAATCAATCCATGGTCCTCTGATGACCTTGACCTAATTAACTGCAAGGTCAACATAGGTCGCCCATGCATTCGAATGGGGAAATTTGTTAAAATGTGAGTTGAAGGGCAAAACTTGCAGGACATGGGCAAATGGATGGAATATTTATGTTTACAAAAACATTTTGGCCCCAGGAGGTTGTCTGCCCCTGCACCGGGGCTATATACATGTATATTACTGTAATATTCAAACATCATGTCCGGATTGAATTGACATTTCGTAGGTTCTTTACTCTTTTTTGCTCACCACCAATCTTTTTTGCTCACCACCAAAAGAAATCAAGAGGGGAGGGGTTCATCACCCGACCCTCACATATTTCTTAACCATTCTTAAGTTTTGCATTCTGTCTTATTCTTCAATCATGATCTTGTTCAGAAATACTGCATTAATTATTAGATCAAAGGATCACTGCTCTTTTGAACTTTTTAAATTTCTTTTTATGTGACTACATCGCTCGAGTTAGTATACCGATTATACATTGTATTTGCATAAACAGTGTGCAGAGTGTGTAGTCATAGTCGGAACCGGATCATTAATGTCTGTATCTATTTGTTAATTGACCAAAACGCCCGAATCAGTGGAAAGCAGTCCGATGAATGAAGGAATTTTAACACGGAGCCGTTTCCGTAATAAAACCTTAGCAAATCAAGCCATATTTCTTTTTAGTATTTCTACCACTTTTATCACACCGCCCAATTATTACATGTGTGTACATGTTATAGCTTTTCTTGTTTACATTGTTTATGGTTTTACAGTTTTCTAATTAAATATTCACTTAGTTCCAAAACTTCAAATCACAGTATCTCACTTATTCCTTGATCGATTTGAACAAAATTTGTACCAAAATGTTTCTTTTGATCAGATCTTGAGTTTGAAAGGTATTGTCGTTGAACATTGCGTTCTCCTTTACGGCTTTGTAGCTCTTGTTTTAACCAAAATTTAAACAAAAATGCTTACTAGAGCTAAACCGTATAAACCATGAAAAGGTTTAGGCTTGGTTTTATTAGCTGTAGCGATCAAGAGCGATCAAATTAGAAAGGTTCAAGTGGGCAATGGTCAGGAAAAGGCACAATCATAATGAAATTCCCACTAAAAAAAAAAAAAAAAAAAAAAAAAAAAAAAAAAAAAAAAACCGAGGTGGGGAAAAAAACAAATTGACAATTAGGTTCTTATACTTATAGAACATATCTTCTTCAGCCGAATGAGTAGCTATTTCCCAATAAGTGCCAAACAGTAACCCGAACTTAACTAAAACTATGATAACGTACATAAGGTTCAAACAGCACAAAAATTCGACTCCAAAACATAATACAAATAGAACCACAACAGAAGTATCGCCTTGGAACGATCAGTTATTCAGAAAAAAATACTTGGGGCCTTAAACCAGTGTTTAGAGTATATCAAAGACAAGTTCACAAGCTTCTAAATTAATGCAAAAAGTATGCAAAAAGTATCGTTTAGCTTTTTACACATATCCAAAACTTCTCCTTACTTTTTTATACTCACTTTTGACATGTAAAAGCATAGGCTTTTCTACCGTCAAGAGCGGCATGTGCCCCAGAAAATAAATATACGCACAGTTTAATTCAACAGTTCTTGACAGAAAGTTTGCAGAATACGCACCAATTCTTCACATGTCAAAAATACACACGTGAATCTTGGTACCATTTTTATATAAAAAAAAGTTCTTCACAGATGTGATGAATACGAACAAATTCTTCACACGACAAATTATAAAACGTGTTAAATTGGAGCATACATGATACCAAAAAACTTATCGAAACTGGCATACGCAAAATTAATGTCACATTTCACAAAATCAATGTGATGTACATGGGTGTAACATTTGCAATATGTTAAATGTGCGTGTCCGATAAACCTGCATTTTATCTGTCGCTGTGCATCTAGTTTGAAAGTAGCTTGCCTGTTTCAGGTCATGCTTAATTTGCATGTTACGCGCATGGACACACATCCGGGACAAGCCGAACTTCTAGAAAGTTTTCAAGCATATTTAAATTGTTTTGGGCCCAAACGCGCGACTTACAGCGACGTATATCGACGTGCACCGAGCGTACATCAAGCGTAAAAAACGCGCGTTAAACGCGCTCCTAACGTGTCTCCTGACGTTTTTTGAATTTTACATTTTTGTCGACACGCCCGGCGCGCGTTTGGATTATACGCTAGTGTGTGACTGCTGTTTAAAATAGCAGAATAAACCAACGCGCGCCGGGCGTGTTGACAAAAATGTAAACTTTGATTCAACATACGTCAGGAGCACGTCGGAGACACGTTAGAAACGCGCTACATGTGAGAAATGGAGAAACATATTTTGCACAGTATATTTATATGCATTGTAAGGTGTACACTTCATGTGTTTACCTATTAAAATAGGACAGATAGTCTGTTCATTCAGGTAGAACATACATATACAGTATATTTCCATAGCCTTGGTACATTACAAATAATAGAGCTGAGCCCAATTATCGGTTTTTGGGCTTTCTGACAGCCTTCCCCCCCTTGCCCAAACATGACATTTAGATATAATAATATGTCCTTTACAAAAACACAGTTGTGTTCAAAATATTTCGATTGGGCAAGGGGGGGAACGTGGACTTATAAAAAGTTTCCTATTTCCTATATGCTCCTATATGAAATTCAAAGATTTTGTCCAATTTTTAAAGTAGTCACTTCTTGACTTACACACAACATTACATGTCTAAATACAACAGAAACTTACTTTTCGACTGTAATAAACTTCATTTAAGTGCCTGGAACTTGAGATTTTGAAGATTTCTTGGGCAATCTCACTAAGGAATCTTCCGAGATCCTTACAACACAAGACATTTGAAAACAAAATAAGTATAGGGTAGTGTGCATTTTTTCGAGCTACAGGCCTGTGAATGAGTCCTCTGAACACCTTGTTTTAAATTCAGAAAAATTAATTTAATTTTCAATTCTTTGAAACATACCTGTCTTGTACAGAAATACACCAAGAATGCTTTCAAAACTCATAATATTTACGTAATGCAGACTATTTTGGACCAAAATCAATGAAAAATTTGCAACTTGAAGTGGATGACACAATTTTACGAGTCGTTTTCCAAACCTACCCCCATACTTGAAAAGTCGGAAAAAATCAAAATTTTGAAATGTGCCAAACCCATATTTGTATATTCAAACTTTTTCTTGTATTTTCACACAAAATAGAACTTTGTAATATTGTTCGAATAAAAGAAAGAAATATATAGGGTAGTGTGCATATAAGAGAGAACCAACAACTTGAAAATCGCCATTTTAAGCCTTTTTTCGTCTATTTTGTTTCTTAAAGCCCATTTCATAAAACCACCCAAAATTTTAAAACTAGCACACCAAAGACAGAAAGACCGACTTAGAAGACCATATACACATATACTGCTGCTAAAACAAACATCGAACTCGTGCAATTAATTTGAAGATATATTATATTCGAGTTTAATCTACCCTACCCCCTAAATTTTACTGACAACTAAAATTTTCTGAAAAGTTGCAGAAAATGGGGTGAAAAAATGAAGTTTCTTAGATTGACAATTTTCATGGCTCATTCAATGCATATCATCAATATGTATCCAAATATAAAATATTAGAGAAATATCTGCAACCGTTTTCGAGATATTCAATTAAAGAAAAACCGGAAGTTCCGAAATGTCAAATGTTAGCAGCGAACATCCTTAAACATGCTTAAAAATTTCCAGAAGCTGGGCGTGTCTTGTGCGTATGTCTTTAACGTTTCGAATAAGATCCACGCGCGTTACAGGCGCATTGAATACGCTATGAACGCATTTGGAGCACGTGTTAGGCACGTTAGTGTACGCCACATTCGTTTTCAGATTTTATGAGATATTGCTTCAGTAGCGTGCCCTTAGCGTGTGTGAGACGCGCGTTGAACGTTTGCTGCGCGCCTGTAGCACATGCTTAGCGCGTCTGGGAAGTAACACAAATGTACTTCAACAAAGAGATTTTTGTACGTCCGGCACACGTCTCAGTCCGGCGCTAATGTGTGACTGCTAAAGCGAGTAAAAGGGACAAATTATTTTTATACGTCCAAAAACTTAAGCATGTTGAGAGTTTTCATACGCAAGATGCGCGCTTGGGTTATACGCTAATGTGTGACTGCTGATACATAATAACGCATTCAAGAAATCGTTCTCAATATTGAACAAAACCGAGAATGGCTATTTTTCCCCTAGTTTTGATTCTATTTTAGCTGCAATTGTGCACTGCTCACCCACCTATGGGGAAGGGCGGTGATTGTGGCATTTCTGCTTTCAGTGCCCTGCTATAAGCCGCACGCACAGGGGGCAAACTAGGGGTCAAAACTTTGCTCTTTGCCCTAACCTTAGAATAGAAAAGTGCCATGGGGTAAGGATCCTTATGCCAAAACCTCGTCATTTTCCCTGCACTGCGGGTACACTCGACAACAAGTAATTGCCGACTACCCCCCCCCCACCCTTCACCGTAGGTATGTGTGAGGGGGGGGGGGGGCAATGGTTACAAAGGACTGGTGCATTAGCAGTCAATACATTTATCGACGAAAGAATAGAAAAATGAAGACTATTGTTTTAGTGTGGAGGGTATCAATCCACATTGCATGTGTATAGGGATGCAACGTCAAGGATGTTGATTATCTTTTTCATATGGCATTTAGCATATTACTGTAAAATGGAGGTAATTGTCCTTTGAAAAAAAATATTATTTTACCTCAAAGAAAAGGACGAATTGTTGCTGGAAGAATGAATAAGGCCCAAAATAAATATTTGGTGTACATGGCAACAAACAATTTTGACGATGGGAATGAAGTGTTTACACAAACAAAACACTTTGAAAGATTAGCTCGCACATAGTTAAATAAATCTGATGTCTCTGCAGGGAATGGGCATATTACTCCACCATTGTCCCTCAGCCTTTGAAAGAAAACTCGATAGACTTACCTAGACCCGGCGAAAAATGGCGGCTTCTTGTTTACAATTCGCACAAATCATAAACATTGCGTATCACGTGATTCCCAGCAGTGGTATATACTGTTAGACAATGTCTGACATTTCCCCAAAAGTGTATTCATTTTTAGTTTAACTAAGACATGATCATTACAAATCTAGTATGATACAAACAAGCCTAAGGTTCCAAACGGCAGCATATACGTACTGTACATATGTTGTAAAAATACTTTGACCGTGCCGGTTAACCACACGTGATCAAGTTTTGTAAACAATAGAAAATGTGTGCCTCCTTGTTTTTACACAGTTCTCAAGTGCCATGTGAAGCACGTTAGCACATCTTGTTTACCAAAATAGGTGGGAAAAACTAAATTGACAATTAGAAAACATATCGTAAGCCGAGTGAGCAGCTATTTCCCAATAGGCGGCCACTCAGTTACCCGAACTTAAATAAAAATATGAAAACTCACATAAGGTTCAAACAGCACAAAAATTCGACTCCATATCATAAAACAAATGGAACCACAATAGAAGTGTAGCCTTGGAACGATCAGTAATATAAACTATTTGGGGCTTAAATCGATTTTACAGGCGCCTAACCTCATCCTCATCTTCTGCAGTGTTTCACAACATTTAGTTAGTTGTTCTCTCCAACTAGTCAATGAATCATCAAGGACAAACAAATAAATCATGATAGCCACCCTGATGAATCAAAAACGAGGACTCATCAGATTCAGTAAACTGTCCGACGATGGAGATCCCTGGGCGCCGAATAACTGAAGCAGTCCGATCAACAAATGCAAATCTATGCCAAAGGTAAACCGGTAGCGTCAAAGTAATTGCACTATACCTAAAGTAGAGTATCTTTAGCATGTGTGCAGAGATTTCATTATTTTGATAGGTATTCCGTTAATATTTGAGCATTCGCATGAGAAAAACAAATCTTGGTTTCCGATCAGGTCAGACACAAACCGTCCTGTACTGCCACAGAAGCAGGCTAGAAGCTTGAAATTTCGGATTTAAGAAGTAGAGGGATTGTACTATCTGTGTAGCGAAAACAAAGGCGCTGATTAACTGCACAGCTGATTTGTTGTACAAATGTGCTACTCTTGATATTTCACTTTATAACTGCAACTGCAGGGACCTCAGCTGTAGGAGGGACTCCAGCTGCAGGAGGGACTTCAGCGACAGGGGTGGAAGTTGAGCCTCACTCATGTTAGTGAAAAAAATATATCGAGCGACTGACGATGAACGCTATCTATCAAGGTGTGATGAGCGACACTATAGAGAAAGATCAAAAACGTTTAAACGTCAATAAATTCATTAGGCGTAGCGACTTAAATTGTTACTGAATGAACGAGAAAAAAAATGTAACAATCGATTTGTCATGTGTAAATGTAGGGCAAAAAGGCAAATTTAATACACGTATCTTAACGTTCAGTATACGATAACTTCAAAAAGACAAAAGTGCATTATAATGTCCGTGTCTTTCCTTCATATTTCAATAATATTCTGAATATTGAAAAATCAGAATTCATTTAGCTGTATATGGATGGTTTTGACATGAACCACTTTTTAGTTAGAGCCCCAGCCATAAAAAAAAATGGTAATAGGTGGTCGGAAAGTAGCAGAAATTTCATTCATACCCTGTTATAGAGGAACCCATTGGAAGCTTGAAAACCAATGTTTGGTCAATTTTAAGTCTTGCAAAAGTGTTGAAATTATGGGATGTATACTGCTACACGTGACATTCTATAATGTGATTCTCGAAAATGAGGGTGTGCATACAAACTTGGTCATATCTCCGCTGTTCCCTATCCTACTTCACCGAACCTGGTATCATTTTAAAGTTGAGACATAGCCCTTCCATCCTATGATAAGAAATGCAAGTCATCTAATTTGCATATTTACGAATTTTAATGAAAACATTAAAATGACATAAAAACATTAAAATTCCATAAATAAACTAATTTCAGGCCCAAATTATCACTGTGGCACTTTGTTATTTAGCCAGTGCTATCATATGACAAATGTATTTATGTAAAGGGCCTAAATGAAAATTATCTCATTTGCATATTCATGAATTTTAATGAAAATGCCAAAAAACGAGGAAATACTATGGAAAAACTTTAGCCATTGTAAGGTTTTGGATGCGTTTTAAGATCTATCTTGCATCCCTGGGACCTTACTATAATTGGTCTGATAGTGATGCATGGACCTAGCAATAAAACCTTGATACCTAATATTCAAACCGTTGAATTTGCTTATTCATGAAAATTAACAAAAATATCCCATAAGAAATCGGAGACAAACCTGGGAAAAACAGGGTGTGTATGTACAAAATCGTTTGTTCCAGAGCTGTTAATAAATCCAGGATACTGAAAGAAGTATCAAATGACTGCTATGAAATTGTACTGATGCTACAGCAGAATATAAGACTAATCTGATTTTCAATTTCATAAATTTTAATGAAAATTAAAAAAAGGGAGAGAAAAAAAGTGAAAAAATTAAACGGGCAAACCTACAAAATGACTTGTATCTCGGCAATCAAAAGCCCTAAAGTGTTGAAAATGATATCAAATTGTTGCTAGAGCAATATTATACCATTCTGTACTACAATATATAAGTCATTTGATTTTTAGTTTTAAGAATATTAGCAAAACCTTCAGAATTAAGAGAAAAAATACTGGAAAACTAAGGAGGTATACATCAAAAAACGCATTTATCTTGGTTACTGATAGACCTAGAGAGCTATAATTGGTATCAAATAATTGCTAAAACTATGTTCTGTGACCATGTTATCTCATGTATAAATCATAAGCTGTTTTTGTTGTATGGATGTTAATGAGATTTAGTTTAAACATATTTTATTCCAAATCTCACAGATTACATCGATACAAACATATAAATAGGTAAATGACGAAAAGGATTAGAACGGAAGCAGAGCTTATATAGTTCTTCTCCTTGGCAGACGTGATATGTAATATATAGGCGGAGTATTGCATGGTTGTACGATAATAAGTATAATATCTAAACTAAAAGGGGTAGGTTCAATTAAACTAGAAAAAAGAAAAAACATGAAGAGGCATTGGTTATAGAATAAGGATAAATGTAATTTTAGACCATACAGATTAATGAGATTTTTATAAATAAGACAAAAAGCAACGAAAAATGAAGGGGTACACAAACAAAGAGAACTTAAAATGACATCAATTTATTGGTAGGATACTGTTTCATTGCCATGTATTTAGATATATAAAGCATACTAGCTGGCAATTAATATTTAATAAATTATGTTGGAACACAATCTTCAATTTTCTGTTATTTCCACAATTTTTTTCAAAATCTTGTAACATTCAGAAGATTCAATAGTATATGCTTAGGCTATCAGATCGTGTGGCAATAGTGCATTGTCATAACATTCTATTGGTACCATTTTCAGTTCCCTAAGGATATTGGCAGCTGAGATATAAGCGATTTGTTGGTGTACCCTTCATTTTTCATTGATTTTTCTCTTATTCATAAAAAACCTATTTTAAATATCCATACAACAGAAATAGCTGATTATTTATATATCAGATTACATGGTTATGGCACAATGTCCAAGCAATCATTTGATACCAGTTGTAGCTCTCTAGGTCTATCATTAGCCAAGATACGTGTGATTTGCTATGAATACCGCTTTAACTTTTCCTTAATTTTCCTCTAAATTCGAAAGGTTTTGTTAATATTCATAAAGCAAAAACTCAAATAACTCATATATTGAAGTACAGGACGATTTATGCCTTAGCAACCATTTGATACCATTTTCAGCATGTAAGGGATTTTGATTGCCGAGATACAAGCCATTTTGTATGTTTACCAGTTTCATTTTTCCTTTTTTCATTCCTGTTTCTAGAGTTTTCATTATAATTCATGAAATTGAAAATCAGATCATTATTATATCAGACTTAAGGGACATAGTACATTGCCATAGTATTCATTTGATACCTTTTTCAGCATCCTGAGTTTGTTACCGGCTCTGGTACAAGTGATTTTTATGTCTACCGCTATTTATCCAAAATTCTTCACCAATTTCTTATGTATTTTATTAATTTTCATGAATAAGCAAATTCAACCATTTGAATAATAGGTATTAAGGATTAATTGTTTTGGTCCATGCATCACTATCAGACTAATTATAGTATTCTACAGCATGCTATTGTCGGTATATGTATAATTTTGTGAGTATCCTATTCATTAGAATCACACTATAGCTAGGTGTGGAATTTATGGAATTACACATCATGTCAATACATTCATTGTTGAGTACAATATTTTATGGCATTAAGATGATACCTCTGACTACACTGGCAGCCATGAGAATTGGACCCAGTGATGCAAGGTAGACCTTATAACCAACCCACCCAAAACTTTACAATGGATACAATTTATCCCTTGTTTTTCCTCCATTTTGACAATTTCATTAATATTCATGAATATATATATATGCAAATGAGAGGTCCATGACATAATTACATTTGTCATATGATGTTACTTTTTCAATAACAATGTGTCACATTGATAGCGTGTTCCTGAAATAGTTTATTAATTTTTTTAACAAATTTTTCTGTCATTTTAATGTTTTCATTAAAATTCATGAATATGCAAATTAGATAACTTGCATTACTTACCATAGGTTGAAAGGGTTATGTCTTAAGCTTTAAATTGAGACCAGGTTCAGTGGTCTAGGATAAGTAACAGCGGGGATATGACCGATTTTGTATGTACACCCCATGCTCAAGAATCATGTTAATGGTTGCCATGGAAACCATGCATTTTTTCATAGAGCAAAAGAGTTTATCTTTGACGACAAAAATTGTTTGCATTTCTGGAGTCCCATTGAATGATTTGGCACCCTTAACAGATTGTCCTGGGAGGGGATATACAAGGTAGATCAAATTAGCCCCTGGGGTACCCGGAGATAAATGTCTTTAAATAATGTCGCGGTTCAAACAGCTAGGGTACTTCATTTTCACCCAGAATAAAAGTACTTTTGCAAGACCGAAAAAAATTAAAACATTGGTTTTCAAACTTCCCAAGACAGTACTAAACAACTATACCAAGGAAATTTCTGCTAAACAGGTGGCCACCAAAAGTGATTTTTGATGGCTTTTCTCAGTCTGGGGCTTTAGCTATTTCCTGGACAGGCTCAGACCTGAGTGTAGTCTGACTGGTCAGCCGTCAAAATGAAGTATCATACCTAGTGGTTCATTTTGATAAATCAGTTATCAAAAATTAATTTTGACGGCTGACCCGCCAGACTAACCTGAGTGGTCAACCAGTAATCAGATGGTCAGTCACTAGCGAATAAGAGAATAAGCTTTGCCTGGAATTAGGACATATGACATCCAAAAAGTGCTTCGAATATAACCACCCAAGTAACTGACGAGGCAACTTCCCGGCATGACCATAGCTGTTGACTGGGACATTAAGCTTTAATTCAAACAAATTCGTTCCTCCTTCCCACTGAGGCTCCATGTGATTTTGGCTTCAATAGGCCAATCGAAGCCAAATTTTATGTGGAGCCTCTTTGGGAATGTTGAATGATTTGAAATGTAATACTCATATTTCCAATGTTTGTACAAAGGCAAACAGAACTCTCGGATTCTTGAGGAGAAATTTGTATTCTTGTCCCCCAGATGTGAAAGAAGCAGCTTATAAAGGACTGGTGCGGCCGGTATTGGAATATGAAAGGTCAGTTTGGGACCCTCACACTCTTGGCCTCCAGGAAGAACTGGAAAAGGTCCAAAATCGTGCGGCAAGGTTTGTGACGGGAAATTGTGTTTTTGAAACTTGGAGCATGACTGGCATTAATTTTTAGGTCAACTGAAATGGGAATCTCTTAAGAAAAGGAGGAAGGATAGTAGACTCATATTGCTATACAAAGGTCTAAAGGGTAAAGCCAGAATACCCACAGATGACCTTATCCCAATGAATAGGCGTTGTAGAAATCAACACTCTTTTGCTTTTCAGATACCTTCAGCTAGCAAAGAAGCGTACAAAAGTAGTTTCTTTCCACAGACTATCAGGGACTGGAATGACCTCCCTGATTCTCTTATCTCCTCTGCTGAAATGCCTGATGACTGTGTGTCCAAGTTCGCATCTATTGTGAGAGCCAGGGACTAATTTCCCTCCTGGCGCCCCCCCCCCCCGTGAGGTATTGTCAATTTGGCGTGTCACCAGTAAACCATTCCGATTCAGATTCTGAAATGGAAGTTTATATAAAAATGACACAAGTCACATGACCAAGATGACCGTCACATCCATATATGGTAAAAACTCTTAAAAATATTCTTCTCAAGAACCGATAGACTGATTTCAACATAACACGGTATTTGACATTGAGGACTGCGACACACACATAATAGTTTGTATAAATAATGACAGAAAGGTTTATGTAGATACAGACAATTTACTGAATTAATGAAGTAGTCAAGGTCAAGGTCATTTTTGACAAATGACCTTGACCAAAGGTAGTTTTTCAAAGAACAAATCTCAGGTAAGTGTTCTCATAGCCACTGGTCCTCTGCTTAGTCGAAAGATGCAATATGGTTACTGATTAAATGCATCACTATTTAATACACGCGAGTTTCAAAACCAATGACCACAATAACTGTTACACGTTTTTGACGAAATATGAATTTTGTGTCAAAGTTTTCGTATGAATATCCATAGCTGACTTCTAATTTCTACTATTTTGACAAAATTTTCCATGCCAATCGCTGTAGCAACGGCAACCGAAAGCACCAGAAAAACCACCACGTCCATTCCACCCAACAGAATTTTTCTTTTTGGGCACTCCTTTCTCCACACTGTTTGCACTGCGGGATGGTGACTTAATGAAGTAAATCATTCGGTTGCCAGTAACGAAATTCCAGATTCGGCGTAAGAATTTATGCCACCAAGCGTTCAGCTTGGTAATCAAGCCACCTATTTCCTCTTTTTCATCTGGAAGCTTGAAATTGCTTTTCTGTCTGCTCCAGTCAAGCTTGACACAGCGCCCATGTGAATAACAAACAGATGCACTGCAGTTCAAGGCAAACATTGTAATGTTCTTGACCATGGGGCCTAGGGTGTTGTCTATATAGTCTCGTGTAGCCTCGCACTGGGCCTTTGTTCGAAACGAGGCTGAGGCGCCCCACAATGCAATGCCAGCCAACCCGGCATCCGCTGACTGTTGAATGGTGTTGTTCAGATCAGCCTGCAAGGAAACGTAGTCAGTAGTTAGTGTTTTTGACCATTTCAAAGCGATACTTCTGTTGTGTTTAATTTGTTTTATGTTTTTGTGTCTCTTTTTGTGTTGTTTGCGCCTTTTACATGTATGTTCGTATTCGTATAATATACAGTACTTTTTAAGTCTCAGGTAACTGAGTGGCCAACTGTAGGAAAATAGCAAAATAGCAGCTCGCTTGGAAAACAATGTGTCCTTTTTGTATATTTGTCATTTTTTTTTTTTTTTTTTTTTTTTGGCTTACCACCTGTGATTTTAGGTTTGGACTTTAGTTCTGATTGTACAGTTCCCGATCATGTCTTATTTTCAACTGTTTAAGGGTGTTTCTCTAGTAGGTTAGAGACACAATCCGGAACTGAGAGTTGAACAGAGCCCATTTCCAGTGAGTTAATTCATTTGAGCCTGTGCGTGAGAAAAAAAAACAATTTGGGTTCGGACCAGGTCCGACACAAACCGGGCTGTACAGTCACAGAAGATGGTTAGGGGCTGGAAATTTTATCCGTGTAGCGAAATCAAAGGCGCTGATCAGCTTCGCAATTACTGCGAAGCTGATCTGCGTCTTTGTTTTCGCCTATGCAGATTGTTGGTTTTCCCATGCGGTGGCTCATTTAAGGAAGCAAATCTTTGAGTATGTTTTTACAATTGCACTATAAATCTACATGTGCATACACGTGACGTATGGTGCTGCATTTGGGTTACCTTTACGTACCCCCACACATCAATACCGTATAAGGACAGAACTATTTTATACCCACCAGGCTGTAAAAAATGTCCGTATCTCTATAAGTAAACCGTGAATATGGAAGAATGGCCGCTCTTGAGTTATTACCCTTTACTCGCAATGCTTCTTTAAGTTGTCCATACACGTATCGTCTTCTGTCATCTACTGTTCCAGACTTCGACAGGTAAATGGATGGCATGATGGCACCACTGTTTTCAAACATCCAAGCTAACCTAAAAACAAAACAAAATGAACGAAAAAGAACAAAATGATGCTTGTCTGCTTGATAAGTTTCTGAATATTGTTTTATTATATCAGGAAAACGTGTCCGTGCAATAAAAACCCCCTTAAACCCCACTTATATAGTAAAACTGGGGTTTTCAGGGGTATACCTATTTTTCTTATTTTTGCTCCAAAACATAGATTGTGGGTACACGTTAGAACCGCCTCGCCGAAAAATATCATAAAAATTTCTACTGAAAGTTTTCATTTTTTACAACTTTAAAAATCACTGTATATTGCATGGGCAAGTTTTCGTAATGAGATACGGTCCAGATTACAGGCAGTAGAGGGCCTACAAGCAAACACTTGAATATAAAGGTAAAGCACAGAATATTTTGTTTGTTTTCTTTTTTACTTCTCATATGATGAATAAGAAAATATGTTTTCGCTGCGCCATTGTCAAAATCTACTTCGATAGAAGAAGAAGAAGAAGAAGAAGAAGAAGAAGAAGAAGAAGAAGAAGAAGAAGAAGAAGAAGAAGAAGAAAAAAGCAAAGTGACCATATCATATTGCTCTGTGCACGGGTATCTGTGGTTTAATTTCAGCCCACCAAATAACTTGAAAGGCAACATAATGTAAAACCTTGGAAAGTGAGAACTATTTTGTACAGAATCGAAACGTATTCAGTCAACCTTTAGATGGTGGTTCGTCTCTCACTAATGAGAAAGACCATCATTATTTCTTGAATAGGTTCGTGTGTGTTGGTGAGTTCTTTGATGGCTGACTAGGCCAGTTCTAGCTCTAAACTGTCGGTTGCAGGTAGAGCAAGTCAATGTCATTGAATCAGCTGGTGGCCCATTGGTATTGGCTTTGCGTTCTCTGCGCTTTCTTTCAGCTTCACAGATTCTCTTTTTTTCATGGAGAGCTGCTCCTTTGTTGATGAGACCTCGCCACTTTGATCGCTCCTGTGCAGTCTGTTCCCAAGACCCAATTGGTATGTCAAAATCCTTCAGAGAGGCTTTCAGGGTGTCTTTGTAGCGTTTCTTCTGGCCACCTTGAGAGCGCTTTCCCTCTTGTAGTTCTCCATAGAAGACTTTCTTTGGAAGTCGCTCATCAGGCATTCTTAAAACATGGCCGGTCCACCTTAGCTGTGCTAGCTTTAAGACAGTATGCATGCTTTGCATCCCTGCTTTCTTCAGGACCTCTGTGTCTGGGATCTTGTCTTGCCACTTGATTTTTAACAGCTTTCTCAAACAGCTTAAGTGGAAATGGTTAAGTCTCTTTGCATGACGCTGGTATACTGTCCAGGTCTCACATGCATACAAGAGGGTTGGAAGTACCACAGCCTTGTAGACTTTCAGCTTAGTGTCAAGCTTGATTCCATTTCGCTCCCAGACATTTGCACGGAGTCTTCCGAATGCCACACTGGCTTTTGCAATTCTTGCAGTGACCTCATCATCAATGTGCACTGCTCTGGAAAGAGTGCTTCCCAGGTAGGTGAATTTATCAACAACTTTCAGTTTTTCTCCATTCACAGTGATGGTTGGTTCATTGTACGGTTTTCCAGGTGCTGGCTGGTGTACAACCTCTGTCTTTTTTGTGCTGATTGTGAGATCATAGTTATCACATGACTGTGAGACTTGATCCATGGCTCTTTGCATTTTTGCCTCTGAGCTGGCATTCTTATCCATATCATCTGCATAGAGGAGCTCATCTAGCACATCGGTCTGCACCTTAGTTTTGGCTTGCAACCTTCTAAGGTTGAATATATTGCCATCAAAACGGTACCTGATTGGAAAACCAGTGTCACTGTCCTGAAAAGCATCCATGAGCATGGCAGAAAACATCATGCTGAACAGTGTTGGTGCCATAACACAGCCCTGTTTGACCCCATTTGTTACCTCAAAGGGTTCAGAGAACTCTCCATCATTTTGCACACGTGCCTGCATGCCATCATGAAATTGCCGCACCATTGCTATGAATCTGGGTGGACAGCCAAACTTGGCCATGATTTTCCACAGTCCATCACGACTTACTGTGTCAAACGCTTTGGTGAGGTCGACAAACGTCATGTATAGATCTACATTCTGCTCTTGGCATTTCTCCTGAAGCTGTCTTGCTGTGAAGATCATGTCTATCGTCCCCCTGTCCTTTCTGAATCCACATTGACTTTCTGGGATAAGTCCCTTCTGATCAAGATGAACATTCAGGCGGTTCAACAGAATTTTTGCTAGTATCTTCCCAGCAATCGATAGGAGGGAAATGCCTCTGTGGTTATCACAGACTTGTGGATTTCCTTTCCGCTTGTATAGGTGGATTATGGATGCATCCTTAAATTCTTGTGGGATGGCCTCCTTCCTCCACATACAGTGAAACAGCTCGGTCAGTTTCTCTGCCATGGGTAGCCCCCCGGCCTTATAAACCTCTGCAGGAATTGCATCTACACCTGGAGCTTTGCCAGAAGACAGTTGTTGAACTGCTTTTCTTGTTTCCATGACGGTTGGAAATTCATCTAACAGAACATTGCACTCTATCTGTGGCAGTCTGTCAATTGCATCCTCATTGATGCTTGATGGTCGATTTAGCACACTATTGAAATGTTCTGCCCACCTTTTCAAGATAGCCTCTTTGTCTGTGAGAAGAGTGTTTCCATCTGCACTGAGTAATGTGGTGGCTCCAGAACTCTTAGGGCCATAAATGGTTTTCAGTGCATCATGAAATTTCTTCATGTCCTTTCTGTCTGCAAAAGACTGAATTTCTTCTGTTTTCTTCCTCAGCCAGGAATCTTGCATGTCCCTAAGCTTGGTCTGGACTGTCTTACAAACGTTGCTGTAGGCTGCTTTCTTGGATACTGAGCTAGTATCATCTTGATGTGCCTTGTGCAATCTGTGTTTTTCTTCAAGAAGCTTCTGAATTTCGTCATCATTCTCATCAAAACAGTCTTGATGTTTGCGAGATGGATGTCCTAAAGTAGTAGCAGCTGAAGAATGAACTGTTTTATGGAAGACTGTCCAGTTTTCTTCGGGGTTCTCTGAACTGAGATTGATTGCATCCAGTTGGTTGCAAATGTCTGTTAAGAAAGCTTGTCGCATGCTGTCTTGATTCAGCTTTGAGACATCCAGTCTTTTAGCAGCTTTCTTGCCTTGAGGTCGCCTCGCAGGTCAGATTTAGATAAGCTGAAACTGAATCGCAGATATCCGTAGTTCTGATCAATGTCAACTTGAATATATCTACTCTTACCAATCATTTGTATAAAGAATTTATCTACTCTTACTGATCATTCTCTAATTTATCTACTCTTACTGATCATTCTCTAATTTATCTACTCTTACTGATCATTCTCTAATTTATCTACTCTTACTGATCATTCTCTAATTTATCTACTCTTACTGATCATTCTCTAATTTATCTACTCTTACCAATCATTTGCTTAAAAAATAATCTACTCTTACCAATCATTTGCTTAAAAAATAATCTTCTCTTACCAATCATTGGCTTAAAGAATTTATCTGCTTTTACCAATTGTTTGTTTAAAGAATTCATCTACTCTTACCAATCGTTTGCTTAAAAAACTTATCAACTATTACCAATCATGTGTTTAAAGAATTTACCCACTCTTATCAATCATTCTATTATTTATCTACTCTTACCAATCAGTTGCTTAAAGAATTTATCTGCTCTTACTATTCATTTGCTTAAAGAATTTATCTACTCTTACCAACCATTTGTTCAAAAAATTTATCTACTCTTACCATTCATTTGCTTAAAGAATTTATCTACTCTTACCAATCATTCTCTATTTTAGTCCCGTTAGAGCAGTCGCTTGTGCCGTAGTTGTAACAGTTCGGGAAACCGTAATACCCCCACTTCCCTTGCGGTCTCAGTTGATTGCAAAGCTGTAGCGTTGTCAGCATAAACTTTCTAAAACAAAAGCATCAAAAACAAACTCGCTGGTCTTTGAAAGGGTTTGGTTCGCTTTTTAAACAAACCAAGTTCAAAACTTGTGAGACGTGTATCTGTACTTGCCAAAGGAACTACATGTAGAAACCAAATAAAGGCAAAGCCGTTTGTTATTAGTTACAGTATCCCGAAAGGCATTGTTAATCATATTGAAATACATAATTGTATACCATTGCATTATCCTTTATCGAAAAGATGTAAAATCTGAACACAAAACTGTGTTAGATTAAATTTGGAACGTACCGTGCTGCTGAATCAAAATCATCTGCTGCCTGGTGTCTGACTTTGTCTTCTGGCCAATCAGGATGCTCCTTCCGAACGAGGTTTAGGGAAGCCTCGATGTAGATTTTCATTTCCTGGTTATAGTTGTTCCTTCCAAAGATTGGTCGCCAGTATTCCATATCAATCACCGCAAGCCCGGTAAATGTTTTCTTCGGGGTGAATCGTTCGATGTCTTGTTGAAGTTTGCTGAGGTGCAGTGTGAGGTTGCCGAGCTGGTGAAGAATATATGAGAGTTGTTTATTTTTATTTATTTATTTTTATGTACTTATTTATTTTTTTTATGTTTTAATTTTTTTTCGAGAAAATATCCGTATCTTAAAGTTCAAACTTTGTCCGTCACATTTTTACCAATTTGTCGACAGTCATAAACAGTATGTTTTGATCTAAAAACTATACTTTTTGAGCTCAGCTGGTCCTATAATGGGCTGTACAGGTCCGTTTGTTGGTTTACGTTCGAGTTTCCAACAGACACATGGCATGATACGGACACATGATCTCGGTTTTAAGTCTCATCCGAAAGACCGGAGCTCGTGGAATTGAACCCAGGACCTTGCTTTAACAGAGGAATAACGGACATCTCGGTCCTATCAGAGAAGTGGCATAACCAGTACACCACGGAGGCTTGCTGGTCCGGTTTATGTAGAACCTAGTCGCAAACGTTTGGATTCTCCCATCATTATCAATTTGGTGAGTGCATTTTAATTTTTAGGGGTGTTTGTTTTTATTTTTTATCTCATTTTTCGATGATTTTTTTTTCTGTGCAAACAGAATAGCCCCAGGTGGGACGCCGCGTTCTGCGGCGTCACATCTGGGTCTATGCTGTTTGCCTATGTCCCACAAAAAGGACGGCAGGCTTAAATGAGTTAAAGACATATATGAACCGCCTCATGAGAAAACCAACAATGTGGTTTTTGAACAGGTCCGACACAACCCGAGCTGTACAAGCACAGAAGATGGCCAGAGGCTGGAAATTTTAGATTTTAGAAAGTACAGGAATTGTACTAGTTTCTACGAAGCTGTTCTATGCCTTTGTTTTCGCAATTGCAAAATGTTGGTTTTCTCGTGATGCGGCTCATATTTTCTCTCGACGCTACTAACTTAAGCCCCTATCTCACTGGGATGCGACAACCGGAGACTAGTTCGCGAATAGTTCGCGACTATTACGCGACAAAGATTAACGATATAAACAAAACTTTCATGTTGCAGTCTCATTGAATAGACATTTATGCGACAAATTCTCGAATTTCGGTCTAATTTTGAAAATATATCTCACGACTGTCGCGCGATAGTCGCGCGACTGTCGCACGACAGTCGCGCGACATTCGTGAGAGTGTCTCACGACTTTCCCGCGAATGTATCTTATTTTCATTTTAATTCGTACAACAGTCGTGCGACATTCGTGCGAGTGTCGCACGACATTCGTACGAATGACGCTAAGTTTTATTTTCTCGCCAGATAGTCGCGAGTTTTTCGCATGTTGTCTCAAGACAGTCGCGCGACCGTCGTGCGACACTCGCACGACATTCGTACGAGTGTCGCGAAAATTTCGCATTGTAAATTCGCCAAAATTTCGCAGCGACAGGTTCGCGACATTCGCACGAACGTCGCGCGACCGTCGCACGACAGTCGCGCGACAGTCGCGAAATATTTTGGGAAAAAAATTCGCATCCAATTTTTAAACAGGTTTAAAACCTTCACGACCAGTTCGCGACTAGTTCGCGACACGTGAAAATTCTCACGACACTCGCACGAATGTCGTGCGAAAGTGCCCCGACTAAATTCGCGTAACAGTCGCGAGGAATTCGCATGCCAGTGAGATACTAGCTTTACCTGTGGAATTCCGCCATTAACCGCTGACTTGTCTGACGCAAACCGGGGAAACACTCCAAGATCGTAAAAAATCACTATCTCATCGCCTTGGAACGTATGGTCCTTGTTTGCCACTATGTCGAAGTAACTGAGGTTTAGTTTTACTCCAAAATTATGCTCACAACCCATTGTTGGTGCGTTCCATATGGAAACAAACGGGTTGTTCGGTAAAAGAGTGTCCCGCACTTCCAAGTGGGCATCTGTCCATGATGTAAGTGGTAAAACGAGCACAAGAATTAGTAGAAAAGTCATCCTTATAGTTTTTATGATTTGCACATTATGAATTTACAAAATCTCCATTAAAAACAGGAAGTTAGCCTCTTATGAGAAGTAGGTCTTAAAGCTTATCTTTAATGCGACAAAAGGACATATACGATTAAATGTAAAATACATGCAAAAGCCATGGTGAATAAATTTAAACTTATTCATGATTGATAAACGATTGATTTTAAAGCTGTACTTTACTCATAAAAAATTATAATATTGCTTTAATGCTCATACAGAAAGGAACAGGGAGCGCGGTGGCGTAGTGGTAGAGCATCAGACTCCGAATCGAGAGGTACTGGGTTCGATCCTCACTGACTGCACCGTGTTGAGTGCTTGAGCAATGCGGTGGCTCCGTCCCGACATGACTGAAAAAATGTTGACTGGGACGTTAAACCACAAAACTGACAAAGAAATTAGGCAGAAACTGCACAGCTGATCAGCGCCTTTGCTTTCGCTACCCGTATAGTACAATTCCTCCTCTACTTATATCCAAAGTTTCAAGCTTCTAGCTTTAGTCGTCGTACCCATTTCATTCATTCATTCATTCCTTCATTGCGACTCAAAAAGAGAATCATTCATTCCGGTCCATAAAAATAATTCATTCATTCATTCATTCCGTCTATAAAGAGAATTGACAATTCTGTGCAAATCAATTTACCCACCTCCTTTCTCATGAGCCGCCACATGAGAAAATCAACAATTGGTTTTTAACAGGACAGTCACAGAAGAAGACTAGAAGCTTGAAGAAGGAAAACAAAAGCGCTGATCTGCGCAGCTGTTTTTGCACATGTATATTGTTGGTTTTCTTGTGCGGTGACTCAAATGTTTCCACTGCGCCAAAATAAACTCATTGTAGAATATTTTTTGTGTATCTGTTAGTACATTTGATAAAAAAATCCATGTCATGGAAAACATTAATGATAACAAACTAACAAGAAAAAATCTTTCTTTCTTTCTTTCTTTCTTTCTTTCTTTCTTTCATATCGCGAAGTAAAGTTTAGTTAGAGGTGCGAAAATGACAAACAATACTTGTTTGGAACACGTGCCACTTAACACCTTATAAATTGATTGACTAATTGCCTGAGTACTTACTAAATTTACATGTCCAAATTAAGCAATTAAAGATCATTTTAGATAAAGGCCACGGATGAGATACTCGTGTCTGTCTTAGGGACAGGGGACGTCTTTAATTGACAATATCCTTGAGTAAACTCCTGACACGCGTACATAGGTTTTATAAACTGCATAGAACCCAAGCCAAGTCATTCACAATTTCTGCTTTGAGACAGTAACATCTTCATTGAAACATACTAAAGATTCAAGATGGTTGGAACCAAGTCACCAAACTCTGCTGATCCTACATATCTTAGAAAGGTAAGGATTGTTTATTTTTTTTATTAGATTAGGTTCTTTCATCTTATCTTATCTATATTGTTCGCATTTTCAAGATTGGCATTTGTCCGCTAGCTTATAAAGAGTCTTACAGTAGAACACAACAACAATAAACAAATCTCTGTAACTTACTATTAGTTCCGTTTTCATATTATATGAGATAAATGTATGTAACCATGTTTGTATCCTCAAGAACTTTCCAGCCTACTGGAATTTTGATTAATATTTCTTCTTCTTTCTGTGTCGCGTATTTCCAGTGTAATATGACCATATTGCTGACCATTCCAAGGCGGCACTGCTGTTGTCACAAATGTATTTGTTAGATATGTTTAATATGTCGTCGGAATTTGTGTCTTTATTTATTAAGTTCAGGTGCGGTACTGAGTGACCATCTATAGAGAAAAAAGGTTATGTAATTTTGGTTGTTTACTATGGGAAACACAGGGACTTGTAACAATTCCTATTAGGTTTGTTATTTATTATCTAATATCTATTATAAAGACAATAATAAGCATAATAAACATTTTTCATAAATAGTAGTAGAAGTTGTTACAAGTCCCTGTGATGGGAAACTGGTCCATTTATTTATCTATTTATTTTCAGATACGGAAGCCCCTCGTTGAGAAGAGACGCCGAGACAGAATGAACAACAGTCTGGCACAGCTGAAGTCCCTACTGGCCGTCAACGTCAAGCATAACGTAAGTCTGTCTGTCCCGAAAATCCGAATAACCCGCGCATTTGAATAAACACGCAGCTGGTAAACACGTGGTATCGAATGGGTGACGCACAATGCAATATTCCCGATGTTGAGATGGAAAATTCGACTTTTCTCCTATACCATTTACTCTATTGACTGATAGATAGGCGCAGTCAACGCAGAAATTGATCATATATTGAATGAAAGTAACATAAGAAATCCAGGTTATTTCGTTTTTGTACTTATAACAGTTTAATGCAGCTGACTTACAAAATAAGAATATGGTGGTACTTTTCCGCGAACTTTTTGAACGCCCTTCGTACTTTTAACAAAACATGACTGGCGTTATCAGTTAAGGCTGTACGCTGCCATCGTAAAAATATTCTTGTTTTCTAACAGCTCTTTTTGCTTCAAGACATACGAAAAACAAAAATTATATAAGGAAGTGTGCATTTTTTTCAAACTAAATGTACATGCCTCTGAATGAGACAAGCAAACAACATGTTTTAAAATTAGAAAACTTGAATAAAAGTAAGTTCAAAATGTTAACAGCGAACCTCCTAAGAACACGTTCAAAGTTAGTATAATCACGTAAATTCAGTTGAATATATACATACCTATATACATATCTAATGTTACAGTTTCACTATATCGTTGTCAGCACTGATGATGTCCGCAGCATACTAAACTACCGTTATTTCATGTTTTCAGAGTTCCACATCATTGGCAAGACTCGACAAAGCCGACATCTTAGAACTGACCGTCAGTCAGTTGACGTCACTCCAGAGCCATCAGAGATCCGTCTCCTTGGCAACGGATGTGGAAGGTTACAAGAGGGGTTTCAAAGACTGCGCCAGGGAGACTATCCGCTACCTGACAGCGACCCAGAGTCTTGATACTGATTCCCTGTTTCGTGTCAATAATCATCTTCAGAGCTGTTATTTGGAAAAGACTAGAGGAAATCCAAATGTGTCGCATCCTACCGACTTTCCATCTGCGCATGTCAGCACTAAGCGAAGTGATATTCTACAGGCCATCGACCAGTCGTTTTACGGACATGTTACTCCAAATGTTGCGCGGACTATTCCCGACTATCAGTATTACCATCTGTGTAATGACAGTGTAGACACCAGTTTGAACTCATCCTGTAACATGTCTGTAGATTCCAGCTCGAGTATTACGCCTGAAAAAGTAGTCCCATATGAAAGGAGAGAAGACGATATGTGGCGACCGTGGTAAATAGTGTTATTAACTTAGAAATTTGGGCAGAAAATCATACACTCAAAAATAGAAAATTCCATAAATTCGATGGATAATTTATATATTGTGCGACAGAGTAACTAGTAATACGCTTAAAGGCTTTAAACATAACAGAAAAAATAATCATAAAAATCATCTCAGATTGATGGTTTCTTTATAAAGAATTACAAGACTGAATTCTAGAAGAGATTAAGTAAATGTTGTTTTGGGCGTATGATGATATTTGTAAATATGTACATGTCAATGATACCAAATGTGCTGTTAGAGAGTTTTATGATTAAATAGATTCTTTTGAAATCATCGTGGTTGTAAATATGTTCTTTGTTTCGTTTTCGAATCCTTAAAATGCACTAAAATAAGCAATGGCCAAATACTGAGAAAAATAAAAAGTTCTATGTGCCTGCAGCATCGCCGGATTCACACCGTTCAATTCCCAGATGAGATAAATCGGGGGTGCGGAGGTGGGGGCAATTTAGTAATTGGCCTCTATCTAAAGTCTGTGATTTGTGAAAAAGCAAAATGTAACTGAAATTAAGCGGTTATCCTGATTCTTTGTGGGTTGCCCCAAATTGTGGGCCAAAGTAATGCTGGTTTGCATGTAGATCAGCTGGCTGACCTGTACTCCGATACGGTACGTGGACAATTCGGACCTTGGCTAATTCGGACCTCAGCTGTGGACAGTTCGGACCTTGGCTAATTCGGACCTTGGCTAATTCGGACCTCGACCACTGGTCAATTCGGACCCCGCAAAATCGAGGTCCGAATTAGCCAATGATTTTTTTTAAATAGTGTCCGAATTAGCCAGGGTCCGAATCGAATTACATGTAAGGTCCGAATTAGCCAATGTAAGAATCTGCTTAGGGTCCGAATTGACCACATGTGAAAGAGAAATAAGGTCCGAATCAGCCAGTGCTTGAATCGATTCAAGATGGGGTGGGGGGGGATTCAGTTTTACGTCCCCTTCAAACTTTTTCACTCATATCGAGACGAATCAATCGGTAGGTGGGGCGAAAACCGGAGTACCCGGGGAAAAACCACCTGACACACCCGCAAGCAGAACATGGCTTGTCTCACATATGAATTCGTGCCCCATGCGAGGCGCGAACCCACATCGGTGAGATGATCGAATGATCAAGAGCACTGAAGTCAGCGACCTTAACCACTCGGCCACGGGGGCCGCCTCGATTCAAGATGGAAGGATTGCCTGTGTCTTCAAATCATTAAATTAAAAATTCATTGCAGTACCCATGTATTATTTCATATGTAGTATTCGCGAAAAAAATACTTTGTTTTTGTTGGTTGATTGATTGCGGTTTAGCATCCCAGTCAACAGCTATGGCCATGTCGGGACGTTGCCTCCATTTTGTAGGACTTTTACCCTGGAACATTACGATGTCATGACAGCCAATATGCGCTTGAAAATATAACCACGCGAATAAACACTAGGGCGTATATGTATGGATGGTTTGACTTTAACCACTTTTCCTGGGCACGCTCAGGCTTTCTCAGCGGTTAACCAGTGATCAGACTGTCAGTCAGTAGTGAATAAGCTTTGCCCGTAGGCCCAAGCAGCCCGTCTGTTTCTTACGGGTACTTTGTGTTTTGTAGTTGACAATCCTCTGGGTATGGCATAAAAACCCTGCTAAGAAGTATATTCAAACGACACAGCAGATTGTACGGACTGTATATGGATTGAAGTCCCTTTCTAGATGTTAGGACGGCTCGTTTTTAGTCTGAATTTGGTTTTCTTTATGTAAAATACATAAGGCAAAGGTCCGAATTGACCAATGGAAAAGGTCCGAATTGACCAAAGGAAAAGGTCCGAAAGGTCCGAATTGACCAAGATTGACCAAAGAATTTTTCGTTTTGAGGTCCGAATTGACCAATAAAAAGGGTCCGAATTGAAACATCAGGTGAGGAGCCCCACAAACTTTATATAAATCATGACCCTGTGATGACCTTGACATATTTTATGGCAAGGTCAACATAGGTCGCCCATGCATTTGAATGGGGAAAATTGTCAATATGTCATTTGAAGGGAAAATCTTTATGGAAGTGGGCAAATGAACAGAAGATTTATAATTCTGAAAAAATGGACCCCCAGGGGCAGGTGAGCCCCCACCCCATGGCAAGATCAAGATCTTCTCTGAAACCGCTGAACCATTCAAAGCCAAACTTCATGGGAGCATCCTTAGGAAGGGGGAGCAAAAGTTTGTTTAAATGATCCAGGTCACATGACCAAGATGGCCGCCATGGCTATAAATAGCAAAAACCTTTAAAAATCTTCTCCTCCAGAACCAGAAGGCCTATGATTTTGAAACTTAATATGAAACATCAGGTAGAGGAGCTCTAAGAGTTTATATAAATCATGACCCTGGGATGACCTTGGCCTATTTTATGGCAAGGCCAACATAGGTTGCCCATGCATTTGATTGGGGAAAATTTGTATAATGTAACTAAATGGGTGTGTGTGTGGGGGGGGGGGGGGGCTTGCTTGGAGTATGCAAAAGGACAGAAGATTTATGTTTATGGAAAAAATGTCCTCAGGGAGTTGTCTGCCCCGCCACTGGGCTATATACATGTACGAGTATGACCATAATATTTAAACATCTCTGAAACCGCTTGGCCAATCAAAGCCAAACTTTATGTTGAGCATCGTTAGGAAAGGGGAATGAAACTTAATATAAAGGGTCAAGATAGATGGCCATCGTAGCTATAAATAACAAAAGCCTTTATAAATCTTATTCTTCAGAGCCGGAAGACCTATGATTTTGTAACTGCCTGAAGCATCAGTGAATGTTACTCTACAAAGTTTGTATAATCATGACTCCCGGATGACCTTGACCTATTTTATGGCAAGGTCATCTGAGGTCGCATCTATCTTCATATACTGCCATACGCCCTCACGGACATTCTAGGCAGATGCGCTGTCGAAAAGAATAAGGCTGAAAATTAAAGAAAAGACAGGTTAAAAGCATTCAGCAAGACGGATAAAAGATGATAGGTTAAAATAGTTGAGACGAGTTTAAAATCAGGATAAAAACAACTATTTCTGGGTCTACGGCCTGGGATGTTGCAGCTTACTAACTGCGACCTTGAAAGATTCAAGGTCTGGTAAGCATGCAACATCTGCAGGGAGGGCATTCCACTGGAAAATAGCCAGTGGAAAGAAGGAGTATTTATAGTAGTTTGTACTTGTTTGTAACTGGCGGAAGGTCATTGAATGACAGTATCTTGAGATTCTTTTTAAAGGTTCAATGTATTCAGGAAGAGGTAAAGCAACCAGGCCATGTACTGTTTTGAAAAATAGACATAGACGGGCATCTGCTCGTCGTTACTCAAGCGTTCTCCAACCGAGTTTGTCTACGGTAGCAGTAGTGTTTGACCGGTAGTCGAAATTGCTAGTGGTCCACCGTGCTGCCCGGCGTTGAACTTTTTCCAGCTGGAGTCTTTTTTCTTTAGTGTAGGGGTCCCAAACGGGGGCTGCGTACTCCAGCTGGGGGCGGACCAGTGTGATGTAGGCAGTCTCCTTTTGGTTTTTGGTTTTGATGTTACGCTGGATGAAATTTAGCGTCCTGGTGGCATTTTTAGTTATTCTGTCAATCTGGGGATTCCAGGAAAGGCCACTGGAGATATCAACCCCCAAGTACTTCGCACTTGTGACAACCTCCAGGACTTGGCCATGCAAAGTATATGTTACATCAATGAGTCTCCTGGATGTTGTCACCCGTACTACTTGGCACTTGGAAGGGCTGAACTCCATGTCCCACCTGTCCTCCCACACAGATAGTCTGTCCAGGTCATTTTGTAGCACTTTGCCATCTTCCGTATCTCGTATTGTTAGGTACACGGCCGTGTCATCTGCGAATAGTCGAACTTGTGATGACAGTTCATCCGGCAGGTCATTGATGTAGATTAGAAACAGGATCGGACCCAGAACTGAGCCCTGGGGTATCCCAGAGGTCACCGGGAACGAATTCTGATTCCTCCCCATCAATGACCACCGTCTGCGACCGGTTACCTAGGAAGGCACGAATCCAGGCTAGTGCATTTCCTCTGATTCCATACTGGTGGAGCTTCCAAAGGCGTTTGGAGTGATTCACTTTGTCAAAGGCCTTTGAAAAATCCAGCAGCATCAAATCAGTTTGCTTGCCTTTACTCACATTCCTCGCAAGGTCCTCGACCAACATGGTAAGCTGCGTTTCACATGACCTCTTTTCCCGAAAGCCGTGTTGTAGATCATACAGGAGGTCATGTGCGTTGAGGTGCTTTACCACATGTGAAGCAATAATGTGTTCGAAGACCTTGCAAAGTATGCAAGTCAAGGATATTCCAGATCTGAAGACCATTGGTCCTCTGGTCTTGAAATAATCTACCGATTAATGGCATTTGTATGACATATAGAATCAAAACACGCCCATACTTTTTAACATGATAAAATCATGTTAAAGATTTTCTTGTTATTCGCTGGGATTAGTTCTGACCAGATGTTTTTGCCGAGCATTTTAGACATAAAATTATGCTAAGAAGTTGCGCATAATGTTGGCGTCCGCCGCATATGCGTACACTTTTCTCACTGTGGATTTTCTTTTATTTATCAGATATGAGTATGGTACGTGGACAATTCGGACCTTGGCTAATTCGGACCTTGGCTAATTTGGACCAGAATCGGACCTCAGCTGTGGACAACACGGACCTTATCTTATTCGGACCTTGGCTAATTCGGACCTCGACCACTGTTCGATTCGGACCCCGCAAAATCGAGGTCCGAATTAGCCAATGATTTTTATGAAATAGGGTCCGAATTAGCCAAGGTCCAAATCGGATAAAGGTCCGAATTAGCCAATGTCAGATTCTGTTTAGGGTCCGAATTGACCACATGTGAAACAGAAATATGGTCAGAATCAGTCAATGCTTGAATCGATTCAAGATGGAATGATTGCCCGTGTCTTCAAATCATTAAAATAAAAATTCAAATTGTAGTACCCATGCCATTATTTATGCAGTATTCAGTGAGGAATACAAGTCCGATTTCAGAAAATTTGCTCAAAAACGAACACTTCATAGGATTATTTTTCTAACTGTATCTGTATTGCCAAATGTTTTCCTGACAAGACTGGTTAAATGTTTATGAAAGCATCTCAAGCCCAAGATCATTTATACTCACTGACAAAACTTGACAAACTGATAAAAAGTTAAAGCTAACATAATGCTATCTTCATGTATTATAGCGTATACCCATCAAATTCAACAAATTGAAGGATTTTTGTTTCAATAACACTTAGTACTTCTTATTTGTTACAACAAATGTATACTAAAAGTGAAAAATGCAATTCTAAATATTCAAAGTAGTCACAAAATACACTGTGAAAGCAAGTTGTAACTTCATAATAGAGAGGTTTAGCTTCTAGTATATACAATGTTTATGTTACTTTGGAACTGTCCGAGAGAACATATAAATATGACCCTGCTATGCTGCAGAGATATGTTTTGATAAAGATTAAGAACCAAGATAACCTATGAAGCTGGCTGAACAAATTTTGTTCAATTTCTTGCCTTTATATACCATACTGGTATTCGCGAATGAAATGCTTTTTTTTATTGATTGATTGTGCTTGACTTTTACCAAACATTATGATGTCATGACATCCAAAATGCGCTTGAAAATATAACCACGCAAGTAAACACTAGTGCTTATATATGGAATTTTTTTGACGTAAACAACTTTTCCTGGGCACGCTCAGACCTTCTGAGCGGTTAACACGTGAGGTTTGATCGTGCCCAGGAAAAGTGGTTAAAGTGAAACCATCCAGTATTTACTTGACAGAGTGATTATATTTCTAAGCTCATTTTGGTGTCATGACATCGTGCTATTGGTTAAAAGTCCTACAAAATGGAGTTAACGTTCCGACATGACCATAACTGTTGACTAGAACGCTTAACCACAAATCAATTAATCAATCAACAAAACAAAGTACTTCACGCGCGAATACTTCATGAAATAATGGCATGATTACTAGAATGCATTTTTAAATGATTCGAAGACACATTCAATCCTCTCATGTTGAATTGATTCAAAAATTGGCTGATTCGGACCTTATCTCCGTTTCACATGTAGTCAATTCGGACCTTAAACAGACTGTGACATTGGCTAATTCGGACCCCAATCCGATTTGGACCTTGGCTAATTCGGACCCTATTTAAAAGAAAAAAAATCATTGGCTTATTCGGACCTCGATTTTGGGCCCATCCCTGGTGTAAGAATATCACGAAAATTCTTACGGAATAAACTGCATATATATTAAGTTTTTCCCCTAAATACAATTAAATAAGAAAATAATATACAAATTGGGTTTATTCCGTGTTTAATATTTCATAACTGTAGGTCTGAGAAATCTGGAGAGTGGGTGGGTATGGTGGGAAGTGGTGGCTAAAAATAGATTTCTTACATGAGGGAATTACCCGATTTTGCGGGGTCCGAATTGACCAGTGGTCGAGGTCCGAATTAGCCAAGGTCCGAATTCGCCAAGGTCCAAATTGTCCACATCTGAGGTCCGAATCAGGTCCGAATTAGCCAAGGTCCGAATTAGCCGAGGTCCGAATTAACCACGTACCATTCGAACGTGTTATACACTAGCATGCCCAGGGGGGTACGTGGACAATTCGGACCTTGGCTAATTCGGACCTCGGCTAATTCGGACCTGATTCGGACCTCGGCTGTGGACAATTCGGACCTTGGCTAATTCGGACCTTGGCTAATTCGGACCACGACCACTGGTCAATTCGGACCCCGCAAAATTGAGGTCCGAATTAGCCAATGATTTTTCTGAAATAGGGTCCGAATTAGCCAAGGTCCGAATCGGATTAGGGTCCGAATTAGCCAAAGTCAGAATCTGTTTAGGGTCCGAATTGACCACTGTGAAACAAAAATACGGTCCGAATTAGCCAATGCTTAAATGATTTAAGATGGAAGGATTGCCTGTTTGTTCAATCATTAAAATAAAAAAATCATTATACTTATTACTCATGCCATTATTTCATGCATTATTCGCGAGTTAAATACTTTATGTTGATTGATTGATTGGTTGATTTGTGGCTTAGCATCCCAGTCAACAGCTATGGTAATGTCGGGACGTTGACTCCATTTTGTAGGACTTGTACCCACCATGACGAGGTCATGACACCCAAAATGCGCTTGAAAATATAACCACGCAAGTAAACAGTAGGGCTTGTATGTACATGTATGGATGGTTTGCCTTTAACCACTTTTCCTAGGTTAACCAGTAATCAGACGGTCGGTCAGTAGTGAGTAAGCTTTGCCTGTAGGCTCGTTTTTAATCTGAACACAGTTTTCTAGAAGGAAAATACATAATTCAAAGATCCGAACTAAGCAATGGAAAAGGTCCGAATTGACCAAAGGAAAAGGTCCGAATTGATCAATAGAAAAGGTCCGAATTGACCAAAGGAAAAGGTCCGAATTGACCAATGGAAAAGGTCCGAATTGACCAAGAGAAAAGGTCCGAATTGACCAAAGAATTTTTCTTTTTGAGGTCCGAATTGACCAATAAAAAGGTCCGAATTGACCAGTGGTCGGGGTCCGAATTGACCAGTGGCCGAGGTCCGAATTAACTAGGGCCGAATTTTGTAGGGTCCGAATTGACTAGGGCCGAATTAGCCAAGGTCCGAATTGTCCATAATTCCCCAGGGGACCTTTCCCTTCATATCAGGCCTAATACGCTTTAATTGAACAAAAACAGCTGAAATATCACTATCGAGTAAGATATACCATTTTATGGTGCCTTTTCTCGTAAAACGTGATATGACTTGACATCATTGTGCGTGCTGAGAAAGAAAGAAAGAAGGAAAACAAAGGAAAACAAAGAAGAAAAAAAAATGTGGCGGAACACATGCGGCGAAAATGTAAGATTTTACATTTCGGTGGGGCGGTATTGGGGGCGTATACATGTATTTTTAAGATAGCGTAGGGAGTTAAGCATGTGTAACTGGTGGGTTCATCGGCCAGACGGGGTTGGAATAACTACTGAGGCTGACATCTTGAAAACATTTATTCGTTCAGCTCAACAAATACAGGACCAAACAGGAACAAATAAGAGACGGCCCTGACATAAATTAAAACATATTCAAATATTCTACCATTAGCAGTATGAAATTATCAGTTTTAATACACGTGGTAGAGCATTATTAATAATCACACAATTTTCCATGTTGGGTACTCATTAGAACAAATGAGATTTATAATTAGTAAATCACTCTTACCAGCTTAATACATTTCAATTCAAATAAAAATAATCTATATCTGAGCTGAGCCGCATAGTTAAAAATAATACATATGAGCCTATATACATTTGTGCCCACCTCCTCTTTAATTTATTCACATGAATTAGCCATAAAGCGAAATTAATGAGTGTTCAAATAAACATGTCTCGTATTTTAGGAACAATTTGCTGATATAAACCAATTTAAAATGTTTATGTCAAACTGAAAAGTGAAAAATCAATTAGCCCCAGATCCTCACTTTTTTATAAACCAGTTTCACATGTGGTCAATTCGGACCCTAAACAGATTCTGACATTGGCTAATTCGGACCTTAATCCGATTCGGACCTTGGCTAATTCGAACCCTATTTCAAAGAAATCAGTGGCTAATTCGGACCTCAATTTTGCGGGGTCCGAATTGACCGGTGGTCGAGGTCCGAATTAGCCAAGGTCCGAATTGTCCACAGCTGAGGTCCGAATCAGGTCCGAATTAGCCAAGGTCCGAAATAGCCGAGGTCCGAATTGTCCACGTACCTTTCAGTATATACCGTACACTTTTAGGTCATGCGGTATTTAGAGTGTCTTTGCAGGACAAAAGTGCAAATCCATTAAAGTTTGTTTTCTGTCTCCGTGTCGTCTCGGTTAAAATTTGGATTTTCATATGCGCCATATGCATTGAGGTCACTTCCATTTTTGTTATCCAAGTCAATATGTGCTAAAGACACTCTCTTAACAATGAGATCGTCTTGAGGGGAGACCGGTCCAAAGAGGGATATAGTCACTGGATAAATCAGAACTGCCTGAATGAAGCCTAGGACCAAATTAATTATCAGAACATGCATCACCGTAACAAATATGTAGGATTTTATCAAAAGAAGAATAAGTAGCCCTAGCACTGACGCGATTATTATATTGAAATATGAAATTGAAGTTGTTGACAAGACTGTGTATGCGCGCGACTGCCTGTCTATTCCTTCCGTGACATAAAACGAATATACTATGTGTGTATTTATGCTGGCTATATAACACATTCCAAAGACAATAATGATCATGCTGAAAGATGTCATTTCTATACTGAAGACTGCCATCAGGCCGAAAATTCCAGTCACTGTCGTGCCAAACGAAAACAGTTGGATAGCGAACATCCGAACATGTGGACAGACTAAGGTTGTAAGGATTATATTAGATAAGACAAGGACTCCAATCTGAATGAGGCTTTCAATCAGGGGTCTTGTGTGTTTATCAACAAAAATAAACATAGGGGAATACAATGTGATGCGGTGTTCAATTTCAGCACTGCTTTCTGATATATAACGATCTTTCAGTAATGAAGTTTTCAATAACCGAATGTCTTCCAGGTTGCGAACATTACGACTTTTCACATAAACCCTAGTGCTAATAATGGTACCACCTTTGTCAAACGCAAAATCTTTCTTAAACTGCGGGTATGACGACAAAAATTGGGATATGCTATTGTCAAACGTGTCATTTGAAGGACTTGAGATACTGAGAAAGTTTTCATATGCATCGGTCCAGGCAATAAATGATGACAGGTCCACGTTTTCATTTAAAGAAAGATTTTCTTTAAGGAATGATATTTCCTTCGTAGCATTTAAATCGTTATACAAAATAAAACCTGGGATGACAAACGTCGCGTAAACGTCTGACTTGAATACGCGATCATTGACTACTGCGAATTTGCTGTAGTATGAATTACTCGTAAGAAGCCCGGGCTTATAATCACCAATTGTAAACGAGCATGTCTGCCATATCGAAAGACCGGTTAGAGCCACGAATAAAGGTAAAACCAACATTTTGAACCACGGTTGAAGGACGCAATAAGAGACGAGTTTGCGGGATAGAGTCTCCATAGAACTGGAAGTGTTTTCGCCAGCCTTGGTACGGTCGCCGGTACAACAGCAGAGAAAACAATAAGACCTGTTCACAGTAACCTCCGACTTGGGCTGGATTTCTTGACAGGTACAACAATGCCGGTTCTGGTCAATTCGTTGCTCATGGATGGCCAGACACGCCGTGAAGAACGTCAGGTGGTTGATGTAGATAAAGCAAATTGTTGACACTGAAAACGTAAGATCGTAATACTATGTTGATTTTGTCGCACGAAAGTCGTATCAAGCGTCTATAGTCAGATACAATTTTTGCATAACACACACACACACACACACACACACACACACACACACACAGAGAGAGAGAGAGAGAGAGAGAGAGAGAGAGAGAGAACAACTTAAAAATATAATATTGAGAGAATATTGCAAAAACACGCAGTTCGCATTATTTTAAAAATGCACTGTAACACACCGTCCTCAGAAATGTTCACTGAACTAGGTTGGCCAACCGTTGCAAACAGACATAATTATAATAATGCAGTATTAACTCATAAAGCATTAAATATTCTTACTCCCAAGTATATTTCTGTCTGTCTGAAACCCATAACCGTAATCTACGTTCAGTTACAGGCGGCTCATTGATGCTACCTAGATCCAAGACCACTCTTAGTCTAATGGTTCATCGGCTTCGGTGCCAAAACTATGGAATGCTTTACCAGGCGAGATAAAACGTCAACTACGCTTGACAGTTTTAAAAAGACAGCAAAGCATCATTTTATGCATTTATTGATCGTCATTTGAGTGCAACAATGATATATGATTTGGTCACTTTTGATTTAGATCATGTAATTTGCAGGCATATAATGTACCTGCAGAGCTGGGAGGTAGCTCGAGGAACAGCTCAAAGTAATGCGGCGAGCAAGTATCTCTGATTGCTTGCTAGATTTTTCTATTTAAGGTGGCAGGTCTTACAGCAATCTTTGTTCCATTTTTAAGACTGATTTCAAGTGATTTTTTTTCGTATATTTTTACCATGAGCAATGCTACAGTAGTAGTAAAAACTATCAAAATTGTTTAATTTTACCGATTCGTATAAATACCACTGACCAAGCAACATGTTTTATATGCTAATTTGTGTGTTTAATTTAATAGTTGTTTTTGTCAAACAATTTTTCTATTCTTTTTTTTTTTTCATTTGAATGTTGTTATTTTAAGAGAATATGTATCGTTTGTGTTCACTTGATTGTTTGTATATATGTCACCCTCTTAAAACATTGTATGAATGAATAAAAAATTGTGTCTCTCGAACTGTTTTACCTGTGAATATCGAGACAAGTTGCATCCCTAAATATTCTGATTGCGTTCCCACGGTAAATGCGGCCACATAGGAAATGGTTGTAATAGAGATGGGAACACCTGACTCTCGCAGGGCTTTGACTACACGGTCTCTAGCACTGTCTGTCGCTCCACGGTCTGTTGCACTGTTTAACGTTACCAGTACGTTGTTGAGCTCGTAATCTGAATAGATAATAAAGAGCCGAGAATTAAACAGCTTTCTAAGTTATAGTTGTTCATGGTGTGTCATAGATGAGGTTATTCAAGAAAGATACAGTTAATTGATACATGTGTTATGAAAAGCAATATAGAAAAAAGTTTGCTTAAACATCATTTATGGTAACAAATTTATGTATAAATTATATGTACAAGAGTTGAGTCGAATCTGGATGAGGGGCATCCTAATAAGATACATTATGTCTGCGTGCAGATAATGAATATTCTTACACGTTATTATGTATGGCATCACTCCAGTTGTATTTGTGAACTGCCAGCCGCTTCCACAGGTTAGACCCCATGCTCCCAATACGCCTAGTGGTCCCACGATAGTCCCCATTCTTCCAATATTGACCCTCTTAGAAACGCAGTCTCCGCCAGATACATAGAAGCCACAATAAGTGAGGAAAATTGTGAAAGCAAGTCCGAAATATTGAATGTCGGGATATGTTTCTTCGCCCAGTTCATCCAGGAGTGATTGTGAGTGTGCGTAAACAATATCTAGGTTACTATTTGTCATTTTAGACATTTCCTGAATAAACTGACGTTGCCATAGTTTGGAATCTTCCAAAATTCCAGCAGTATGTTGCCGCAAATACAATCTAAATTTGAAATATCTCGCCTCAGTTATCGCTCCATTTAATTTGGAGTAGTTTCCAATTTTGTCTATAATAGAATGATACATCTCCTTTGAGTTCAGCATCTCGAGCTTAGTTATATTTAAAACGCACCCATGGTCATTTTCGGAGCAGTCTTTCAATGTATCAATAATTTCATAGCCTTCAATAATGCATTTTGCAGACCTCTTTTCGCACAAATGCTCGTACGAAATATGTCCCTGGTAATTTGAAGTAATATTAATTTCTTTAATTTGCGCCAATAACCTGTTTGTTTCATTAATCAGTATGGGATCAAGCAAGTTTTGATTCTCTTTTCCACTTACTATCAGTTCAACAAAAAGTGGCAGTTTGATGGAGGAATGGACCAAGAACTGGTTGTCATCAGTATCAGTATAGATGTCCGACAGCTTGTCGCCAAGTTCCTTTGTTTCGGTGTTTCTGCTCAGGAACAGAATTGTAATGTCGTTGTTCAAAGTTAGAGACAGCAGTCCGAGACCAAACAACCCGTTCACTAGGACTGTCACTATCACCACCGACCACTTGTTGTCGAATATGAAGGCACCAAGGAGCGCAAACATATTCTGAAAGCTGCTGTTAGGTTTCATCTTGTAAATCTAAGTTGAGAAAATGACAAAAAAGTCTTACATAAATATGTAGTTTTTAGTTATGTTTAGGCAACTGAGTGGCCACCTATTGGGAAAATAGCTGCTCATTCGGCTTACGAAATGTTTTCTTGGTATCAGTACCTGATTGTTGGTTTGTTTTTTTCCCACCTCGCTTTTTGTACATAGCTTGACACGCCATATATTAGCGGTACCAAACGGTAAATTGCTTACGATGATTTTTTAAAAGGTACAAGTAGGCAAAGATCAAGAAAAGGTGCAACCAGAAAAAGATTCCCACTCCAAAAACCGAGGTGGGAAAAAACCAAACCAACAATCAGGTACTGATACCAAGAAAGCATTTCGTAAGCCGAATGAGCAGCTATTTTCCCAATAGGTGGTCACTCAGTTACCTAAACGTAACTAAAAATATGAAAACAAACATAAGGCACCAACAGCACAAAAAATTCAAACACCAAGGCATAAAACAAAAAGAACCACCACAGAAGTATCGACTTGGAACGATCAGTAACACACAGTTACTGGCGGGCTTAAATCGATTTTACATGGCCATAACCTCACCCTCAGCTTCTGCAGTGGTTCATAACATTTAGCTAGTCCTTCGGTCCTCGTGGTGAATCTCTAACTAGTCAATGAATCATCAAGAACAAACAAATAAATCAAGATAAACATCCTGATGAATCAAAAACCAGGACTTAACAGATTCAGTAAGCTGCCCGACGATGGAGATCCCTGGCGGGGCGCCGAATAACTTAGTAACTCCGGAGCAAAGACACATACAAAGCAAACATGTAATAAAATATCGCATTAATATCTGATCCATCAAACAGCAATTGAACTGGAATTATTTGCTAAAATCACACATTGATTGTTGATGCTGTCGCTGCCGCAATATTGAATCATTGCGTCAAATTTTCGCGGATGTTGAAAAACGTCTGTTTTTACTTGTGACGGGAAAGTGGTCGGTCCTCTGGATCTATTCTTGGATGTGCAGACACATTGCATCGGTCAAAACTGCATTGATTCCTTTGTTTTTAAACAGGAACACAGTAGTACTGTGGAAGTAGAAATTGCATATAAAAATAACACAGTTTGGTTTTGCAGGCAGTGTTACCCACCGTTCAAATGCGTTCCAATGTGAGGGCCTTTCGGAACCAGAATTTTATGGTGACTTGGTTTACAAATTTAAGAAACTTATAGGGCGGAATGATTTTTCTTTTCAGTTCAGAAAAATCCTAACATGTTACAGACGTATAGGTTATAACTGACATGTTATGCGACAGTTGTGGTTCCATTTGTTTTATGTTTTGAATCGAAATTTATACTGTTTGAACCTTATGTACGTTTTCATATTTTTATTTAAGTTCTGGTAACTGAGTGGGCACCTATTGGAAAATAGCTGCTCACTCGGCTTACGATATGTTTTCTAAGTATAAGTACCTAATTGTCAATTTAGTTTTTCCCACCTCGGTTTTTTGGAGTGGGAATTCCTTTTACTGATCATTGCCTACTTGTACCTTTCTGTGGTGGTTCTTACTGTTTTTATCGCACCTGCTTATAATTTCCGTCCGTCCGTTCGTCCGTCCAGTCCGTCAACATTTACGTCGAAGTTTGACATTTACGTCGAAGTTTTGGTTTTATCTACATCATTGAGAACTAGGAGTGTGAAACCTTGCATAGTAATTGTCCTTGACATACCCTTCAAGCACGCACATTAACCCGGTGCCTTTGACCTATATTTCACGGTCCATTGACTTTGTTAATTTTTGCGTCGAAGTTTGTTTTTCTCTGCATCAGTGATAGCTGCGAGTGTGAAACCTTGCATAGTAATTGTCCTTGACATACCCTTCAAGCACGCACTTTGACCTGCTGACCTTGACCTATATTTCATGGTTATTGACTTTGTTAATTTTTACGTCACAGTTTTTTTCTGCATCAGTGATAGCTGCAACTGTGAATAGTACGTAAATGTTCTTCACATACCCTTTCAGAACACACCTTTACCTGGTGCCCTCGACCTATATTTCACGTTTTTAGTTATTTTGCCCGATGCAGGTGCGATATCGACCTCCGCGGAGTTCTTGTATGTTTTGGCGTTTAAATTTTGTGCTGTTTGCACCTTATGTACTTTTTCATATTCGGTAAACTTATGGTAACTGAGTGACCGCCTATAGGGAAATTAGCTGCTCACTCGGCTTACGATACGTTTGCTTTGTATAAGTACTTGGTTTTTGGAGTGAGAATTTCTTTCTGATTGCGCCATTTTCTGATCATTGCCTACTTTAACCTTTACTCTTTTCAGTTATACCTTACTGAAAATTAGCACACTGATGAGTTCCTTCGTTTTCAAGACGGTTATGGGGTTTTTAATTCAAAATTTGAACTATCAATAAATAGCCGCTAGACGACGCAATAACAGCGGTTACCGAGGTTTTCTAATGTCCGCGAAAATATGACAACATCCGGTTGCCACCATTGGAATTTTCAAGCTGCAGATGACTTGGATAAGCTGTGTTATGTGATAACTAAATCCGTACACAAATCAGCACATGGAATGCTGTAGACCAACCGTCACTGTGAATGGACAAAAGCTGAACGCTGTTTATACATTCACCTATTTGGGTGCAACTGAGTCTAAAATCAAAAGACAGCATAGATGGCCTTAAGGAGTCACGAATGCGAAGCATGCATACTATCAAAGCTAGCATAGCTATGACGAACTGACCATGTTTAATACTAGCGGCTTTCTAAGGATAATTGAAGGAGTGAAAGCGCTCCCATGGTACCCAGACAAAACGCCACAAAAATGCACTCAGAGCCACACAGGAGAATTTTATCATTCCTGTGTATGTACAGCTCAGTATCTAATGTGAAGCAAAAGAGAAAGTATACCCACATGTGTTGTTATTCCTAAGCGAAGCTTTTTTGGCAGAAACCTTGTTGCTCGGTTTATTTCCTATCGACAGGCGTGTGCTGCAAGTTACATCAAAGAAAAATCTTCATAACCAATTGTAAAACTAAGCCAAGCTCTCATTTGCATAAATGTCACCACCCCGGATTGTAGATTCGACAGGGATCATTTAGAAAATTCCATATGATTTTAGCTAATCAACCAATCGTTACTTCTTCTCCATGCACCAATCGGTGACCGTCTGTACTAAGAGACATTGATGGCATTGATGATGATCAAATGCAAACATTTACTACTTGAAAAGACACTGCTTTCGATTGTATAAATCATGATTAATGAAAAAGTAAGCAAGTCAGTAGTACTAGCAATATATAAATTTTGCCACCACACACTTTCAAAATTTTACTTATTGTCCTCATATATAAAATGAGCCGCATCGTGAGAAAACCGGATTTTTGCCTAGGCGAAAACAAAGGCGCAGATCAGCTTCGCGGTAACCGCGAAGCTGATCAGCGCCTTTGTTTTCGCTACTCGGATAGTACAATTCCTCTTCTACTTAAATCCGAAATTTCAAGCTTCTAGCTCTTTTCTGAGCTTGTACAGGCCGGTTTGTGTCGGACCTGGTCGGAAATCCCGAAGACCGGTTTTCTCGCGTCGCGGCTCAAATTCTAAGCCCATCTATAAATTGCAGTAATGAGTCGACTAATCTCTTATTTATGTCTTGTCTGGTTGATAACTAGATCAGATGGCTATCCTTCACTCCGTTCCACTTCGTACCTCGTTCCACTTTCGCAAGACGGTATAGAGGTATAACGAAACACCAACGGGATTATCCCGTCCGACTTTATAGACAAAACTCGGGGCAAACAGGGGTGTGGGAGAGTTTGGTCGGAAATCTATTTCTAACTCCTTCCCTTTATATGATCTTTACCATGGCAGTGACTGCACAGCTGATCAGTGCCTTTGTTTTCACTGCTCGGATAGTACAATTCCTCTTAAATTCCAAGATTCTAGCTTTCTTCTGTGACTGTACATGCCGGTTTGTGTCGGACTTTTTCGGAAACCCCGAGGACCGGTTTATCGCGTCCGGCTCAAATGTGGACACATTAAAATTAACGGCTCATAGAGGAAGCTTACGACCAACAATACATAGTTGTTCAAACTTTGATTTCATTTGAGGGCCTCATGGAAGATGGTTGGTTTTAGCTAATTTATTGCGTTTTTGCAAAACACCATACTTTACCGTTAGTTGAGGCCATTTAATGACTTAATGATCCTTTATATCATAATATAAATCATATTTCTTATTAGTAGAATATTTGTACCCACATGCTTTATCATTTTATTGTTACAGGTTGTCGCAAATAAGTGGACTGTCTAGCCCTAATATACCACCAAAGTTCCTTGAAAAATATTTGTTATGCTATCTAAAATGTCTCCTTAAGCAGTCAATGATTGATATAAACACTTCTTATGTTAAAAGAACATTGTTGCAAGTATTTTCAAGTATATTTGATCTTTTTAGTGAACCATTGATTTATATGTAGTACTAACACAATACCTCAAAGTGAAATGTTACCATCTACCAGGAAGTAGGAATGCCAGAATGAAAAGCTTTATATTCAATATTAATTTTGGTCGCTCGCCTCTCCTCTTAAATGAAACAGATCATCATTACTCCTTGATTATTAGATTGTTCAAGAGTGTTGGTGAGTTCTCTAATGGCTGACTAGGCCAATGTTAGCTCTAAACTGTCGGTTGCACGTAGAGTAAGTTAATTTCGAAGAAACAGTTGATGACCTTGCGCTCTCTGCGCTTTCTTTCAGCTTCACAGATTCTGTTTTTCTTCCTGAGCTGATTCTATGTTGATAAGACAGGGCTACTTTCATCTGTTCCCAACACCCTGTTGGCATGTTGGAGTCAGTCACTGAGGATTTGAGGGTGTCATTTTTTCCGGTCACCTTGACGGCGTTTTCTCTCCTGCACTTCTCCACAGAAAACTTTCTTTGGAAAAAAGGTACAAGTAGGCAAAGATCAGGAAAAGGCGCAATCAGAAAAAGATTCCCACTCCAAAAACCGAGGTGGGAAAAAACCAAACTAACAATCAGGTACTTATACCATGAAACATATCGTAAGCCGAATGAGCAGCTATTTTCCCAATAGGTGGCCACTCAGTTACCTTAACTTAACTAAAAATATGAAAACATACATAAGGCGCCAACAGCACAAAAATGTTTTTAAACACCAAGACATAAAACAAAAAGAAAGTCGCTCATCAGGAGGCATTCTTATAACGTGACCAGTTTCTCTTAGTTGTGCTAGCTCATGCTTTGCACCCGGCCTGCCTTCTTAAGGATTTCTATGTTTGGAATCTTGTGCTGCCACTTGATTTTCTCAAACGTGGAAAATATTAAGTCTCTTTACATCACCTTGTTATATTGTTAAGTTCTCACATGCATATAAGGGAATACCATAGCCTTGTAGACTCTTATCCTTGTGTCAAACTTGATTCCATTTCGCTCCCAGACACTTGCACAGAGTCTTCAAATGCCTCACTGGCTTTTGCAATTTTGGCAGAGATCTCATCATCAATGGAGAGAGGGATCCCAAAGTAGGTGAATGTATCAATAACGGACCAACAAAGCAATATACCCACAAACGCAAAGGATAGTGCTAGCATAAGTAGAAGTCTAGGAGTAAGTGATACTCAGATATTGGTCTGTGACTTTTAAAATCAGATGCCAGGAAGTCAGTGACTTCCATTATCAATATGTCGGATACCATTCCAAATGCATTTAAACACAGATTGTCGTCAAATATTTCGTTTGTTTGTTTGTATTGGTGCTTTACGTCCCAGTCAACAGCTAAGGTCATGTCGGGACGTTGCCTCCACTTTATGGGACTTTTACCCAAAATGAGGATGTCATGACATCCAACAAGTGCTTAACTAAGCCACAAAAGGCTTATACGTATGTATGGTTTGACTTAAACCAGCTTTCTTGGGCAGGCTCAGATCTGAGCGGTTAATCAGTAATCAGATGGTCAGTCAGTAGTGTATAAGCTTTGCCTGGAGGCACAAGCAGCCCATCTATTTCTTTAGGCCCCAATGTGCTACATAACAATTAGGAGTGGGAAATATGAACAAAAATATAGATTCTCAGATTCGGCTTGATTTTAAGATATTCCATAGACAGTCAGTGTGCCATTTAGTATTAACTTTGCACTATGGTATGCACAAGGGTATCAAGCGCATGATTAACATGCCTACAATGTTAATGGGTCACCCAAACATTAGAGAAGAAGTCATAAGACTTTATGGACTTTAATGATACACTAACTATTTTATTAGTTAGAGATTCGCCACGGTGGTTCACAACTAACATTATCAGGATACATTATGAGCCTGTGCATGAGAAAACCAACAATTTGCATAGGCGAAAACAAAGCCGCAGATCAGCTTCGCGGTAACCGCAAAGCTGATCAGCGCCTTTGTTTTCGCTACACGGATAGTACAATCCTTCTTCCTCTTAAATCCAAAAGTTTAGGTCTCTAGGCTGCTTCTGTGACTTTACAGGCCGGTTTGTGTCGGACCTGGTCAGAATCCCAAATTGTTGGTTTTCTCACGCACAGGCTCTTATACATTATGCAATTTTCATGCCTCGCGAGTGCGGGCTCGAGACTTTCTCAAAACAATGCACACAATTCAAATCGTGGAACTGAGATCGTCCGATGAGTGTATGGCATTTTCAATGTTGAAAAAGGTACAAGTAGGCAAAGATCAGGAAAAGGCGCAATCAGAAAAAGATTCCCACTCCAAAAACCGAGGCGGGAAAAAAACCAAACCAAACTTTGCCTTAACGCCAGATATTGCCTTTGATTTTCAGTACCCGGTACCTGTAAATTGCATATTTTAGGCGTTCAACGTTACTTTGTCACGTGATAGACGTCACTGCAGATTTTAACAAATTGAATATATTTTAGCCTTATCGCGACTATTGGGAATTCTTTTTCCACTGTGCTTTATTGCTAAATAAAAGGGTGATTTTCAAAGATTAGCAAGAAACTCATCTCCCTGATTTCTTTCATTTTTCAAAATGACCCCTTCGTCAGTTTTTGTGCAATTGCAGGCGAACGAAGCCGATTTTCACAAGTCGTTTTTAAAACGATTTGGGCTACACTGAGTCAGACGCGAACTATTTCCAACGAATTAAATCAATAAATTATATATGTGAATAAAGTTTAGACTACATTATAAAACTGTCATGTTTCCGAAAGAGTCGCTCACTCGGTCGATCGTTCTCTATGCCAATCATTTTGTTTTTTTCGGCGTGAGCCGTCTAAGCTAAGTATTGACCTAATTTCATTGGGACTATTTCATTGGACAAATTATGGGTCATATGTAAATTAGCCGCGAGATTAGACGAGCCGCGAGATTTAGACGAGATCGACTTTTTTTTTTTTAGGTCATGAGAATTTCCGGGTGCGTACCTTTACCGGAATGGACTACCAGAATGGACATTATACCGTAGCTTGTATTTTATCTGCATAAAATGTACTTCTGGAGACAAATTTATAGTTTGTAAATGATAAATTTCATTTTAGTATAGCAAAATTGACTTCCCATGGTGGTTAGGATGGCTTAGTGGTGGGGTCCGCGAAGGGGCCACTGTTCAGAGGTTTCTATGATTAGAATATATATAAAATCATCAGTGGATGTTCTGCAGCAAAAACAGGGGTGAATAGAAGTAGAAATGAGTTAAATGTGCTGGCACTGTGACAGTGACCTATAAGCATAGAGCATATCTATGTGAGTCCCTGACCTAGGCCATCCCATCGTACGGAACATTTTTACAATGGGAAAAACCCTAGTCAAAATTATTTTCTGGCATAGAATTTTTATTTTTTAACCGATTTTGAAAATTTTTGTGGCACTTTTAAGACTAAAAAGTCAAATCTTATAGGAAGCCTCTATAGGAAGGAGAATGAAAGTGTATATAATTAATTTAGGTCACATGACCAAGATGGCCGCCATGCTCATATATGGTAAAAAAACCTTTAAAAAATCTTCTCCAGAACCCAAAAGCATAGTATCTTGAAACTTGGTATGTAGCATAAGGGACTAAGGTCCACAATGTGTATACAAATCATGACCCTTGGATGACCTTGACCTATTTTACGTCAAGGTCAACATAGGTCGCCAATGCATTTGAATGGGGAAAATTGTTAAAATGTAATTAAATGCGGAAAACTTGCTGGGAATGAGCAAATGGACAGAATATTATGTTTATGCAAAAAATTACTCCCCGGGGGATTGTCTGACCCAGCCTCAGAACTATATCCATGTATATTTCCATAATATTCAAACATCTTATTCTCTGAAACCACTTAGCAGATCAAAGCCAAAGTTTATGTGGAGCATCCTTAGGAAGTTGGAAGCAATGTGTATATTAAAAATCCAAGTCACATGTCCAAGATGGCCGCCATGACTATATATGGTAAAAACCTTAACAAATTATCTTCTCCAGGACCCGAACGCCTAGGATCTTCAAACGGCATGTAGCACTGGTGGTCCACATAGTGTATATAAATCATGACCCTGGGATGAACTTGACCTATTTTATGGCAAGGTCAACTTGGCTAGCCAGTGCATTTAAATAGGGAAAATTTGGTTACATGTAATAAAATGGGGGGAAAATCAAAAGAGATATAGGGTCAGTCACTGGTGAAGCTTTAGTAGCCGAAAACGCTGTATGACCCATACAATTTCTTAATAATGTTTTCGCTCCTATTAAAGAAACTGAGTTTTAATTTTTATTCAAGAACAATTTGTACACAAGCAGTTAACTATTGTTAGCACACTTACTTCTGGTAGCAACTTTGCTACATTTTGGTAATACGTTTAATTTATGATAGCTCAGCTCCATCACGTATCTCCAGTTATAAGCACATGTGTTGAGCTGCCAAGCTAAGCTTATAGTCTAGCAATGTTTCGACATTTTAAGCTCACCAGAGCCGAAAGTTCACCACGTGAGGTTTTAGTAAACCATGCTCTGGCATCTATTGTCTTCATTCGCAATTTTAAAGTTCTTGTACTAATAACCCATAGAACTAATCAAAATCAAACTTCATGTGAAGCATTCTCAGAAAGAGGACTGGAAATTGTTGAACAGGACGTTAAACCAAAACAAACTAAACTATTTTCCAGTAAGGTTGCCTATTACATGTAGTGTTTTAAAATGTTTTAGTTCAACCTGTATAAAGCAAGCATATAAGGCTGTGACCACACAATTTATTGGAAAAGGTCCCTGAGGACCTTTTCCACATTGTCGCCGCCAGGTAGCGCTGTAAGCACTGACCTGTCGCAGTTGACGCTTGGCTTCTGGGATTGACCGCCATTGTGGCCATATTTTCCGCCATAATTATAGTACCTGGCATGCGCAGACATTCATTTTATAATCAGGAATTTAAGGTATTTTGTAAGATTCTCTTTCGATATGTATTATGTTACCAAGATAAATATAAACATAAGTTTTGGAGAAAAAAAATAATAATTTAGATAAGGTTTTAGATAAGGTATCGTCTGATCTCATGAACACGGGATTAGCCGATTTTGGCTATATCCCATACTTCAAAGCGTCAAATGCGAGAGATCTAGATGAGGTCTCGTCAGATCTCGCGAGAATGCCTTTTCCACAGTGTTTACTTTGAATATGAAGAAAATTGTACCCATGGTCGACTGCTCTCCCTCAATTACGCATTTTGTCACATAAAGCGCTTACTAAAAACTAGTGAACCCGTCTATAGGGAATAGACAGTTCACCACAATCAATTTAATTTATCAATTGTTGACACTCCCCGTCAAATAGCGGTAAATATCTAGCAAGCAATCTCGATCGTGGTGACTGCTTATCACAGCGCATCTAGGATTACATCGTATATACCCTGACGAGGGGTACAGAAACTACAGAAACTATATATGACTGACTTTTAGTCCATCACATCGCACTATGGGTCTGTTTCTGGTAGTGTGGCTGCAGGTCATAATTCAGAACTCTGTCACAAATTGACTGCACTGCAAAATGGTTTTCTACAAAACGACATATTGATTGTAATCGTGCTCCCTTTAGTATCGGCTTTGATTCCATAACATCAAAATATTTTGTCATTGCCTTGAGCAACAGATACACACACTGGTCAAGCTTCATTACAAGAAACGACATTCATGTATAGGAAACGAAACTGAAATATATGAGAATCGAAATTAATAACGAACCAGAGAATCAACAACACTGAAATTTAGAGCAAATGGGAATATCTCTTATAACAAACGGCTGCTGACCTTTTCATTGGTTTCTTTTTAAAGAAGCCAACTTGTTATGTTCGAGTCAAAACGCAGAACATATTATAACCCACATCCATTTAAAGCACGCCGATTATCTTTTTTAAAGATATTTCTTGTTTATGTTGAGTCTTTGGTTCTGATTCGATCGGTCGGCTCCTGGTACGAAAACCAGCGAAATTGATTTGTAGATCTTTTAAGAACATGCGAGAAGCGTGTCAAGAACGGACTGTATACTAGGGCTCAATAAACCATCTTTGCGATTTGTGGTCTGTCGTATATTCTTGTTATTTAATTGTCAATACTCATGATGAATAATTGAAGTTTATATGTTTAGATAACACTGATATAAAGGCTCAGTACCTGGCAACTCCCTTCTTGCCTTTGGAATTATGGAATTATAAATAAATTCATATTACTTCTCGAGCACCTAGTATATTTTACTTTTATCATGTTTTTACCTATTGTGCAAATAAGCCTTATGTTGTGCAGTTTCTCCACATTTTGATATGTTTATAGATAAGTAACTTTTGACATGTTAGAAAAAATATGATACCGTTGCGACATAAGTTGAGTTTCTCTAAGTACAAAGCAAACATTCTAACAGGGCAGATCAGAAATACATCAAACAAATCAAAGAGGGTATGTCTGGTTCATGGTTTACTAGGACTTTCGAGTAACAATATATCCATACCTTTTCAATTTCTAGGTAAATCAACTCAGATATATATTTTCTAGGTAAATCAACTCAATAATTTGTTGTTGAAACTAGTTGACCGAACGTTCAATGTTCAAATAGAACACGTGTTTTTATCCAATACTTCCTGGTATTGTTTTTGAGTCTTAAAATGTGTGCCCAGCAGGCACATGACGTCATAATGACGTCAGATCGACGTCGATGCGACGTCATGACGTCGCATCGACGTTGATATGACGTCATGATGACGTCATGTGCCCGCTGGGTGGACAACTACTTGGTTTGGTTTATATTGTTATTTAGACCGGGTGTAGGAACTTGGTCGATATGGCAAGGAGTTTGACATGCACTGGCAATTCAAACGTGTTACCGTTCAAGCAAATTATACCGCTGTTTCGCAATTCGTCCCCGTTTGTTGGGGGCGAAAAGACTTCAAACTTCAAACATTCGCTTTAGGTCTGTAATATGATGGGTCCTCCGATGGCCCATCTTTATGTTTCGGAATGGGTCTACAGTAATGTTCCGAATCACTTTGTTTTCGATGCGGTCTCCAAATAACTGCTCAGAGCAAATTAGCATGTTATGATTATGACCTTACCATTAAAAGGCATAATCATTCTTCTAAATAATGAACTTCAGTTTGATTCATTGTGAATATGCTGTGTGCAACACGTACGACTTTGAAGCAGACTACCAATTTTCCCAGTTCCGAATCATTTTCCTAGTTCCGAATCACTTGCGATAATTTTAAACAAGAACCTAATTGGCGCAATTGCATTAAGATTTTGATTTTGTAGCTTCGTCACTTCTTTTTAAGACAAGAATTACGCACAGTTTACCGTTTAAAATAGCAAAAGTGTGTACATGTATACTACGTATAGCTTACGTTCTGAAAATTGGCGACAATCGAGAACAAATAAATATTCTTAGTCGATATAGGCGTCTGAACATGTAACTGGTTCCCGTTTGCCAGTTTGTTGCAGTTTAAGTGCTAGGAATTATACGTTGTGCTTTGGTTATTAACATTTCTTTTTGTATATTGTTGTTGTTGTTGTTGCTTTTTATGAGTTTCACATTCATCTGTTTGAGTAACCTTGAATTTAAGGTTGCAAAAACAGGTTTATCTAACAGGTTTGTGTCAACTAGACTAGAAATCCAGGCAAAGCGTTTGTTCGCGATGCACACCGATTGCACAAATGCTCATCTGTGCAATAGCAGCAGCGATGACTTGGAACACTGTTGTACAAATCGTTTTGGTTACTCGAACAAACTGGTGCTCTTTTGTTTGTTTGATAAAGCTTAACGTCCCAGTAATAATTTTCTCTTCAGACAATCACTTTATGGGTAACACGTAACTACATAACATAACACAGCTTTATTATCACTTACATCACACAATGGTTATACATGAGGATATGAAACAATACATTTCAACTTCAAAGGCGATAGTGAAAGTCATTTGAAACGAAAATAAATTAAGTCGGTGTCGTCATAAATGGAGGGGAGCATGAAATAAATACGGATAGCAATAAGTAGATAAATAAATAAATGAATAAATAAATAAATGTATAAATAAATAACATGCTAGTATGATTGACATATTGGTGAGTTTCATTAATCTTCATATCCATAAAGTTGATTCACACGGTTTATCATTCTGTCGCATTTTTCACTGTAATGCAAAAGAGAGACATATCAATTTATTACACAGTTGCCGGGCGCCAGTATTCCTCGAGGTAATTGTAAAAAAGAAACTTCAGATAAAGGTATCTCAGACGGTTAGTGTTTTGAAAGGCAAGCCATTGTACGCCGTTTGCGAAGTCTTATCAGTGTCTTTGGTCGATTATGCTTCAAGTTTATTTTATGACTAGACGAGTTCGTAGAATCTGAGAATAAAAGAATCTATGATGGGGTTGAGGCCGAGACAAGGAAATCTCAGGCAAGTTTTCAGATTATTCAAGTCTCATCCGAGGCTCTGCTCTCGGGTTCTGTCATTTTCAATGGTTTATTAAATTGGTTTATTATTAATGAGGCGCGACGTCAGAAAACCGGTCTTCGGGGTTTCCGACCAAGTCTGACATAAACCGGCACGTACAGTCACAGAAGATGGCTAGAAGCTTGAATTTTCGGATTTAGGAAGAAGAGGAATAGTACTGAAAACGAGCCTGAGATTTCCTTGTTGAGGCTTCAACACCATCATTGATTATTTTTCTCACCCACCTTTTAAAACATTTTGACTCTGGATAGGCTTCAAGTTCTATTCAGGCAGCCATTTTGTTTGGACATAAAACAATATGCAAATTAGCCAGTAAAACAAATAAAAATAATTCTGTATTTGCACTCACCTTACAAAAATCTTAAATCATCATTTTGTTTTATTCACAAAATTAATTTTTTAGATTTTTATGAGAGCAGCAGACTACAATCACTCTTGATGTCTTCCTGAAATTAACACCTGTTAGGCTATTTTTGTCTCTGACAGTTGACATGTAGCTCATCACTTCCTTATATGGAAGTAAGCATGAGGTGTACATTTCTATTAGCTAAATACAGAAATGATTGACATTTTGAGACAGCTAAAATTGTACTAGTACTGAGACAGAAATATCTCAGACAGGCACACAAAGGGATATGCTTATCTGGTGGGTGAGAAAGTGTAGTCTCTCCCCCTTCTGGCCTAGTCAACATTAGTATCACTTGGCTGGTTCAGCTGGGAGTCGCCAGCGTCGTTTACACCGGCTTCTTTCGGATCGAATGACTGAGCGCCCTCAGTTAGGACTGAGTGGTCCCTTTCAGGATAACAGCTACTCACTAGACTTACGATATTATCTATTTGTCTCGGTAAGTAATCGTCACTTCAGTTACTGATAATAATTACATTTTCCTTTCCAACAATTCCTTTTTGTGTGTTTGTAAATGAGGTTCAACGCCCCAAACAATTATAGTAACGTCTGGATGGAGTTATCGCCTCCTAGATATTAGCCACTATATGGGGGAGAATTTGTCTTACCAAAGAAGAAAAAATCGGCGCTCACAGTGAGGATCAAATCCAGGACCTGTCCTTTTTTGGCTTTGTTAGGTTGTTATATTTGAAGCACTTTTGGACATCATGGCATCCTATGTTTGGGCACAAGTCCCGTGAAATGGAGACAAAGTCTCGACATGACCATAGGGCTATTGACTGGGACGTTAAGCATCAATTCAAACAAACAAACAAACAAACAAACAAACAAACAAACAAACAAACAAACAAACTATAATACCACCTCTGCATTACAATTGAAAGGTTGTGGTATTGTGACGACGCACGTACGCGCACGCACACACACACACACACACACACACACACACACACACACACACACACACACACACACACACACACGCGCGCGCACACACACACACACACACACACACACACACACACACACACACACACACACACACACATCAAATAAAATACCAAATGAAATACTTAATGAAAATTAAACAGTCACTCTTTGTTTAGCGACGCACGTACGCACGCGCGCACACACACAAATTAAATAAAATACCAAATGAAATACTAAATGAGAATTAAACAGTCCCTCTTCGTTTAGCGCTATGACGAGTATAAGATTAATCTTAAAATAGATTTATGTTTTACTGACCCAAAACTGGGAAAATTAGTGTATATACAAACGGCTCCTACGTGTTATAATGCACGTTGAAACCAAACGTGTTAAACAAAGTCACTCTAGATTCATGCATTTTGTGGACACATACACCATGTGGATAATTACACTGGTGCAAAATAAATTCTCATTCGACAGGTCATTTCGAAGAACGGAGTTATTTTTAGTAGGATGCAGTTATGTTTTCAAAACCTGACTACATGCGGAGTAAGAGAAAAAGATGGACTTCATGGTCATACTATATATTAATCTAACCGCTGTTGTGTAGTTCGTGACCAGGCGATACGTTCGGTACTGGGTTCGGAACTGGGAAAGATTCGGACCGGAATAAAAGCTGTATCGTCCGACAGAGGAAATACCTTAATGCATACATATATGTTCATGTATTAGACACTATTACAGCTGTACACTATATCTAACAAACAAGAACAAAATGCAGCAGCACATATATCTAAGGACCAGACTTTGAATTAAACAGATTTTGTGAAAGGCAAATAAATAATTTAATTATTTTATAATGTTATGTATAATAAATGTTCAATGGATCTCCTAACCAATAAACCCCCAAAAGCTTAAAATCAGTCGGTCGACATTTATCTTATCAGTAAACATGACATTACACGGCCTTCCGAAATTGGCTATTTTACAAAATTGTGGTTGGGGTAGTAAACTTGAGAAATTGTCTTGTATTCACAACATGTCAGCTTGGTAATGGGTTTGTCCAGTTTGGGTCTATATATGTTCCATGAAATGTGACCGGAGGCTCTGAAGCATCTTCCGGGTATCCGCAAGAGAAATTATACCCAAGTCGTCTACCATATCAAGTTCCAGACATCGATTCCTGGTCCCTCTATTCTTACTTTTCCCGTGTCCATCGTTGAAAATTTGAGGCCTCGATGCAGCTCCGCATATATTCACACACCTTAACTTTTCGCGCCCAAGGAACTCTGTAACGCCTATAATTTTTCGTTATCGGTAATTATCGTCCATTAAAATAAACCCAGGACCCACTGCGCCAGCAAATGGATAAACAATGATGCCCAGAGATACATTTCCACATTGCATACCGGTCAACGACCCGTTTAGAACAATACACTGCTCGTAGAACCAACACTACATACCCACCCACACAACCACATATGGTCCTCCAAACCAATCAAGTTCCTACATTTCATCAGGAAAATATGTCCGTGAAATGTTTACCCCCTCAAACCCCACTTTTATATAGTAAAACTGGGGTTCACAGGGGTATACCTATTTTTCTTATTTTTGCTCCAAAACATAGATTGTGGGTACTCGTTAGAACCGCCTCGGCGAGGCGGTTCTAACGTGTACCCACAATCTATGTTTTGAGCAAAAATAAGAAAAATATCAAAAATTTTCGAATGAAAACTTTCATTTTTTACAACTTTTAAAATATCATGGGCATGTTTTCGTTATGTACATTTCGAGCCGTATTATTGGCAGACTCTCTTGGCATAAAACCGGTCGAGCTGATATGAACTGTCTTCAGAGAAGCATTTCTGTTCGTATTGTTCAATCTGGGACGCGAGAAAGTCTAGAAAGTGCAATGGTGGGAGAGGAGAGAGCTGCAGGATTCCTCTTGTTGACACCACGAAGCTGATTCGAAACATCCGGTCCTACTGCATGGCAAGGTACAAGTAGGAAAAGGAGCAATCAGAAAGAAATTCCCACTCCAAAAACCGAGGTTGGAAAACTAAATTGACAATTAGGTACTTATACTAAGAAAATATATCGTAAGCCGAGTGAGCAAATATTTCCCAATAGGCGGCCACTCAGTTACCCGAACTTAACCAAAAGGCAGTGGCTATTTTGCCGGACCCGGTACAATAGCTAAATTGGACTTATAGGCTATTTTGCCGGACCAAATACTTATTAAAATGTTATTGTATATTTTGTAAGATATTCTAATCTACATTTTCATTTTATCTATCTATTTATTTAATTGAGATATTTCTCAATCAGTAGGTTGCTTTTTATGTATTTTTTATGACACAACTTTGGTAAAGTTGGAAGGGCATGTTGCCTCTGGCTGGGTCTGTTGGTCACTTTTTTGAAACTTCGAATGGTGAATGCTAGAGTTTTGAAATTTTAAATAGACTTATAGCTGATCATGGCTAGTTCCAGGAAACTTAAGCACATATCCCGCTACCATGGATCACCAGATGTTCAAGTTTTTTACCTCTAGCCCCACCCCAACACATGGACCCAAGAGTCTGACACTTACAGGGTACCTACTGTCTAAGTATGAATGCTTTCTGACAAGACTATGTGGATGTCAAGATATAGACTAACAGAAAACTTTTCATGGCATCTATCATATTCTACAGGTGTCCTAGATGTTGACCTCTAGCTGCACCTTTGGGGACGGTACCTAGGATTTGGTGCCATGAAGCAGGGCATATATGATCTATATAGGAATACATTCCTATGACCGTTTACTAAGATATGAACTTAGAGAAGAAACATTAACATTGTAAAAAGCACATTTTAAAGGTGACCTAGATTTTGACCCCCCAGCCCGGGCATGATCAGGCATGGACCCTCGGATCTGAACTCATGCAAACAAAGCAAACCCTATAGGGTACCTATGGTCCAAATATGAAAGGTGTTTGATCATTGGTTCATAAGATATATACCACTGGGTGCTGGGGGTAAAATCACATTTTGAGACAACTGAAAATTACCAGTACTGGAATAGTAAAATTTCTGACAGGCACACAAAGAAATATGTTACAGTCTGATGGGTGAAAAATTCCAGTCCCTGATAGTCTGTTGAAAAAAACTGCTTTTGTAATCTTTTTTGCTAGCAAAACACATCTGAATGCCAATGAGTGTTGATTTCTACAATGCATATATTCTTGTGTATTCAGACCTTTTCATTACAATTTTCCTCCTTTTCTCAAGGGATTCCCTTTTTAAAGTGTCCCAGAATGCCAGCTATACTTCCATTTGTATCTAATTTTAAAATAAAGTCTTTTATCAGTATTTTCAGTATGTGCATTCTTATTTTAAAAACATAATTATCTCAAATGAAAAGGTAAATGAAATAAAAGGCAATGTAGATAAAAAAAAATAAAAATATAAAATGAAAATTTCCTAAGTTTTTTTGTCCGGCAAAATAGCCTATATGTATATTATAGCTGTTTTGCCTTGTCCGGCAAAATAGCCTACAGACTATTTTGCCTTATCTTGCCGGGTCCGGCAAAATAGCCCATATGAGCTATTTCGCCGGGTCCGGCAAAATAGCCACTGCCTTACCAAAAATATAAAAACGCACATAAGGCCCAAACTGCACAAAAAGTCGACCCCAAACATAAACTGTGACAAACAGAACCACAGCAGAAGTATCGCATTGGAACGATCAGTAATATAAAATTACTTTGGGCTTAAACCGGAGGTTATGCAGATTCATGGTGCACGGACGTTAACGGTCATTTTCTTGCGAAACCTTTCCTTCTTCTATATCTACCAGCCCACCCATCATGTGTAAACTGTAGTGTTGTGTCATGAACACTGACAAGTTTAATGCTGATTTATTTTAAGCTTTTAGGGGTTTACAGGTTTATTGGTTAGGGTTCCCTATGAACATTTATTATTCATCATAAAATGATTTATTTGACATTCACAAAGTCTGCAACATTAAATGTCTGTCCTTTAGATTATCTTGATGATTGTATTTGAAACTGTTCAAACTTTAGAGAAAATAAATGTTTTTATTCATTTATTTTTTATTTTACATTATTTGTTGTTGTTGCTGCTGTTGTTGTTTAGTATGTATACTCACCACACTCACTCTTTTTTTTTTTATTTTTTTTATTTTTTGTCATAATTGCATAATTTATTCATCTTCACTTTTAACCCATATTTGACAACTGAATTCTCCCATCATTATCCACTGGACGAGTCCACTTTCATTTTTAGGGGTTTTAGGTGTGATTTTTATTTTTTATCTCATTATTCGATGAAATTTCTCTGTGCAAACTGTATAGCCCCAGATGGGACGCCACGTTCTGCGCTCCGAGGTTCTGCGGCGTCACATCTGGGGCTATACTGTTTGCCTGTCACATGATTTCAGTGACACTGAAGTCCATTTCGCATGCGCCAAAAATAAAAGCGTGTAAATATACTCCGGTGTGCAAATTTTACTCGGGGTAAGCAAATGGTGCATGCGAACTCAAATACACACCGGAGTATATTTACATATGGGTAAATGTACTCCTGGGTCTGACCAGACGCAAATTTTATTTTTACAAATACACACCTGTAAATTTACTATTTTGTCCCATGTAAACACAAAGTAAAATTTACCCATCAAGTCAATATTCTGCTTTTAGATACACTCACTCATATATATTGCCATAAATTGCTGGTTCCAAGCTCACAAATATATTCAATTCTGTAACTTCAGAAAGTTTATTTCTTTAGGTTTAGCTTTCACTGGAGGTGTTTTGCTTACAGAAAATCCCTTTCTTGTAGCCACTGTTAGGTTTTCTTCAGAAAATTTACGTCTCGATGACGTTGAAGAAAGCAGCTTTAGCAAAGTATTCAGCGAACAAATTTATAGATTAATATTGTGTATGGTGTTAAGATTCAGGATATAATCATTTTTATGCTTCTGTTCAACTTTAAATCAGTTTTAAGCAAATGATAACCGATGTAGAGTTACTGGAGATAGACGTCAAGCTATGTATTTCTACTGAGCTAAGCAATTCTGCTTCATAGACGCCGACTGTCTAGAGATGCGGGAAAGCCAGAGCAGTTCTCGACGTTCGGTCTGGAAATACCCTTTGAAATCACCGCGCCCGGAAGTTGACAGTCAAAACTTTGGTGCATACTATGCAGGAACCATTGATAGTTTTTTTCTTCTCAATAATCGATATTTTAACTGGATTCGCCACTGGTTTTTAATTTAAAATGATAACCGATGTTGAATGTTGCGTTATTAAAGTCCGTCAGTATTTGTAAGTTGAGTGGGAAGAGCTAACTGAGATTGTAAGCATTGTAAGCATTAATCAAAACAATTAAAATCATCAATACAAGCCAAATGCAACATACCCTGAGACACAGGACTGTCACTGTTTTTCTCCAGAAACAGTATCCCCTGTTTAAGAATTCACTAAAGTAATATTGCACGAAATCAGAATATGATTAATTTCTTCCAAAATATTTTGCATATTTTTTTAAACTTTTTTTGCACAGAATCATATACATTTGTAATAATATTCCACGTTTTATAGAATTCACAACTTGTTAAACTATTTTCAATGACTCAACTGTTTCACGGGGTCTATTCTTCAAGCCAATATGCTCGGGAGTTGTGCTGGTTAAGGTCAATTTTAGTCAGGTACATCATTGTTTTCTTCATAAAATGAAATATATATATATATATATATATATATATATATATATATATATATATATATATATATATATATATATATATATATATATATATATATATATATATATATATATATATATATATATATATATATATATATATATATATATATATATATATATATATATATATATATATATGAGAACTTAGGTCAGCAATGTACATTGTTTGAAGTGCAGTCTCATTAGCAAATCTTTGCAAAAGTTTGAGAAGTGTTCAGCGAAAATGTTCAAAGCTAATAAAAGCACGTGCCTCATCCGCGAGAAGATAAACTAGCGGTACATTTTGGTTGATTTGTCGACACACTTGTGATTTTGAGCAAACTGCTATTAGGTGAGTACACGTGTTGGTCTTCAATGATTTATATATTCAAGTAATACATGTAACCTATCATTTTGCTTTGTAGGAAGAACAGCACGTAAACATGTAACGTATAAGAACAAAATGTAGGGGTGGTGTGAATGCAAAGCACAAAATCATGGGCTGCGAGATATTTTCAAAGACATGAAACTGTTAAGTTTTCGTTATTATTAAGATTCGTTCGTGATATGGACTCTTTTATCAGGCAATACCATAATTAGTATGTGCAGTTACAACTCAGGCAAAACCGAAAAGTAATATGCGTTATAAACATTACAACTATTTTGTACGATAAATAGTGAAAGTATTGTGTTTATGCCTAGGTTACATTTTTCCTGATCTTCGTACGAGTTTTCGATCTACGATTTTAGACATTGTACTTGATCGTTGGCTACGATGTATGTGTCAACAATTCAACAATTTCTTGCTCTGGCTTTCGTTGATGTTTTGAGTCAGTACAGTATGGAGATCGTAGGGAAATCGTAGGGTGTCCGCGCTCTTTAATTGGAAATCGTACGGAGCCCGTGCAATGTCGGCAAGGAGTACCTATGATTTCTGACTGAGCCTTTGCGGTCTCCCTAAGATCGCCATACGTTTTTTTTGTCCACAAATTATCATAATAAATCGTGCGGCGATCGTGTTCTCCTTACGGCGAGTGCACGACGTGGCTACGGGCTACGGTCTTGCGATTTTTTAAAAAAATGTAAATGTGCAGACTATTACAAATTCGTAGAGGCAATGGAGATCGTTGGAACATCGTAGGGTCATCCTGCGGACACCAGACGAAAATGCAAAACTTGGCATCATACGATCATCGCAAGCTACTCGTAGGCCAAATGTAACCTATCATTAGTCATAGTAGTCATTGATGAGAGGATGAGTTGGGAATTACTTTCAATCGATCGACAATTTAGGTCGTACGGAGGCAAGGCCTAGGCTAAAAGTCCCATTCGAAACACTGGAGAAGCATGAGATTGAATCAACGGCCACTGCATTACAAAATAAGGTTGTTGACACCACCTTTGCTGTTGACTGGGACGTAAAGCATCAATTCAAACAACCAAACTTTTCAAAGGAGGCTTCTATGAACTATATTCTATCACACACATGCAATAAAAATACACTTAAACACAATGTGAGTGATAAAATGGGATCGTATTAGAAAGAAGTGTCTTAATTGATCTTTTAACGTTCAATGTATGTCACTTTTACGTCCCAGTCCACAATGGTTGAGGGATGTCGGGAGGGAGTCAACGCTCCCTGTGTAGAGCCAGATATATGGTGCATAAACGTATACGCCCGCCTACAAATGCAAAAGCATATTTGCTAAACAACATTTGAGCCGCGACATGAGAAAAACCAACAATGTGGTTTCCGAACAGGTTCGACACAAACCGAGCTGTACAAATACAGGAGATGGCTTGAGGCGGAAAATTAGATGAATTGTACTAGCCGAGTAGCGAAAACAAAGGCGCAGATCAGCTTCACAGTAACTGCGAAGCTGATCTGCGCCTTTGTGTTTGCATATGCGAAATGTTGGTTTTTCATTATGCAACCCATCGTTGCTAAGGAACATCAAAATGGCGTCATCAATATATCAAAGGTTAGCGTTATGCAACACACACCAGAATTAGGAGGAACCATTGTATGTTTTGGGATGGGATGACATCCTTGTTAAGCTTTTGAGTGAATATACCACTCAACCACTATAAATAAGCTCAATTATTTCAGATTTGAGATTGTTTGCGATTGCATAAACAATATGAGTACCTGGTACAGTGTCAGTCAGATTGCACGTTTATCGTACTTAAGCGTCATAACATTATACCAAGTTGTTGTTTTTTTTTATTTTGGACTCACTTTCATGGAGCGATTTCGATTCCCAGGAATGTACGTACTAGTTATATTTATTTGTGGGTCGAATCGGAGAATATCCGGTGCATAAATATTCAAAATGTAGGACAAACTTGTGAATCTTGCCGAAACTGTTATATCAAAACAGCCACGTATCGAAACTTTGAAGGTCAAAAACTAGTTTCTTATTGCATCTTCGCCACTCAAGTTTTGATTTATACTAGCGTTTGTAAATTCTCTTGAGACTGCACATCAGAATTTTATTCAAAATCAAAAGATAAAACAGTAATCACGCAACTTACCTGTTCACCATTGTTAACATTCAATTTTTCACAACCACTACCGGAACCTGCTTATACCTGGACGACACCAGATTATAGAGGCTTAGATAATAGACCCCGTGTGTTTGCAGTCAATGAATACCACGAGGCTACAAATCCCATTAAAATCACGTGCAAGGCATAAGGATTGACACAGATATTAATCTATACGTCATTCAATACATTTACAGTGTATCACCGTAAGCCTGTTTTGTTACAGTCAGATAGACCGAAACCCTGCTTTAGACTGGCTCGAACCTTTGTTGTTCGCATACACATCACACGAGGAACGGAATGTATACAAACCGATAAAATGATCGGTGGCGCACATTGCAATTGTCTCCGAAGTTGAGGTGAGATATTCGAGATTTCTCCTATAGCGTTTACTCTTCTGACTAATAGATAGGTGCAGGCAGTGCAGAAATTGAACATTTATTGAATGAAAGTAACATAAGGAACTCAGGTTATTTAAAAAAGTTACTGATTACCAATCAATATTTGATATTAAATTTCTCAGACCCATATTGTACGTTTGGGGCTACTTCGGGGCGACAGTACAAAGCAGTGCAAGGCTGCACTGAATTAGCCCGATCCGTACTGTTCTCGACAGGCTGATGCTATAGGTTATATAAATGAACCTCCACTGTATTCACCATGTATGTTTGAAAATGCTTGCCCTTGTTGCTTACATTATAAGTCTGGGAATGAATAAGCAAATTTGAAACAAATTTGAAATAAATTTGAAATTTAAATTTCAGTTTTCGGAACAATTTTGAATGGAGTTAATGAAAATCAACAGGTAATTCATTTTATTTGTTTATTATTATTTTTTCACTGTTCTTTAAGTTTTGTTTTCATCTAAATGCAAGTACAATTTCAAGCATGGAATTATTTCTCGTATCAGTCATTCTGGTCTTTCATCCATCTTATCTTCTTTACAAATTGCAACCTTATGATCTGAATATTCTAATATTTTATACACTTGTTTTTCATGAGAGTACCGTCACCGGGAAACCAGTTCTGATTATTTTTAAATAGCCACACCTTGGTAACTCCTCTTAACATTAATTTAATTGGATAGGACAAAGACAATTTGGCACACCTGACCATGGCTGTCCAGAATCTGGGGCCAAAGCCTACCATTTCGTTTTTTCTAACCCTATCTTACTAGTGTCACTATGACGCGGCTCACGTGAAAATGAATGTATATATACACACACGTTTTTTTTCAAAATGATGAATAAACAGTCATTTATTACCATACCTAAAATGTAACAATTTTCATTTTCACAGTATCAAGAAAAAGTAGTAGAACTATCACATGAAAACTGTTACAGTGGTATGTTTTTTTTTCCTGACATGGTCTATATAACACTTCTTTTTCTTTCTTTTTTTTTTCCTTTTTTGATTCAGTTTTATGTCCCTTTCAAGATTATTTCAGCTCATATGAGAGGGGCCAATGAACCCCGAGAAAAACCATCTGACACACCCGCAAGCAGAACTTGGCTTGACTCACATGTGGCCAGTGCGGGGCTAGAACCTGCACCAGACACAGTGGTGAGATGATCAAGTGATTAAGAAACAGCGCTCTTAACCGCTCGGCCACGGGGGCCGCTTATATAACGCTTATATTTAAGCACGTTAGGCTAGGTTATTTTCTTAATTAAAAGTCTTCTATCTATATAATGTGTTTTCCAAATGTAATAAGTACATAAACATCTTCAAGCTACTTGTCTTGTCTGAGATTTAAGTAAGAAGATACAAGTAGGCAATGATCAGGAAAAGGCGCAGTCGATAGAAATTCCCACTCCAAACCGAGGTGAAAACTAAATTAACAATTAGGTACATGTACATCTACTTAGAAAATGTATCGTAAACCTAGTGAGCAGCTTTTTCCTAATAGGCGGCCACTCAGTTACCCGAGCTTAAATAAAAGTATGAAAACGTGCATAAGGTTCAATTAGCACAAAAATTCGACTCCAAAACAAAAAACAAATAGAACCACACCCGAATGCTGCTTAACCTTCTAGTATATAAGATAAAGCTGACCCTTTTGCGAAAAACACATCTATCTTGTACAATTTTGTAATAAATTTTCCATTTTGTATTTCTTGCTAACATACATTTAGATCATTTAAAAATTATTTGATTTGGCAAAAAAGTTCGGTATATATTATATTTTGCAAAGTAATAATTAATAATTCAATAGACTATTATGTCCCTGCTTTAGCTGGGCAGATTGGTGAAAAAATTGTGCATTTAATAATGCAAGCATGAAACTTGGCACAAACCTTGGTCAGGCCATAAGATAAAATAAAAACCCATTAGCCACTCAAAAAATCAAGATGGCCGCCATTTTTAAAAATGGCAGCCATAAATAGAAAAAATGACGGGTTTTACTCTAACACCTGTCAAACGTGGCCTATTTTGACCATTTTTGTATCCTATTATATGAACTAAGGCATATTGAAACTAAATTCTTATCATATTTACTTAGAAAACATAATATCTGATTAATTATACACACTTGGTATCGCATGCATACAGTGGGTATTTATCATGAGGGTAGGAAATACAGGCAATGCTCAACAGTTATGGACAATATAATTATTGACCAATTCAATGAAAGATTTTTTACTTTCTTTTTTATGAAAAAATGGGGCGTCTGCAGCCTCTTTTTATGTCCCATGTGTAATATTGGCATGTATTTAGATGAAAACGGTTAGGTATCTTGATTTTCTGCATCAAATGTTTTGTCAACGATTTGCCCTTGCTTCTAAAAACCTTAAACCATGGCAAGTATATGTAAGATTCAACGGGATTCTATTTTGTTGAATGCATAAGACACCATGCTTTCATGAAAGCACATAACTGCACTTGTATTGTTCGAGATACAAGCTTTCAAAATATGGGCAAATGATTGCCATATTCGACGTGTCCCTTCCAATTCCATTATTATAAAATTTTCATTTGGATTTATTCAAGTTTTCCAAATGCCATGTGTAAGTATATTGTTTATCATGCTTATTATGTTTTTTGTGAAAAATACTTACATTTCTTTTAGGGATTAATGCAAAAAGTATTAAGACCCCCCTTGGCTGATACATAAATAAATGATTCGCCAGAGCATACAACAAAAAGCATAGAAAATGGACAAAATACATGCACATAAGACAAATAACATAAAACATAAACACTTGAAAATATTTTACCAAAATACAAAAAATGATAATAATAAAATCATGAAAGACATTTTAAGCCCATGAGATGCAGCCTTAACATGATAGTGGCATATGGAGGTATGCACCACTAACTTTACGAGTACATCATTTGCTCACAATACGTTCATTTTTAAACATTAATTTTCATGAAGATACGACATCTTTAGCTACACGTGCATGTACTGTATACAATCGATACATCTATTTTTATAAAAACACTTTATGCCTGTATTTTTATGTTGCATCATTTAGTTTACAAATTGACATGCTTGTAACAAACAATCAGATAACCAGATGTGTTTTCAAGCATACCAGAAAGTCGAAAAGTCGTACACTGTAAGATAGATCAAATTTGCTCCTAACAACCAAATAAATCGTACACTGTTTCTGTTACAAACATTTGGCTTATTATAAAGCAACTACTTGCGTTAGGTTAAATTTTGTCTGAAGAGTATTTTTTTCATGCGCTGTCCATTTAACATCGCAACACTTAATTGAAATTTAAACAAAAGTTTAAGATCATAAAGTGTTTCAAGTTTGAACAAATCTAAAATGCTTCCACAAAAACATTGCTTGACAATAAAATCTAATTATACGACGCACATGAACGATTACGGGAAAATGTATAATTAACGAGTTTTAGTATATATGTTGACATTTTCTTCACAGAAAAATCTTATATATTTTATAACTTTTCCTATTATCTAAGATACAACAATACTGTAGCTCAAATATCCCCAAACAACATATTTTCTGACAACAGTGGCATGGAACACGTACAAAACACTCGGCTATTTTCTCAAGTGGAACCCATAAATTTAATAACATTGTCAAGCAGTTGAATTCATAGTTCAATATTAGGCCGTTGGTGTTTTAAAGACGGATATATAGCACTTTAATGACGAAACTGTCGTTTTAAAACTCATTTTCAGCCATTTTGTTCAAAACTTTATAATGCATACGAAGGCCGGTTATATTACACAACACGTTCTGGTATATACATTATGTCGCAGTCATGATGCCTTGTGCAGCACACAAGCATGCGCCATCATTAATCAGCCCGTGGAAATTGTGAGGTCGAAATCAGACTACTTCCTTATTTTGGCCAGATTTTTTTTGTATATTACAGTCACTTGCGAAGAGGTAAGTGCTATCTGGACCACGTATTAGTGTATACTTTGCATCCGCCAATTATTGTTTAAGCCCCACGTTCTTGAAAATATGTAGATAGTAGCATGGCGTCTCCGTGGACGGTGGTTTTAGGTATAAGCAAGGCGGAAAAAATGATGGGATGCTTGTACTGCTAAAGTATCTAAAGCAAAATTTTGGTTGTTAGATTACCAATAGTTTAATAGTTTATTTAAGTGTCACATATCAAATTCATATACAATATACAGTTTAACAAGCTACAAACATATTTGATATCCAGTCTGGAAAGACTTATAAGACACTATAATAGTTTTGACGTTGCTTTAAAACAGAATATACCTATTACAAATTTACAAAATATACACCAGGTAAAACATGGGATAAAGCTAATTAAGAAAAAGTAGAACACAAAAGGACTTTATAAGATCAAACGGCAGCGGGTACAGTGTGGCGGAAACCAATGTCCAGACAGCACTACACCCGCCGCCCACCATCGCCCCCTTAAATGACATGATTATTGTTTATTTGAGTCCCGTGTTGATATACAGTATAACATACATAATATATAACATTATATGAAATATACCACCTATTCCTTTTAGAATTACAATAGCCTGTTGTTTGTAAAACTAAAACATATGCAGCTAGAAATCAAATCATATTTTCTCTTGCTTTCGATCGTTTTATTATCAATTTTTGCCGACTGAGTTGCCTAAGTGTAGAGTCGTACCCATGCAAATATGCGCCGATATAGGGCGTGGTCCTACAAAGGCCGCTCCCGACGCACACCAAGGCCCGTATATAAAGAAATGGCATACAACTATTCAATACAATTTAAAACATATACAGGAATCATGCCCCAATATGCGTCGAGAAAATGCCTTATAAGGAATGGTCCTGATATGGTCCTGATATATGTCCTGTGAAAAAAAAAACAATGTTTTGACCCCTCTCAAACTTTGAATAGTATACACTGTTTGCAATCGGTAAATGATAATTCAGAGGTAAACCAACAACAAGAATGTGTTTGCTTTGCATGCTGCAGCAATTCTTTGTTTTGTCGTTCAAAAAGCTCGACAATAATCAAGCACTGGATGTAGCTTCAAACGCGTACATTGCACACTCCGCTTTGAAAAATTCTGATTTTAGTGCATTACTGCATACAGCTTATACTTGGTCATTTTTGAACCGGAATATTTACAAAAGGCAATCGTTAATTCCTAAAACTTACTGCTTCCTGACTAAACGTGAAGAACAACGTTGTGTATCCACTTTTCTTACTCCTTAATAACTTGAAACCTCTCAATTTAAAATTCTATCGATACTTTGTTTGGTTCCAATGTGTTTTCGAATTTCAACAAAAAACTACCATGTAACATTTTATTTATTACATAGTTGTATATGAAAATTTGGCAGAAACCTTTACTGCAGCTAAAACTTTATTTCTAAGATTCCTCTCACATGGCTTCGCAAAATAGATTTGATCATATCACTTTCCAATATGATGTCTTGAGAAAACGTTTAGATATGTTTATATTTCCTGTATCTGGTAAACAATGATGTCATTTATGCTTTGTTTATAGGAACACGGACTTAAAAATTTAATTTTGAAATAGAGGCCTCAACACCATCATTGATTTTTTTCACCCGTCTCTTAAAACATTTCACTCTGAATAGGCTTCAAATGCTGTTAAGGCAGCCATTTTGTTTGCACGTGAAACAATATGCAAATCAATCTGTGACGAAATAAAGATAATTTTGTATTTACACTTACCTTACAAAATACTAAATCAACATTTGTATAAGATTCTCAGCAAAATTAAATTTTGGGACTTTTATCAAAGCTGCAGACTACAACTACTAACGATCACGAAGTGCCACGAAGCCACGGACTGTGCAATGATATCTTAATAAAGTTCACCAATGTCAGGTGAATAGTTTTGAACTATAGCAATGAAAGACGTAATATATCGTATTTAGGTAATATTTTAATTACAAATATAATTTATTTGACATACCAACTGTAGACACCAAGAAATATAAAAAAACGGAGTGGCTATTACCAGTTAACTGGTAATAGCGATTTTACGTTAAATTGGCTGCTGCCAGTGGACTGTCACCAGCCATTTTTACGATAAATCGCTGCTGCCAGTCAACTGGTTATAGCAATTTCAACATAAAATAGCTGCCGCTAGTTGACTTTCATACTTTACAAATTGTTATTTGTACATAAATGATGTAAAGACAATGTAAGAGTTGTCAAAATATAAGTAGAAAATGTATCAAATGAAAGGGTATCTACGCTATTTACGTGGGTTGGGATTTAAGTTCGTAGACTTTCTGCATAAAAGTTCAGATATTTGTTACATAGACATGAAAATTATATCATCTGAAAATACAATCCTTTACCTATCATATGAGATATTAAACACACTTCTACTCAATATGGATGCAGAACAATATTGAATTAAACACAATTACCCTCCATCACCCGGGGCACGCCGTGGAAACGGTGACGTCGAAACTACGTCAATTTTAAGTAAATACCGGCATTAAAATGTCTGTTTTTGAACCAAACAACATGCAATACCTTTAGCTTCCTGCAAATTTGTCTTCAGGTATTTGTTAATTAATATTGCCGAATACTGCAATCATCATAAATGGCTGTTACACCCTATTTTACGTGTATTATGCATATCCATGTTGTGAAATAAGAATGCTGGCTATGGCAATGGTAAATTGATTGTATGGCATGCACATTTCTCATCGTGTAAAGTTAAAAGTGCGTCCATCTAACATTCCACATGCCTTTTAAATACCACTGCAGTGCCTGTTCTACAATTGTACATCAAATCACTATCATTTTGAATGTTTCTGTGGACCCTATTGCTAATCAAACATAAGATGGTAGCATTGCTCTTGTTGCGACATTGCCCGTTAAAGTCATTTTTCAGTTATGCCTCACTATCTATTTTCTCCAGTAACTAAATAAATCCTTCACACAATGCTTAAAAATTTAAATAAAGAGAACACCATGATACTAAGATGCCTCGATTTGATTAAGCTCAAATTTTGGTCTAAAATATGGTAATTATTGGTATGTTCTTCAAAGTCTTATAGCTTCAGAATAATTAAAAATATGACGTGCCCCGGGTAGCGAGACCTAGGTTGCTATGGAGGCCATTGTAAGGAACACTGCGCAATATTTCTTGAAAAATATTTTAAACGGGAAACAAGGAGACTTTGCTTCTCTATAATAATGCATCAAATACTGGAGAAATGGAGTAATATAAAATCGGCGACAAAAGTCTACGAACTTAAATCTCAACCCTCGTATATTACTTACAGTGTTGTTCAAAGTGTCCCAATTTTGTCCAAAGCATGTAGCTTTATTTTTGGACCCGTCTTATAAACCAGGTGTGGTAACCAGTGGTCGCGTGTTCGACGCATAATTTTTGGTACTTTGAATGAGCCTTTTTTCGAAGCTAGCAGTTATCTCACTTGTTTGCATTCCGTGTAATATGTTAATCTTGGTAATCATTATTATTTTCCCCATCAAAGTATAACGTTAGTATGGTGCATCAACATTGAGCGATGGTCTATCTAGTGCATGTACATGTAGTTTATCATTGTTGCAACATTGCAAATTTATAGAAGCTTCAAGTTCAAGCCTCTGCAACTCCATCAGCCTGGCCCCGAGCGTGATAAGGTCTATAATGGATCTTTCTAAAATGTGCAAAAATCTGTTCGATTCCGGAATTGTCCGTGCGCCAATTAGGAATTGGGACAAAGTATCCTTGCGCAAAGAAGGGACAAAGTAGGAATAATATCTCTTCTCAGAGCGTTTCAAGCTACAATATGCTTCTCTCATATAGTGATTTTTCATGACTGTTCTGTTGTCATTTTAGTGTTTCACACTCTGTCCATTGTTGGTCTTTGCTAATGTTTATGAACATATTTATACGATCATTCTTCCTCTCACCCCGATCGCAAGACAGACGCAAGCGGATTGAACTGACGACTGTGTCCATTTGTCTTAAGGAGGTGACTGTACAGCTACATGTATATCCTAACTAAAATCTCAATTGGAATAGTGAACGGCCAGTTTGATTAGTAATGGTCTGCCAGGGGTTGGTAACTCAAAACCATCTTAAGCTTAAGGTCATCTTACGACCAACTTAAGTATTAGGGATTATGGGGAATAACTGAAAAGGACCTTAAGTTACGGTGACAACAGCATCGTAGGTTTACGGTCAACTCAAATCTACTTTAGGGTCATCCTATATTACGACGTTGCACTTTACATTCCAAAAAGTTACGATAGCTTAGAGTCAGTCACTGGAATAGCAAATGTGTTAATTTTAAGGTGGTCATCTTAAGATTACCGTAAGTATGGCGTAAGTTGGGGAACTTACGATGCCTTCGAGTTACTAACCCCTGGTGTATTCCTTAAGTTAAACATGTTCGTTTGGCTGAGTTTGGACAATTGTTACTCGTTATAGATGGGATTAGTTTTGACCCCCCCTTGCGGCAATCTCTTATTAGATAAAGCTGTTTCAGACGTATTGTCTTGGGGATTTTCCCTTTGTGGCCCGACAAGGGATAAGACCACGGGCAAGAAAAGCAATGCGTGAGATGCACCAAAAACAACAACAAGCAGCATAACCTTGAAAAACGATCGGAATATGTAAGACTTTGCAAAGGCGAGCATAAGTATTCCCAATACCGAGGAGACAGCGCCATTGAAAATTGGTCCACCCGAGAACTTGACAGCTTCAGCGACCCGTTCATTTCTATCAGAACCTTTTGCTACCATAAACGCGTGGCATATATGCGCGGTGAAATCAACAGAGAAACCGACACTCATTATTAAATGGATCATTGTGACAGAACTGAGAGTGAGATTCCAAAAATACATAAAACCAACAATCCCGATCATAATCATTGCCATGGTAACTACTACGAATATCATCAGAATCGGATGAGGCATGAATAGTGCGGTGATGAGAAACACAGCAGCCACTCCTATACCGAGTGTTTGCAGTGTTTGTGGTAAGATAGCGATGTATTGCTCATAAAATATAAACGCTGGTGCATATGCAATAACAGAAAGCGGCGATTTTGACGCAATATCGCGAATTTCGGTCATCATTGTCCCCTGGTCTTGACTCTTTTCAATGACTTTTGTAAATACAAAGAATCGCGCAGCTGTGATTTCCGTTTGTCCGTTGATTTTAATGTCATTAGCATACTGTTGGTACTGAGGTTCCTTAAAGAATAATTGTAACCCATTAATAAAGTCACTTTCTGAATTATTGCTGTAAAATCTTGGGTCTGCTTTATATGCTTGTAACCAGGATAACTCAGTATCTGACCGAAAATATTCATTTGCCTGGGCTTCAGCGATAAGGTTCTCAATATTTGCTTGAACTTGAGTTTCAGAATATCGATGTGTTTTGTCGATTGCTAGAGTTATGGCCATCTCTGGAGGAAAAATGTTATCTTCCCATGTCTTAAACTTATAATAGTATGACTCCTCAGATACAAGGTCTTTGATAATTAGTCCTTGCTCAAGATTTGTAACGCCCCATATAGAAACACCTAAATATGCTAGAAACAGAATAAGTACAATTACTTTAACGGGTACTAGCAGCACAAACTTGGTAAAATAAAGTCGCATTCCCTTTTCCGGAAATCCTTCAACTCCTTTTCTCGATTTCGGTGGAGCACCAGCGCAACAAAATATTGCACACGACGTAGACCCTTCAGCTGTCATTTCGCTTTTTGATTTTGTCTTGACACAACAAGCAAAATGTCTCTTTCTATTGACACGTTTTTCGTTGAGTGCGACACAAGAAGAGAAGAAGAATGTCTGGTTGATATAGCAGAAGAACACAGCCGCCCCTAAAAGGAAAACAATCTTTATTAAATAATGACCGATCCAGATATGTTTATTTCGTTTAATTCAAAAGAAACAAAATACCATCAGGAAAGCATGTTCATGAAATGTATACCCCATCATACCCCACTTTTATATAGTAAAATCGGATTATACAAGGGAATACAATTTTTCGTATCTTTGATCTAAAATATAGACTGTGAGTACTCGTTAGAACCACCGTGGCGAGGCAGTTCTAACGTGTACACACAATCAATGTTTTGAGCTGAAATATTAAAATGATCTTTTTTATGAAGGTTTCAATATTTACAGCTGAAACGATTTCATGGGCAAGTTTTCGTAATGCATATTTGCGGCAATCATTTTGCTCAGTGACGGGAAGTCACTGATACAACAAACAACGACAAAACAAATGAAGATAAATTCCATATAATATAATAAAGGACTTCAATTACGCAACACTCTACATCGGGTATCATTTGCTTAAAAGTTGAACTGAAGCATGAAATAAAATTACTATTCTGAATCTTAATACCATACACTATTTATCCCTAAAAATGTTCGCTGAAGTCTTTGCTAAAACTGCTTTCTTCAACGTCATCGAGACGTATCTTTTCTAAAGAAAACCTAACAGTGGCTACAAGAAAGGGATTTTGTGAAAACCAAACATCTCCGGCTAACAAAAAAGCATAATAAAGATCGGCGCTTTCTTTCAATGTCATAAGGCGCTGGCTTTTGTTTGCTGACGTCAAACGAAAAGTGCGCAAAACACAGAGGCAGCACCAAACGTTATGGCACGTTAACGTTAGTCCCATTCCTATAAAATGTGTTTGAAACAAATTTAAATGTGTTTCAATTTTACGCACAAAAATTAAGTTTTCTTGATAAATGTTAAACGGCCGTAATTACCGCGTTTACCGATTCCGATAGCGTAATGGTTAGAGCGTCCGCTTCGGGAGCGGGAGGTCGTGGGTTTGATCCCGGGCCGGGTCATACCAAAGACGTTAAAAATGGTACCAGTGGCTACCGTGCTTGGCGCTCAGCATTATAAGGCAAGCACTGGCTTCTCTTCTCCCAAACCAAAATATAGCATCACTAACATCGCATGTCTAATATGAAAAAGTCCGAATAATAACAAAAAAGGTCCGAAAATAATCAATTTCTGTATTCACTAGAGGATTGGCCGTTGTGCTAAATACGTTATCCTCTATAAATATAGAGATTATTATTATTATTATTATTATTATTATTATTATTATTATAAATGCAAATGAAAAAGCCAACCAACAACATTCGTTTGGGATCTGATGTTTCTTTCAAGAAATCTTGTTGATCTGGAAGAAATGTTTTGTCCCCATTGATATATTATGCAATTTAGTTTTGTTGAATTTCGGTTAACGCTTGAAATCATACGGTATGCCGTTAATCACGGACACTGACATTTCGTTTTTATACCCCCCGCCAAAACGAAGTTTTAAGGGGGGTATACTGTTTTCACGTTGTCCGTCCGTCCGTGCGTGTGTCCGTCCGTCCGTGCGTCCGTCCGTCCGTCCGTAATGTTTTGTTTCTTTAATATCTTGAAGACCCATTGATGGAATTTCATGAAACTTTGCAGGCATCTGTATATCTTTAGGGCAAATATGTACATACAAAAATTAAGGGCTAGGGGCCAGTCCCTTTTGAGTTACTTCCCTTTATAGTTCTTGATGGCTTTTGTATACAGTGAAGATAGTGCAATTACGGGCCGATCAACTCCTACAACAGTTTTTGTTGGAACTTTTTTATATTATGCCTAAATGATGTAGGCCCATTGGACATTTGCATGAAGAAATATTATCGCGAAAAAATAATTTTTGACAAAATGACAGCTATGAGAACTTAGGCAATTTTCTTACTTTTTTTACAGGTAATGGCTTTTACGGGCCGATCAACTCCTGCCACAGTTTTTGATGGAACAATTTGTTATCATGCCTACATGATGTACACCCATTGGACATTTGCATGAAGAAATGTTATTGCGAAAAAATAATTTTTGACAAAATGTAAGCTATGAGAACTTAGGCAATTTTCTTACTTTTTTTTCTACAGGTAAGGGCTTTCACGGGCCGATCAATTCCTACCACAGTTTTTGATGGAACAATTTGATATCATGCCTACATGATGTACTCCCATTGGACATTTGCATGAAGAAATGTTATTGTGAAAAAATAATTTTTGTAAAAATTACAGCAATGAGAACTTAGAAAATTTTTCTTAGTTTTTTTGATAGGTAATGGCTTTCACGGGCCGATCAACTCCTACCACAGTTTTTGATGGAAAAATTTGATATCATGCCTACATGATGTACACCCATTGGGCATTTGCATGAAGAAATTTTATTGTGAAAAAATAATTTTTGTTAAAATTACAGCAATGAGAACTTAGACAATATTTCTTATTTTTTTTACAGGTAAGGGCTTTCACGGGCCGATCAACTCCTACCACAGTATTTGATGGAAAAATCTGATATTATGCCTACATGATGTACACCCATTGGACTTTTGCATGAAGAATTGTTATTGTGAAAAAATAATTTTTGTGGTAAACAATTACCCTGCGGGGGGTATTTAATAAGCATTGCTTATTGTCTCTTTTTTCATTGGTATTGAAGTTAAGCAGACTGATTGTACTTTTCAGTTCAACAAACATTTTAGGACCAAGAATCGATGTTGCAAGTGTTGCGTTTTTAAAGTTCGTGAGTATATATATATATATTTATAGGGCAAGTGATGAAATATAGAGAAACATGTATTAAATATATCCAATATTTGAAAAAGTTATATTTTCACATGTGAAAATATAAACCAGAGGACCAATGGTCCTGCAAACGCTCACCTGAGATCTGCTGCATATACCAATAAACATGTTTGAATATTATAGTATTTAACCCCAGTGCAGGGGCAGATTTCCCTTCAAATGATATTTTAACAGTTTTCCCCATTCAAATGCATGGGCAACACATGTTGACCTTGCCATAAACTGGGTCAAGGTCATCACATGGTCATGATTTATATACACATCGGAGTACTTCAGCCATCGATGCTTCACGCCATGTTTCCGTGAAATCAGTCTATTGGTTTAAGAGAAGAAGATTTTTGAAGGGTTTTTGCCATATATGGGCATGGTGGCCATCTTGGTCATGTGACCTAAATTATTAATATACACATTGGTTCCCCCATCCTATGGATGCATCATATAAAATTTGGCTTTAATTGGCCAAGCAGTTTCAGAGGAGAAGATTTTTGAATATCATGTTAATATTATACAATTATTGACTTCAATGAGGCAGATATAAGGATTTATCTACCTGAAAAAGTGATATTCACCGAGGCCAGTGATATTCACCGAGGCCGGAGGCCGAGGTGAATATCACTTTTGAGGGTAGATAAATCCTTATATCTACCGCCGAAATTGAAGTCAATAACTGTTTTGTTATATGACTTTTCAAGTGTTTTAATGTTTATCTTATAACAAATAAACAAACAAAATCATATCAGATGTTAAGTATTAAAGGCTTGACAATGAGGAACAATTGATTATGCTTGAAAGATAATTTTGTTAGTTCTTCATAAAACATATGTTATGGGTACTCCTAAGAATCACCATGATGAGGCAATTCCAATGGGTACCAACAACATAGGTTCTTATGAAAAATAAACAAAATTATCCCTTAATTATAACCAAATACACCTCATTATCTAGTGCTTTGTTTACCTGTAATAGTATGCCACTGCAAAGCATGTAGATTTCATGAACTGAAATGAGTTCATAGTTATTTATAGCTGACTGGCAGGTTTTAAACACATACATCAAATCATGTCAATTTCATGAAGCCCATGTTGATTTCATGCTGGTGCTATTTTTGGGTATTCAGGAGCGTAATATAGATTTTGGAGGTTAATATAGAAAACCTGTCAAAATAATTAACCTCCAGGAACTGGTTTGATCTGGTATGCATCAGTTTGGTCTGGTTTCAGAGAAATATAAGGATTTATTAATACTGAATGAGCCAATCAGGAGACAGGAATTCCTTCAGTCATATAACAAACATGTATATTGCCCCGGGGTGGGGCCATATAAGCCCTTGGGTACAACTTTTTCAGAATCATTAATATTCAGTCCTACTATCCATTTCCTGCAAGATTTTCGCCTCAAATGATTTTTTAAAAAAGATTTCTCCATTCAAATGCATAGGCAACCTACGTTGACCTTGTCGTAAAATAGGTCAAGGTCACCACAGGGTCATGATTTATATACACATTGTAGTACTTTAGCCATCAATGCTTCATGCCAAGTTTCTTTGAAATCAGTCCACCAGTTTCGGAGAAGAAGATTTTTGAAGGGTTTTTACCATATGGGCATGGCGGCCATCTTGGTCATGTGACCTAGATTATTTATACATACATTGATTCCCTCATTCTATAGATGCTTCACATAAAATTTGGCTTTGTTTGACCAAGCGGTTTCTGAGGAGAAGACGTTTGAATATTATGGAGACATACATGTATATTGCCCCGGGGTAGGGGCACATGAGCCCCTCGGGTCCAATTTTTTTCAGAATCATTAATATTCAGTCCTACTGCCCATTTCCTGCAAGACTTTCACGTGAAGTGAAAAATTATATATTTCATTCGTGCCTTCGGCACTCCTGAAATATAAATATTTTTCACTTCAATCAATGAAATAAAACTCATATTCACTCCAAAAACTTGAATATCCTCTATATATGGCTCCTTTGGCCAGTTAGAAAGCGTCACTGATGATTCTTTAATATCCCAAACCACGGTATGACCCGCCTATGTTTTGTAACGGGACTGAAATTTAAAATGTACTTATTATCTTTAATTGCTCGTTTTATTAAGAAAGACATGCACTGTGGTAAGAATCTTTTATTTACCTGTGAACACGCAAAAATTCCTGACGCTCTTGAAGGTTGAGGATGCCCCGGCACCAAACGCCAATATATCTGTGAGACTTGTTATTGTCACAGCGACTCCACTTTTTCCCATCATCTGACCAACACGTGACCTAGTATCGTGGTCATAGAGCGCGTCTGCGATACCAGATAGCAAGATGAACATCGCATCAACACCAATTCCTAAAATTTCGAAAACAACATTGTAAAAGCTAACATTCAAAATTACGAAAATATTCAGGTACCTATTCAGGTAACATTCGTCAGAGATTTACCATTAAAATACTCGTTATAGGCCATTTGCTTTCTAGGAAAATTTATCTTTTGTAGCTTTTCTGGCTTACTACCAGTATCTATTTTTCTCATGTTATTTTCGCATAACGCATAGCTAGAAAAATGATTTTCAGAATTTTTACTTGATATTAACGTGCTTTTGTCCATTAAATTAAATACAGAAGTTACCCAGCAGACATTTGACGTCAGTTGGACGTCAGATAGACGTCAGACTCCGACGTCATAATGACGTTGGATTTAGGTTGATTTTGAAAGTTTGTTTGACGTCATTCTGACGTAAAAAACAGACGTCATTCTGACGTCAGAAAAACAACGTTGGTTTGATGTCTCAAATGTGACGTCAATATGACGTTGGGGTTAGGTTGATTTTGAAAGTTTGTTTGACGTCAAAAACAGACGTCAATCTGACGTGCTAAAACCGATATCGTGAATGTTTGTTCGCAGTTTAATTAACATTCTGAAATCCTGAAGTGTATTCAGTAGTGCGGTGATTCACTATTGTTATTCCCTTTCACTCCTTTGATAGAGTTATTCGGGAAAATGTTTAAGATGTGAAATCACTCTGATGTTGGTATATCTTATTCATGTCAAATTTTATAATTATATGGTGCTAAAACAAATAAGACATTAGTGTAAATAATAAGACTATTGTGAACAATCAATAATTTAAAATGGTGAAATAAGTATTTAAATATACAAATTTCATTTTCGTCTTAATAGGAGGTTTAATAATTTAGTGAAAGACTTTATTTTGATTAACAAATAATTATTTTTTTCTAAATTAATTAAGCATGGTGATTTCCGATACGAGACCTAGATATGGCTTTTTTAAAAGTGGCAATGTTGAAATTATTATTTGACTTTGATGTTGTTACATTTGCGCAAGAAATTATGTCAGTTCAAGGGCAGCTAACTCTGTCGACATATGACGTTAGACTTACGTTTGAATCCGGTGTCATTTCGACGTCATATCAATACGTCCACTGACGTCAGGACTGGACGTCAGGTGGACGTTGGTTATTGGTTGTATGACGTCGTGACCAAAATACAACCAATATCCGACGTCAAGTTGACGTCAGATGCCTGCTGGGGATGTGTTTTTCATATATGTCGACAGAGTTAGCTGCCCTTAATTTCTTACATATATTATGTATTATCATATGACGTCGCTGTTTTCCAGTGGATAACGTCATGTCATAAAAATCGTATGACCACACGTGTAATAACACTTTTGCGGGAATACGTAACGTCATTGACGACGTCCGTAACAACAATGTAAATTTTCATTGAAAATATGTCCACTTCCAAGGCGATAAAATCCTATTTTAGAAGTCATATGATAAAACGAATCTTACACTCGTGGTCATTTCATATGAAATTTATTAAACTCGCTGAAGGCTCGTTTAATAAATTTCATATGAAATGACCACTCGTGTAAGATCCTCTATATAATATCAAATTCAAATAATAATTTCAACCTTGCCACTTAAAAGTCATCTCTGAGTCTCGTATGGGAAATCCCATATTTCGCCCTCATGCTTAATTAATGTAGAAAAAAATGATTATCTATTAATCAAAATAAAGTCTTTCACTAAATTATCAAACTTTCAATTAAGATGAAAATAAAATTTGTATATTTTAATATTTATTTAACCATTGTTCAGAATAATCTTATTTCTCACACTAATGTCTTATTGGTTTTAGCACCATAAAGCAATAAAATTTTGCTTAAATAAGATGTACCAACATCAGGCTGAATTAATATCTTGAACATTTTGTATGTTCCGAAAAACTCTATCAAAGGAGTGAAAGGGACTATCAAAAGTGCATCACTGTTCTTCTGAATCCACTGTTATTCAAAAATGCGAAAAAATATACACCTTAAACTATTTATATGACATGAATTCAAACGTCGTTTTTAGGACGTCAGATTGACGTCAGCTTTCAGACGTTAAACCGACGTTGGCTCTAGCACGTCAGATTGACGTCTAGTTTTGACAACAAACAAACTTTCAAAATCAACCTAACTCCACCGTTATTATGACGTTGGAGTCTGACGTCAATCTGACGTCCAACGTACGTCAAATGTCTGCTGAAAGTAACATAGAAAAAAAAGAAAGGAAGAAAGCAAAAGAAACACACGAAACGAATGATCTGATTTTTACCCAAAGTGAAGTTTCATTAATTTGCACACCACACATGGTCAGAAGTATGAAAAACACAAGGTCTAAATCACGTCTTGATTACGACGTCTAACTGACGAACTAGTATGACGTCAAAACAACGTCTAATCCAGACGTCCAAAAGACGTCAGGAAATGACGTCTGATAGACGTTGGAAATTGGTTATATGACGTCGCGACCAAAATATAACCAATATCTGACGTCAAACAGACGTCAGGTGCCTGCTGGGTAAAGATAAAACAAGTAGCCCAAAGGGCAACGATGCTCTCATGAGGGTCAACATATACAGTCAGTGGACAAAACTCGGTAAAATACCGTAGTTGGTTGTTTTAACCATATATGGGCAGGGCATGGCGGTCATCTTGGTCAATGTGACCTGGATTTTCGTATACACATTGGTTCCCCTTCCCTATAGATGTTTCACATAAAATTTGGCTTTAATTGGCCGAGCGGTTTCAGGGGTGAAAATGTTTGAATAGTATCGTGGTAATATATATTGTGTTAGGGGCAGATAAATTCCTTGGGTCCATTTGTTTTCTTTTAAGAATTATGAATACTCCGTCCAATTGCCCATTTCCTGTAAATGTCATTTTTAACAGTCCCCCCCCCCCCATTCAAATGCATTGGCTACCTATGTTGATCTTGCCGTAGAATAGGTCAAGGTCATCACAGGGTTATGATTTGCATGTATTTACACATTGTAATACTTTAGTCATCAATGCTACATCCCAAGTTTCCGTGAAATTGGTCAACTGGTTCCTGAGAAGCCGATATTTGAAGGTTTTTTACCATATACGGACATGGTGGCCATGTTACCTACATGTTTATATACACATTGGTTGCCCCTTCCTACAGATGCTTCACATACAATTTGGCCTTGATTGGCCAAGTGATTTTAGAGGAGAAAATGCTCGAATATAATGGTAATATACGATGCTGTCCCCTGGAGTTGCGCACTTAAGCATTGTTTGACCGTTTAGATTATAATAGAAGCAATTTCTGAATAAAACAAATAATCCCCCTTTTGCATGAACATGTAATGCATACAATTACCAAAAGAAATTATGAAAATGTCAAAAACTTTTCTCTTAATTTCATCATAAGTAAAGCTACCCCCATGTTTATCCCTGACGTCAAAGGTCACATGGAGTTGCGCACTTGATTTATTTGACGTCATTAGATGGCTTTCTTCAGGAAATATGGTATTTAAACAAATGTTTTGTGAAATTTGTCATATTTCTAGTTGATTAGCCACAAAAAGATGGAATATAGCAGCCCCATGCATAATTAATTTGGCCAATGCAATATACTGGGTAAACAAAATGTCTTGCAAGTACGTTTTACATAATTTTCTCCTTCTGTTCTGTCCCATCTATGATAATTTTTATTTTTAGTTCATTTAATGAAGTTAGCTGACAAAATGTTACTCACAAACAAATGTAAACTTTCATGCCTTAGACCTGAGACAAGAAACTAAGAGATGCGCAAGTCCATGTGCCGCGCAACTCCATGAGACTCAACATAATGCGCCGAAATGGGAGCAGATGAGCACATGGGATCCAATTCTATCGAGAATCATTAATATTCAGTTTTCATGCCCATTTCCTGCAAAATGTTCCCTTCAAATCAATGACAGTTTAACAGTTTTTATGCCCCCAACTTTGAAAAAGTTGGAAGGGCATATTGCTTTCGGCTTGTCTGTCTGTCTGTCTGTGTGTGCGTGTGTTCGTCTGTTAACTTTTGAATGGTGAATGTTAGGGATTTGAAATTTCATGTGTGTATTCCTCATGAAAAAATAGTTGACCCGTATTTTTTTTCTTGTCTGAGTTATGCCCCTTTTCTGAGTTATTTCCCTTTGAAAACGAAATTTGAAAATCTTGTGTGCAAGATATCTCGAAAAGTATTTAAGCTAGAGCCTTCATATTTGGTATACTGGTTTTTATGCCCCCAACTTTGAAAAAGTTGGAAGGGCATATTGCTTTCGGCTTGTCTGTCTGTCTGTCTGTGTGTGCGTGTGTTCGTCTGTTAACTTTTGAATGGTGAATGTTAGGGATTTGAAATTTCATGTGTGTATTCCTCATGAAAAAATAGTTGACCCGTATTTTTTTTCTTGTCTGAGTTATGCCCCTTTTCTGAGTTATTTCCCTTTGAAAACGAAATTTGAAAATCTTGTGTGCAAGATATCTCGAAAAGTATTTAAGCTAGAGCCTTCATATTTGGTATACTGGTTGGGGCTGATAAGTAGATGACCTGATCAACTTTTGAGAACTTTCCATCAAATTTTGACAAAAATACGGAATTTTGAAATTTTGATTGATTTTTCCACTTTTCGGTGAAATTTGAAACTTTTGAACGGTGTATGCTAGGGTTTTGAAATTTCATATACAAATTTCTCATGAAAAAATTGTTGACCCGTATTTTTTTTCATGTCCAGGTTATGCCCCTTTTATGAGTTATGTCCCTTTGAAAACAAAATTTGAAAATATTGTGTGCAAGATATCTGAAAAAGTATTTAAGCTAGAGCCTTCATATTTGGTATACTGGTTGGGGCTGATGAGTAGATAACCTGATCAACTTTTGACAACTTTCCGTCAAATTTTGACAAAAATACGGAATTTTGAAATTTTGATTGATTTTTCCACTTTTGGGTGAAATTTAGACCTTTTGAACGGTGAATGTTAGGGTTTTGAAATTTCATATACAAATTCTTCATGAAAAAATAGTTGACCCGTATTTTTTTTCATGTTCAAGTTATGTGCCTTTTTGGAGTTATGCCCCTTTTAAAACAAAATTTGAAAATCTTGTGTGCAAGATATCTGAAAAAGTATTTAAGCTAGAGCCTTCATATTTGGTATACTGGTTAGGGCTGAGAAGAAGATTAACTGATTAACTTTTGAGGACTTTCCGTCAAATTTTGACAAAATAACTCCATTTTGAAATTTTTACTCCATTTCTAACTTGTATGCAAAAAGCTTACATTCTGTTTCTGGATCGAGGTCAAAAACAGAGGCAACCGAACAGCTTCTTTAGGAAATTAAATTTCACTTCATTCAAATGAAATAAATGAATCATACAAGCTGCCAGTATAGGGACAAGCATACAGTTGGGGGCATAGTGTTTTACAAACACGCATTTCTAGTTCCCCATTGTCATGCAGAGGCGACCTATGTATACGTTGCCGTTTAATACGCCAGGGTCATCACAAGGTCATGATTTATATTGTAGTACTTTAGTCATTGATACTTCTAGTCAAGTTTCGTTGAAATCGGTCCACTGATAGTGGAGAAAATATGTTTGAAGGGTTTTTACTATACATGTATATGGGCATGACGGCAATCTTGGTCACGTGGCCTGGATTATTTATATACACATAGTAATTTTTTTGCTTTGTTTGGCCGAGTGATTTCAGAGAAGAAGATCTTTGGAAATGTGAACGGAAGCACATACGTGCGTACCAACGGACGACGGCTCGAGTACCATCGTATAAGCTTTAAAATTTCTTCGAAATAACCACGAAAGTAACACGAGTTTGAAGAAACGAAACAAAAATAACAAAATTAACATTTTAGTAATATATGCAAATTATGTACATGTGACTCTGCCTCAATCTGCGTGGTAGTGCCACAGATAATATGCATATTAATGTGGTGTTCTATATACTGATCAATACTTTAATTTGAGACACATCACGAGAAAACCGGACTTTGCCATCGCCAAAACAAAGACACAGATCAGATGCATAGAATCGTACAACTGATCAAAGTCTTTGTTTTTCGCTATATTGATAATTCAATGGTACATCTTCCTATAACCAAAATATCAAGCTTCTAATCATCTCCTGCTGTGAGTCATGTCCATGGCTGGTCATTTAATGCCTTCTGCAACAGTTGGTCTCCACATTTATCATCATGCAACCTGAGCCAGTATTTGACCATACTTCAAACTGTATCACTATCAAGAGGATACCTGCCCAATTCCCCTTCGGCTCAGGTGAGCTAAAGAAAGGCGTACAATGGGTTATTATAACAACTTCTAACCCCATCCATGTCACATGCCATTCAAAAAAAAAAAACAAAAAACAAAAAACAAAAAAAAAAAAAAAAAAAAAAAAACAAAAAAAAAAAAAAAAAAAAAAAAAAAAAAAACACACTTCAAAATGCATTTTAATCTCATGTTTCAACATTTATTTAATTCATTGCCATTCCAAAAGCATGCTCTAGACCGTGTAAATGCACCTTTCAAGTCCTTACAATGACGTTTTGGGGATTAGAGCTGGCGACCTCTCGTTCCCGAAACCGACACTTTAACTAGATAGGTTAACGGTACCGGTTTCTTTGTACATGCTACTCACCTAAAACAAGGAATGGCAGATTCCCGACGATTGATACAAATTTCATACCACATGCACTGACTAATCCAAAGGCAGCAACAATGCTCAAACCAGCTGCTAATACTCCAGCAAACCCAAGACAGACCCTGTTTCCTGTTCAATAAAATAAATTTAATCAAGATAAGCATTTATGAAATTAAGATGAAAGCAGCCGATACCCTTTATACCACAGGCGCTCGACGACTGGACCGTTTTTTTTTTTTTTTTTTTTTTTTTTTTTTTTTTTTTTTTTTTATATTTTCGATCGTTTGAAGACCCTAGCGAAACATTCGTGTCATTAGTTTTTATTACATTTCCCATTTATTAATTACCCACCTTCGGCTTTTGGGTAATATATATAATGTAACGAACAGCCGAGCCAAAGCCACAGCAAACCCCGTCGGTGGAAAAGCATGCTCATCCACCAAGGGTGGTTTACTGCGCTATATACCCAACACTTACTCGATTCACCTAGTCTCGAGTTTGAAATTAGCATATTTCCAAGGGAGGCTATCCCGTCACATTACTTCCTCCTCCGAGAAGACTCGTCCCGAGTCTTGGCCTGGGGACTACATGGGTAAGGCAACTCCGTTCTGGCAGTTGTCATCATTCCACCGCTGCCACCAAATGTAACGAACAGCCGAGCCAAAGCCACAGCAAACCCCGTCGGTGGAAAAGCATGCTCATCCACCAAGGGTGGTTTACTGCGCTATATACCCAACACTTACTCGATTCACCTAGTCTCGAGTTTGAAATTAGCATATTTCCAAGGGAGGCTATCCCGTCACAATAATATAGACAAGGCCGGAAACGCGCTGGCCTAGTTTCACTAGGGGGACGGGATTCTCTGGCGCTGGATCTCATATCTTAACTCCGTCTCCCAAGTGAAACTAGTTTAGAGCTTTTCCGGCCTTGTCTACAGCTGTATATCATTACCACTAAGCCGAGGGTGGGCGATTGATAAGGGGAAATGCAATAAAAATAATGACATGAACGTTTCGCTAGGATCTTCAAACGGGTGAAAATCAGAAAGAAAAGCAGAACTTGGCTTGTCTTGCCCTGTGAGACGCCAGACACAGCGGTGAGATGATCGCATGATTAAGCGCGGTAATAAAATATCAGCGCTCTTAACCACTCGGCCACTGGGACTGCCGCTAAGTATGTAATAAGATACTACCTATCAACATACTGAATGAGAATTTCGAATTGGTCCTATAGGATACTTCGCCATCTCTTGGAGTGCTGAGAAGACATACACACAAAGAGATGGCACCCGTAGGGGCGCACTAGCTACTCATTAAAGACCGATTCTGGTTGGGCTATCCGCATGAAACCTTGCATATGAGGGTTCAAAAAGCCAGGCACGTAGGTCGCCCCCACGTTACTTTTTCATCGGTCGAGATACCTGATGAGCCCAGTGTTAGGAAGCCACAATTCAAATAGTCTGTTGCTATAGGCCATGCCACAGTGGTGAATCGGTTGGTACTCCACAAGACCCGTCTCCCGTTTGCCTAGGCAGGATCCTGTTCCTTGGGGTGGACGCACTGCCTGGACTTCTCAGCCAGTGTGTCCTCAAAGAGGAGCAAGAGCGCACATGTTGGGACCCGAAAGATCATGATCTATGCTTTAGTGGGTCAAAGTCAGGGAAAACTCTGGTGATGGTCTGCAGTAATTCTCAAATAAAATTGGATTGTCAGACATGAGTATAGTTGCGAACGACTGGTCGAACCATCTAGTAGCTGGTTCCTTTCGAAGTTTCTGATAAAGCGAATGATGTGAGGCCGTTTGGACTGAGATGGGTAAGACACTCTCAAATGGAGCCGGGCCGAAGATAGTCAAAGGTGCCAGTGGACCACTTTTGGAAGGCAGAAATGGCGCAGTGGGATGTGCCGTAAAATAGATCAAGGTCAACCGAGCTCTTCTCTCTTTTTGTGTTTGGGTTAAAGACGCTTTTAGGTGAGGGCCCTTCGGAACCAGAATTTTATGGTGACTTGGTTTACAAATTTAAGAAACTTATTAGAAGGAATGATAAGAAAAATCATTACACGTCACAGACGTATAGGTTATAACTTGAATGTTATTCGACAGTCTGCATGCTTAGTTTTTAACCCAATCATGGTTGATAACTATGCTGCCTTCTTTAATTGCACGCCGGTGGGTCGGGCGTCAGAATCTATGATGGCCCCGACTTAACGCTATTCATTTTAGTTGGTTGGGTCCGGAGCCTCTCGTCTGTTGCTTGGCCCACCGGGGTCCAACTGATGTTTTTATTTTGCTCCGGAGTTAGTAAGTTATTCGGCGCCCAGGGATCTCTATCGTCGGGCAGCTTACTCAATCTGTGAGTCCTCGTTTTTGATTCATCAGGATGTTTATCATGATTTATTTGTTTGTTCCTGTTGAGTCATTGACTAGTTAGAGATTCACCACGAGGACCGAATAACTAACTAAATGTTGTGAACCACTGCAGAAGCTGAGGGTGAGGTTTCGATTTAAGCCCGCCAGTAATATTGTATTACTGATCGTTCCAAGGTGATACTTCTTTGATGGTTCTTTTTGTTTTATGTATTGGTGTTTAAAATTTTTGTGCTGTTGGCGCCTTATGTATGTTTTCATATTCTTGGTTAAGTTTAGGTAACTGAGTGGCCACCTATTGGGAAAATAGCTGCTCATTCGGCTTACGATATGTTTTCATGGTATAAGTACCTGATTGTTAATTTAGTTTTTTCCCCACCTCGATTTTTGGAGTGGGAATCTTTTTTCTGATTGCGCCTTTTCCTGATCTTTGCCTATGTGTACCTTTTTGTATTTATAGCCATGTCGGCCATCTTGGTCATGTGACCTGGACCATTTAATAAACTTCGTGACCCCTCCGATGCAAGCGCAATCATGATTGATAATGAACTAGAGAAAGGGCAGCTGTCTAATTATGTACAGTGAATAATTATTATATCCATACGTTTCAAAGCAAGAAAGACATTTACCAGCTTTACTTAGTTGTCAAATAAGCTGAGGAGTATTTTAAATATTGCTCTTGACAATACAAAGGTGACCAGTGCATTTCATTAAATTTAAATCAACTTGACTGCCCTTGTTCATATTATAAACAATTTACAATTTACAATTTATTTATTTATTAAAGTCTCACTTCCAAATTATATACGTACATACACATAGAAACATCGACAAAAGTTATTCCAATATGGAGTTATGAGAGAATATATACTCTTCGTCAAAAGTTTAGCATAATTATTTGTGTAATAGGAGGCAAAATATCGGGTTAGAACTACATGTAGTACCAGTGAACAAATATTTGACATAATTGTCCCTATTCAGTGTCATGGTTACGGTGGAAACAATCAAGGCTTTTACGGATTCAAAATTGGCAGCTACTTAAATACTGAATGACAACAGATAAGGTAACTAGATTTAAAAAGTTATTTTCGACACTTTTTTAAAATCTTGTCCAAAAAGTACTCTCGGTTTCAGAATTTTCTAGCAAAAGTTATTAAAATCCTTAGGCGATAGATAGAATAATAATGTGGTATAACATTATTATCATGTCATTTGAGATGTAGGCATTAGACATCTTTAAAGACAAACTTGTTTTCAAAATGTTAAACATAGAGATTTTGCTATACTTTCTTAACAAATTTGTTCCTTCCAGAAATATCAGTGTTTGATTTCTTACGTTTCTTACGTCGTTAACATCTAGTCAGGCTCTACAGCGGTAGTACAGCCTCTGTTGATGTATTTGGATATGTAGGCCGTTGTCTTGTCCTCTCGCCGGGAATATAACACCAAGGGTCAAACTTACGGGGATGCCCATACCAACATTTGTTTAGTCTGCTTTTGAAGCTGTTGAGAGTGGGTGCCATAACTGTGTTTTCAAGCAGCTCATTCCATAAGTCACTTACTCTGTTGCTGAAGTAATTTCCCCTAACATTGAGTCTATATCTGTTTTTGTAGATCTTAAATTGGTGGCCTCTGGTACCAATGTTATGAGACATCGTGAATAGCTTATCTTTGTTAACCTTATCAATGTCATTTAGAATCTTATAGACCTGGATCTCTTCGATATTCTAAGGAAGGAAGTCCTAGAAATTTCAGTCGTTCACTGTAGGTTTTGTTTTTCAAGCATGGAAGAAGTCTGGTTGCTCTACGCTGGACATTTTCAATTGTGATAGCGTCTTTTTGTATTGTGGCAACCACACACATGTGGCGTATTCGAGATGGGGGCGCACTATACTTTTATATAAGTTCAAAAACATTTCCTTATCCATAAAGGTGAAGGTTCTGAATATTAGCCCAGGATTTCTATTGGCAACTGATACTTTGCTGCTAATATGTTCTGTAAATGACAATGATTTGTCAATAATGACGCCTAGATACACATAGAAACTGGCCAATTGAATTTTTTCCTATATGTAGATGGTGACACTTGATGAGGTTAAAAACATTTCCCATATATCGGCCCAGGTAACAGTTCTATTAAGACATGATTGTAGAATTTCTACATGTTCTATTTTAGATACCCTTCTGTACAGTTTTGAATCGTCAGCAAAGAGTTTAATGAAACACTGTATCACGTCAGGGAGATCATTAATGTAAATAACGAATAAAATGGGTCCTAGTACACTGCCTTGGGGTACGCCTGAAGTCACTGGTTTTGAATCAGATTTTTTCCCATCAACGACAACTTTTTGTGTTCTATTAGTCAAAAATTCATTTACCCATTTGTATATTTTACCCCTAATTCCATAACCCCACAGTTTTTTCATGATGTCAGGTCTCCACTTTTTGTCTCTAATATATTGCTCTAACATACTCTTCCTTGACATGGGGTCAATTTTCGTATGACGTAGCGTATAGTGTGCAAAATTCTGCATTAAGAAATACGTCTTATCATTAAAATAATGCATTGTTAACACATCCAAAAATTTACAAAATCTGATAGGCCGAGACAAAACCGTCATGTGTTCTTTGCTACTTCATGCTTCCTTTCCAAATCAATGAATGCTAGCTAAAGTCGTAATATGGTTTGGGAATATTTTCACGCCATTTTACTTTAGCACTATAAAACTAGAATATGCTTAACTTTTGACGAGGAGTATAGTTAAGTTAATATAAGGCTAAAGTCTTCAAAATCCTCGTGCACATCACATCATACATGATATACACACCCCTGTAAAAATGATTAAATACCTAAAAAGAACTTTATAAGTTCTCAGCAGTGTTTGGCAATTTACCTAAACAGTACTAGATGATTGTAAGCAAATAGATATATTATACATAAAGTATCAATATAACAAACCACGTTTCGCTCATGCACTCGGGCCGAAATTCCCTAATACTCGAGCCTGGCAAACTATTAAAGCACACAACAGACGACATGCGCCGAGAGGGAGTGGTCCTACAAACTTTAAGGTCGTTCCCGACACATATCCTCAGTATTCAAATTCGTCATTAAGAAGATGCATAACGTAAGCAGATAACGACCCGTGCGCGTGTAAAATACATGAAACACCTCATAAACTATTGTTTGCGTTATGAAAGAACATTAAACATCTTCAACATATACGCTTTACAGCTATTAGGAGTTATGACACAGTCGGTTGTACTTATCAAACATATACATGTATATACTTAAGGAATTAAGAAACGCAACAAATACTTTGTGTCACTGAAAACATGCTTTGTAATGAAAGTCTGTGGTATTACTGAACGAATTATATAAACACAATATCTTAACGTCAAACTGCAGCAGGTTGAGCCACTATGTCGGTTACGTAAGCTTAATGACGTGCGCGTAACCACACTGACCTACAGTAGCACACCGTGTAACCATGATCAATAAATGTCAAATTTGAAACCAAAACCAATATTTTGGTTCCAAATCCCCTAAAAGTGATTACAGGTGTAACCATTGATCAGTTGGTAGCATATGATTATGTTATGGGACTTTTAACGTCACCAACGTCAATCGAAAAAAATGCGTTAAAAACAGCAAAATTTCATTCGACTTGCGTTATATTCAATAAAATGATTATTTCTGTAAACACTATGACATTCAAACTTCAGACGTCAATAAAACGTTCATAAAAACGTAAAAAAATCCAACATCATACACTTTAAAGACTCTCATAATGTTTTTCTCAAATTTTCTGATTTAAAAATGATCAATGGCCAATTTTTTTTATTTAAGTGTGTAAATCGAGTGATTACTCAACGCATATTATCCGTTTCGCTCATTTACATAACGTCATGTTCTGTTTTACGAGCGTCAAAACAAACGCTCCGGTGACCTGTTTCTACGGTACCTGTGACGTCACTGTTGATTAAAAAGCATGCCGTGTCGTGTGTTGGTTCGATATCCACCGTTTAGGTACAAATGGCCCACACTGAATAATTTAAATGACATTTATTGCTCATTCTTCGCTACTGTAAACTTCATCATTCCGTTAACCAGTTTGAACGCAACATGGGACGGCACATAAGTATGCAATAACGGTAGTCTTTATTGCACATTATCAAGTCGACGTCACGTAATCCAGCATGCAAAGAATTTGGCATCTCTACCTTCACCCCGACGTTGACGTCACAATTTTCGTTTTTCATGGTTTTTGACGTTTTGTCGTTAATTTGGTCAATAAATGACGTTTTCTCATAAAAGCAGTCAGTAGGTCATTTCAAAAAAAAGATTTGATCAAAACGTCAAATTCATACGCAAAAGATGAAATTTAATGTGTTGCGTATTTTAATTCCTTAAGTATATATAAACATTGAAACGTATAGTACAAAGTCATACTTGTCGCACAGTTCGGCAAATTTTCAAAATATACCAAGTCCTTAGAAGTGAAAGCATCGCCGTTTCATTGCTGAGTTGTAAACTACCTGACTATAACAAGCTACAAGTAGGCAATGATCAGGAAAAGGAGTAATCAGAAAGAAATTCCCACTACAAAACCCGAGATGGGAAAAAAACTAAATTGACAATTAGGTACTTATACTTAGAAAAGCGGCCACTCAGTTACCCGAAGTTAAATAAAAATATGAAAACATAAGGTAAAACAGCACACAAATTCGACTCCAAAATATAAAACAAATGGAACCTTTACAGAAGTATCGCCTTAGAACGACAGAAGTAATACAAAATTACTGGGGGGGGGGGCTTAAGTCGATTTAACAGGCGCCTAACCTCACCCTCATCTTCTGCAATGGCACTAGTATACACAAATATTAACAAGCAATAAGAAAATCATGTTAAAAAATATAAAACATTGGCCATGGTGCCAACGTATAACGTGTGTAACGGAAAGCGGGATGAGCACTTATTGCAGTAAGGTGGTCGCAGTGCTAGCTTGGACAGAACAAATAAAATGCAGAGGGCTAAGTGAACAGCCAACACGTTTTCTTCATAGCTTGCCTCCTTTCTTCATCGCTTATCAAGCCACTTCATAGCAAATCGATAATTTTTAATCACATGCATATAAATAACATTTATGATCACAAATCATCATCATTTTTCATAACAAAATCTTCGGAATAAAATGGTCGCACTGCATAAGTTAGGAAACAAATTTATGCAATTCGTTTGTGTTGAAAAATCTAATCGAGATGACTTAAAAACGCATGTTTTTCAATAACGTCAAACCTGATTCAAAACCACAGGCTACCTTTTTACGTTTTCAGCAGTTTGGCTGGAAGCTAGATAAATTACCTACATCATACCATTCTCTGATTTTTGAAAAAAAAGTACAAGTAGGCAATGATCAGGAAATGGCGCAATCAGACAGAAATTCCCACTCCATAAACCGAGAGGTGGGAAAAAACTTAAATGACACTTGAAAGATGTCTTAAAATGGGAGTGATGAATCATATTTAACAACTGACATATTTACACGTTTCGCAGCACCCATCATTGGTTTCACAAAGTTAAAGATATACTCTGCAGTTGTGGTTTTAGTGGAGCATGGGATAACCACACATTTCCAAATAAAAACTGGTTAGTAAACGCAGTACGACAAAAGTTAAGAGATATTTTATAACAAATTGTTTTTTCTCGGTTTCAGACAGTAGTAGTGGGTTTAATTACAGAATTTTGTAAAATAACTTGTTTTGAGCAATATTTGGTATCTCTCCCACTAAAGCAACGGAAATTATTTATACAAATAAGAACACATAATCATCGATTACCGATAGAAACAGGAGGGTGGAAAAAATATCTCATCAGAGGATATTATGTAATTTATGCAAAACTGAAATTGGAGATGAGTGTCATTATGTACTTGTTTGTCGGGGATTACAAAATATTAGAAAACAATATTTACGAAGGTATTTTTATGTTCCATCGAATACGCTAAAATTTTCGGAACTATTCAATTGTATGTATACCACCACATCAAGAAACTTGTGTGCATTTATAAGAGATATATTTACAATTGTAAAAAAATCAATAACTATCCATGGTAACAGAATTTCTTATGTAAGTTTATGTTTAGCATCTCTTTAAATGTAAACATTGTATCTATGTTTACTGAGTAATGTTTTGTATTTAGTAAGTATTACATGGCTATTTACTCTGAACCTCTGTATGATATTGTGAACCACTGTATGATATTGTGTAAGATGTCTTTATATGTTTACCTCATATTGCCATTGTAATAATGGACTGAGAGAAATAAAAGTTTGACTTGACTCTTCATAGGAAATATCGCAAATTAATTTATTATCATTGCATTTTGCTATGAAAGAGCTAAATTGGTGGTTGTATAGATAATGTTCTAATTGGATATGGGCCGCTGCATAAGAAAACAAACAAAATCCTTAGGCGAAAACAAAGGCGCAGATCAGCTTCGCAGTAACTGCGAAGCTGATCAGCGCCTTTGTGTTCGCTACACTGATAGTACAATTCCTCTGCTACAATATGTCCAAATTTTCAAGCTTCTAGCGTTCTTCTGTGACAGTGCAGACAAGTCTGCGTCGGACCTGGTCGGAAACCCAAATTGTTGGATTTGTCATGGGAAAGCTCATATTAGAAAGCTTACTCACCAACGCAGTTGTGTTCCGCAGAGTACGTAGCCAAGCATGCATATGTTATCATCAACGTAAAAGTGACAGAAAAGAGAGTTATGTCCCCTTGTATATTTCCGTTCAGTTCTTCACTCAAAGAATCCGTATGTGAAAATGTGAAGTCGAAAGTGTCGGAAGAGAACGTTTTCATAACTTCGACGTATTCCTTTTCCCATGCTTCTGATAATTTAAGAAAATCGTCTGAATCTGATCGCAGGAAGTATTTCATCATTAAATGTGATGCCGACTGAAGAGAGCCATTGTTTACTACTGCATCGGCTACTAATGACCCATATTGCGTGTAGAGAAACGATGGGTATGTCACATTTTGATTTTGAACCGCGGATAGAAATTCACTCGACAAGAATATGTCTCCTTCAACGACACAGCTGTTACTCCGTCGAGAACATATTTCACTAAAATAGACAGAGTTGCCATTCAGTGTTGTTGTTATATTATGTATAACCTGGTTCAGACGCCTACATTCCGTCAAGAATGGGACATTGAGAATGTTTCCTCCATTTGGTTTGATAATAACCACGGCAGATTTCCCAGAAAGGACAAGTTGATGGCTATAAAAATCAGACCCGCTTTTATCGGGAAATATCCCTTTCAGCGTCTCTTCGTCCTTAACCGCCTGACTGTTCATGGGTGTATAAACACGACTGACGTCAATCTCTGTTTCCAGCCTCATCATCCCAATACCTAGCAGTCCGTTTACAAGGGCCACAGCTATTATAATTTTCCATGGATGACTAGAAATAAAGTAGCCTAATTTTTCAAACGCTGTTCCAATTTTTCCCTCCACTTTTTCATAGCACTTCATCGTAGATTTCGACCTACAACGAAAATACGTTTTACCAACACACTGTTTACCTACAGCCTTTTAGTTTGACATTAAAATTTGCTTGAGCATTATGACATTTGACATGATTATCTTTGTGAATTCCTGTCTTGGATTAAGTTTTTCATTTTTAATTTATTTTCTTTATTGTTATTATTATTTTATCATTTTATGAAACGCCAAACGTATTTAGGTACATTACATTGTTTTCTCTAATTTCTAGAATTCTTATCAATTATTTGATTTATAATGATATCAGATTATGAGTATAGTATACTGTCTTCTCCCATTTCTCAAGATTTTATTAATACTCATAGAACAAAATAAGACTAGAATTGCACAAGAAGTCGTCTAGAAACCATTTATGGCATATTTGTTGGCGGGAGTAATCGCCCTCCTCCCTTGAGTCCCGAATACTATTTAATTTTTGCACTGTTGCACTGAGCCCCGAATACTATTTAAGTAAAAAAAAAAAAAAAAAAAACAAAAAAACTGCAGCCTCAGGGGATAAAATGGAACATGTCCTTTGCCTCGTATATCTATATGATTTATGTTAATGTCGTACAAAAATGCTCTTGCGAGGCACACGAACATGGATAATAAAAGATATATTAAACTCCAAAAGGGGCCAATGTATTAATAATGGATAGTGTAAAGGGCCATATGGAGCTAAAATGTATTGCAACGATCAAAACGGTTGTGTACGCATAACTTCGCAAGAAACTAGATCATGATATGTGTGCAGGAGCTGAAGAAAATAATTAAGCATAATCGCCACAGATAGGCCAAAGATAGTGTTTTATTGCTGAAAAGAAAGATAGGAGTAATGATCTGTGTACGTTCTTGATTTCACAAATAATTCTATCATGATCTCAAACGCGAGAATAAGATATGACGTTGATAACATAAAAACATTATTTCACATTCACAATACCACAAACGATGCGCGGTTCATTATGATTTTCATTTATGTTCTTGAATGCCTAGCGATCAAAAACACACGATGTTGATCCACGGATAAGAGCTCAAGAATGATTGCAAGTACGTTTTCAAATGAACCAATATAGGAATGGTTTATAAAATCCACAGAAAGGACCCCGCCAAAATAGATGGACTGCTTGTGCCTCAAGGCGAAGCTTATAAAATTACTGGTTGACCATCTTAATAATGGTTTAACCACTTAGGTCTAAGCCTGTCCAGGAAGAAGTGGCTTTGTCAAATTATTCATACATGAAAGCCATAAGGCAAGTTTAGACGATGGGCTTTTCCAACAATTCATATGCACACCAAAGGTGCAGATCAGCTGTGCAGTAACTGCACAGCTGATCAGCGCCTTTCTAAATAATGTGTATAAAAGACATTCTAAAGTGGAATGTAAATCATCTACTTAGTTCAATTGCCGCGGCTCATTCAATCAATTTTAATTCAGTTTTACGTCCCTTTCAAGATTATTTCAGCTCATATGAGACGGGCCAATCAGTAGGTGGGCGAAAACGGGAGAACCCCGAGAAAAAACACTTAGCACACCCGCAAGCAGAATTCAATCAATTTGAAATAAAAGTAAATAAAACTTCCAATAGCCCGTACCAATCGTCAGTCAGATATGTCCGTGGTTTGTTATAATTTCCGTATTCTGTTTCCGTAATTCTCGGTCTATTATCCTTTCTGTGAAATGTCCATACAATCTGTCCATGATTTGTCAGAAATACCGTATTTACCGGACAACAATAGGACCGAATATTGAACTAAATGTTGTGAGCAACTGCAGAATTTTAGGCTAGTAATGGGCTGAATCAGCCCGGTAAAGTTAGCAGCAATTTACTGTCAGGTTAGCAGCAAATTGGCTGCAGCGAAAAACGGTCTAGCAAGCAGCAATTTATCTGCAGCGATAAACGGACAAGTTAGTAGTGATTTTGTTGCAGCGAAAAAGGCCAAGTAAGCAGCGAAAAACGGTTAAGTTAGCAGCAAATTTGCCACAGCGATAAAGGTCAAGTTAGTTGCAATTCTGCTGCAGCGGAAAACGATCAAGTTAGCAGTACTTCTGCTACATAGACAAACAGTCAAGTTAGCGGCAAATTTTATTTGCACCGAAAAACGGTCAAGTTAGCAGCTGCTGCGAAAAATGGCCAAGTAAACAGCAATTTTGCTGCAGCGTAAAAGGTAAAATCAGCAGCGATGTTGTTACTTCGAAAAATGGTCAATTAATAGCAATTTTGCTGCAGCCAAAAATGTTAAATTAGTAGCAATTTTGCTGCAGTGAAATACGGTCAAGTAAGCAGCAATTTTCATGCAGCGACAAGCGGTCAAGTTAGTAGCAAATTTGTTGCATCGAAAAACGGTCAAGTTAGCAGCAATTATGCTGCAGCGAAAAACCTCAAGCTAGCGGCAAATTTTGCTGCAGCGAAAAACCTCTAACTAGCAGCAAATTTTACTGCAGCGCAAAACGATCAAGTCAGTAGCAAATTTGCTGTACAGCGATAAACACTTGACGGTCAAGTTAGCAGTAAATATGCTGCAGTGAACAACAGTCAAGTAAGCAGCAATTTCGATGCAGCGAAAACGGTCAGGTTCACAGCAATTATGCCACAGCCAAAACCGGTTGATAGGAGCAAATTTGCTGCAGTGAAAAACAGTAATGTGTGCAGCAAATTTGCTGCAGCGCAAACGGTCAAGTCAGTGCTGCATCGCAAACGGTCAAGTTCACAGCAAATTTTGATGTAGAGTTAAACGGCCAAGTTAGCTGCAAATTTGCTGCAGTGAAAACGGTCAAGTTAGCAGCCAATTTGCTGCATCGAAAAGCGGTCAATTTGGCAGCAAATTTGATGCAGCGAAAAACGTCCAATTTGCTGTGATTTTGCTGCAGCGAAATTCTTTGTCACATTTTCGTGTTAGCATGGCTTTGAGCGCTGTATAGAAAACGATGGTAAATGCCGAAAACGGAACTCTTCAATCGAGCCTATGACCCGAGTTCTGGACCGAAATTCCACCACGATTTATTTTTCGTTTTAGTCTGGCTGTGGGCAATATAGAAAACGTTGATGAATGCCGCAAACAAAACTTTTCAATATGCGCTCACAGACAGACAGAATCGGAAAAAAAAATGTCGACAATTTTTTTTTTCACTTCTACTGCTGGCATGGAATTTTGTTCCATGACTTAGGTAGGCCAGAGGGTGATAGAAAAGTTCTGTTTGCGGCATGTCAGAATGTATGCGAAGCCTTATCCTATCTCCTGGATAATATTTATTTTAGATTCAGAACCAATTTATACAGACAAATAGTTGGAATCCCAATGGGTACAAATTGCGCCCCTCTCGTAGCTGATTTATTTTTATACTGCTACGAAACAGATTTCATCGATTCTTTTAACCATAACAATCAATCAGTCTCTCAATTGGACTTCTAGGTACCACGATGACCTTTTGAACATTGACAATCCTTATTTTGAAGGCATGATCAAACAAATTTATCTCCCTGAACTGCATTTGAATAAAGCAAACACCATAGATGCCGAAGCCCCCTTTTTAGACTTACATCTTTTTTTTTTTTGCAAATGGATTTGTTTCTTCTAAAATTTAAGATAAACGAAATGACTGATTTTGATATAGAAAACTTTCCGTTTGGGGATGGTGACGTTCCCCGCCGTGCTTCTTATGGTGTATACATTTTGCAACTTATTAGGTTTGCTAGAGTCTGCAATCATGTTGCGGACTTCAATGCACGAAATAAATGTTTTACAGCTAAGCTTCTCCAGCGGAGCAATCGGTATCATAAACTTCGAAAAACATTTTCGAAATTTTATCGAAAACACTATGAATAGAGTTGAGCTAAAGACCCTTTTACGAGAGGGCCTTTCGGAACCAGAATTTTATGGTGACTTGGTATACAAATTTAAGAAACTTATAGGAAGGAATGTTTTTTCTTTTCAGTTCAGAAAAATCATAACACGTTACAGACGTATAGGATATAACTTAAGTGTTACGCGACAGTCTGCTTGCTTAGTTTTCAACCCAATCATGGTTAATAAGTATGCTGCCTTCTTTAATTGCACGCCGGTGGGTCGGGTGTCAGACTCTATGATGCCCCCCCCCACACACACACACACTTAAAGCTATTCATTTTAGTTGGTTGGGGCCGGGGCTTCTTGTCTGTTGCTTGGCCCACCGGGGTTCAACAGGTATTTTTCTTTTGCTCAGGAGTTAGTAATTTATTTTGCGCCCAGGGATCTCCATCGTCGGGCAGCTTACTCAATATGTGAGTCCATATAGTACTATAGTATTGTTTGGTTTCTTTCTCACCCTTTCGATTTACCTCTGGAATTGATGTGTATTTGTTGACCGCTTTTATAGCTTCAAATCGATATATTTTCCATAATGTGATTATAATATGGAAAAGAGGTCTTGTCCGCGTGTTTCCCATACCAATGGAAAAATGTACAGAACAAGTTCAAGTGTATTCCAGTTGTTTATAACACTGACGTCAAAAGATTCTCATAATTGATACAGGTTTATCACAAAATAGCATCGTCATTATATCCTGCTCATTATTATTAAAAATTTCATAATATAAAGAACTTGGTCCAGCATATAATGGACTTTTCTCATTACACAATGAAGTCTTCATACAAATGTTGCATTATATAATGCAAACTATACAACATATAATCAAATATGAACAGGACTATAAAACTATATCCAAAACATGCAAAAAGAAAGACCTGGGAAAAATGCACTAATGTAAAATCTGAAATACACTTTGATTAATACTTCCTATTCTAACTCGTCAATCACGCGTTATCAGCTAAAACAGCTTTTCAACCTTATTTCCTTTCATATAACCGTATGCCTATGTTTACAAAGCGCGACAAGCAAACAAAACATTGATATATAGCTAGCTATGATGGCGTAGAAACTCAGAAAAATCCTGTTTTGATCCAAGGTTTTACAAAATGCTTTCATACATACATGTACTTGAAGTAAGCTCAAACTCATAGACTTGACATATTAATCGGGAAAACAAGATTCAAACTCGACTCGGGCGTGCAAGGTAGGTCAAATTAGCTCCCGGTGTACCTAGGTTTTAGAAGAAAACTAACGTATCTGTTTTATTTTATTTAATTTACCTTTATTAGCTTACCTGAGCCGCTAGGCAAGCTTATAGTATACCCATGCTCCGTCGTCCGTCGTCGTTGTCGTCGTCGTCGTCGTTGTTGTCCACACTTTTCAATCATCTTCTTCTCTAAAACCGCTTGGCCAATCAAATTCAAATTTCATGTGGAGCATCCTTAGGAAAGGGGAATGAAAGTTTGTATAAATGGTCCAGGTCGCATGACCAAGATGGCCGCCATGGCTATATATATTAAAAACCTTTAAAAATCTTCTTCTCCAGAACCAGAAGGCCTATGATTTTGAAACATGGCATGAAGCATCAGGCACTAGAGCTCTACAAAGTTTGCATGACCCTGGGATGACCTTGACCTATTTTACGGCAAGGTCAACATAGGTTGCCCATGCATTTGAATGGGGTAAATTGTTAAAATATGATTAGAGGGACAAAACTTGCAGGAAATGGGCAGATAGACAGAATATTTATGTTTATGAAAAAAAATGTCCCCAGGGGGTTGTCTGCTCCTGCCCCGGGGCTATATACATGTATATGACCATAATATTGAAACATCTCCTCCTCTGAAACCCCTTGGCCAATCAAAGCCAAACTTTATATGGAGCATCGTTAGGAAAGGGCAATGAAAGTTTGTATAAATGGTCAAGGTCACATGACCAAGATGGCCACCAGGGCTATAAATAGCAAAAACCTTCAAAAATCTTCTCCTCCAGAACCAGAAGGCCTATGATTTTGAAACTTGGCATGAAGCACCAGGCAATGAAGCCCTACAAAGTTTGTATAAATCATGACCCTTGGATGACCTTGACCTATTTTAAGGCAAGGTCAACATAGGTCGCCGAAGCATTTGAATGTGGAAAATTGTTAAACTATGATTTGAGGGACAAAACTTGCAGGAAATGGGCAGATGGACAGAATATTTATGTTTATGAAATTTTTTTGTCCCTATGGGGTTGTCTGCCCCTGCACCAGGGCTACATACATGTGCATGACAATAATATACAAACGTCATCTGCTCTGAAACTGCTTGGCCAATCAAAGCCGAACTTTATGTGGAGGATTGATAAGAAGGGGCAATGAACATTTGTATAAATGGTCAAGGTCACATGACCAAGATGGCTGCCATGGCCATAAATAGCAAAGACCTTCAAAATCTTTTTTCTCCAGAACCAGAAGGCCTATGATTTTGAAACTTGGCATGAAGCATCAGGCAATGGAGCTCTACAGAGTTTATATAAATCGTGACCCTTGGATAACCTTGAGCTATTTTACGGCAAGGTCAACTTAGGTCGCCCATGCATTTGAATGGGGAAAATTGTTAAAAAGTCATTTGAAGGGCAAAACTTGCAGTAAATTGGCAAATGGACTGAAGTTTTATGTTTTCAAAAAGAATTGCTCTGACCCGGCCCTAGGGTTATATACATGTATATTACCATTCTAGTCAAACAAGTTTATTGGTATATATCTCGGGTTTCAGGTGAGCGTTTACAGGACCATTGGTCCTCTGGTTTTATTATTGTTTTGCTTTTATTTATCTTTATTTTTATTACTTTTATGGTTTGAAATTCACATTTTAGATGTCACTTGATAATACGAAACATAAGGCTGCTTAAAAGTCTGTAAAGAAGCCCTCGCTGTCTCTTGTTTGTTTCAGGTCTCAGTGCTGTTGTTTTACTCCCAGGGATCTCCGATTGTCATTCAGCATATTGTACCTGGAGTCCTTGTGTTTGATTATAATGTTTTTTTTGTGTGATTTTATAGTTACCGTGATGATTCATCGACCAGTTAGTGATTCACCATGAGGATCGAGCAACTTCATGTAACTAAATGTGTTGATCTGCTGCATAAACTGAGGGTAAGGTTGGAATCCCGCAAAACCTGTTTAAGCTCCCAGTAATTTTATATTACTGACTGTTCCAAGGTAGTAATTCTGTAGTGACTATATTTGTATTGATGTCAGAATTTTGTGCTATATGGGCATTTAATGTGTGTATTCATAATATTTAGATACGTTACTGCGTGGCTACCTTTAGGGAAAAACTACCCACTCAGCTTACGATATATTATCTGTATATTAGTACCTGATAGTCAATTTAGTTTCTTTCCTACATACATGTAAGGATTTAGCGTCAGGAAAACATGTCCGTGCAATGTATACCCCCTATACCCCACTTTTATATACGCAGGGGTATACTTATTTTTCTTATTTTTGCTCCAAAACATAGATTGTGGGTACTCGTTAGAACCGCCTACCCGATGCGGTTCTAACGTGTACCCACAATCTATGATTTGAGCAAAAATAAGAAAAATATCAAACTTTTTCAACTGATTTTTTTTTTTAATTTTATGGCTGAAAAAAATCTCTGTTTATTGCATGGGCAAATTTTCATAATGGGTGGATCTTTGGCTTTGATTGCACCACTTTCTGGTCATTGCTAACTTTACCGTTCGAGAAGGTATTTGAGTGTTGTTCAGGTTGAATGTCAAATTTTCTTGACCTTACCTCGAGGCAATTTGTATTATATAAATCTTTATTTTCTCAGACGTTACGCGGTCATTGACAGCCAAGTTTTCTATGTGAGCTAAATGTAACGATAGGGAAATGAAAGTTTGGGTGACCACCATGCCAATATAAATGTCTATAGATAACTTTGAAGGTATGGTCAATCAAATTTATCCACCTGAACTTCAGTTGAACAAAGCTAATATCTCAGATACCGAAGCCCCCTTTTTAGATCTACATCTTTCTGTTGCAAATGGATTTGTTTCTTCTAAAATTTATGATAAGCGCGATGACTTTGATTTTGATATAGTAAATTTTCCTTTTTTGGATGGTGACGTTCCTCGTCGTGCTTCTTATGGTGTATACATTTCGCAACTTATTAGGTTTGCTAGAGTCTGCAATCATGTTACAGACTTCAACGCTCGAAATAAATGTTTAACGGCAAAACTTCTCCAACAGGGCTATCGGTATCATAAACTTCGAAAAACCTTTTCTAAATTTTATCGTAGACACTATGAATTGATTTCCAAATATAATGTTGGGTTAAAGACACTTTTAAGTGAGGGCCTTTCGGAACCTGAATTTTATGGTGACTTGGTTTACAAATTTAGGAAACTTAAAGGAATAAATGATTTTTCTCTTCAGTTCGGAAAAATCATAACACGTTACAGACGTATAGGTTATAACTTGAATGTTATGCGACAGTCTGCATGCTTAGTTTTTAACCCAATCATGGTTGATAACTATGCTGCCTTCTTTAATTGCACGCCGGTGGGTCGGGCGTCAGACTCTATGATGGCCCCGACTTAAAGCTATTCATTTTAGTTGGTTGGGGCCGGAGCTTCTTGTCTGTTGCTTGGCCCACCGGGGTCCAACTGGTGTTTTTCTTTTGCTCCGGAGTTAGTAGGTTATTCGGCGCCCAGGGATCTCCATCGTCGGGCAGCTTACTCAATCTGTGAGTCCTGGTTTTTGATTCATCAGGATGTTTATCATGATTTATTTGTTTGTTCTTGATGATTCATTGACTAGTTAGAGATTCACCACGAGGACCGAAGAACTAACTAAATGTTGTGAACCACTGCAGAAGCTGAGGGTGAGGTTAGGTACCTGTAAAACCGGTTTAAGCCCGCCAGTAACTTTGTGTTACTGATCGTTCCAAGTCGATACTTCTGTAGTGGTTCTTTTTGTTTTATGTCTTGGTGTTTAAAAATTTTTTGTGCTGTTGGCGCCTTATGTATGTTTTCATATTTTTAGTTAAGTTAAGGTAACTGAGTGGCCACCTATTGGGAAAATAGCTGCTCATTCGGCTTACGATATGTTTCATGGTATAAGTACCTGATTGTTAGTTTGGTTTTTTCCCACCTCGGTTTTTGGAGTGGGAATCTTTTTCTGATTGCGCCTTTTCCTGATCTTTGCCTACCAGTACCTTTTTGTTTTGACGACATATTTGACCAATTGTGACACTGCGTTAAATTGAAAGGTTTTATCTATCTTTTAAAGCAGTTTGATATGGCAGAATGTGAAGATATGTACTCTTTGGAAAGCGTGCCCTTTTCTGGTGAGAAAATTGGTTCATATAGCAAATCATTTAGCACATGTAGACATATGAGTAATTTAGATTTCACCAGCATTCTCAGACAAATTTCAAGTACTCTCAACAACATTGGTCCTCTGGTTTTCTTTGTTTTTTAAAATCATAAAAGTATCTGCAAGCCAGCTATATGAAGTTATGTGTACACGAGCGTTACGTACTCCTTTTCAGCCCTTTGTTATTAATCTTGTTTAAAGTATCCCATGAGCAGGTATAACATTATACGAACTTACATCATGCAGTTAGTCCAATGATTTCGCCAGCACTAATTTCGCTTGTAATGGATAAAGCAGCCAAAACACCTTTAATGACATAAAATTACTTCATATAGCGGGTTGATACATTGACCAATAACCAGATTGCAAAATTTTAAAACGGGAGACTGATATCTTGATTATAGAACTTTTCTAACTTTAAAAAGTTTATTTCATTTTAATGACTTATAAATTATACTCAAGAACTCAAAGGCTTATCACAACTTAGTAATAGGTAAAAGATCATTGGTTCACAAGAAAAAAGGTGGTAACAGGTAAATTGGGCGTGGCAATGGAGAGTAGGCGTGATTGTCAAAGAAATGAATGAATATAAGCACCGGCTTGCGGAGGTAATTGTTTAATATTTGCTTTTTGATGATTTTTATGTTGCTGCCTGATTAAAATGATGAAAATGGTGAACATGCCGAATGTTTTCTTTTGTATAGCCGGGGATACAGGGAATGACTAGGTAAGGAAATACATCGGGACAGAGAGCTACAATCATAAAGTAAGTAAAGTTTTCCTTAGCTTCTTCCGTTTCAATTACAACGTTTGGAATGTATCTTAAAATATACGAAGGTTGTCCCAAAATAGCTGAGACTATTGCAAAAGTCCCAGACTATATATCGTGAATCTAATGAAATTTGTATTATATGATCACGCGCGTGTGTGAGATATTTTCTGAAATTGTAACGAATGAAACCTATTGTAACTTTGAGAATTTATATGCACTTATTTGAAAGGGGTGTAGACGCCTGAGCGGCACGCCAAAATTTTTGCTTTGAAAGTCCTCTAGGGGAAAAGTGAAATTTCGTTAATCTGTGGTTACCAGTTAAATTTTCCAAAGAGTATAAGTATCAAGCTGTGACTTTTCTATGCATAATCTGGAAAATTTGACAGATCTACCAGCATCAAATTTTATTTTTTAGAAAAACTGATAAGCCCACTAAATTTATTTCGTCAGGAAAATTTGACGTTCTAAGAAGTAAGCGGCGCAAAAATAGCACTGACATGAGTATTGGGTAAACTATATTTATAACAAAAAGCACTAATCAATTTTACTAATGCCTAAAACATGTCGCCAGTGAAGTAATGACTCTTTTATGCAAAATCTTACACAAAAGTTATTTAAAGACATATTCACTATCTTCATTTTATCTAAGCTTTTAATTTTCCTTGATGCTTATTTTAATGGAAAACTAGTTTCTCGTATAAAATCTTATATTTCGCTTTATTTTGTATGTAATATATATTTAAACAGAAATTTCGACCATAAGTGAGTAGCCGAAACCGCGGTATGACCCACCCCTTTTCTCATTAATATGTTCACTGCTCTTGAAGGATCTCAGTTTTATATTTATTTGCTATTACTGCAGCTGGTGTTGTGCCGTGGGGCGGCCGTAAAAAGTCTCTCCGTACATCATCCATAGTGCAGATTATATTTCCTTTTGGTCCTTTGAGATCAGCGAGGGTGTTCTGAGAAATCAGAAAATTATTATCGGTTTACATTCTTTTTCTAACCAACGTTTAATATATTTGGCCCCATTTGAGGCTTGAGAAGCCGAAACCGCGGTATGACCCACCCCTTTCTCATTAATATGTTCACTGTTCTTAAAGAATCTCAGTTTTATTTTTATTATTCAACATGAAAATGCTGAATTTTGTGATCTCTTTGACTTAAATAGGCGAATAAAAGCAAGACTTTTGACCACTCCTATCCATAGATTGTGACGTCATGTAAATGGCATAACTTTTGTATTATACGTATTAGCGATGCACTTCATTTTTCTACTGATTCATCATGTAATATGCTTCTTAAACATTTTATCATTTTCATCAAATTTCAAGAAACCGTCGATGAGTCATCAAGAAAGTCTTCACTACTCTAGGACTCCCCACGCATTTTAAATTTTATATAGTAATGGTCTGTTAAACTGTCATACCATTTAAAGGGATCGACACAAAAACGATCAATAGAATTACTGGAGCCAGAAGGAAAATAAACAAAACTATATCGTGTAGGGCGACGTAACAAACTACTTTTATAATAACTGAAATTTTCTAGTTTAGTATAAAAAGGCTGTTGCTAATGGTCGATTCAAAACGGGAAGTCATGAACGTATCAGTCTAATTTTTTTTTACATTTTTCCTTAGATGTTGTCGGAATTCAAAATTTACTTTTATAATTTTCTTTCTTCTTCGACTTTATTTTTTTTTATTTTTTTTTTCGTTTACATTATAATATTAAAATCTCTCATTAACAAAGTATAGGATGTCCAATACATCAGATGAGAACTTTGTAAGCGCAATTCGTTCAGCATGGTTTGTAGCTGCCTGTTTCATTTCAGGTAACAATGACATCAGATTCTGACATAGCAATAGTAGGGATCGGGTGTCGGTTCCCTGGAGCGGATAATATAGATGAGTTCTGGCGTGTTCTTTTGAACGGTGAGAACCACGTGACCGAGATACCACCTGAACGATGGAATACTGACGCCTTCTACAGCGATGACAAAGATGCACCGGGGAAAATATATGTCAAGAAAGCTGGGCTCATTAAAGAGTAAGTGATCTCTGACATAAAATGGTGTAATACCGTAATAGCGTATAGTCACAGGCCACGTGAATATGACTTATGTAGACGAAAACGGGTTTCAGAGACACCAAAAAGGCATACGTCAGACCCCTATACACCTGCTAGATAAACTTTGAAAAGAAACGATGGTTCAGGCGGTCATTCAGTTCAAATACACTTTTGTGTTGCATTTTCTATTATTTAGAATTCTACGTTGTTCTTTTTTTCCTGGGCGAGACCAGTACTATAGGAGTTTTTTTTTTTGTGTGGGTTTGTTGTTCCGGGAGCATCCGAAGGCTCAACCAGGAGGTTTTGGGGGTTTTTTTTTGTGGTTGTTTTGGGAGAAGCCCGGTTCTTATTGAACAGGTTAATGAAAACAATCATAATATTCATCAACAACAATGCTAAGCAACGTGTATATATTAAGCGTTTAAGAAGAGGTCAGCTTTTCTAAGCCTATTTATATCCTCCTACAACAAAACGAGGTTTTGGTGGGTATACTGATGTTAGCATGTCCGTCATTTTGTTATTCCATGAGTGGGTACGTGGACAATTCGGACCTTGGCTAATTCGGACCTTGGCTAATTCGGACCTGATTCGGACCTCAGCTGTGGACAATTCGGACCTTGGCTATTTCGGACCTCGACCACTGGTCAATTCGGACCCCGCAAAATCGAGGTCCGAATTAGCCAATGATTTTTATGAAATAGGGTCCGAATTAGCCAAGGTCCGAATCGGATTAAGGTCCGAATTAGCCAATGTCAGATTCTGTTTAGGGTCCGAATTGACCACATGTGAAACAAAAATAAGGTCCGAATCAGCCAATGCTTGAACCGATTCAAGATGGAAGGATTGTCTGTGTCTTCAAATCATTATTTCATGCAGTATTCGCGATTGAAATACTTTGATTGATTGATTGATTGATTGATTGATTGATTGATTGATTGATTGATTGATGACTTAGCATCCCAGTCAACAGCTATGGTCATGTCGGGACACTGCCTTCATTTTGTAGGCATTTTATCCAGCATTACGATGTCATGACACCCAAAATGTGCTAGAAAATATAACCACGCAGGTAAACACTAGTGCTTATATGTATGGAATTTTTTACTTTAACAACTTTTCCTGGGCAAAGACCTTCTGAGCGGTTAACCAGTGATCAGACAGTCAGTCAGTAGTGAAAAGGCTTTGCCTGTAGGCTCAAGCAGCCCATCTGTTTCTTACGGGTACTTTGTGTTTTGTAGTCGTATGGCATTAGCCAGTGCAAACCGCTTTTTTGCCTTATGAGTTGTGAGACCGTCATACAGTACAACAAGAAATAAAAAAATGCTTACAACAACATTGAAATATATAAGTAGTCTATTAAACTCATTTTAGATGTTGGGACGGCTTGTTTTTAATCTGAACGCAGTTTTCTTTATGGAAAAATACATAATGCAACGGTCCGAATTGACCAATGGAAAAGGTCCGAATTGACCAATGGAAAAGGTCCGAATTGACCAATGGAAAAGGTCCGAATTGACCAACGAATTTTTCTTTTTGAGGTCCGAATTGACCAATAAAAAGGGTCCGAATTGACCAGTGGTCGGGGTCCGAATTGACCAGCGGTCGAGGTCCGAATTGACCAGGGCCGAATATTTTAGGGTCCGAATTTACTAGGGCCGAATTAGCCAAGGTCCGAATTGTCCATTATTCCATGAGTGTTTTAGAGTTTTCCCTGTTTAAGTTAAGTAGCATTTTCTTTCAATTTTGGTCTAAGTTTTATGTTCGCAAACACTATCAGGACATGTACGTGGTCCAATTGTTGCAGTCAAATAAACGGTGTTTTTCAAATGCGCGGATCGATATATCAAATGCGCAGAATTTTTTTACGAAACCGCGGGAAAAAGACTTTTAAAAGCGCGTTTAAAAAGAGCAAAATTTAATTGCTTTTACTGGTATTTTTCGGGTATACCTGTGCTGTCTCGCTATCAAGACTAAAGTTAGAAATTTGGAAGCGCACATCTACATGTAGCACACATATTTACATGAAAAAGTGTTTTTTACTTACTATTTAAAAAAACAAAACAAAAAAAAAAAAAAAATATTTGCCAAGCTATCTTGTCAAGTTACATACAATTTAAATGGCTTTATTAATGTCACTGCGATAGCAACACCGACTGACTGCTGCCCCAGGGTCTTCATTAATCCCTTTTATTCATATTGTACCCCAAGAATGTGTCGCTTCTTTGAAGAAGGTGTCATGTATAATAATTAAAGAAGCCGATTATCATGATTATGGGCATGCGTCATACATTGTAAAACTTCTTCAATAGCCGAAACCGCGTTTCTTTGAAATTGATTATCATCATTAATATATGCATAGCCTTTGAATAGTTTTTATTTAAACTGGACCAAGTTATATTTGAATGGGATCATTTTAACCTATATTTGACGAATGGATTTTCCCATCTTTATCAACTGGGTGAGTCCACTTTCATTTTTAGGGCTTTTAGGAGTGATTTTTATACCCCGCCACTTAAAAAAGTGCGGGGTATTATGTTATACCCTCCAAAAAATTTGCGTTCGAGTGTCCGTCCGTCTGTCCGTCCGTCCGTCCGTCCGTCTGTCTGTCCGTCCGTCAGCGTTTCGTTTCCGGGCTCTATCTTTTATTGACTGATTTTCTTCAAACTTTGTATAGGAGTTTATATCAGGAAGGAGTGGTTTGGGATTGAAGATGGGTAAATTTCGTCAAATAAGTACAGAGTAATGGCCCTTGATTTATGTTAAAATTTCGTTTCCGGGCTCTATCTTGAGTATTTATTGACCGATTTTCTTCAAACTTTGTATAGGAGTTTATACCATGAAGGAGTGGTCTGGGATTGAAGATGGGTAAATTTCGTCAAATAAGTACAGAGTTATGGCCCTTGATTTACGTTAAAATTTTGTTTCCGGGCTCTATCTTGAGCTTTTATTGACCGATTTTCTTCAAGCTTTGTATAGGGGTTCATATCAAGAAGGTGTGGTCTGGGATTGAAGATGGGTAAATTTTGTCAAATATGTACAGAGTTATGGCCCTTGATTTACGTTAAAATTTTGTTTCCGGGCTCTATCTTGAGCATTTATTGACCGATTTTCTTTAAACTTTGTATAGGAGTTCATACCAAGAAGGAGTGGTCTGGGATTGCAGATGGGTAAATTTCGTCAAATAAGTACAGAGTTATGGCCCTTGATTTACGTTAAAATTTTGTTTCCGGGCTCTATCTCGAGCATTTATTGACCGATTTTCTTCAAACTTTGTATAGGAATTCATATCAGGAAGGAGTGGTTTGGGATTGAAAATGAATAGATTTAGTTAAATAAGTACAGAGTTATGGCCCATGATTTACATTAAAATTTCGTTTCCTGCCTCTGTTTTGTGCATTTATCAACCAATTTTATTCAAACTTTGTGGGATTGAAGATGGGTAAATTTTATCAATGTATACAGAGTTATGGTCCTTCATTTATGACAAAATTTTGTTCTGCTCTTTATCTTGAGAATTTATTGAGAAACATTTTTGCTAAATTAAATTTGCGTGGCGGGGTATCATGCATGCCTGCAGCGCTTTTATTTTTATTTTCTTATCTCATTTTTCGATGAAATTCCCCCAAGCAAACAGAATAGCCCCAGATGCGACGCCGCGTTCTGCCCATAAAAGGGACGCCAGCTGGGACGCCAGACGTAAATGAGTTAATATAGAGTGATCAAGAGTTGATGTTCTGAAGAATGTAAAAGATGGAGAAAAAGAAGAAACTTTCGTTCGTAAAGCGCTAAGAAAAATGTACTTTAGTACATCTAGGTTCGGAACAAATAAGGTTGAAGAAAAGGAACAAAAACTATTTATTTATTTATTTAACCATTATGAATGATCTTTTTAGTCTGGTTGCAGAGAGGTGGCCGGGTGTTTGGCGCAAATTGTGAATTAATTTTAAGTAATATCTAAGAAATACATGTTTTTGTTCGCGCGGATCCATCATCATTTAGTATACTTTATATGCCCAAGAAGGTGTGAGAAACTAAATTGTTTATAAAAGAGCAAACAAATCAATGAATACAAATGCCAAAATTATTTGTTATTTTGTATTTAGATGTCATCGTCGTCCCCTGATAGGGATGGCACCACACGTTTCACTTTAATTCTTACTCAGTCATGTATGTAAACAACATTTGAACCGGAAATGTTTTTGCCACCCGGAAGTGAAAGTTTTAACCACATTGCAACGCGCACTACGTCATCGAGGTCAAGGCCAAATAATGTAAACAATAACATTGTACCTGTGTATAACAACATGCTGCTAAGTCTAACACTTCGCGAACTCGAGAGAGGTTCAAGTGTTTATTCTAATATCGCTTAGAAATATTAATATACCTCGCGATTATTTCGTTACAGCTATGACAAGTTTGATCCCCGACCGTTTGGTATCAGTGATGCCGAGGCGGAACAGATGGACCCTCAACAGCGATTCGTCTTAGAATGTGTACATATGGCCTTTGAAGATGGGGGTATAACCAGAAAAAAGTGTCAATGGATCTTCTACTGGTGTTTACATAGGTATGTAATGTATGTGTCATTTGTCCATAAACAATAAGCATAGTTACATCAAGAAATTTTGACTGTTGTAATGGGAGTCACAATGTATAGCTACCCTGTACTTCGAAAAAATGAAAGTTGGTAAAATGCTTCAACCATCATATGTTAGTTCACTGTCAGTCCATACTTTAGCGTATTGGTCTTTGGTCCCCATTTCGATTTATGTATGGCTTTATTTTTAGGCTAAAACAGCTACTTTTTGTGTTGAATAGATTGAAAACAGAAAACTATTTTTTGAACATTGTTCCCCCCAAGTACCAATAAATATAGGTCATTATGAAATACATATTATATTATATTGAATGGCGTGTTGGTACTCGGGGGAACAGTGTTGCCCAGTCAAAAATGTAGAACGTAATCTGTAAATTATTTATAAATAATAAGGTGAGAATGGTAGAAATAAGGTTCTTTCCTATCAAGTGTAATTAAGCGAGACATACATGTATAGTTGGCCTCCCAAGCCCCTCAAATATTTTTCTGTTGGCATTTTTGAGTACATTTTGGCATCCATGCCTAATGTGTACCTTAATGTGTAACAATACACGCTAGGGTGGATGCCAAGTCTGAAAATGCCCCAGGGTCCCAAAAATAGGTCAAAGATCAACTAAGTGCAAAATTTGAGATATTTAAACATTATAGCAGTATCTTATGAAATATTTTCATTTTTTTGTACAAAAAAGCCCCAAATTACATCTAATGCATTTATATGTTGTAATCAGTTACAACTGTTACAACAAAGTAATGCAGATTTAGGTCAAAGGTCACTTTAGTGCAAAAAATGTTTATTCTCATGCCCTTTTACTATTGTCTGTATAAACATCAGTGTCAGTGGTATTCTGATGGGGATTAAGTTATTTTAGGTACTTTTTGTATCAATTATGTATAGAATATGATCGTAGCAATCATTTGATACCAATTTCAGCTCTATGCAGCTTTTAGTTGCTGAGATATTGTCAATTTTATTGGTACACTCCCCTGCATTTGTCTATGTTTTATCTCATATATATCTTAAGTTTTCTTAATTTCTTGCAACGGGATAGTCAGCTTGGTCATATATATTATTACATGTTTATACATTATTGTCATAACAATCATTTGATACCAATTTAAGATCTCTAGGACTTATGGTTGCAGAGATATTAACGTTTCTGTTGGTATACCCCCTCTATTTTTCTGTGATTTTTATCAAATATCTTAAGTTTTCATCAATATTCAAACAACAAGAAAGTCGAACTATTCATTTATCTTATTGCATGTTTATAGAACATTATCATAGCAATCATTTGATATCAATTTCAGCTCTCTAGGACGTTTGGTTGCTATATTATAAAACATTTTGTTGGTATACCCCATCCACTTTTCTGTGGGTTTTCACTAATATTTAAATTTTTTATCACTATTCGAATAACAAGAAAGTCAGATTGTTTGTGTGTCTCACAACACGGTTATAGAATATTATCCTAGCAATCATTTGATACCAATTTCAGTTCCCTGGAGCTTTTGGTCACTGAGATATTAGCAGTTTTATTGGTATACCCCCTTCGTTTGCCAAGGATTTTTCTCCTATATTTTAAGTTTCCTTAAATATTTGAGAAACAAGAAAGTTAGCTTGTTTATATATCTTATCACTTGATTACAGAATATTGTCATAGCAATCCTTTGATACCAATTTAAGCTCTCTATGACTTTTGGTCACTGAGCTTTATACGTTACCGTTGATATATCCCTCTATTTTTCTGAGATTATTATCTAATACTTAAAGTTCTCATCACTACTTCAACAACAAGAAAGTCAGATTATTTATGCCTCTTATCACACTATTATTGAACATTATTATAGCAATCATTTGATACCTATTTCAGCTCTATAGAGCTTTTGGTCACTGAGATATTAGCAATTTTATTGGTATAACCACTTCGTTTGCCAGTGATTTTTCTCCTATATCTTAAGTTTCCTTAAATATTTGAGAAACAAGAAAGTTAGCTTGTTTTATACCTTATTACATGGTTATAGAATATTGACAAAGCAATTATTTCATACCAATTTCTGCTCTCTATGGCTTTTGGTTGCTGAGATATATACGTTTCCGTTGGTATACCCCCTTTATTTTTCTGAGATTATTATCTAAAATTTAAAGTTCTCATTATTAATCCAACAACAAGAAAGTCAGATTATTTATGCGTCTTATTACACTATTATAGAACATTATTATAGCAATCATTTGATACCTACTTCCTCTCTCTAGAGCTTTTTGTCACTGAGATATTAGCAATTTCATTGGTATACCCCCTTCGTTTGCCAGTGATTTTTCTCCTATATCTTAAGTTTTCTTAAATATTTGAGAAACAAGGAAGTCAGCTTGTTTATATACCGTATTACATGGTTATAGAATATTGTCATAGCAATCATTTGATACCAATTTGTGCTCTCTGTGGCTTTTAGTTGCTGAGATATAAACGTTTCTGTAGGTATAACCCCTCCATTTGCTGTGATTTTTCTCTAATATTATAAGATTTCATCAATATTCGAACAACACGAAAGTCTGAATATTTATATATCTTATTTCGTTGTTTTGGAATGTTGTAATAGCAATATTTGATACCAATTTCTGCTCTCTATGGGTTTTGGTTGCTGAGCTATAAACATTTCTGTAGGTATACCCCCTCCATTGTTCTGTGATTTTTCTCTGATATTGAAAGTTCTCATCAAGATTTGAACCCCAAGAAAGTCAAATTCTTTCTGTATCTTATCACATTATTATAAACCATTATCATATCAATCATTTGATATAAATTTCAGCTCCCTAGATTTTTTGGTTGCTGAGATATAAGCAATTTTGTTGGTAGACCTCCCTCATTTATCTGTTATTTTTCTCTAATATCTGAAGTTCTCTTTAATATTGAGCATTAAGATAGCCATTTTTTATAACGTATATCTTATTACAGAGTTATAGAACATTGTCCTAGCAATCATTTGGTACCAATTTTAGCTCTCTAGGGCTTTTGGTTGACAAGCAATTGTGCTGGTAAACTCCATTTTTCTGTGATTGTTCTCTAATATATAAAGTTCTCATTAATATTCGAACACCAGGAAGTCAGTTTGATATTTATATCTTGTTACATGGATATCAAGCATTGTCAAAGCAATCATTTAATACATATTTCTGTTCTCTTAAGGTCTATCAGTAGCCAAGAAACATGTGGTAAAATATTTGTACCACACTATTCCTCTGCTTATTAAGGGTGGGGATTAACATTCTATGATTTTACGTGACACACAATAAAGTGATCATCTGACCAAACTGGCACCCATGGGCATTTGTTCTAAGGGTGCAAGGTACATCCTATAGATATCCCACCCTAAACCCTTCAAATGGCAATAGATTTTCCCTTTGTATATCTTGATTTTCGTCATTTTCATTAATATTCATGAAAATGCAAATGAGATAATTTTTATTTAGGCCCATGAGTCATCAACAAATTTGTCAAATAGTATTATTGGTACAATAACAATAAGCCACAATGACAGTTTAGGCATGATATTAGTTTTTATGGGATATTGATTTTGAACTGTTTCTTTTTATTCATTTTAAAGTTTTAATGAAAATTCATGAATATACAAATTAGATATTTTCCATTACTTATCATAGGAAGAAAGAGCTATGTCTGAGCTTTAAAATGAGATCAAGTTCAATGGTCTAGGATTACAAATAATTGAGATATCTTCAATTTTCTATGTGTATCCCCATTATAAAAACGCAAAAAATGAATATTTAGGGTACTTTAATAGAACACAGCGTAAAACGCAAACGCTTCCAGTGGCAGAAAACAGGGTCTGATAGCTTTTTCAATGTACTTTGAAAAAATCACAGTGTAGAAAATTCCCCCTGGGTGGAGGGGGTATGGGTAGCTAGAAGACTATTAGTTATCATAACAGGTTTTGATATTTTTGCACTCATGTGACTTTTGACCTAATTATGTGACCCAGAGGCAGTTACAGACTTGGAATATACCCGTATGAGTTTAAACACTTGTCAATGAATAAAATGAGCACATGTTGACTTTAGTCAGTTCATGTTTGATTTAAGAAATACTTGATTATTGTAACGGATGTTTGTTATTTTGCACTCATTTGACTTTTGACCTAATTCTGTCACCGAGGAGCATTTACAGTCTTGGCATCCACCTCTATGTCTTTGGACACATGTCAAGGAATGACATGAGTACAAGTTACCTATAATCAGTCCATTATTTTCCAAAACAAAAATGTTTATTTTCATTTTTACAGATTTTTGCTATTTTGCACTCGTTTGACATTTGACCTTGTTCTGTGGCCCAGGGTTATTTACAGACTTGGCATCCACCCGTACGAGTTTGGGCACATGCCAAGGAATATTATGAGCATAGGTAGAATAATGTACTCAAAAATGCCAACAAAACCAAAATTAAGCCACTTTTTTGGATTTGGACTGCCAAGTAGTACTAGTTTTGTCACCTGATACTGGAAAATAATTGATTTTTGACTATTTTTCAGCTTTGATTCATCCAATAAATAGAGATACATTTCATGGAACAAACTTTTGCACCAGTCTGTAATACAGGATAACACATACATGTCCCCTACTCTTTTAAAGCACAAGGCTGAATTCAATATGTGGAGAGATCAGTCTTGATTAAAGGACAAATAACGGGTCATTTGACCCTCAATGCACAAGTTTAGACCATACATGGGAAAGTTGTCAGTATCAAAATTGTGTCATGGATGATCTGTACGCATTTTGGAGTCAACATCATGACATGAAGATTTTGACTGCTTCGTGAATTTGCTTTATTAAATTTCTTAATCCGTGATTTACAGGGAATTAAGGTCTGTGAATCTAGTAAAATACTTATTAAGTGGTATCATTTTTGATAACTCTTAACAATATGTCTTGACTCATTTAGCCCAAAAACATTTCACTGACGTACTTCACTGCTCTTAAAGGATCTCAGTTTTATTTTTTATTTGCTATTACTGCAGCTGGTGTTGTGCCGTGTGGCGGCGCTAAAAAGTCTCCCCGTACATCATCCATAGTGCAGATTATATTTTCCTTTTGGTCCTTTGGGATCAGCAAAGGTATTCTAAGAAATCAGACAATTATAATAGTTTAGATTCATTTTCTAAACAACTTTTAATATATTATTTGGGTCGCATTTTGATTATACTAGTCTGTATCGACTATCCAGTTGAAAGATTCAAAATTACAGTAATTTTCTTTGGCTCCATGTTGTCAAATCTATAGGGTCACTGAAGAGGCTTGAGTAGCCGAAACCGCGGTATGGGCCATTCCGTTTCTCATCGATATGTTCAATGCTCTTAAAGGATCTCAGTTTTATTTTAATTCTTTCTATATACATTGCATTGCTGTGCATTAAGAAAGAGATAGCAGGGTGTGTTGTTGCTAAACATACAGGACCTGTATATGCAATAGTTTTAACATTGAAAAATATTTGATCAGTGTAGGACTATTTTAACAACAGAAGGCATTTAGATTTAATATTATATAATTTGAATGGTGGCATGCCTGCATTCATTCATTCCAGACTTACAAATAAATTCTGTGTCATTTTATGTTTGCGAAAATCATAGAGAAATTGAGACATCCATGAGAAAATGTGTTTTGCATATACATGTACCAAAATTTAAAGTACTGATCAGCTGTGTGGTAGTCGCCATTGGCATGGACATACTTTGCTTCCTCTGTGTTTTTAAACCCGATTTGTGAAGTTCTTTAGCAACATAACTTCAGTTTATGATCTACCTGTTCGGAAACTACTTGTCATAATGTGACATTTCTAACGAAGTTGGATTTGGAGTTGGAATTGGACTTGGACTTGGACTTGGACTTCGTAATATATGCGAGGATTGTTTCAAAACAACCAAGTTAAATAACAGTACACAGGGTGTTGTATTTTAATAAAACAACGTGAACGAGAACATTCAGCCAAACAGTGATAGTCATGTTATTTATTGGACCTGTTTACGGCGTTGTACTAGACAGGCGCATATTTTGACAACTCGAGGAAGCAAGCGTCTCGAATGACACCACTTCGAGCTCACTGCAGAGTACGTCTTCAACTTTCCAAAAGCATGCTCTACGCAAACTCTAGCACTATTTATCAGTCTATTACGTTTGAAACATTTTCGCTGTTGTAACATGTCTTGCCGTCTTGCTATTTGTTGAGCCGTGTATAGAGTCATGAGCGGGTATTTGTTGGGGTACGGAAATTGATCTCCACTTATCTGTGCCATCAGGTTGAATTGTTGGGCATCGTTTAGATACACAGGAAATCCCGAGGATATAAAACAGATGTTGCAATCCGTGTCTGCCTATATATATCTACGATTTGAGTATGAATGGCGTCGTACTTTCTATACCCGGGGTCAAAGAGCTGTTTGGGAGCCGTCATCGGCTTGAAAATCTGGTGTGAAGTACCGTCATTGGCACCCGGCGCAGGGTATAGAACCTCCAAATCTCCGCGTTTTAATAGCCACTCATCTTCGGTTGGCCATGCAAAATAATGTTCCATTTTCTGTTAGAATATGTTTATCATTGTACGAATTTCGACATGGACTATGGCCGTGCTTATATCGAACATGGTGGCTAGAGCAGCGAATGTTGGGTAGCGTCTCACCCATATCACAAATAGAAACACTCTGTTTAAGGGAGAAAGTTTAAAGCCCGTCCCTGGTCTCAAGTTTAATTCCACGAGCATACACCTTAAACTCTCAGGAGTTTCAGATGTGGTATCTTTTTCAGAAGACATAGCAAAGAGATCTCTCCCGATATATGTGTTATTATCTCCAAGAAATAGACGATAGCGTACGTCAGAGGTGGGGTCAGGTGGTGGCGGCACAAGGCTGATCACGAATGAGCGTCGATGCTTATTGTAATCGTCATGTATTTCTGTTCGATTGTGTCTCCACACTGATTCTGTCTATTTTATAACAGAATGAATCGCTCTCGGTGGCGTATTCTTGCGGTAGCCCTCCCTGCGATTGTGCAGGCTTCCAGAGATGTAGACGATTACAATACATCGACGCTCATTCGTAATCAGCCTTGTGCCGCCACCACCTGACTCCACCTCTGACGAACGCCATCGTCTATTTCTTGATAGTGACCATATAAAACATTAAAATGGCTAATTAAAAAGCCCTCTGAGCCATAGAACTATGTTTACTTTGTATACTGATAGTTCTCTGTTACCATCAAACATCATCATCATCATCACAGAAAAATGTAGCAAATTCAGAAAATTTATGTCCCCCGCCTTGATTGTAAAGTTATTATACTGTTTGCTACAGTCAACTTGCATACATCTCAGCCAGTTCATTCCATGTATTTTGGTTATTGCCATTTGTGGATATTGATTTTATCACTTCTTAGCTCACCTGAGCCGAAGGCTCACAAGGTGAGCTTATAGTACGGTAGTCGAGCCAGCAACCATGCGTCCGTCCATCCGGTGTCCGGCGTCCGTTCACACTTTCAAATACAAATATCTCCGCAACTAGGCAGCAAATTGTAATCAAATTTTACATGAAGCATCATTTAGGTGGGGAAAGGTTGCTTTTGGTTTTGGACCCGGTCAGATCAAAATTATGTTTCCATTGCAACAGATAGCTCCCATAGACTTACAAGACTGATAAATAGTGCTAGAGTTTGCGTAGAGCATGCCATTGGAAAGTTAACGACGACGTACTCCGCAGTGAGCTCAAATTGACGTCATTCGAGACACTTGCTTCCTCGACAGTTGTCAAAATATGCGTCTGTCTAGTACAAGTCCAATAAATAATATGACTATCACTGTTTTGGCTGAATGTTATCGTCCACCACGCTAGAGAACCACTGTACTCTATGGCCGCAGTAGTTGCGGGCTGTACTAGTCGATGTGGGCAACAAAAACCAGTGCGTATGTATTTTCGAAATATTTTACTTTCGTAGGCATTATCCGGAGATAATTGCCAACTGTATATCTAACGTCAGGTTTGCAAAGCAAGAATCATATATGTAAATCATTGTTGATGCAATGGCCGATTTATTTCAACTTGTAACTTTTTTTCATCCAAAAATGTAGTAAAAGCGCAATTTGTTCAGTACAGATAATGCTATGGGTATTTTTGCTGCTCAAAAAAGTGATAATAGGTATCTATAATTCGTAAAAGTACGAGGTTTGTAGTCAGCGTATTTTCGAAGTCATTTGAGATTTTCGTTCTGTACACTCAGTTCAACTTATTGCGTGCACTGTTCCAGTCGTCGGGGCGTCACTGAATGCATTAGTTGTGTTTGGACAGTTACCCGACTACTGGTACGGTGCCAACGACCACTAAAATTTGGCGTTCAGAGACAAAAGTGCTTGTAAGTTTGCTAATTGCGGATAAAATTTAACCAAACTCAAAAACACATCTTTGACTTGTATTCTCAATTATCAGAAATCATAAGATGCTCATTATTATCTGTGATCATGCCATGTCCGTTTTGGACATAAAAAGTTACACTGGTCATATAGTGAAAATGAATACTACTCGACTAATTTTATATTTGGAGTCTCCGACTGAGTCAGGGTGTTGGAGTAAAAAACAAGCTGAAAATATCATCTCGACTAAATAATTTAGAAGAACTTACTGGTTTCCTAACTGCGAGTGAACAATATATCTTTCGACTGTTACAGCCCGCAACTACTGCGGTCTTAAGAGTACAGTGGTTCTCTAGCGTGTTCACGTTGTTTTATTAAAATACAACACCCTGTGTGCAGTTTTCCTTTTATGCTTATTTACATTGGTTGTTTTGAAACAATCCTCGCATATATTACGAAGTCCAAGTCCAAGTCCAATTCCAACTCCAAATCCAACTCCAAATCCACCGGGGTCCAACTGATGTTTTTCTTTAGCTCCGGAGTTAGTAAGTTATTTGGCGCCCAGGGATCTCCATCGTCGGGCAGCTTACTGAATCTGTGAGTCCTGGTTTTTGATTCATCAGGATGTTTATCATGATTTATTTGTTTGTTCTTGATGATTCATTTACTAGTTAGAGATTCACCACGAGGACCGAAGAACTAACTAAATGTTATGAACCACTGCAGAAGCTGAGGGTGAGGTTACGGCCGTGTAAAATCGATTTAAACCCGCCAGTAACTTTGTGTTACTGATCGTTCCAAGTCGATACTTCTGTGGTGGTTCTTTTTGTTTTATGTCTTGGTGTTTAAAATATTTTTGTGCTGTTGGCGCCTTATGTATGTTTGCATATTTTTAGTTAAGTTAAGGTAACTGAGTGGCCACCTATTGGGAAAATAGCTGCTCATTCGGCTTACGAAATGTTTTCATGGTATAAGTACTTGATTGTTAGTTTGGTTTTTTCCCGCCTTGGTTTTTGGAGTGGGAGTCTTTTTCTGATTGCGCCTTTTCCTGATCTTTGCCTACTTGTACTTTTCCGTTAGAAAGGTCAAATATTAATTATTAGCAATGATATAAGGTAACTTTCAAAATAATTTCTCTTATTAAACAGCAAACCTTTGAGATTAATTTTAGGATGTCTAAGTCCTTTGACACTGACCTACATATGTTTAAAACTAATAACAATGTTGGAACTGAATAAAGACATGCAACAAAAAATGATTTTTATTCCAATTTATCATTTCAAATTTTTGACCTCTACCTCCGCTTCGCTAGCCATTTCTACAGTATGTGGAGGAATGCCTCATACATTATAGCATTTATCCGTTCTAAAGACATCCTTCTACCATGCTCATTGCAAAATTGTAGTAGAAATTGCTTTAAAACGGAGTTTGGGGCTTTCGAAAACAAGGTATACATGTATATTACAGGAAAGAGTCAATGGTCCTTTGAAACCGCGTTCTCAAATAAGTTTTATCACGTCGTTTTATCAAGCGTATCTGAAAACAGAATCACAGACAGAAATGGTCCTGGAATTTTTGTAGTCAGTTTAATGACAAACGCAAACCAAGATCATTGCTTTAAATCAAAACATCGATTTACTCACGATTTCTGGTATATTATCTGGTATCTGTCCACAGGAGTAATGAACGATGACTATAAGGGCATATTCCTCGGGAATCATGAATTAGACACTCCCTATTCTGCGACAGGCTTTTCCTCGACAATAATTGCAGCCAGAGTGTCTTACGTGTTCAATCTACAAGGTCCATGTTTGGCTCTGGATACAGCCTGCTCATCGGGGTTGATTTCAGTTCACTTAGGATCACAAGCTCTTTTATCTGGTATGTCTATAAATGCAGTTTAAATGTACCATATTAGCACAAAACCTATCAGACAGGATGATAGGAATTACTTGAGTGACGCCATAGTCGAAAATGCAAAACATAAAAAGGATATAGGAAAATGTTTTCAACACATAATTATCTATTATTGTGATAATAATGTATACGTTGTAAAATCATTTATTTTGGCATACCTGAGCTGTCTGGGTCATAAGGTGAGCTTCTAGCAAACCAAAATACTTCGGCATCCGTCCATTTACCATTTTCAAAGATCTTTGCAAATTCCATGTAAGCCTCCTTAGGCAGAGAGAATAAAATGTTGTTCGCGAAATCCGAGCCACATGGTTAACAAGGCCGCCATCCTCAAAAATCCCCAAAAGTGTACGTTTCCAGAACCTGATAGCCGTTTTCATGGAACTTGGTATGTAGTTTTTGTAACTCCACTGAGCATAAATTATACTCTTATATCAGATAACCAAATTTGACCATAATAATTTATATTCTAGGGAACGTTAATTTTCAAGGTCAAATTTACATGGGAGAGGGTAAGAAATAATGGACTTTTGGAATTCATTGCAGCCTGACATTTTAAAGTTAATGAAATTCAAGTGATGAAAATTTATGATCAATGTCATCTCTGGAGCTTGGTTCGTCTATCACCTGTTCAATCTTTTTCTTCTTTTAAAGTCATCGTGTTGTGTCTTTGAGCAAGACACATTAACTCCCTACAGTACTGGTTAAACACAGGAAGCGTTGGCTCCGTCCCGACATGACTGAAAAATTGTTGACTGGGACGTTAAGCCTCAACATAAACAAGCAAAAAATCTTCTTTAAAACCGCATGGCAAATGAATGCCGAATTTTAAATGGGGACTTCATGAGCAATAATTAAAAATGCTACAAAATCTGCTCCAGATCTTGTGAGCCGAATTTGATGAAACTTTGTGTGTATCATTTGTACACATTTACCGGTAGATTAAATGCAATGGGATACCAAGACATTGCATGTACTGTACAGTACGAGTCTGTAAGTGATTAAGATATTATGATATGAACAATGATGGGGGAGTGCTTTTAAAATTCTATTTCGCACATGTCTGTAATATTCATTCTTATACATTCAAGGTGACTGCGAGATGGCAATATGTGGTGGAGTGAGTAGCATCATTACACCAGAAACATTCATACCCCTATGCAGAGCAAGAATGATGTCAGCTATAGGGCAGTGTCAGACCTTTTGTGATACTGCTGATGGATACGCAAGAGGGGAAGGTTGTGGCATTGTCATACTCAAGAAACTTAGCCAGGTATGCACTAGTATTTTAGATCAAAATGACGAAGTCACACTAGCGCTTGAGAAAGTACAAGTAGGCAAAGATCAGGAAAAGAGACTCCCACTCCAAAAACCAAGGTGGGAAAAAAAACCAAACTAACAATCAGGTACTTATACCATGAAAACATTTCGTAAGCCGAATGAGCAGCTATTTTCCCAATAGGTGGCCACTCAGTTACCTTAACTTAATTAAAAATATGCAAACACACATAAGGCGCCAACAGCACAAAAATATTTTAAACACCAAGACATAAAACAAAAAGAACCACCACAGAAGTATCGACTTGGAACGATCAGTAACACAAAGTTACTGGCGGGTTTAAATCGATTTTACACGGCCGTAACCTCACCCTCAGCTTCTGCAGTGGTTCATAACATTTAGTTAGTTCTTCGGTCCTCGTGGTGAATATCTAACTAGTAAATGAATCATCAAGAACAAACAAATAAATCATGATAAACATCCTGATGAATCAAAAACCAGGACTCACAGATTCAGTAAGCTGTCCGACGATGGAGATCCCTGGGCGCCAAATAACTTACTAACTCCGGAGCTAAAGAAAAACATCAGTTGGACCCCGGTGGGCCTACGAAAATATCGACGACGCAAATTCAATAATTAATATCAACAGACCCGTTTCTCAGAAAGCATAAATCGACCTGATGAACACGTTTCACTTCACTTTTCAAAGTTTCTGTTGTTTTATTTAAGGATGTTCGCTGCCAATGAAAAAGTATTCAAACTTTTTTTCTAACCACTCTTTTTTGATTCCAAAATACAACACAAGACATTTGAAAACAAAATAAAATATAGGGTAGTGTGCATTTTTTCAAGCTACATGCCTCTGAATGAGACCTATGAGCACCATGTCTTAAATTTGGTAAAATTAATTTAATTTTTAATTCTTTGAAACATACCTGTCTTGAACAAAAATACTCCTAGAATGCTCTCAAAAGTCATAATATTTACGTAGCGCAGGCAATTTTAGACCAAAAGCATTGAAAAATTTGCAACTTGGAGTGGATGACAAAATTTTACGATTCCTTTTCCTACCCTACCCCCAAACTTGAAAAGTCGGAAAAAATCAATATTTTGAAATGTACCAAACCCATATTTGTCGATTCAAACTTTTTCTTGTATTTTCACACAACACAGAACTTGGTAATATTGTTCGAATAAAAGAAAGAAATATATAGGGTAGTGAGCATATAAGAGAGAACCAACAGCTCGAAAATCGCCATTTTCAGCCTTTT